>CM014091.1:9638966-10238966 GCA_004119915.2 Collichthys lucidus | reverse complement strand
AGAAAGTAATTAATGAATCCCCTTTTGTTCAAACACACAACCTGCTTTCATATGTGTCCAGAAACAACCAGATCAAGTGTGTGTGTGTGTGTGTGTGTGTGTGTGTGTGTATGTGGGTATTTTCTCTTTTAAAGTCTCATAAACATTAAAATTATCACCAGATATTAAATGTATAATCACTAAGAAGTATCTCTATGTCATCAATTTGGTTGTGATGATGACCTTTCAGAGCCACTGAGGATTTTCTAATGATAGTCTTCAAATGCTGAAGGTCTTAAAATCCACATTCACACTTACTATCTCAGCCAGGAGGAGTATTCCTTTGGCAGTTGTGGTGAAGTGCTGGTCGAAGGCCATCGTGGAGGTGGAGATGTTGCATTCTGGTACTGAGGGACTCCTGCGGGCCGGTACAGCGTTTCTCTCCATGGTGCACTGACGCAGACAAGTCTGTGTGCTTTGAGACAGTTTGTCGCTGTTGCAGAGGAAGTTGTGTTCCTGTCCCGGCCTCTGCCAAGGACACCCCTTTTTAGACTGATAAATACTGAATATCACATATACAAATAAATGAGTTGCTTCCTGCCTCTTTCACTTTTACTGAAAAACCACTGACAGTTAGGTATTCAAAGAAATTTACACTAAGATCTGCTAGGTTTATTGTTCTGTCACATACATTTATTTTTTATTTTTTAATGTGTGGTCAAGGAATAAAGGCCATGTAGGAGCCATGATGCTACATTGCATGTTTGAATTGGTGCAGAAGTGACAATAAATAGAGATGACAGTCTCTTCAACAGTATTCACAGCACTGATTAGGACAGTGCTGCCAGTGATGATAAATGATGCTGATAGGCAAGAGTAAGAGGTGGAGTCTGTACAAGGAACCAAAGCAGCGCTACTTATAGTTTTACATGTTATAGGCCCTTAACTACAATTACTGATTATTTAAGTTGATATGCTACATTCCAGGCTGTCATTGTTTTCAGCAATACTGTAAAAATCAATTTGCAGATATTCAGAAAAAAGTAATCCACTGTAATGAGCTATTTATTTTTGTGGCGTGTTTAAGGATGCTGCAATATCTAATAGACAGATGTCAGCTAAAACTGAATAACAACACTGGAATGAAAAAAAAATGAGGACACGGCCATGGTTTGAAGAGTTTGTTTGCAAAAAGCAGATGAACACCCTGCTTAAAATGAATAAATTAACACCAGTTTGAATATTCCCTGCAGTGCACAAAAAACTGATTTGGGAAAATAAATAAAAGATGAAGAAGATATGATTTCCAAAGGTAATTTTAATAATGATACAATAATCTATTAAAAAGGAGGCTGATTTTTACATTGAGAAAGGCAGTCTGCTCTAATAAGTCAGAGGGTGAAGCGTCCTTCAAGATGCCAACGGGGAAAATTTTCCAAAAACTTCCCACTCACATCTGCATTACCAATGTGATAATGACGTAACTTTGAAAACAAGGGAAACAAATATGCACTTTAATGCATTAATCAAGGTTTAATCTGCACATCCAGCTGTTTCAGTAAAATGAACTGTGACCAATAGAAATCAATAAATAAAGATCTGCTCTGTGTTTTAAAATAAATCAGATCTTTATCTGCATTTACAGATTATAGCAGTCATGGAATATCAGAATCAGAATCAGAAGTACTTTATTATTCCCCTTAGGGCAATTGTTTTTGTTACCGCAGCTCCCAAACGGTAAGTGCCCCAAGTATACCCATATCCTATTTTAAACAATATATACACACTATATATCACATGTAATAACAGTTAAATGTAAATGTGTATATATATATATATATATATATATATATATATATATATATATATATATATATATATATATATATATATATATATATACCCTGAGCACGGCACGCTGTGCGAGGCCCTATTGGATTTCGAAAGTTTAAAAGTAAATTTACGCATGTTGGGAGTCTCACACATGGACGTGCAAAAATAGCTCGACAGCGCCGCCTAGATGTATGTTTTCGGAGGTTCACGGCACGCTGTGTGAGGGGTTGTATTTGAACGAACTCCTCCTAGCGATTTTATCCGATGTGTTTCATCACACACGCCAAGTTTCAAACATTTCATTAGTGCCATGTAACTGCGTCTGGTTTGTTTACGTATAATGTACAAATGTAGTGGGGTGTGTTCAATTATTTCTGATGTGAACAAACGTTTTACGAACGGCCCCATCTTGAACTACCTTGATGACGTCACGTGTAAAGACTCAAACCCCCTATGCACGAGGACAGATGTCGCCGGGTGCGGTGGCGCGCGCCTGTAATCCAAGTTACCGGGAGGCTGAGGCTGGAGGATCGTTTGAGCTCAGGAGCTCTGAGCTGCAGCGGACTATGTCGATCGGGTGTCCGCACTAAGCTCGGTATCGATATGGTGCTCCTGGGGGAGCCCGGAACCACCAGGTCGTCTAAGGAGGGGTGCATCGGCCCAGGTCGGACACGGAGCAGGTCAAAGCCCCCGTGCCGCTCAGTAGTGGGATCGCGCCTGTGAATAGACGCTGTAGTGCAGCCTGAGTAACACAGCGGGACCCAGTCTTTTTACACTCTTTGTACTGTTCAACAAACAGCTGGGACAGCACACACGGTCAACAACAAGCTCCTTCTATGTTCGACAGCTTCATCACTGCTTTGGATTTTCTTGTTGCCATGAAAAACCTCCAGAAAGCACTTGTGTTTGTTTGTCCTACAGCGCCTCCACCTGGAGGAGAGCAGCAATGAGCAGCAGTCACAGCAGTCAATGAAACAGCACACACTCGGTAAACTAACAGGTTTCTCTGTCACTGATTCAATGAACTTCATCCAGAGGAGAAAATCTTGAAAACATGGACGTGTAAAAAATAAATGATGTCACACTGTCTCACAGCTAGTGTTCATGTTCTCAGTAACACCTGAGCTTTTCCTTGACAAGTGAAAATGTGAAAAAAAAGTCACTAGGGGATTCATGAGTCTCTCATTTTACAAGAAGTTATCAGGTCTGCACAAAGAAATAGAAATAAATTAGTGAGTCATTATAGGGTTCTTCTACTAAAATAATTCATCTATAATTAATCTGCTCTCTAAAATCTTTTTTTTCCTCATTTCAGCATGACTTCTATGACATCTCGAAGGAGTACAGCTTCTCCAGATGGGGACCATGCTTGTAAATAAATAAATTGATTTCTATTGATTTTTATATTGCATAAAACACATACATTAGTTTACTGTTGCCTCAATTGTCCACCTCCACCTTGTTCATGCTTACCTGCTGCCTCCAAGTTCATCTCAAGCACACAGCAGACCTTACATAGTAGTTTCATTGTTTTCCCTCACATCAAGAACCCAACAAGGACTCCTGGATGGAAACATCTGGCTCCAGGTTTTCAGTCAGTTTGATTGTGTTCATTTCATTAAATACAACTTTATTTAGAAATGTATGCAGTCAGGAGGCAAATATCAATGGAAATAATAAAGATGATGGAACTAGATTTGACACAGGGCTGCTGCTGGACCTGCAGACGACCCTACTGCAGATTCTCTACCTCTACCTGCGAGCCTCATTCTACAACCTGGAGGCCGCCTCCATCTGCAGACTCTGGCAAACAGCAGTAGCCACAAGTGTCAGCCAACATCCTGCATATAACCACACCTACCAGCTTCTGCCAAGAACCTACAAGCCACCTCCACCTGGGAAAATTAGCAGAAGGTTGTAGTCTAAAACTCCACCTACCAATTAAATTCAATTAAATTCAATTAAATTCAAGTCATGAATGGTTAGCTCCTAAAACTGATGAGCATTTAGCACTTTGCATGGCAGCCAATGCCATCAATCTATGGATGTGTGTGAATGGGTGAATGATATATGTAAAAGCAGTTTGAGTGGTCGGATGACTAGAAAGGTGCAATATAAGTACAGTCCATTTACTATTCATCGTTTTAGTGTATTATTTAATCAAAGCAAAGTGTAAATTAGCTGCTGGGCCTCCTGTTAATGCCTTGTTTCTCATCTCTCTGCAGTATTCCTGTGCTAAAATACATCCTCAGGTTTTCTGTGTGATAATGTGATTGAACACAAAAATAATTATTTAATATACATCATCTGAGAACACTGTTAATATCAGTTTAAACCTGGACTTTTCACATAATTTACACAACTGTTGATGTTTGTTATTGTTATTGTATCTGATGTGAGCGAAGGTTCAACTGGAATAAAAATATATCTTAATACTCTAAACTAGAGAGTTCTGCTTTACTGTGACACGTTATTGTACTTTAACAGTAAATTATTGACTTATTCTTGCAGCAAATTCACAGTAACACATACCAATTATATATATAATGTATTTAATACATTAATTTATATATTTATTTATTTTCTATGATCATTCAGATACATGTTAAAATAAAGGTCTAAGGAATTATTACAGACACATTTTAGAACAAAAAAAAATAATAATATAACAGTTAATATATTATGATTGAAGGTTATTAAACATTAGAATTAAACATTCTATAGAATGTTTGAATAATAATAATATATATGGTTGCTATATATTGTATATGGTTGCTATGTTATGTCTCCAGGTGCATCATTTTAATAGATCGTAACTAGGGAAAGATCATAACTTGAACATAAACAAAACCGAATGGTCACAAAAAAGTTTGTCTCCTGTTTCACCGACTATTAATGGAAAATTAACCCTTCAACTGCGGATTTTTTACATCCACTCGACGATTAAAAGCACACAGAGTGAAGAAGCTGACCAAGAAACTTGCATAATGGAATATGTGAGATTTGATTACTTTTTTAAATGTTTCATATCGATTTTACCAGACTGTACCGGATCAATCGATCTATTCGTTTGAAAACAGGCCAAACATGTGCATGAAATAATGACTTTATGACAAATATTAAGATTTAAATGTGCAAACGAAGTATTATCTGATTAGAAATGCGTTAATTTCCATACATCTCCAGAACATTAATGTGAACGCTGGATAAAAATCATGTTGACATATCATATCAAGTCAAAGGTTTTCTGAGGGGATTTTGTATATCTATATTTTTATCTCTGAATAAACCAGTAAATACAGATAAAGAAAAATGTAGAACTTAAATATGAACAAACCCCCTCGTGTATTGTAAAATTACATATATTTAACAAGACTGGGGGTGGAGAGGGTAAAAAAAATTAACAAATCCATATCACTATCAAACTAATATATTTATTTTTTAATGTTTATGTCCCAAATTGTTCAAAATGTCATTCTCCAGAACGAGAGAATTAGACTGTTTGACAAAATGTAGAAATCATGACAGAATATATTTTCAACACTGAGTGTAATAAGCAGTGCATTTCCATGTACAGTAATCTTTGACTAATTTAAAACTTTGCTCTGTGAAATCTTCACTTTTCAATTTTAACTTGTTTAGTACTGAAGCCTGACATCCTCTTTCTTAAATCTCCAAAGCACCAGCACTCTGCTACACCTACTAGCCTGCCCCAGAAGAGGAAGCGGACCTCTGTAGGCCGTCCTTCCCAGCCTTCTCCTGGGCATCCAGAGCTGCTGAGTCAAGTTTCCACTGCTTCTACCAGCTCGTTGGACTTGGTCCCAAGTTGCCAACATGATTTGTTGAGGTATGATTTAGACAAAATCTGTCAACGCAACACCTGACATTTTCCATTAAATAGATCATAATTGTTTCATTTCTGTTTCTCCTCACAGACCCTCCACCTACCTGCCTTTGCCAACAGCCTGCAGCCCACCTCCACCTGCAGACTTTGGCCAGAAGCATTGAAGACCCCTCCATCTACCAGCCTCTGCCTCCAGCCTTCAGGTCGCCTCCACATGAGGACTCTGCCAAGCAGCTTTGACTGACCCTCCACCTACCTGCCTTTGCCACCAGCCTGCAAGCTGCCTCTACCTGCTGCCTGTGGCAAGCATCTGTACCCTGCCCCTCCACCTGCCAGCCTCTTCCACCATCCAGCAGCCCGCCTCCACCTGCAGAATGTGGAAAACAGCTGTACCCTGACCCTCCACCAGCCAGCTTCTACCACCAGCCTGCAGGCTGCCCGTCTCCACCTGCAGACTCTGGCAGCTTTGACTGACCCTCCACCTGGCAGCCTTTGCCAACAGCCTGCAGTCCACCTCCACCTGCAGACTCCTCACAGGTACAAGAATGGACACCTGCGTCCATACACTTTAAAGCTGGGACGTTGGATCGAAACCGAGCTGTGGGAGCGACTGGATCGTCCTAGCACACAGAATCAGTCAGTGAAGATGGACTGGTGACTATTGACCAGCGTTTTGGGGTCGGAGTCCATCCTCCTCATTATGATGTGGTCATTTGTGGCGAGCCAAAGCCTGGCAACCAAAACAGAAGAGAGACAGGAAGTAGGAACTGAATGCTCCATTCCATCCTCCACCTACAACCTCCTACCTCATCAACCAACAAACCTATCATCCACCTTAAAACTCAAAATATCAAAAGACAACGAAAAGACAAACCCATCTCAGACAACAGCATCCACCTGAAGCCTCCTTTAACTTTACCTGCAAGCCTCCTTCACCTGCAGACTCTGACCACCACCTGTAACACAAGCCTCTGACTACCAACCTCAGCCAACAAGCTATAGAGCTTCTCCACCTGCAGACTCTGGAAAACAGCTGACTCCTGGCCCTCCACTAACCAGCTTCAACCTACAACCTGTAAGCCTCCTCCACCTGAACACCACCTACTGTCTGTCTCTGCCAATGACCTGCAGTCCACCTCCACTTCCACATTCTGGCAACAAGATGTAGCCTGACCCTCCACCCACCAGCCAACACAATGCAGGTCCCCTCCACCTGCAGATTCTGACCACCACCTGTAGCACAAGCCTGTACTTGCAAACCTCTGTCAATGACCCACAGGCCTACTCCACCTGCATATATTGGCAGAAAAGTACACCAGAAAATCATCAATGACCCTCTAAGCACAACCTGGAGGTCCTCCACCTGCAGATTATGGCAAGCAGCTGACTCCTGGCACTCCACTAACCAGCTATAGCCTACATCTTTGAAGCCTCCTCCACCATCAAATTTTGAATACCACCTGTACTACAAGGCTCTGCCTGCCAGCTTTTGACAACGACCTGCAGGCCACCTCCAACTTTCCATTCTGGCAGCAGGCTGTAGCCTGACCCTCCACCTGCCAGCCTCTTCCACCAGTCTGCAGCCCGCCTCCACCTGCAGACTGTGGTAAACAGCTGTACCCTGACCCTCCACCTACCTGCCTTTGCCAACAGCCTGCAGCCCACCTCCACCTGCAGACTTTGGCCAGAAGCATTGAATAACCCTCCATCTACCAGCCTCTGCCTCCAGCCTTCAGGCCGCCTCCACATGCGGACTCTGCCAAGCAGCTTTGACTGACCCTCCACCTACCTGCCTTTGCCATCAGCCTGCAAGCTGCCTCTACCTGCTGCCTGTGGCAAGTATCTGTACCCTGCCCCTCCACCTGCCAGCCTCTTCCACCATCCAGCAGCCCGCCTCCACCTGCAGAATGTGGAAGACAGCTGTACCCTGACCCTCCACCAGCCAGCTTCTACCACCAGCCTGCAGGCTGCCCGTCTCCACCTGCAGACTCTGGCAGCTTTGACTGACCCTCCACCTGGCAGCCTTTGCCAACAGCCTGCAGTCCACCTCCACCTGCAGACTCCTCACAGGTACAAGAATGGACACCTGCGCCCATACACTTTAAAGCTGGGACGTTGGATCGAAACCGAGCTGTGGGAGCCAGCTGCGGGAGCGACTGGATCGTTCTAGCACACAGAATCAGTCAGTGAAGATGCAGCCTGCCTCCACCTGCAGACGGTGGGAAGCAGCTTTAGACTGACCATCAACCTACCAGGCTCTGCATCCAGTCTTCAGGCCACCTCCACCTGCAGAGTGTGGCAAGCAGCTGTACCCTGACCCTCCACCAGCCAGCTTCTACCACCAGCCTGCAGGCCGCCTTTCTCCACCTGCAGACTCTGGCAAGCAGCTTTGACTGACCCTCCTGACTGCAATCCACCTCCACTTCCACATTCTGTCAACAAGCTGTAGCCTGACCCTCCACCCACCAGCCAACACAATGCGGGTCTCCTCCACCTGCAGATTCTGACCACCACCTGTAGCAGAAGCCTGTACTTGCAAACCTCTGTCAATGACCCACAGGCCAAAGAAAAGTACACCAGAAAATCATCAATGAGCCTCTAAGAACAACCTGGAGGTCCTCCACCTGCAGATTCTGGCAGGCAGCTGACTCCTGGCACTCCACTAACCAGCTACAGCCTACATCTTCGAAGCCTCCTCCACCATCAAATTCTGAATACCACCTGTACCACAAGGCTCTGCCTGACAGCTTTGGACAATGACCTGCAGGCCACCTTCACCTTTCCATTCTGGCAGCAGGCTGTAGCCTGACCCTCCACCTGCCAGCCTCTTCCACCAGTCTGCAGCCCCTGGTGCCTCCATCTGTAGACTTTGGCAAGCAGCTGGAGCCTGCCTGTCCACCCACCTGCCACCAAGTGGCCTGCAGGCTGGTGAAAGAGGCTTGCAGGTGGAGGGTCAGGGTACAGCTGCTTGCCTCCTTCAGACCGCCTCCACCTGCAGACTCTGGCAAGCATCTTTGACTGACATTCCACTTACCAGCCCTAAGCCAATAGACTGCAGGCCACCTCCACCTGCAGGCTGTGGTAAGAAGCTTTGACTGGCACTCCATTTACTACTCTCTGTCTCCAGCCTTCAGGGTGTCTCAACCTGTAGACTATGGCAAGCAGCTGGAGCTTGACCGCCCACCTACCTGCCACCAAGCGGCCTGCAGGCTGGTGGAAGAGGCTTGCAGGTGGAGGGTCAGGGTACAGCTGCTTGCCATAGTCTGCAGCTGGAGGCGGCCTGCAGGCTGGTGGCAGAGGCAAGTAGGTGAAGGGTCAGGCTCAAGGTGCTCAAGGTGACCCCTGGAAATGACCCAAAAAACACGAAAAGGACAACTTTGACAAAAATTGGACGCCGTAAACTTTGCTGTAGCCCGGGTCACCAAGAGACTTTTCTGTCCGTCTCGGCATGTTACATACTCCCTCCAATTTTCGTACATGTAGATGAAACTGTGGCGAGGGGCCGCTCCGAAAACATACATGTAGGTGGCGCTGTCGAGCCATTTTTGCACGTCCATGAGCGAGACCCAATGACTTTGGGGGGGGTAGGCGAATTTTCATGAGTTTTCGAGTACATATAGGCCGGCGAAAATGCGCTTTACTTTTAAACGTTGTTAAACGTTAGAAATCCGATAAGGCCTCGCCCAGCGTGCCAATATGTGAAAGAGAAAAAAAGAAATCTAAGTAAAAACAGCATGCATGTTAGAATAGGGTTTAAACACAGGGAATTGTTTCAAATCAATCCGCTTATTGAGGATGCTGTTCAGGTTATGGGGTGTTTGAACAAGAGAATTTACTTTTTCAGTCAAAGTGAACAGTGTCATGTGGTAGATGTTTTTGTGTATTGTGTGTATTGTGACACAGTCAAACAAATAACTACACACATAAACGATCAGTTTATACCTGTCAGCCAGGTTTTAAGAGTAGAAATACCTCAAAACAGCAACATATAAAGTGATATCTTTGTTTGTTGGAGTATCCTTTTATTACAACACAACTGCTGCAAATGTTAAATGTTTTCACTGTTTGATACCTCAAATCACTCAAAAACAAAATGTTTATTTTTACGAAAATGTTTATATATATAAAAAATGTTGGACCATTTGGGCTTACTTAGGATGGTGTTCATCTGGACATTCTTAAAGGTTCACAGCAATTGGTGATGAGGAAATTTTCATTGAAAAGCATAAGCTCCAAAAACAGACCAAATAAAAACAGAAACAAAGTATTTATTGTTTATCATAATTTTATTGTTATATTATTATATAATATATAAATACAGATCTGACAGAGCCAATTAACCTAACCTGCATGTTTTTGGGTTGTGGGGGAAACCGGAGCACCCGGAGAAAACCCACGCAGTCACGGAGAGGACATCCAAACTCTACACAGAGAGAGAACCACAACCGGAACCAAATACCAGTCCTTTCTCTGTGCAGCTACAGTGCTAGCCACTTAACCTAACCTGCATGTTTTTGGGTTGTGAGGGAAACCGGAGCACCCGGAGAAAACCCACAAGTTACGAAGAGGATATGCAAATTCTACACACACACACAATGGGAATACCAGTCCTCTCTCTGTGCGGCTACAGTGCTAGCCACTGTGCCACCCTCTGCCCAGAGTGACGGTGAATCAGGCTGAAGACATTGGTGAACATGTAGGAGATTCCCTATTGTGGTATTTATCTATATCTTACTCATATTCTTATTTAGCTATCTCACCCAATAACACAAACATTTGCTAATATTTTCATCTTGGCAAATTTCATAATAAAAGGTTAAATTAAGCCTATGTATTCACAAATGTTTGGAGCCTGATTCACCTTCACAGACACTTACCTCTCTAATGACCACAATCTGCCAGATTATCATGGATCCTGAAGTCGTACAAACAGGTGTAATCACGATTTCCCCAGTTGCTTTTGACAATCAGTTTCACAAACTTGAATCCTGAGAGACAATTAGCAATGAGTGAGTTAGGTGCTCCAAAACACTGATTAAAAAAAGGAGAGGACAGGAAACAAGGGATATAATGAATATAATGATGAGAGACACACCGAGAAAGAAGCCAAGGCAAACTGCAACTCTTATACTATATTAGCGTATGGGTGAAAAAAAAATGCATGCATTGAATTGCATGATGTAATACTTACAGGTACTTTAAAAGTCTGTACCGAGTCTCCATCCTGATCGTAAAGAAAGCTCCCAAGATAGACTCTGGTCTCTTTATCTACATCATACAGTCCCTGCAAAAGAGAAAGAGGTCCAGTTGAACATCTTGAGCTTTATTGACAGTGAGTGGTGTGCAGGATTTCTGCACTGTAACAACATTAAATCTGTGACTTACAGAGACAGAAAACTCCTTTGGGGCACTGGAAATGGAGCCAGTTGGGGACACGTTCTTGGAAAATGTGAATCAGTGTCACATGGCTGGTGAATGGGTGGGGCAGTGAATAAATATCCTAGCCCACCTGAGAAGGCCCAGCACTGTCCTGGAGTAAGATGTGAGTGTCCCTGAAGAAAGAGAATGAAAAAGGGAAAATCCCATCATTAAATATATAGCCATACCACATCTGTTTTGTATGTGTAGTACTTACCTGTATAATGATCGTTGGGCTGACAGGTCGTCGATAGATAGGTATCCCGTAAAAATCCCATCACTGGTTCTGGTGTCTGTTATGGTTCTGAAGTGCGGTCGTGTACAATTCTGGCTCCTAAACACAAAATAAGTGAGACAGAAATCTCAAAACTGAAAAGCACATGCATATATTGAAAAACAAAGTGATATATATATCTCACCTAGAGTCTTGAGAGCTAAGTTGGGTAAATTGTTGGCTTCCGGAAGCAGGCAGTTCAACCTGGTCTTCAACTTCAGCAGTTGGTCCTGCAGCTCTCTCAGATGCTCCGAATCATTGCTGCTCTGACTCGAAACCAGGTAGCCACACCCTAATAGATGGAGAAAAACAATGTCCGGGATGTTTTATTCAAAAGACAAGCACTCTATAAAACTCACAAGCTGATGTACTAGATATGCTTGTTTGTGGAAGGAGAGTTAACTTACCAAAACACAGAGGGAGTAAGAGGAAGAGGAAGCCAAAAATCTTCCAGCTGAACATGGTGGGGTCACTGCTTTTGTTTCCATTATTGTTGCTGTCTGTGACGTTGGTGATCTGTGTTTTGGCCCGAAAATTGGCCTTGCGTGTCCTGAAAATTCTGTATGTAATGAAGAAAAGTGTGTGAGCTTTGAAGATGTATCATAAAAAACGGGTAAAATACATGCATAAAGTGTTTACACATACAGCATGACTGTGGGGGTACACACACCTAACTCCCACTTACCTGTGTGTGGTCTCCCTATACACAATTAATGGTCTCCTCTCATTGTCGTAGTATCCGGCAGATTCCAAACCAGTGCTTCTTCGCGACATGACTGTAATGAGGTGTAAAGTTTTTGAATAAATCAAATCACTAATGTGCTACAGCACTACTTTCAAGTTTAAACTTGAGTTAATGTTCAAACAAGTAGCTCAAAATGGCCCTACAGTACAGTACAGTAATTAAGTTAAATATAGATTTGTAGTTTCCACTCTGTGCATGAAAGAAATCAAATTAATTGCAAGTCAGGTCCAGTATAAATTCATGTCCATGACTAAACTGCACTTTCTTGTTGCATACATTGGACCTACACAGCTTTCACACACTGTCTAATATAATTGCCTAATTAATTAATTTATCACATATGAGTATTGTATAGAACAGAAACCATACAGATGTATTCTTACTTTGCTTATTGGGTGATCTCTGTGTGACCACGGAGTGAAATGAGAAGTGAGGAGGCGTCAGTGATTCTTAGCCGAATGTTCTGTTCTACGTCATAAAGCGTAGAACTCTACCAGGTTTGGCTTCGATGGACACAACCAGGGACGGGCTGGCAATCTGGCATACCGTGCATTTGCCCGGGGGATATTGGTTGTTGGCTGCTCTGGTCCAAAATGCCAGGGCTGATTTTTTGTCCCAGTCCACCCCTGTGGATAACCTATGGTTATGGACCTCTGTCCCACTGAGCAACAAAAGCTTTCACCCAGTTCCAACAAACAACATTTCCTGTTATTTTAGTGAAATAACCTGTAAATAATCACTTGTTCCTAAACACAATGGAAGAACCTGTAGTTCTGTTTGTATGATGGATTTTTGCTCCCTGTAAAATATCTGTCAAATAAAAGATTTCCTTGTTGTTGAAGTGACTATAGAAAAAAAAAAAAAAAAAAACCAAACAAATAAAGCTTTAGGGACCACATCTACTGATATAATTATTTTCTTAAATCATGTTTTTCTTGGTGCACTTAACAATCATGTTTTTTTTATTTATTGTGCACTCAGTAATATCAATCAAACTTTTCTTGGTTTATTAATTTTAGGAATACATTTATATGTTTCTCCACAAATATATATGTATACTCTCTATTCAATGAAAAAGACCTGTTCTCCTGACATCACAGGTCCTGTGCTGCTATCTGCTATTTCCTGTACCATGAATCATTTTATGACCCCTCACATTTATTTTACAACACCTTGCAGGTGATAAACCACATGTTGGAAATCACTGTAGTTGCACACTATATACTTATGTATAAAGGTCTTATTTGAATACAGCTATAACAGCAACCAAAGACACTTCATTATAATGTATATAATATATAATATACTGTATATAACTATGTTAATTATAATTACCGGAAAATAAGAATCATTATGTTATTATAGTATCTTGCCTTAGAATGAGCCTTTTATATCTACAGACTCTGAAGGTCCTCTTTCACCATATCCACCATGTTGTTTCTACAGTAGCCCAGAGCAGACACACTAGCTCTAGACATGGCCTTTTGTGGGGGGGGGGGGTTTATCAGTTTTGCTGCCACCATAGTTTCTGTGCATGCATTTTTGTAGGCTCTTTGAATGCTCTGTTGTCATTGAAAACCGTTAAAAGGCCAAACCTTAACATTAACAACATCTCTCAAAATAAAACATCTTTTACTGACAGGGTTCCCACGGGTGCTTGAATTCCTTGAAAATGCTTGAATTTCAATTCAGTGTTTTCAAGGTTGTGAAAATGCTTGAATTTTTTGTGAAGTGCTTGAAAATGCTTGAAATTTGTGTGACGTCTATCTCAATAAACCAAGAGAAAACAAAAATGTTTCCTAAGCGGCTACGCGCTTGATCCAATGCCTTTACATGCAGAACTCAGTTATCATACTCGCTTGGTGTTCTGCCGGGAAATAACAGTAGACTACTATCGACACCTGTTGGTCACTGTTATTGCGCTATGGTAGTTACACAATACACCGCTCACAAGCTGAGAATACAAGCCAATTCACAATTAGTTAAAAATCAAAACAGTCAATCTACCACCATATGAAATAATGCTAATTAGACCCATATTATTATGCCATACAGTGGCACCGCTGCGCTTCCCATGACCATCATGGCAAACACAACTAGTAGACTACCTATTTAAAGGTGCTGGAAAAATGGAAAAACTGGTTCTTGAAGGTGCTTGAAAAGTGCTTGAATTTGTTCATGAAAAAAGTGTGGGAACCCTGTACTGAACCATGGTCAAAAACCATAGGCCGCGTTGTGCACCACATCACTTTAGCAGACATCCAGCTAACATCCAGTGATCAAGTGAAGTCACAAAAGAAATAACACATTTAAGTGGAGTTTCTTTTTCAGACTTTGATGAAAGATTTGGGGTCTAATTAAAACCTTGTATTTTATCAAAAGTGTGTCCCTACTTGAAGGCAGAGAATGGTTTTGACCACTGGAGGGCAGTATTTAACCATGGACATAAAGAAAGAGGAACCAGCAGAGGACAGGGACAAAAGGCATCATGTTGAGAACAACAAGAGGTGCTGATGTGGTTTCCTGCCGCCACTGAGGGTGAGAAAAGTGTTGTTCTAACTTAAGCTTTGTTGGAAATAAGGATAAGGCAGAACTATGGTCATAATAACACAGCTGAGCTCCCCTGATTACCTGAATGCTTGAGTCCTCCCTTCCTGTGCATGTCTTCACTGATGGTGGTGTTTTACTAGAATGGAGGAGAAAAGATTAGAAATGAAAGGAACTGAAAACACTGAAAAACAAATATTAACCTTTATATAATGAAACAGGTTTTCATTACATCTGTATTTGATTTTAATCAGTGAGATTGTTTCTCAGCTCTGGCAGCAATTTACCCTGGAGGCAGTTCTAGCCTTAACTCTGATTGGACAGAAGTGATTGAAAAAACAGAAAACCATATGTTTTAGTATATAGTCTCATAACAAAAAGCCAACAAGCTTTTTCCAGTAAAATCAAAACCCAAATAGACCGATAACCTTCACACTGAGATGCTTTGTGGTTTTGTGCAGTCAGTAGCCTGGGCCATGCATTATCGTTCTGGATATTTTACATGCTTTATCTTATGCTACTTGATGGACTAATTCTGCCCTGATGAGCACATTCTGCTCTGTACAGCAATATATCCACCGCAGCAATCTATACCCTGCATTACTCTCTCCCTCTATTTTCTGAACCAACAGGTCAGCTTTTCTCGACTTCCTCCTTGTGCTGGTCAGTGGCTACATGTAGCCAATACGATAAAACTGCCAAAGCATTCCTGTATAAAAAATAGGCAGCGTCTTTCTTTGAGACCAATAGGTTTTCTATATGAGCTGTCTAACAGCTAATTATCACAGCAAGACCGAGGTCATTTTATTCATCACTTTCATTCAATTAATTAAAAATGGAAACACAATCTTAATGTCATTTACTGATGTCAGAGCACATTTTTAATTGTTTCTTGACAGATTGAGCGAGGCCACCTTCAGAAAGTTTGAAATTTTACCCATTCAGGAATTCCCTTTGTATGTTATAATCTATGTTTTGTGTGTCTTTTCGTCTCTGTTTGTAGATATACTACTTTGTTTTATATAAAATCCCTTTTTGTCATTTTCGCATGGAATATTCATTATATCTATCTCCCAACATGTAGTATATTGCAATTCAGTGTTTTGGTTGTGTTTCTACTCTGCAGAATGAATGGGGGAACATGTCTAACATTTGTCCTACACTTTCTTATCTTATATGTAACATACAAGCTTTATAGTAAGGTGCACTCTACAAAATGTGCTGCCAACACAGTATCTGTACTGAATGTATGAATAATGGAAGCAACTTGTCGATTCGCTCACGTTAGAGTGGACTCTCTCCTCAGCCACGCGCACAGTAAAACCTTGATTGATGACCTGGTCGATTACAGTTGCTCTAAACTTATTTGAGAACTTTCTTACTCTCTGAATACATCTCCATCTTCCTCTTCTACTCTGTCTCCTCCTTTTCATACTATTATTTGTCCCCTCGGTATCACTTGTGGCATGTGGTCAACTACTCAACCAAACTGAACTGGCACGAAGAAGTGGCTGCATGAATTAGAGTTGTTTTGCTGACTGGAGTAAAATTTTCATGTTTAAAGATGTTTAGAGATGGATGGAGCTTCATATAACAGTCTAAAGCTTTGATATTTTCATTAAATGTTTCAGTGAGTTGAAGAAAAAAACCTTTTAATGCCAGAAAATCCTCTCACCACTCACGAGTATACAGGTATTAGTGGGATGGATATCTTGTAGCCAGCATGATCTTGCGTAGTCCTAATCATAATTAGAAGAAATACAGCAAGCTTTTCCACTTGTCAGTAACCTCTTGCCTCCTGCAGTAGCTGCTTTCTTAGATTCTACAAAGTAATTATCATGCTCTATTGTCTCAGCGGCTCAATTAAAATTCTGTTTCTCCTTTAATTCCCGGAAATACCACAAAGGATTAGCAGCATACAGGTAATTAATGGCTATTTCCCTGATTTTGTAATGTTTGCACACACACACACACACACGCACACACACTTATGCTCATCCTTTTGGCCTTATGTGAGATTTTTGATCATTTAACTAATGACAATAATAATAATGATGATAATAATGGACAATACTTGTCTTTGTGTATTCATGCCATTGTTAACCATATCATTTGTGTTGTTAGGCTTTAGCTGACTTTAGCTTTATATGATCCAAGCAGAAAATTAAAAACAGCCGCAAAATTAAATGTTATAAAGCACAACTAGGACTTTATTTAGGGCAATAACCTAATTACAGAATCAAACCCGACTAGAACTGTTGCTTAACTAAATAACTAAACAAAACATTTCCTTCAGGACGCTGTAAATTCATCTCGACAACATCTGCACATGAACTCTGTGTACTAGTGTTTCACTTCCTGTGTTGATTCATTTCAGTTAAATAGAACCAAAGTGATCCCAGGCCTACCGAAGGCTCACAATCATCCAGTTATTATCAGTCAGGCAAGCAATCTGTGATTTAATTGAAAAAAAGAAAAGAAAAGAAAATCGATAGATTTTGTTTATTTTTTTTGCACAGACTCCAGAGGGAGTTATGCAATAGACTATAAATGTGCAGTTGTACCTTTTGTTGCTGAAGCTGTTCTCTCTACACCTTCTTTCCTGACAGTGTGGAGAGAAAAAGAGCGATGTTTCACATCTTTGCTTGATATGACAGAGCTATTATTTTGTTTTTCTCCCCTCCCATCCTCTAAGTGCCTTTTCCATTCTCACCATTGTCTACTTTGCTACACTGTATTTACTCTTTTCCCTCTAATTCTCTCTCCCCTTGTCTGTCTTCTCCTTCGTGGTGTGTTTTTAGGTTCTGCTGCTGTGACACACAGCCTCGCCACTATCACACACATGATCCACCATTTACTGAAATGCTACATGCTAAGATGTAAATAACCTGAACTCCGCCTGAACCTCCCCATCCCCTCTACACACACACACACACACACACACACACACACATGTACACTCACACTAATAAATGTGTTCAAGCCCAGATTCTGCACTGTAATTGGCCACTGTGGCTTCCTGCTGTGGTGAAGATATTTTAATGCACACACTTAAAGACACACACACTAATCCTTGCCTCTGCAACATCTGCCACATCCCCCAACACATGCGCTGGTTCAATGCAACCACACACACACACACACACACACATCTCCACACAACACGCACATACCCACTGTCACTGTGCAGGCAGCCCCTCCCTGTTTAACCACCAGCTCTGACATCAGTTCTAAATAAAATGATGTGGTTGCTCACCGAAAGGCACAACCTCGCCCTCGGAGACTCCAGCTGCTGTTTTTTCATCCTCAGCAGTGTTTCACTTGGATTGTTTTCTTGGCTGCGTGGAAAGGCCTCTGGATCATATGATGCCAAACATTTCCATTTAAACTTGTAGTGAGAGAAAATAAATATTATTTCAAAAAGCACACTTCTTTAAACTTGCTTGCTCTCATACCTGCCTCGGGCTACATTTTCACTTCAGCCAGTTTTATGTCAAAGGTCATAACATCGACTATGAGACAGAAGACACTATTCAATTATCTTTTTCTGTTTACTTTGAGTGTTGCTGCTCATGTCGTATGTTTGGCTTTGCCTATTCTCCAATATACAACTGTGATGTGATGTTGTTCTGATGATGTTATTAGTCATTAATTCAAAAAGGTGAATCAATGACAAATATCATCATCATCAAAGTGAGCTGATATTATTTTTTATAAATTTAACATCATCAGTCATCAGGCAAGTATATTCCTATGGTTTATTTTTGTTTATTGACTAACAATAGTCTATGAAATATTTAGCAATCTAATATTGCATCGTATACTTTAGGACTTATTCTTCATATTTATTTATTGATTTGTTCTTTATTGACATTAAACTGACAGCTGATAAAAGTGGGTGACACGCATAAAATCTCTATTAATGGTATGCATATTTTTAGGAATATCGATAGGTGGCATAATACATTTTAAATATTGAGAAACGTTTCATGATTGTCTGTTTCCTCTAATGTCTGTTTCTGTTGAATCCAGCAAAATAAACACTGGACAAATTAAGATATTCATCATGATGATGCAATAATCATACAAAAATCCGGCAGACCTGGTTATTGATTATTGCCAACAATGTCCACACCCAGAAATATTTACGTGACGGCCCCCACAGTATAAACAGTATGGCAAAATCACTCAAGAGAGAAATTTCTATTATCTCTTGGTATGTATCATATCATCCACCCCTGAGCTGCTGGTAATACTGTCTAAATCCTTTGTATACAGTCTACAGTCTAAATGTTGGTAAGTTGGGGATTTTTGTTTTCTAAGTCAATTAATCAGTGTGCAAAGGAGACATGTGTGCAGAAGCTTTGATTTCTAAAAGATTTGTTGCATATTATAAAGCCGAGAGGCAGCACTGCTTTGTCCGGATTGGGGGAGAGATCGGCCCTCTGTTGCTCAATGAGCATTTACTATCCACTAACTTTACTAGTTAAGAGAGAGGGAGGGAGGAGAGAGGGGGTGAGCAAAGAGAGAGAGTGAGCGATGGATGTATCAAACAGCAGCCCCCTGCTGAGCGGGGAATGGAAAAGCTGCTGGCACCAACATGAATATTTCAGCAGATAGCTACAGCTCTCTGTACCCCTCTCTCTCTCTCTCTCTCTCTCTCTCTCTCTCTCTCTCTCTCTCTCTCTCTCTGTCTCTCACCTTTTCCTTCTCTCCACTTCCCTCTTAACCCTCCACCACCCCCACCCTGCTTCTCTCCCTTTACTCTCTTGTGGAGTGGACAGTGATAATGAAGGGAGTGATAGAGGTGGAGAGAGTGAAACACACAGTGAGAGAGACAGCAGAGAGAGAGAGAGAGGAGAGAGAGAGAGAGAGAGAGAGAGAGAGAGAGAGAGAGAGAGAGAGAGTCCTGTTCGGACTGAATTCTGGGTAGCAGAATCAGAAAATGGCTCCTGAATGTAAATCTGAAAGCAGCAGCAGAATGTTGCTTCAACTTGGCTACCTCCCCAGCACCCCCCTCCCCCAGCTAGACACTTGTGATGGTTTGGCCTGGGGTAGTTAGACAATAAAAACAGAACGAATGGAGCAAAACAAATATCAGCAAGCGGGGAGTTTCTCTGGAGACCTAAATAGATTTTAACAGTCTACCTTTTTTTTTTTAATTTAACAACCCCTTTCTTTATCTGCTGTTTATTTTTTTAGCGATCTTGTTATCTTCTCAATTGAAAGATTTTATTTAGATGGGAGCCTGTAGAGCTGTTCTGTGTATTGGGGTGTTGATAAAGACTAAGGAAATCCCTCAACCAGTAATACATAATTTTTCTAATAATTTAACTACAATCCAAAACACACAGTGAAGGTGCGCTGTTGCCTGAAGGAGCAGTCGGTGTGATCTGAACTTGTTGTTTGTTTGTTTTTGCAACAAAAAAGTAAATTTGTCGAGAAAGTGAACGTTTTAACTTTCAGCAAAACAAATCACCTGAGATAGGGAAATTTATTTGAATAATATTCAGACTTCATCTGTGTAGTGCAGTGTCTTGCTCATATGTTTGATATCATATCCAAAATAAACCAAACCCTTGGGTTGCCAGGAGTTTGTCATCAGAAACTTTTAGGGAATGGAGGATTTAAAGTGGCTCGTGGATCCTATTCAAAAATCTGCTGTCATTGATTTGTTCATTTTGACGACTTAAGCTGTTACTTGAAATACTGAATAATAAGATTGGCGCTTAAAGATAAGAAAAAAAATAGATTATTGTATTTTTCCTGTGGTCAATGTGAGAAGAGTAATTATTTCAATTACGATCTCCATCTATTTAATTTTTAAGTTTTACGTTGGGTGAAATGTGACACCCACAATGCTTTGAGGCCTTTAGGCCATAATGGTTCATAATGATGGATCTATTATTTGTTTCCTATTATTTTGTAATCTCAGCCTAACGGATGGACTAATTCACACTGTTTCTGTTGGGACTGTAATTGAGGGCTTGCTGATAGTGCCAATAGAAGAAGCCAGCCAAATAGCCTCCAACCTAAATAGACTGTGCAGATTCAGCCACATTACTTATTTTTTTATTTTCCTCCATCAGTGTTTTCTGCCAAGGAGTCTGAAGCTGACACTTATTTGGATGGCAATAAGTGGGTCCTGCACTTTCCATAATAATAGCATCTAATAGTGTCTTTTCTCTGCATGACTCTCCATGTCTGGAAAATACCCACATCTTTCAAGACAATCCCTGAGGTCATTATCTTTTCTCAGATTATCGAAAGCTCCAGCCACGACATTATCAAACTGTCTTTACGACTGGGTATTACTTCCCATGAAAAGTAAACTGATTGGTGGCTATCCCTCTTGAATATAATTGTATTGATGAACCTATAAATAATATGTGTGACAATGAAGAAAGTGTGATAAAACTAAGGAAAACTGTTCCAATAAAGAAACTATACCTATGAAATAATAAGACCTGTTCCTCTTCAAATAAAGAAATAAATACATAAATAAAACTGAATAAAATAAAAGAGTTACAAAAGCTGAAATCCAGTGCTGTTCAAAGTAAATGATTGATCCTAACCTGCCATGTTGCAGGTAAATAATAGTTAGTTTGACATCTAAAAATTAGTTTAAAAAAATCTGCATTTCCGTAGAATATGTACTTTAATCTGAACTTTAATTTGGTCTTGCAACAAATCTCTCGTCAATAAAAACGATTCAGCATTTTATAAGTACCGACATTCACCCATTACACCCTAATGCAGACAAAATGACTTCAGAATTTAGCAGCATTGTAGTGCTTTTTTGTGACCGTGCTAGCCTTGTTTTTGTTTGAATCGTGCCAATTTGAATGAATATCGTTCAGACTGTTCTTGCTTGTGTTCCCAATGCGGCTCTCTGATTCATAGTTAATAATATGTTGAGTTTGCATCATGCAAAATGAAAAGTCCCACATCGCATCTCACAAAAACACTCAAAGGGATCTGCAGATGTGTTGCTCAATTTGCGCACAGTTTAAATAATTAGTGCAAAGGCGATAATTAACTTTTGATAGAAACTACTCCAAAATTAATAAGAAATGACAGCAAATGGAAGAACTGGTTGGTAACGAGACGAACATATAGCTATGTAGATATCAGAATCTCAGTAGTATACTTATTCTTTGACTGGATACTGAGTCTAGCTCCTCGGTGCTGTCTGCAGTTGAACCTCCTGACCTGCCTGTTGAAGGTAGCGAGCTAAAAGAGAGTTTCTTCACAGATCCATCATTGGGCTCCAACCCAGTATTAGCAAAGTGCTGTGTTTGAGTGTGTACTGTGTGAGGTTGAGTAGTGGGCCACTGGCTGGTTAGTTTTCCATCTGAGAGATATGCCCGTCATCATACAGGTCCAAGTGTTTGCCCCTGGCCAAGATATGGACCAATAGTGACCTCTGATAAAACTACTGCTGAATGTGAGTATGTGTGTGTGTGTGTATGCATGCGTGTGGTGTGTGTAGTGTAACAGATAAGAGTGTAGCTGGAAAGGATGGCTGTGTGTGTGTGTGTGTGTGTGTGTGTGTGTGTGTGTGTGTGTGTGTGTGTGTGTGTGTGTGTGTGTGTGTGTGTGTGTGTGTGTGTGTGTGTGTGTGGGTGTGTGTGTGTGAGAGAGAGAGAGAGTGAGTGTTTAATAGTCTGCTTAGTGTTTCATGGTGGTAAATCGTTCGTTCTGTCTCATCTCACACACCGCTGGACAGCAGAGTCTGCACTACCCTGATAACACACACATGCACGCACACCTGACACACACACACACACACACACACACACACACACACACACACACACACACACACACACACATAAAAGTCTCACATACAAGCATTAGCTTTCTCTCACGCTCTCTTAGACACACACACACATATATACATACACACACAAGCACCATTGGCCATGTACAGCCTCCCACTTCCTCCCGACTTTACAGACCAGTAAATGCTGCAGCCTGTAGATCATCAGCCAGTCTATTTGTCTGTCTGTCTGGTTACTGCCCTGCCTGTTTATCCCCTGCTGCCAAGGTCAGTATTGTACGAAAAAGCTTCTACATCTGTTAGCTAGTGAGGATCTGTGCTGCAGTGGGGTTGGGGTTATGTAAATATATATAAGGATAAAAGATAAATGTGGCACAGTAACTGTAATTTTATGGCATTCTTTGAATAAAGTAAGAAATCATACACACACAGAAATGTGACATAGCTGTCAAAAGAAAGCTATGAATTTATTTCTGTCTCAACCACCATTGTAAACAAGAAGAGGACAATAAACAACAACAACAAGCAAGTATGAAGCCAGTTAAGCCTAAAATGTGCAGCGTATATTACAAAAATAAATCAAGCATAAAGAACATAATAATTATTGAGAGGCTAATTAATCAAATGTACCTGGATCAGGTAAGGGGAGAGCAATACTGAAATATAATCTGGTGCCTGGTCCTGAAGATCCTTAAAGTAATAAATAAAGTCTTAAATCACCCATAAAACAAATGTGTAACCTGTGTGTTAAAAGTGACTACTATGATCTCTTTTCTTGATCAAGCAGCCACCGTTTGTTCTAGCTGGAGCTTTCTTCATCACTTTTGCAACAAACACACTGATTGCCTGGTTTGGTGTTTTAATCCGAGTACTAAGTTAAATATTCAGTGTGTCAGATTTAGAAAGGTTCTATATTTATATGTCAGAAATGTGTCAGAATGAAATATGCACAGTTATGTTTTCTTCATAATTACCAGAAAATAAGAATTGTTGTGTTCTTGTTACCTAAGAATAAAGACGCCATGGGTGCTCTTCCACAGAGTCCTCCATGTTGAACCGCCATGTTTCTACAGCAGAGAGATGGTGGAGATGGTGGTGGCGAGTGCCCAAATGCAAGGAGGAGATGAGAGATGGATAGATAGGTGAGCAGACGTAAAAGAGAGCCCAATCAAATCTTTCCAACACAGAGGTTATTAAGCTATTGAACTTACATAGAGCAGTAATAGATGGCAATGACCCATGTGTGTGTGTGTGTGTGTGTGTGTGTGTGTGTGTGTGTGTGTGTGTGTGTGTGTGTGTGGTGTATATATAATGGACGGTTAATACAGCCGACTCTTAATGGTAATTTTGGCCTGTCACTCTTCTAAAGGCCATCGCTGTGGGCCATCAGCCCGCTGCACACAACCACTGGCACACTGCAAATGTCACCATTATCACAGTGGGCTGTGCATGAACGTGTATGTGTGTGTGTGTGTGTGTGTGTGTGTGTATGTGTGTGTGTGCGTGTGCGTGTGCGTGTGCGTGTGTGCGTGTGTGCGTGTGTGTGTGTGTGTGTGTTGAATTACTTCCCTGTTTTTTGTCCAATCACGTCTGGTTTCTTGCATTTTTTTCTTCAAGTTTCTGAATGTGTCTGTCTTTCTCTTTGTCCTTTACATTCACTCTCACCTCCTCTCACTGTATTGACTATTGGGCTGTAAATATTTACATGTAGTGAAACCCCATCGATCGATCTCTGTCCATTTGTGTCTCATATTGACAAGGATCAGTTACATTCCCAGCTCTCTCTGTAATTGTCTGCCTTTTTTTCCCGGCTGGTTTTCATTATTTATATTGTCTGTGTTACCTCCAACCATAGCTCCACTTTTAACATTTCTTTTAAGTAACTGACAGCCAACATTGTCTCTCATGTGTTGAAAATGTTTTATCACCATAGGGCTGAGCTGAACCATTGATAATGCATGGGGAACATGGTTGTCAGGAGAGAATTCAGCTTTTCTCTCTGGAAAAACGTTGTTGTTTTAGGGTATTTTGGGAAACTTGCGCTTTCTGTAGAAAAACGTATGTTACAGAGCTGTTTTAGATGTCTGTTTTCCAACTAGAGATATATGTTTGCCATTTTATGAGATATTTTGCAGTCGCCTGAAATCAAATAATAAAAATATACACATGGCAGACATCAGTCAGGAGGTTTTGTTCCCTTAAGCCCACTTGATTTGATTCTAGTTATCATTCATCGTAGAGTCTTGCCATATTTCACAAACCATGAACATGCAAATGGAACATTTAAAACAGGGTGTATGCTTCTGAATTTGATTATTTGGTTCACAGTCTGTAGGTCTTCCTAAAAGAAATTATCTTTAGCCGAACCATAATATTTTATTTCAGCTCAAATCCAAGAACACACTCCTGCATAAAGGTAAATTACATTGAAGAGTGAAATGCTAACCAGTAGCATTATGATGTCTCAGTTAATTGGTCATAGTCATATTCATTCTCACCTCTCCTGTCATATAATATAATATGGAAATGGCAGCTGTACATACTGTATTAATGACACTTTTAAATAAATCTATATTCACACAAAATAATAAAAATATATAAAAATGTTTGCAATTCAAACATTAGCAGTAACTACAGGGTGATGATTTGTCTGTATTTCAGAAATTGCACAGGAATGGAAGAATACAGTGGGATAGTGTAGGTTTAAGTAATGAATGTTCAGTGGGGAATATGATGACAAAACTAAAACAAAGTAAAAATGACTGCTACAACTTTCCCCCTATGAAAAAATGCAATACTGGATGTAGTGGATGCTGTGTTATGAAATAGTCATGAAAGAAAGCCAGAAGAACACACAGTGGTAGCCTGATGTGGTGTGTGGCATGCTGGGTAATGCATCCTGACAATGACTCTCTATAGACTTAGACAGCTTCCAACTGACTGAATAGGAATTAGACTCTATTCACCACCACACCCAAAAGGTCTGACCCCTGTGTGTGTGAGAGAGTGTGTGTGTGAGTGTGTGCGTACGGCTGATGGTAACATTTCAGAGGGCCCAGTATTGTATTGTCCTCTGGGAGATCAATGACATTCCCCTCCTTTGAGTCCACAGATTATCTGTCTGCCTGCCTGTCTAAAATTCTGTCTGTTTTTCTGTCTCTCTGCCTGCTAAGCTTCCTCTCTTCTACTCTGCTCGTCTGTCCTTCATTCTGCTTTCCGATTCTCATTTGTCTTTCCATGTGCCTCAGTGACAATGTGCCCATATTTTCAGACCACTTTAGTTAAACAAGTCCATCCTTAAAGAAAACCTTGACATATCATGACAATAATACAAATATTTGATTTGACCATACACAGAATTTCCCCAAGGAATACTAATATAATGTGCAAACACCAGTATGGTGACAAGTACTTCAAGTCGATTTTCATAGCATCTGAATTAAAGCTATTTTTCTTGACTTTGGCCACAGCAAATGACTTCCTCTGTGACTCCCAAATAACAAGAAAAACAAATAAGGATGGTTTTGCCTCCATGGAATATCCAAAATCTGATTCAAAAACCTTACAGATCAGACATAATTTTCATCTACCATTTTACAAGGCAAGGATTCATGGGTGAAATTGATCTGAAGTGTTGTTTCTAACTTTATTTACAACTGAGACATGGCTGCTGAAGGATAGACGAGTGGTTA
Organism: Collichthys lucidus; assembly: GCA_004119915.2. Classification (NCBI taxonomy): domain Eukaryota; kingdom Metazoa; phylum Chordata; class Actinopteri; family Sciaenidae; genus Collichthys; species Collichthys lucidus. The sequence continues at coordinate 10,212,851 of CM014091.1, read as the reverse complement.
TAACCCCTGCTTCTGCAAACACATGTGCTGTCTTTCTGCCCTGGGGATCAAATCCCTCTTCACTCCTGCTGCTAAAGTGTAAAGAATACAGGTACCAATAATAACATAATTACCCAGTCTTAATAAAAATACATTGTTATTATCATGTGTGAATTGCAATGAAGCTGGGTCTTTCTATATTTTAGATAACTCCAAGATTAACTGCAGTGTTCTTGGATACAGGAAAAAAGCATCCTCACCTTCCACCTTTTTGTAATGATGAAACGGGACTGTCCTTTTATAAATATCAGGAGAGAAAAAGGGAGGTGTAGAAAAGGAAACTTTGCACTTAATTTGATAGCACTTTGCCAATTAAGGGTCCTGTAAATCGGGAGGTGGACCACAATTGTAGCAAAAAAAAACCAAAAACTGTTTCAACAATTTGTCTGGTCGCGATGCAGCATTTACTACTGACGCACATGTTACTGCTATGTACACACACATTGCCAGGACCTGTCCTGTGAGATGGCTGTAATTTCAGGCAATAAAAACGTCTCAGTATTGGTGATGGCGATTTAATCTTTCAGCTGATTGTGCCATTGAGAAAATAGAGGGCTTTATTTACAGACCACTTGCACTATACTCCATGTACCACCACAAATGTTACGTTCCTAGCTGTCAGTTGTTTGTTTGCAAGTACAGAAATTTACAGTATCTTGCCTGGCACTTTAAATTATTAACCGTCAACGAGATTCCCAACAAAGCTGTTGGTTAAGGCTAAAGGGACATTTCTTATTACAATAAATTACATCAATCAAGCGGCAATTTTGAAGTGACTGAAATGTGTCAGATGAGTTCAGAAAATGACATGACTAATTTTAAAACACTCTGAGCAAGATGAGTTCATCTCTGATAGAGGTGCAGGGGTATGCTAGAGGTGGCCTCAGTGTGTCATCGAGCCATCCTTTAGGGCCGCCCACAAAATCCTGCACTGAAAACTGGTGAAAAACTGTTTTAACCTCTAACTCCACAGTTCAGTTAAAAGTCTTTTCACATGATTCCAGCAACTATTTTTCAACATATTTAATGTATTTTGAAAAAAATCTCAGAATTGCCTTGATACAGTCTAAAAAATACAAGATGTTAATAATAAATGTGAAAATATTTTGTTTGCAAAAATGGGCTTAAAGGGATAATGATACAGTGAATGTGTCCTACTAACAAGTAATGTCTGTGTTGTCCCTTCATTATAATGTATGTAAAACTATAGTTTATTTTGTGTCAATTCCACATACAGCATCCTACTGCCACAAATACTCACAGCATCCACAGCTGAAAATAGTCCCCAACAAATGTACTCCCAGTTGAGTAACATTTGCCAAAAACTGCAGTGTTGTTTTACAAAGCTGTTACATTTTTTTTAAAGTGAAAGACTTATTTTTAAATATTTGTATCTTCAGTGGGAAGAAATGGACTTTGGGCAGAGAGCCACAAAGAGACTGTGGAAGTCAGAAAGTATTGACACTAACACTTTGTGTTTTAATGGAAGTTGTTGACAAGATATAGAATGCTGTCAGCATTATCCTTTAAGATGCTGTGTGGGTTGCTTGGATGAAACATCCATTTTATTCTTTCAATATTACGAAAAAAAAGAGAAAGAAAATGAGGAGAAGAGAAGGAGGAAAAAGGAGGAAGGAGAGAGGGCATCTGCAGCTGATGCTACTCTCAGCCAGAGGGATCCAGAAAAACATACAAAGTATGCACATGTGCACACACACACACACACATATTAGCCTCCACACAAACATAAACACACAAACACATGCAGGTGGGACTAAGGAGTGTAGTGTGCCAATTTGTTGCGCCCCTGGTCCCCTCTCAGGAGACTCACAGACAGGCATCCAGCCATGCCAGGACTGGCACTGGTCCCGCTAACACACACACAAACAAACACATACACACACCTCCACTCTTACTGCACTGTGGCTGCAGGCACTGCAGCATCAGAGTTTTGTGTGTGTCTGTGTATGTGTGTGTTTCCTTCCACTTTTCTCCATTTTCATAGACCACAGGAGACAAATGCTGAAGAATTGTGAGCATGTAAAAGACACTGAAGCCTTTTTCTCACATGGAAAATGGAACATTGCTTACTTCAAATATCGGTGTAAGGGTTGTGGTTCACACTTAAGTGTCCCCTACGTAACAATTTCATTTTAACTCTATTTACACATGAATGTTGTGGATAAAGCCGTTTCCCCCCCTGTCCACAGTGGCAGCACTGCCAGAGAGCAGCAGTGAGTTAGAAAATAACGCCATGCAGAAAGTTGAAACTTGATTCAGTTGCAGCCACAGACACAAACTGTGTGAATTATTCAGCAGCTGTTAATATCAATGCCTTCATCATTACTGACATGAGGCTTATCTTCATTTTAGTAAAAAAGGGATGTTAGAAAAGTGCAAGTGGCTGCACTGATGTGGGTGTGTTGTTTCATTTTACTGGAAATACAGATGGACATTGCTGCCTACCACACCTCCAATAGTGCTCTTGCATCAGCTGCAATGTCATCAGCTGGGTGACCACCAATCATCTACATTTCGTGTCTTTAGCCCAGTAAGACTCCTAATAGCAGAACCAATTGTAAAGATGTCTCCCTCCCATTTCCTGCAGCTGGACTTCAGGTTAGCCAGTGCCCTGACTCTTATTGTTCCTCCTCAGCCAGAGCCAGAAGCTGTCCTACTCTGCCTCTTCTGTCAGTTCTTTGAGCACCCTGTTACAATCATGTCGCAGTATAGTCATGAAATTGATTTACTTACAAACCTTCAGCACCCCACCTCCACAGGGTAGATGGTGGTCCACCAGCCTGCCTCTTTGCATTTAGCAATCAGGCCTGAATACTTTATCTTTCATCCACTTATGGGCAGCCTCAACTCCCTCCTGCCATGAAACAATGAGCACAATGTGAATGACAGTCTTGGAAGAGTTGGACCATACGACAATGTCAGGGAAAAAAGATGTATTTGTTATTTTCCTGTGGAGCTGCAGCTGTGCCCCAAGGTCGACACTCATGCTCCACTCTTGGGCCAATGTTTTCAGAGCTCCCTCAGCTAACCATATATAGATATTAGTCAGTCAAACTGCAGCTCATATGACAATATCATAAACTTTAGTCTCATTTTCTCAGTTCCTATTTTGCACACCCCCTCTTCATTTTATGGGAACTGCAAAGTTTTTTGCTGGACTTTTTTCCTGCAAGCAACTTGTGCAAAGATTGAGTTACTTGTATGGATTTTATTTCCTTTTGAATATGAAATTATATTCAAATTTTACTTTCCTCCACAGACCCATGACCTGACCTCTGAAGATGATATGTTATGTGCCACCCCCATGCCTCTTTACTACATATATTTTACTACTTAAAAAGAAATCTGCATTATTAATAGTGTTAAGCAAATATTGAGATACAGAAACTGTAACTATGCATGCGTTTGGTATGTATGATTATGTACTACATGACTGTCAAACTGCTTATCTAAACACTTAATGCTAAAGTGACGTAATGCACATGTAATTATAACGGTGAGAGTATACAGAAATAATTATCACATTTCGGTGCGTTTTACTATTTTAAACCGACAGCACTCGCCTGCCGTATTGAGCTCGTCCTTCACAGCAGAGACTTGACAGATTTCGATGAAGGAACTCAGCTGACAGCTAATTTCTCCATGTTCCAACTCCAGGTTCAGCTCCATACTTTGAAAAACATTTCATCATGTTTTCTTCAGGGACACTTCAACCTCTGAGGATGTAGTCTGCTGATCCAACAAGACAGGATTTTGCAGCTCAAACTTAATTTCTGAAACAAAACCCATGAGTCCTGCTCTTCTGTTCAGCTCTTTCTCACAGCACTCTGTTTCGCTAATGTCATTGTCACTGTCCTCTGGGCTTATTATGCAGCTAGTACTGTCTGATTGGACAACATATTGTTTCAGCAATCACTGTGTAGGGAATTGTGTCTATTTGTGTAAGTGTGTATGTATTGTAATTTTTTTATCTGATGTGATAAGTATCTGTGCAGTGGAGAGGAGAGCAGAGATAAAGATAAAACAGAAAGAAAGAAAGACCTGATTCTTGTCTTTCTGTCTTTTCAGTGGCCCAGTCTGGCTCTAATCAGGGAGACGCAGGGCCGACTGCACTCAATTATTCATTCATTAGTCAGCAAACAGGAGTGGCCACTAAAAGCTATGTTCCCTGCATGCTTCTATTCACAGAGCACGTCTCTTTCTTTGTCTCTTCCTCGGTCTGTCACTTTTTAGACATGCGGTCTACTTGTTGTTACATTTTCTAGCTTTACTTTCCATACTATTGCTTACCGACATGGACTTGAGTAGTACAATAGCACAGGAGCCTTAGTGATTGTAAATGCCAAAACAAAACAATAGGTATATTAGACGCCACTGCCAGCTGAAAGCACAATTTAATGACCGTCAGTCTGAAAAAAAAAGAAACATTGAACTGGAAGACTGCTAAATAAATATTTTTTCTGTTGTTGTTGGGTATTTTTTTTTTTTTTTTGTTTTGGGGTTTTATTTATTTATTTATTTACCTATCTGTGTTTTTATTTTCTGCTTTGACGCCATCAAAACTATTCAAGGGAATATAGCTAGGCAGTATTGCCCTCAGCAAGAATGGGATTGGCAACTCAGACAAAATCAATGTCTATAACACAGTGGGCTGTAAGGGAGCAAAGTATCATGGAAAAATACTGTTGGTCATAATCGTTGGCTAAATTGCCCGTCTGCTTTGGCTCCAAATGTTGTCTGGGTGTCATAGCCTTGACTTACTGCCTGTGGAAATTGTTGCTCTTAAGTTGGCACCCCATTTGAGTCTGCCACTCATTTAGTTGGCATCGTTTACTGAACCCCACAGAATTCAGTGGATAGATGGACAGAAGAGGATGTGTGCCGGGTGCTTTGAAGAACGGCTTCTTGAACTATGAGCCTGAAAAAATATGTCAGTGCTCAGATTCTATTATTTATTTATTTGTTTATTTATTAATTGCTGAACCTACAGATACACACAAAGAGGGATGAACAGAAAACAAAAAAATAGGCACAGATAGCTTAGTTTTCCAGTGTTTTTTCCTGAATATGTTTAGACCACATTAATAGTAAATTGGATATATTCAATTTTTTAGGTCTTCCTCCATGTTAGAGCAATAAAAGAGCAATAAAAGAATAAAAGTAGGCTGCTCTGATTCTGTTTGTGGTATTCATGGACTGGAGCTCAAGGTGCAGCTGGGATGAGGAGGGTGTCTGGTTTGCTTTTTGTAGATGCTATGGTTCTCTTGGCTTCATCAGACCTTCAGCAAACACTGGAGTGATTTGCAGCTGAGTGTGAAGAGGCTGGGATGAAAGTCAACAACTCCAATTCTGAGGCCATGGTTCTTTGCTGGAAAACTGTGAAACGCTTGCTCTGGGAGCAAGTTGCTGCCCCAAGCGAAGAAGTTACAGGTATCTCAGGGTGTTTTTCACAAGTGATGGGAAAAAGGAGCGTGAGATGGATCAGCTGGTCCATCTACATTCCATCCCTCACCTATGATCATGAGCTTTAGGTAATGACTGAAAGAACGAGATTGCGGATACAAGCAGCCAAAATGAACTTCAAACTTTCTCCGCCGGATGGCCGCCTTAGAGATATGGCAAAGAGCTTGGACATCCAGAGGGAGCTCAGAGTAGAGCTGCTTGGTTGTACCATAAAACTATAAGGAATTAATACTGGACAACAAAATGGCACTGCTTTCATGTTTGCTTCCTTCTTTTCCATTGCATTGCATCCATCTCCCCAGCCCAGACCACTCGACTCAGTTCAGCCCATTGGTTTTTAATTGGGATGAAGTCATGCACATAAAAATAGCTTTTCTAAACTCTCTTTTAAAGTGGGTAGCATACTTTTGGGGCTGTAGGGGTGTTTGTAGTTGTAGTACTGCAGCTGGCCACCAGGACTCACTTGTTTTTGGTTTTCCATTGTCAGCATGACTGAGTGAAAACATTGCAGACTAATCAGTTGACACAGATTGTCACATTAAATACATTTTTTTTGTTTAAACATAAATTAAAAGCAGATTTCCTTTAGATTTTTTGCACTTTAGATTCATAATATATCTATATCAACATTTATGAGGGTGCTATTTTGATTAAGCATTCATATTATGCCTTTAAGGTGTTTACAGTAGGTGTGTTTGCAGTACAGTATGTTTTTATGTCTATCTTCTTGAGCAAAATGTTGCCTGTATGAATGAATTGTGGTCCTAAGTGTATTCATCATCATTATTCATCATTCACCTGTAAGATCTGTCTCCACTGAGGTCGTCATGACATTGTGAATTAATCTCAGCTCTTACTGTCAAGTCTCACAGACTCACCGTCTTTGTCTTTCTTGGTTTTCTGTCTCTCCATCCAGCGTTCTCTCTCCCCTCTGCTCGCGCTCTCTGTCTCTCGAAGCCTCCTGTGCATTCACCTGCACACCCTTCACAACAGAGCTGTCAGCCAGGTGTGTTTGAGTGTGTCTGTGCATACGTGTGTGTGTGCTAATGAAACTGACAAATCCACACTTGCTACTCCACCCACTCCAAACCAGACCTGACAAACAAATGAAATATGCATGCTCAGCAATTTGTTTCATATTCTCCTGGCAGTGGCCTTCTGCACAAGCTTCTCCAGAAAAGTACACTTTAAGACTGACAAAGAGCTTACAGTGTGTTGCTTCATGCTTTTCACATTGTACAGTACAGTGCATACTCGGGACTTTGCCTTCATTCCAGGGTCATGAGGGTCAAGTATAGCCACATACAATGTGGTACAACTGTAGGTATTTCTCTAGCTGCAGGATGCATTGTTATGTTAGTGTTGGAATTTTACTGGTCAAAGTTAGAGCTTGAAATTTTGTCAGGACCTACAGCTGACTGATCCAAGATCAGATGTCACTAGTTGTACTATAGCGGTTACACAGGTCCAGTTCAAAACTGACAGCAACTTTTCACTGGCATTGCACTTTTCTACCTCTACCAGACACATGCCAAATAATACAAACTTCTCAATAGTTCAACTTAGCTCTTGTTTTTTTTTTACCCAAGGTGCATCATTGTCAAATTTTTCATATGATCCTTCTGTTTTTATACAGACACAGTGTATGGGCAGAATGTAATTTTACCTTTTTCTATGCTTTGAAACGAGCAGTCGAGCACATTCACACATTAGCATATACATGACTGCACAACATATTTCATTACCTAACAGATATTTAACAAATGCATCAGGCGTTCTCATATGAAAGAACTTTCTAACTTTCATTTTTACCATAAATCTCTTGATATTTTCTGCCATAAATATTCCATAAAAACACTTACAGATGCACTACACACACACACTTGTGCACACCTCGTCTGTATCCAAACACAAACGCGCACTTTCTCCCCTCAGCTATGCACTGTCAAACACCTGTGTGTGTTTGTGTGTCTGTGTGTGTATTTGTGTATGTGTGGAGGCAATGCAGAGGTCATGTCTTGCCCCACGGCAGTTCATTAAAATGCATGTGTTTTGGGGAATCTGTGTGTGTGTACTTGAGTGTGTGTGTGTGTGTGTGTGTGTTACTCCTCTGTTCACATAACTGTTTACATAATTGATGAATATGATAATGACACAAGCTGGCACTGTGCTCATCTGGGCATTTGTGTGTACGCTCGGGTGTGGGCCTGTGTGTGTTTGTGTGTGTGTGATGGATGTTCAGGGCTAAAGCAGAGGATGCCCCAGTCGCATCACACGCCCATCATCTTGGCACTGACAGTTTGACCATTGACAGCACTTTGTTCTGTTGGCAGACAGACAGGGAGACAGACAGACAGGTAGACAGACATGCTGACAGCATATGGTGCAAGACAGGAGACCTGTGGACCCATGTGGTAGTTAGAAAAACACTTATTCCTCTCTCTCTCTCTGTGTTTTCTGTCTCGCTCTCTCTCCACCCCCTTGGCATATGTTGTGTGTGGTTGGCTGTGCGCCACATGCCGATCCGATGCCCTCGGCACTGCCAGGGCTCCGTGCCACCTGTGCCACTCTCTCCCATAGCAGCAGTGCCCCCCCCCCCCCCCCCCCCCACCCCCCCCACCCCCCACCCCCACACACACACACACACACACACACACACACAGATACACACAAACACTAGCTCTCAGTTTGCACCTGTGTCTGTGGGAGAGAACTCCAGACAGGGGTAACACAGACATCATATTGTCCTCTTGGTGAGTTCAGCGGCTTATCTGATGGATTTTATTTGACACAAAGTTAGCATAAAAGATCTCAGATGGAGCAGGTTCAATGTTGAACATATTCAGCTTTAGTAATTGGTTTATAAGTGACAGAGAGAGCGGGAAATGTTTCATCAAAAAAACCTAGAAAAGCACATTGTCTAAGACAGCAGTACAAACCTGGATAAGGAAAAAGATAAGCCTGGTTAAAGTTTTAAAGTTTTTCAAAAACCAACTGCAGTGCAAACACTGAGCGTTCAAATTTGCGATTTTATTGCTATTTATGAGGATTAAATGTGAAAATAGGATTAAACTGATCTTTCAAAAGATCTGAATGTTTTACATCCACAGATTCACTGATTCATTCATAAGTACCAGGGCATTTGTAGATATTATCTACGGTATTTGTGCTCTGGATAAGTGTCTTTAGGTTATTCAAAGAAATACTGAACAAGCTCAGTGAAGTCTGCTATTGTAACTCAGCTGTGGATGCTCCATCCAACTGCTAATGAGACAAGACTGTAGTGCATAGCAATGCACTGTGGCACAAAAAAGTAGTCACTGTGCACTGTGCTGTGGATGATTACAACATCATATTGCATGGTGTGCTGTGGCCTGATTTGATTTTGTTTTACACTCATTTGTGCTGCAGTAATGAAAAAAAAAATGAAAAACCAACGGTGGATTGTCCCTTAGGTTTCTCTGTCAGTCCAGATGTGCAGCCAACAGTGCAATGAGAGAGTACAGTCAGATTATCAAGGATTTAGTATACACACACAGACACACACACACACACACACACACACACACACACACACACACACACACACACACACACACACACACACACAGACAAATACACACATTAGTAGGCTAAATCATGATTCTGTCTCTTACCAGGTCATGAATCTCCACTTAACATATAGACTAAAAGTGGCAATATACATTTTCTGGTGTTCCTTTGTTGTTATGTTTTGTTCAGCTCAGAAGTTACTCAGTGCAGTTTGTTTTGCAAAGAGGACAGCATGAGTGAGATTTAGAAAATAATTTGTGCGTGTGTGTCGGAGAGAAAGAGAAAAAAAGGGAGAGATAAAGAGATAAAGCAACAGAGCTGCAGGTTGAAAACTGGGCAGCTTAACAGAAAGAGGAACAAAAAGACGGTTATCTTACAGGCACACACATGAACATGTACACAGAATGACTGCGGGCCACACTGTTCAGTCACTGTGTTGTGGAACAAACACTGGTGGGCCCACATGCAGCGTAAACCTGATTCATCTGGTGAGCTTCAAGCAGCTGCACACCTAAAGAAATGCACAAAATATACCCGACCTAAAGAGATGCACAGAATATACCCGACCTAAAGAGATGCACAGAATATACCCGACCTAAAGAGATGCACAGAATATACCCGACCTAAAGAGATGCACAAAATATACCCGACCTAAAGAGATGCACAGAATATGGTTATTATCATCTGCCATGGACTGACTGAGATGGTCTGACCTGCCATTTTGTCATCATCTGTCAACCCCACGCTGTAAACAGTAAGTGTTCCAGATAAATCCAAGCTAATCCCCAAATTCTCAGGTCAGCTACCACAGCTGACCCACGCACATATGCACACACATTCCAAGCCAGGTTAGCTAGCTAGGCAGGAAGTAGCACACCTGACCCTGCTCTGCTGTTTCCCAGGCCGTGCAATGCCAAGACTAAAGGTTTTTACACGCGCTTCACCACACACACAAACAGCCACGTTTCCCCCCCCCCCGGATTAAGTCGGAATCTACGAAACAGGCTTGGGTAGGCTGGCACTGCCACACCTGACACTCTCAAATACACTCAGGTGTCCCTGCGATAGTCTCAGTTGGCCAGAGGAATCTGTGGAGAGATAACTGCATCAGCTGTTAGGTGAGGAGACTGAACGCAGGATGGACGTGAGCCAGGATAGACTGAGTGAAGGCTGAATGAGGTTGCTGAGAGAAAAACAAGCTAATAAGAGACACGCAATCTTTGAAATGGACACACATACAGCAGTAATTGTGTAGGCGCTGATCCTAACTTGACCAACATGTTGCCAGATTGACTTTTCAATTCTGTTGGCAACTAAAGTTTGAGACACTATTGTAATAAATCAATAAAAATAACATATTTCTTTAAGAGCATAGAAGAAGAATATCCTTTAAGAATCTTTTGAGTGTACAGTACAGACCAGAATCAGAAATGTTAATGAAGGTTGTGATGTATTTCAAAAACTTTTTTTTTTTCAAAACTGAAGTGTATAATTTTTGACATGTTGTGAACCAGTTAAAACAATCTGTTTTGATCAAAAGATGGGTAACGATTAGCTGTATTAGCACCAGTGATGGGAATAACGGCGTTGAAATAAACGCCGTTACTAACGGCGTTACTTTTTCCAGTAACGGGTAATCTAACGAGTTACTTCATCTATCGTTGTAACGCCGTTACCGGTACCAACACGCCGTTACCTCGCGTTACTGAACCAACCTACTCGTTTAGAAACTGGCACCTCACTCAACTCGCATACAGGAATGCCTTTTTTTCTCCCTTTGGTAAGGGCGGGATACGTAATGACGATTGGCTAAAGCAGAGATTTCATGTTGAGCCAACCAGAGACACCCGGTGGGCGGGTATACACACAAACCAACACACGGTCGTAGCGCACGCGCACACACACACACACACACACACACACACACACACAGAGCATGTCAGATGAGATGGCGAGTCCCGAGGCTGAGTCTAAGACAGCGTTTTCACGGTGGAAGTATAGGCAGTATTTTAACCTCGTCGAGGTAAAAGGTAAAAATGTACATGTTACATGCACACTGTGTCTAAGACCAAAGACTTTGTCCACGTCAAATGTAAGCAACTCGAATTTAATGAAGCATCTCTCGACTGCACACGCGTCTGTTAAGCTAGTGGCCACCGGCATGCCCCACGATAAAGGCAAGCTAGCTAACAAGGAAGGCTGGATTTTTCTGCTTCAGCTTCTAGCCCAAAACTTACCACACAGCAAGAACTCAATAAAATGATAGGGAGGTATGTGGTTGAAAACATGCTGCCATTGAAAGTTTGTTTTAATTTGCAGCATGTCAAGTGTAAAACATGTCATATTGTTTAACTGCTTACATTTGTAAGTAAAGAAAATGCTTGAAGTTCAGTTGTAATTGCGTTGAGGTGCAATATATTAAAACCTGTATGGGTATCTGTTGTTTGCTTTACTCCAAATTATTTGGCATTTTTTAACTTAAAAAAGTAACGCATTAGTTACTTTCCTGGGTAACTAGTTACTTTTATAGTGTAGTAACTCAGTTACTAACTCAGTTACTTTTTTGGGTAAGTAACTAGTAACTGTAACTAATTACTTTTTCAAAGTAATGTGCCCAACACTGATTAGCACATAGATCACTGATTATTTTTTAAGATATTTTTTTGGTCTTCTGAAACTTTATTGTATAGAGACAGCTGAAGAGTGACAGAGAGACGGGGAAATGACATACAGCAAAGAGCAGCAAGTTGGATTCGAACCCTGGGCTGCTGCGGCAAGGACTGAGCCTTTATACATGGGGCGGATGCTCTACCAACTGAGCTAAACGACACTCCAATCACACTGATTTTTGTCAGATAATTGTTTAAATGTATCTTTTATAAGACATTAGGCACAAAAGAACGAGTGACAACAGGCTTTATTAAAATTAAAATAGGTGACTTCATAATGCATCTCAGGAAGTAAATAAAACATTAAACAGAATTGTATTGGTCAGTTGTACCATAAATGTACCTTTTAACTGTGATGTGATCAGAACTGCTGTACATCAGTTAAGCATTGTATACTCACAAGCAGCTCTTTATTTACCAGAAAACGACAATTAATCTCAGTGTGGGTGAGAAATCACATATCATTCAGAAGAAATAGGTGTTGTCAACATTCATTTCACACTTGCTTGTTCATTTTTCTCATGCCTTCAGACCATACATTGCATTTCTGTTTAGAGAATAACTGGGGATGAAGACATATATGTACTGCATTAATGAAAGCATACATGTTATTTTTTTTACACCTGTGCTTTTCCTGTAAAATGTCTTCTTTAAAACACACATCTATTGTGTAACAACATCTCTCCTCTTGTCTTGCTGTGTTGTTTCTCTCATTTTATTTCACTCTCAGGATTTCCTATGCTGTCTTTAACTCTTGTTCTCAATGCTTCTGTGATTTTCTAACATAGGCTACTATGTTAGAAAATCACAGTTTAAACACAAATAAAAAAATGTGGATACGCATGGAGAGGCATCACAGCTTAAAGGCAACATTCAGCCCCTGCGAACAACCATCCAATTAAATCTCCCCTCCGTTTCTGCAGCTGTGATTTATCAGCCAATTAGACAAGTGGACAGAAAAAACATTACACTCATAAATAAGAAACTGAAAGTCTATTAAAATCGATCAATATATAAAAAATAAAATAACAAACTTTACAAGTGGCAATAAAGTTTACAGATGAGACACGTCTGTAGCATGCCCTAAGCCAAGAAGGCACAACATAAAATATTACTGCTAAAAATATCCATAGTTACAGAATCATTAGTCAGTTTTAACCTCTACTCCAGAGTCTTGACAAACTGTTGGTTAATCAAGTCTTTGTGGTTAGTATGTTTAGAACCAACTTATGCATCCAGTAAGATAAACAGGATAAAATACTAAGTCCTTTATTAATCCCAGTATTACATCAGCTATGTTATGCGTGAACCACAAAACAAACAACCTAAGGGAACTATCCAGAAGGTGATGAGAAAATACAATACCAAAAAATATAAATAAACCTGGGACCATACTCTACTGAATACCTGCTTATATCATGCACAAGTCTGTACACAGTATATTGACTTGTACTAATATGCTGCATTTTATTATATAAATGATTATTGGAAATATAGCAACAAAATAACAAGATGAATGTGAGTCTGGTATTTACCTGTATTTAGCTCTGGTGTGGTCCTCCTCCCCTGTCTTTAGACTGCTCAACTTTCACAATAAACCTGTTTATTTTGCATCTGCTATCTGACATGAATGCTGAAACAATGATTTACTGATACAGCTCTTAAAGCTTTGTCAGTTTTTACAGCTCAGTTTGTGATGTTACAAAGAAGAGTGTATAAATTCACCAGTGGCTGCTACACCAATGCTTTTATGTTGAAAGGACAGTGAGACCTGTAATAAATCTACAACTAGCTTCCATTTCTCACACAGGCAGTCAATGCAGTCCCTTTAGAAAGTATTGCTGAATGGAGCATTTAAAAAATAGCTGAAGCAACAACAAAAAAACCAACATAAATATAAATTGGTAAGTTATTTTCTCTCTTTACTTCATTTTAAACTGATAAACAATTGTGCCATTGTGTGTTAGCTAGCTCTAGCTAGGTAAGTGTATGCCGTCTATTATCATGCAGTAATTACACACAGCTGTTCCTATTAGTTAGAAATTTAAGTCACACATATGGAGAATTTCAAGTGGGTAGTTTTTTAAAATCCATTATTAACGCAACAATAAAAACAAATAGCTAACTGATAATAAAAATTAGCTACATATGTCTGTTTTCACTTGATAGTGAACTGCTTAGTGCTCAGTATTTAACACGACTCATACGGAAAAAAGCTAATTTACGCTTAATTTCTGATTTTCTTCCCATTCTGCCACCATTGTGTGAATTCATCATGTGCCAAGTAATTGTTTTTTTGTCCAACACACTAGCTATCATTTCAGGCAATCTAAATGTTTTAATAATAGCTCACAGTTACAGCTAACTGAACAGACAACATCTCGTTAACGCGGGCAGGAAAATGACAGGTGTAGGTAATGATGTTAATGAGGGCTTGTAGCATTAAGCTACACTTTTGTGCCAGCGTAAACATTAGCAAAGATACGGGGACTTGAACAGCAATGTAGCCGTCATTAACGTTACTTGTTACATCTGTGGTTGAAATGTTTCCCATGATAAAAGTGTATTTCAGCCCTTATGTGTAGAGAGCATTTACTTGCAGATTAAATAACTTGTTCAAGTGGACAGTTTTTAGGAGGAAGTGTGACAGGTGAGAACTTTTTTTTTTTACGTTGGTGCCATTTTTTAAAGAAAATACTACACTTCTATTTGGAACGTGCAGGATCATGAAAATGCTGAGATCAGTGCAGGTTTTGCTGTCAGTCACTAGTTAACTTCCTTGGACACAAACAATACAAAGATATGTGTGTGGAATAGGTAAGTCAATTTTTCCTGGTAACTGAGGAGACTATCGGAGCTGCTCTCCTCCACCTTTCTCTCTCTTTGATTTCATTTTACCAAAATGGGGAGAACAAACTTTTACCCTTACTTTAAGTACTAATTTTATAATTGTGTAAACTTTAATATCTCTGGCTGTCATCAATTTTCTGTTGATTGACTTGTTTCAGGCCAATAACACGTCAAACAACAACAAAATGAACAATATTGTAGGTTGTGTAAGGATGCAAAGGATTTGGTAAATTTATGTCTAGTAAGCTTGGTAATTTCGAAAATTTTGCAGTTTCAAAAGAAAAAAATAATAGTACATTTATTTCAAGGGTGATTTACATGTTTTGGGTAAAAGTGAATGCACTGCATTCAGCAGCACATTCATGTGCATGTACAGATCATTTTCTAGTATCTCATTATCACGAAAACTGTGAATTTGATCGCTGTTTTCCAAAAATCAAGGTGATGTCTACAAATGTCTTGTTTTGTCCACAACCCAAATATATTGAGTTTACTATTATAAAAGACTGAGCAGAGAGAGAAAATAGATTTACATTTCAGAAGCTGAAATCAGAAATTTTTAATTTTTTTTTATTGAATATTAAAATAAGTCTGTGATGAATTTAACAGTTGACAGCTAATTGATCAAGTGACTGATCGTTGCAGCTCCAACACGCAGGCATTAGTCTGAAGCAAAGCACACAGAAACTGATCTCTAGATTTTAATTTTATTCTCTAAAATGTATTCCCTTGGAAATATTTTTGCAGTTTCCAAGCCAAAAAAAGGCAGAGGATAAATTTATTCAGCGGGATTAGTTACAGTTTGTGCAAACACACATGTAGAAAATGACAGATTACAATTTGTGGAGCAATTAAAGTATGACAGTGTTACAGTGGTCACATAACTTGTCCGATAAGGCCCAGATACACTGTGAAGTTCTCGCTCCTCGATCATATCTCACAGTCCAGAGTGCTCATTACCCTCTCAGCATGCCTTTCTGTCTGCTCATGGGGTTTGTCTGTGTGTACCCATCACAGTTACTTCCTCGTCTCCCTCTCCCTCTTTCCGTACAACATACCAGCGGAGTCAAAGTATCATACCAACACCTCAGCTGAGACACACTAAAGCCACAGCACACACACATACTTTTTTTTTTCAAGCTAGTACAGGTCTCTTTGAACGGCCAACCACTAGACTTTAAATAGACACACCTTTTACGGCATATCAGCTGACAGCGAGCCAAGCTGACAGCGAGCAATAATTCACCATCACTAAACCAAGACTATATGCCTCTTACAGCTGTAGAGCTGAGGAGGATAAGCTGTCGACATTCTGTAAGCTGTGAATTTAAACCTCTACTTTTTGTGGTATAGTCTGAAATCTTTATGGGCTTTTAAATGAAGATAAGTTTTTCTCACAAATTGCTAATGAAGTACTGTTTTGACACAAAAGAAACGGAATAATACATACTGCAAGTTGCTTTGTCTCAACTAGCGGTTTGTTAGTGAGATACCTAGAGCGGCCTTTTCCAGGTGTTGCTGCCCAGAATAATGTTCAGTGTTGTTCCCCCTCACCTTTTCCTCAGTGTTTCCAGAGGAACAAAAGGAATTAATAACATTAACTTGTCTGTTTTTTCTGGCTTTTCTCTTCTGTCAGTATGTGGGTAACTAACGGAAATGCAAGGCTCTCGTGTTGCAAGATACCAGCTCCGCCATGCAACTTTTCTAAAGCAGCTGGCTGCAGTAGTTACACAACGTATTGTCTGGGATATTTTTGGATTCTCTCAGTCCCCCTGTCCTGTGGGAAAATGACAGGAAACAAAACTATTTTTAAATAAAAACATTTTCCAGACTGACGCTGATAATAAATAATGACCTTTCGGTGGAGATTATACTGTATATTTAATTTGTCCATTTCACTGATTGTTTTAGGAGCTGAGGAAGCAGATTTTAATTATTTCTGTACAGCAGTTAAAACATCCTAATCTTGTGTTTCTAGCACTGAATACAGTCATCTGTCCCTGTGCTGTTTTTGTGTGTTGTACTTTATGTAAATAACAAAACCTGTGCTGATTGCTGTAATTTTAATATTTCAGTAGCAGTAGTAACAGAAACCAAACCTCTCTTTAACATCAGAATACAGACCCTGGAAACAAGAATTCAAATAGTAATGATAAATCAGTGTTTAATCTAAAAGGTGCAGAAAATATCTTGGTCTGCACTTCTGGTGTTTTTAATACTCTTACATGTTTTATATTGAGTCCTACGATAATAACTCCCATAGACTCCTGGTTGATGTGTATTTGTTAATCATATCAGTGGTTTTACTTGGATGGGTGTGTGGTCAAATGATATTTCTGTCTGACGTGGTGGTTTCTTACACCTAATAGATTCATAGTTCATACACTGCCCTACCACTTCTGCAGCAGACCGATGTGTTATGCATCATCATGCAGTGCATGCATCATGTGAGAGCAAGCCCCAAAAGAGCCCAAACAGATTGATCACTGTTTCCAAGTTTCCACAGCTCCACAATCTATGCACTAGTTATTTTTGAGGACGTGCATCATTGTCAGCTATGGCAGGACCAACACAGAAGAATAATTCAGCCGTGTAAAAGTGGTGGCACTGTGGCACAATATTAACAACTGCAGGTAAAGTATGGAAGGGTGTTGAACAAGACTGTGCAAAAGTTTCATCAGGTTCGTCTGACCAGCCTTCGCACACTGTGTCAGCCACAAGCCTGCCGTTTTGCCCGTGTGCCAAATTTGATGTTATTTTGAGTGCACTGTCAGCCTGAGCAACACTGCACTGTGTTTGCGCCTACTACGATCTGAAGCGTCTGACTCTGGGAAGTTGCCTGTTTGCAGGGTGAATAGTGAAATACTACAAGCTACACACTACATAGTAATCTACATCAAATGCACACATGCTTGTATTTTAATTGTGTTGCTGGTAATATTGAGCAGCAAAGGTTGAACTGAGATCAACTATGTTGTTGGAGCCCTGAGCAGCATCGCCCCTGCTGCGCTCAAGCAGTGGTCTCATAGAAATTAATGAGGAGGCTGCGTTCTGTGACACAGTGCTGCTACTGAACACGGCCTATAGCAGAACAGAACGGATGGTTCGTGTTTAACCTTGGTCTCAATGTCACTCACCAGCCTCTTCTCCACCACCCATCAGCCCTCCCCTCTTCCTCCACCACCACATCACCACCAGCCCCCCACCCTCAGTTGGTGTGTTTGAGCTTCTCAGCAGGGGGCCTGCAGTTCCAGAGATATGTGGGGGTGGTGCGTGTATGAGTGTGTGTGTGTGTGTGTGTGTGAATATGTGTGTGTGCGTGAATATGTGTGTGTTTGTGCACAGGCGTGTGTGTGTGTGTGTGTGTGTGTGTGTGTGTGTGTGTAGTCTTTCGGCTTCACCCTGAATGTGCTAATGTGATAATTGAGTATTCCAAGTTCCTGCAACTGTGTCACCAGGCAGGCACACACACACACAAACATCACACATCCAGTTTGTCTCAGAATAGCTTCCTCACGTCTTGATGACATTCTTCAGCCTGAGCTGTGATAGTGATAGTGATAACACAAGCAGATTAATCTGTTCTTTATATGTCGCTATTGTGCTCAAGACATGTATGTGGCGTGTATTTTTTTTCCCAATGTGTTTCTTAAAACACGAAAATCCTCACTCTAATTTTGAGCATTTTCCTATGGATTTCTATTAAAGAAACCAGTGAAAGTGAAAACTATTAAATGCAATTATTAAGTCTAGAAAAACACAATAGATGTGACAAAGTTTAGAAACTGTTTGCCAGAAAATAGAACATAATGTGCTCCCTCTCTCTCTCTATCCCTCTATCTCTCTCTCTCTCTTTCTCTCTCCCATCTTCATGGACTGTCTCACTGCAGGAAGAGTAGAAAGATGTCACAAGAATTCCTTTAAAGCAGCCACCATTGCGCTCAGGGAGTGGTGAGCAGCATCCAGAGACCTGCACTCGTCCCCTGCCCAGAGTCTGAGGAGCAGGGAACTGAAGATTTGATGCGTTCAGAAGCCAGTAGGTCATAGCTGTACTCTGAGGCTCCAGGCAAGCACATCACAGACAAACCAGAAAGGCAATCTCTGGCTTTCAATATTGATCACTTCTCACACATTCACAAACACACACACACGCACACAGATACACACATGTGAGAGAAATCAATGAACAGACAAATTTACACTGGCTGTGAACCAAGTAATTCTGGTAGCTTTTTTCAGTTTTTCAGTTTTTTCTTGAGTTTATGTGAAATCGAGTGTATATGCATGACTGACAAACAAGAGGAGAGAGTTGAAAAGTTGAATCCAGAAAGTTGTGTGAAGATTTTTAACAAACGATTGGAGGGTGGGGGGGTGACTATATAGAGAGGAGGAGAGGAGGCGTAGAGGAGGCGTTGACGAGGCGTTGTCGGAAGGAGAAGAGAGGAGGGGATTAGGGTTGGCGGTTCGCTGTCGAACCAGCATCGATACAACGGCAGCATTTGCCTAATCCCCTGGTAATGGGAGCTTAGCAGCCTCCTCGGACACACAAACACTCCCACTGCCTCCACCTCCGCTCTGCTCCTCTCTTCTCCTTTCCTGCCCTCTTCCCTCCTCATTTACATAACATTAGAAACATTAAGGCGGCTCCAACAAGGCCCCATTATGTGCGTGTTGGTTTTGGGTCCCATTGCGTCGGCCCCAAGGCTTTGGAGAGGAGAGGAGCAGAATGAGTCAGGACATCATAGAGGCTTGTCCACTGTTTTGTCTGCTGGAGATGGTTTGTGTGCTTCTAAAGGACTTATTGAAAGGAGAGAGAGAGAAAGAGAAGAAAAAGGTGATTAATGGTTTTCTGAGAGTGCAGAGCTAGTGATCAGATCGCAGATGTTTGTCCAAAACATCAGCTGCAACATCCTGAAAACACACAGGCTTCAGTTAAGATTGGTGCTGTCTGTTTTCCTGATAATTAATTGGGCTCGAGAACATAAAACGCACCATGGCAATGATGTTTCATGGACGGTTCTTGGCACCAGAGTTGTTTTTCAGAGCTGGAGTTCAGACATCAAGGTTACAGAACTGAAAAACAGAACTGAGCTCATTCACCTCTTCACAAAGTCACTGTTTACTCAGCTATGCACACCTTTATTACCATGAAACTATTCAATTTGCTGTTCAAGGCAGTAACTTTTCAAACCATTATAGCTTCAAGTCTGATCATAAAGTGATATCATACATTGTGCAAACATGCTGCAGAATAACTGTCTTAGAAATTAAAAAGAGAAAAACGTCAAGTTTATGTATAAACTTCAACAAAAAAATCTGACCAATAAAATGTGTTTTATTTATTGAAAATAATATTATACAATGATGCCAAAAATTCAATAAAAATATTGTGATGAGTTTACCAGTATAATAGAAATATAATATAATATATCTGAAAAATAAATAAACAATATATATCTAAAAAAGTGTTTTGAATTTTAATAATTAACTAACTATTTTGAGTATTATGTTCTCTGTAACAAATGAAGGAGGCCTTACATAGAGATAAATGTGGCCCTCTGAGTCAAACATTTACCGTATGCAATAGAATAAATCTACAGGTTAAAGTTTCAGTACAGTTGATATCTCCACATCATGTCGCAGCGATAACATTTTACAGAAATATATCAGAAATAATAGAAATAGACTCATGTGACTAATATAATTCACAGAATTTTCCCACTATCTTTTAGTTCCCTGTTCAGCATGTATACATATTTAGATGCACACTAATATTAGTCATTTAGATAATCCTAAAATTATACAAATTATACACAGTCGTGTAGTCGTGCAATCATAGCTTGTCAGTGATTAAAAAAAGACAGAATTCATACTGCACACATTTTCCACCCTGGAAACTAACCTAATATCTTACAGGAGAGATGCAACGATTTGTGCATAATAATAATAATAAATAAGTAACAAATAATTGACTTAATGTTATTAATTAAAACTATTAATAAGCTACTGGAACAAATTAATAATCGTTGTGTCTGAGATTTAAAAGCAAATATAGTATACCACAGACCAGCAAACTGCAGTGTCACAATACTCACTGACATGCTGCCAAAGACCTCACATATATTTGTGAATGTGGCAAATGTGCAATTAATCATCAAACTACACACAAACTAACAACCATGAACCATCAGAGAACAAAAAGCAACCATGCTCGATATTTCTCTGCTTTTTATAACTTTCCTCTCTTTCTTGCTCTCATTTAGTCCAATAAAGCAGAGTTTTCAGTTGGCTTCAAAGCTCTGTGCCGAGCTCGGTTGGGGGCCTTCAAAGCCCCCTGTCTGTCGTCAGGTTTAGGCACAGAGAAAGCTTCTTGTTCTTTAAGGATTTGCCTCACAAATAACGCCCAGCCAGGGCCAAGGCAACTAGCTTGCACCCTGACAGGATAGTAGACAGACTTGTGCATTTTAGTGATGTGATTTGGGGGCTATTCCTGCATCTATCTGAGTGAGTACCCGTTATGTTTAGTTTTGTTCTGCTCTGTTCTGATGTTTTCTATGCTGTCCTCTTCTTACAAATGATGCCTGCTTACAAGAACATCTCGTGAATGTTTAGAGTAAGGTGTTTGCTTGACACTAAAGAAATATACCTGGAATTAGTTTCTAATTTCAAGATTTATCTCATTTATCTCATTGCAATATTATTTCATGTTATCAATAAAAAGTGCACTAAAATTCAAAATTAAAAACTGCTACCTGTTAGTGCATGTTAAATAACAAAACTACCATTAAGTTATATTATCTTGATCTCGAAAACATTCATTTATATTTTTGCAGTGAGTGCAGTGCATGGGCTGACATTTTAATTTTAGGAGCAGTGACTGTTTGGCCTGATAGTTTGTTAGAGGTGTAAAAATAAGCCCTCAGTAATTATAATGCACATGGGAGCTTTTCCTAAAGACATAATAATATGGTTTTACTTTTTATACTCTACCGTCCTGAGATAATAGCTTTTTGACATCAGATAACTGAAACAGTACGTAAACACTTAATTTCGATGTGGGTCAGTGTTGCTCGCTTTGCTTATGTTCACATTTCATGCTTCAGGTCTCAGTTACTCACACAGAAACAAGACAACAGGTTTCTTAGCTGTGTACCATGAAAAAGGGAGGAGACACAAACTTCCTCTAGCCAATCATTATCAGATTTATGCTTGGTTAAAAACATGATTTTTCTGCTAGATAAATGAAACTGATGACAAGAGAAAATCTTTCTATTGATATTAACTTTAAAAAAATTCCCAGTTATAATGTATTGTTGTGCTGCTTTGGCATTTAATTCAGTATTCTCTAAGGCAGGGATTGTACATTTATGCCTCTTTGTTGATTTGTTGATGATGATGACACGGTTCTTATGTAGAATAATAATCAAATGTAAGCAGGTTTACTGTCAGATAACTGCAGAGCTGGCAGTGTGTCTGTGTGTCTGTGTGTGATGCAGTAGTTTTAATGGTGTGATTGCGTGTGTGTTTGTTGTCTGTTGTGCATTATTGTGCTGTACACCTTACTGCATAGGTTAATAAGCTGAAACTGCATAGAAGAATTTCTAGTGCATATATACTGTAGATATTATGTTTATGAAAGTGCGAAGATTATCATCATCTGTTTGTTTTCAAGAAGTCCAGTGAGAATATTACTCACAGAAAAGTAGACCAGTCACATATTTGTGTAAACACCTGTGAGTTCAGACTGTCAGACTGCAGCGAAAAATACTAGCAAGGAGAAAGAACCATAGGCATTGTCCCACATACATGTTCTTAATGTTTACAGGTGGAGGCCACTGCTCAAAATGATGTGCAGACTATGGTGAGTGCTCAGTATTAACGCAGCTTGACCTTGACATCATCTGCACTGTCAGTGTCATTATTTTTCTAATTCACAGCTTGAGAGAACAGTTTGGTCTTCTATGGCCTTCCTCTTTATTTCTTAAATAAAATAAATATCTGAAATCTAATTAGTATCTAATAGCACATCGAAAAAAAACTAAGTATATACCCCATCATAATCATGGACTGGGCTTCAGTGTATCTGAAAACAATTTGAAGAATTTGCAACCACTGATTGTAATTGAAAAAAATAAATGAAGTCTATAAGTCAAATCCAGGAGAAAGCCAGCTGTCACTCTGAGCTGTAAGGTTGCTCGAGCCTGCCTGTGGTGTTTATAAAGTCAGTCCATATGGAATTAAAAGCCACCATCACTTTTGGTTCTTCTATTCATAGGCACATGATGATACATTTACACTTTTGTATTGTACTGTCGTCTTCTTGTCTTCTCTGTATTCCTTTCATTTGTTCGGCACTGCACCTGTTGTGAAGTTCTTCACATTGTAGTTCTGTCCTTGCTCTTTACCAGGCTGCTGAGGATCACAGGATCCACAGACACTATAGCCTTTTCTACTGCTGCTCTTGTTGTTGGTCGCTTTGGATAAGGGCGTCAGCTAAATGCCTAAATTGTAATTGTAAATGGTAGGCTTGCCCACATGTTAGCCCACTAGTCACAGCACTCTTAAGAAAGCAGTGCTGAGAGGCTGACGGGACGAGATTGAAACAGGCAGCCATTATAATCAGTCATTCAGCCTTTTGGAGTAGACATTCACTGTTTGTGGTTTGTTCTAAATTCAAAGGGAACCTCTGTGACCTGCTGGCTTTCACATCGGCAGAAAAACCACTCCGCTCTCCCTCTCTCCCTCCCCTCTCGTCTTTTCCTGCATTCCCTCATTCTCTCAGAGTCTGTTTCTCTCCCTGCCTCTCTCAAATTCTCTTTAAAGCATACATTTTGCAATTTATATCGACGTTATTTGAAGTTGTGACTTGCTTCTGTAGCTGATAATATTGTATAAATTCTATTATTTGTTTTCTTTCATATCTAGTATAGTTTCGGAGTTTTGTCAAACCTTCACCAGTATCATGGTCAGTCCATCAATTAGTCTTTAATTCATCATACTGTAGCTCTCAGTGGCCGCTGAACTGTTGATTAGATTTCAAGCATTTTTTCTATCAATAATAGTTCAGTGCTTTTTTGTCTTTGGTGAAAGGTCCAACTTTGTGAATCTTTCCTTTAATATATCTGATGGTTGTTTGTCTAACCCGTTTATTATACAGCTTTTTAAACACTGATGGAAATTACAGCTGGGAGTGTGCATCACATGAATATAAACAAATGATGCATGAAGAGTATTTTAGATAGAGACATTAATAAAACACAACAATGGAGTTTAATATGATTGCAGTATTTATCAGCACACACTGTAGTGGTAAAATTAGAAGCATTACTCTCATTTACTTTCATAGTGTTTTTCACCTGTATTATCTCCAAAATGTATATCTCAGTGTTTGGGTTTGGTCAGACTTCCTGAATTCCTATTCACCAGTGAAGGCAGGCAGGCGCTACAGCCTTTCTCAGCATGCACTGAGAAAAGGACAGGGAAACCCTCAAAGCAGGTTGCTAGTGGTATCATATGGTGAATAGGGATAGACAAACAGTCACACTCAGGGGCAATTCAGACTCTCCGATCCCAGAAAAAAACAGCCAGGCAAACACAAAGGGGGCTCATGCAAACTCTACACCAAAACTTGCTAAATTAGCTAACCACTGTGCTGCCCTGGTGTTAATGGACTCACACCCTGTCTCTCTGCTTTCACCTTTCCTCCCTCCCCCAATTCTTTCTTTCTTAGCACTGTGCAGTTGGGGAATATTGCATATGTGTGTAGTGTGTGCATGTGCGTATGTGTGTGTGTGTGTGTGTGTGTGTGTGTGTGTATGTGTGTATGTGTGTGTGTGTGTGTGTGTGTGTGTGTGTGTGTGTGTGTGTGTGTGTGTGTGTGTGTGTGTGTGTGTGTGTGTGTGTGTGTGTGTGACTTCTCCAGCAAACTGTGGTTCTCAGCTCTCTGCTGTGCTAATCATTTTTCTTCTGGCAAGTTGTTAGCTCCAGTAGGAGGGAGGGAGGCAGGGAGCGGAGAAAGGAGATGGGGATGTGGTGGATGAACGGATAGAAACAGTAGATGGGAGAAAAGAGGAAGCACATGGGAAATTAAAAAAGAATGACAGAGAAGGAGATGGGAGGATACAGACTGCTGTAATTAGTCAAGTTTGGTCTTATTTTAAAACTCAGACACATTGTAGAGATACGTTGTTGAAGGATACCTGAATATCTCTCTCTTCTTGTCCCGTCTCCCTCCCCCCATGTCTGCGTCTCCCTCTCTATCTTTAAATAATGCAGTGTGAGAGATGGTTCTTACATACTGAGAAGGTGTCAGCAGACAGTTACGGGAACGTCAGCGCCGTCGCACCTAGCCAAATGACACATGCACATGAGCACATCCACACATGCACACACTTCTGTCATCTCTGTTTAGTGTGGAGCTAGACTCTGGCACGCTGAGTAGCTAATTAGACAGGTTTATACTGTTAACGTATCGCATTAAGGCCCAACAACATCAAATAAGTAGTAATGCCGCAAACACATGCTGAAAAACATACTGGAAATGTCAAAAAAATATCAAATGTATTGCATGAAATAAGGCCATTGCAATAACATGTTTGCATTATTTTTACAATTTAAATATTTACTGTAGAAGTGCATTGTGATGAATGGTTATTAATCTTGATGTGTTATAATAAGAATATAAAATATGTTTAAACATAACAACACAACGTATTAATGAACAGAGTGTGTAGTATACTATTATGTGGTTCAAATGTGGTGAGCATTAAAATACACTAAATATGATTATAAGTAGTTAGTTAGAGTTTATCAGATAAGGATTGTATGATTGTCCAGAGTTACAAAATAATTTTTCAAGTTTACCATCAACTCAAGCAAATATTTTAAACTTTACACAAGATGAATGTTTCTATTTATTCCTAATTTAATGGTAGGAACACATAATTAGGTAGTATATAAACCAGTGCTCCTGCACCCATCAACCGTATAGCTGTGCATCTTTCCTTACCTGTTTAATATCTAAGTTAAAGATATGATTACAGTAGTTAAATTTGAATGTGCTCTGCAGGACATTTCATTGCTGATTTCCTTCCCTGATTCAGGATCTAAAAAGCTTTTTTCTCATCCAACCTGTGGGGAATCGACTGAAAATTAAACAAATGTCTCCAACATTTTATGATGAAGAGATATTAACAAGAGTTTGATATTATGAGTATTAGAAGCTACAGAGCATGTTTTAATATTTGCAGGAATCACAACACAGTGACAAGATATTTTAGAAGACGTTATTAATTAATTAATTAATTAATTGCAGTAAAACAAGTATACTTTACTAAAATCTATCAATCAATCCTTCTGATGTTAACATCAGCCAAAATGCAATGTGATTTATATTATACCATTATTATATGGCTGGATGCTGCCAAATAAAATCAGCTTTTATTTCATCATTGTGTTCTAGTACTTGTCAGCCATTTATTTATACTATTATGTCTCAAAAACTGTTCTGCCCATTGGCTCGTCCTAATACCTACTACAAACTGTATGGAGCCATAATGTAACCTTTCAGTCAACCGTGTTTAACCGAGCCTGACGTACAGTACAGACTCCCCGTGTTTCAGAGCCGCTTCTGTTTTATTTTCACTTCCAGGAAATGCTTTTTTCCTGGCAAATATAGCCAGACACTTTTTTTGTCTGCCTGTCAACACTGGATCTGTTGCTACTTCAATAATCTCAGTGTCAAATTTGTGTTAGGCAAATATCTAATAATAGCCAGTCTGTTAGATAGATGGCTCTTGCCAGGGTTTAGACAGAGCTGTTTCATACTGTCACACTGTCAGGATGCCTTGAATAGTGAGCTGATGAAATGACTTCCTATAATACAATTTGGACTCAATTTAATAAACAATAGACAACATATTGGCATTGTATTACATTATTGCATGCCTATTATGCACTCTCTTTGTGAGGATTTTTAATTGCACCGTGACCTTGGAGTGACACAAAGAAGAACATTAAGAAAAGCAAAGTCAGCGAAATATAATTATATTCACCCCCACTCCTGTAACAGTTTATTAAAGACAAATACCAGAGTTAGCTCTGTGTTGCAGTGATTAGACTGTGAATAGACATACAATGTTTCATCATGTATGCTAATTTTAATATTAAGCACACAGTGCACAAATGTTTTCTGTATTTATGTTTCCATGTTCAGCGTGTACAGAGGTATTAAATGTGTAGAACTGCCTCACAAATCTATGAGACAGTAATGCAGCAGAGAATAATAAGAATAGATTATTATATTATTAATACTAAGGGGATATTTCCCATATCATTTGAAAGGAGAATATCACCCACACGGCGCAGAGGCGAGGCTGCCTTTATGCATAATTCATATTTCCATATCGTCATGGTGATCATGTGCGATGAGTGTTTGCTCTCACAGCAGGGGAGCTGGTTGGTGGTTGTTGTACCATGTGTGTGTGAGAGGAGGGTGTGTGCAAAGAGGGGATCGAGGTGTCAGGAGGGACAGAAAATGTCCTGACAGAGAGAAGGAGTGGGGAATGCAGAGGAAAAGTGTGCCTGGTTAAAAACTAGGTCCATATTCTTCATAATAATCCTCCGTCTCAAAGCGGCCCATTTTCAGATTTTTCTAACTATAGTTATTTTTACACAGTGGAGATGACAGCAGGGGTGGGGTGGAGAGGCTTCGAAACAGCCTGTGAGTCAGATTTATACTTACAAAGCCACACACCTCCGCCCTGTGATCCCCCAGGATTTTTAGTAGGCATATTAATTGATGGCAGCCCACTGCTTTCTAATTATATCTGAAAAAGTCATATAATTATTATCACACCATGTTGAGCAAATATTAGCTTGTAAAGCGCTCACTGTTTTAAGGCTAAAACAGCTTGTGACAGCTTTTGCAACATAAAACCTTTTAAATATAAAATAAAGGACACTGTAATAACATTCAGTATACTAACCTTTTATTTACCTTGATGTATTATCAACCAATTACACAATAGGTTTTGTAAAAATGTGAAATACAAAAAATGATATTCCCAGACTAATTTTAGTAGGCATTATATTCTCATACTTTTTTTAATTGTATCATTACCTGTATTAGACTCTATGAAACCTCAAACTAATAGATTAAATTATTTTGTTTTGATCATTTTCTTGTGCTCAAAAACAAACAAATTAATATTATTATTATTTTATACCATCACAGTCTGTTGCTTCTCTAAATACACTCCTACAAACATTAGTCCTGTAAAAATATCAATTAAAAACAAAGTAAAAGGCACAAAAAACTCACCTATGATCTGGAAAACGACTAATAGCAATACAAGATAATAACATAAAAGGAAGCAGAAACAGTGGCTTGACTCCACATTTGGTCTGTGGTCACAGCAACACTTGGCTCATGAACTTTGTTACACAACACACCACTCACTCTCTCATGATTCTTGCCTCCTGACATTGTATGAAAATGCAGAAATAATGTACAAATGACACAGAAACAACAACTGAAAGTTTTCAGTTATCGTCACATGAACCTCCTGAGTCCCATGAACCATGAGTATAAAAAATGACAACATCGAATTCAGTCATTCTTACCTTTTCTTTTCCAAAACATTAACCATTACCAACGTGGAAAAATGTTCAACCAATTTTTTTTTAGTTAAAATGTTTCTTGGGCCATAAGGGTAAAACTCTTCTCAGACGGAGTTTAGGAAAACAACTGTGGCAAGTTGTCTTTCCTTCAACAACTATTGGTCATGTGCCTTTGAGCAACATATTTAACATTCAACTATTCCACCAAAGCTACTCAGTAGACCAGAGTAGATATACTTTGCTGATGAGATTGTGACCATCTGCGTGATGAATAAGTGTTAAAATAAGATATAATGATATGTTAGAAACAAATAGAAGAGGAATGTTTATCATAGTTATCAACAGGAAACACTCTCACTCTCTTATTGTTTTTCGCTCTGCTTCGCCCCCTTCTTCTCTCCGTCCTGGGTAAACTTGAATCGATCTGGTTGTTGCTCTGTACCCTCTTGAGAACCTTCCCAACACACACACAGACACACACAGACACACACACACAGACACACACACACAGACACACACACACACACACACACACACACACACACACACACACACACACACACACACACACACACACACACACATACACACACACACTTACATCTTCAATCTTGATATTCCTGTCCCAGTGGACAAGATGGACTAGAATTATTTAGCCCCACCCATTATAGACACACACACACACACACACACAAACAAAATAAAGCACACAAATAAATACACACCTTCACCCTTTATGTGTAGGTGTGTGTCAATATGTGTGCGTACTGTTTATACACCAAGGAGGAGTGTGAAGTTGCTCATACTTAGTATTCCCTTGGTGTCCTATGGAAATATATTGAAAGGCAAGTGTGTGCATGTGTGTGCGTGTGTGTGCAAGTGTGTGTCTGTGTGTGTGTGTGTGTGTGTGTGTATGTACATGTGTGAAGGCTTGAATTCAGAATGGTATTGATTAAACACAGCAGGGGGCGAGTGTGTGAGCACTGCAGATAGCTCACTCACCTGCCACTCTGCAGACACACACACCAAACACACACAGACACACACAAACATCAAACTGTCCGCTGGCTTCATTAGAAAGAGGCTGCCTGGCTTTCGATATGATGAATAAAACGAATCAAGGAATTTTAATTCAGCTTTGAGATACAAAATATCAAATTTGTATTGAAAATGTTTTCACGAACAATTTTTTGTCCCTCCGCTGAGCGAACCTGTCGTGTTCGACAGGTGAACACTGACAAACACTAAATGTTCCTCCAGTCAGTCAGCAGCTGATCTGGCTATCAGTGATCGGTTGAAGGGTCTACGAGTAAGACATCAACTTCCATTTTAGGGTTGAGCATTATCTTCATCCTCCGAAGCTTTTCAGTGCACACACAGTTAAAATGAAGACATTTTGTGTCTGGACAGTGATACTGAAAATAAAAACAGGGTCTTTTCATCAGCAGCAGAGCGTAAAACTTTAACCTCACCCAAATTTAGCAGCAGAGACAAGAAGAGCCACAAGTAATCATGTGTTGACTATGTCAGTACCCACTTGAGAATTTTAATTAAAATCTTGTCATTTATTACACTGTCCTCTTTGTTGTTATCTCTCCTTATTTATTGAATTAATTGGCTTATCACGTAGCTTGATTTTCAAACATAGGTGACAGTATGACTGTTATTGTAACCTGTAGCGTTTAAACACATCACTAATGTGGGTTAAACTTGTTCTGTTTAGTTTTAATTTGTTTTATCACCGTCAACATAAGTGGATTTATTTCAGTGTTTGCATCCAGTTTGTCAATGCAGAGAAAGCAAACCATATCTAA
This sequence comes from Collichthys lucidus, assembly GCA_004119915.2. Classification (NCBI taxonomy): domain Eukaryota; kingdom Metazoa; phylum Chordata; class Actinopteri; family Sciaenidae; genus Collichthys; species Collichthys lucidus. Next base: position 10,182,823 of record CM014091.1, on the reverse strand, counting down.
ACTATAAAAATCTCTTCTGTGTAATTACACTAGGAGGCTGACATCACTGGTTCTTCTTGTCTTTATGGTAAATCTGACATGATACAGATGCAGCACTGTGCTGCTTGCACATGACTTCACAACATGAGTTGAGGAAACACAGCGGATACAGCTATCCAACCCTGCACAGACATAACTGGTGATTGATTTGTTCCATTTGAGTGTTTTAGCCTGCTGCATTTTGAAGTGTAACACCACCATGGCTTCATCTTTTAAAGGTTATTGTGATATTTCATAAGAATATTCTGAGTTGTCTTACTATACTCACTTAAATAATAGATGAATTTGCAGTTCTGTCACTGTGCGAACATGAACCATAATATAATTACAGTAACAGTATTTTATCATCTAAGCATTATTACTGCATAGTTTACATTGTACTTCTTACGTCTTTTCATATCTCCTTCTTCACTTTTGCTCTGGCCTTCTACATACATTATTTTCATAGATTTTCCTCTTTATTTCATCTCTCCTCAACGTCTTTCTCCTCATATACTCTTCCATACCTCCCCTCTCCTCGCAGCCACAAGCACTAGCTCATGTGGTGAAGGCATATAGTTTATCAGCTGAGCGATGTAGCTGCCCCTGCTTCTTGATGCAAGTAGTAAAATATCTGATCAGTTAAATAGTCCTAACAATAGGAAACATACACTAGGGCCATTTCTGTTTTTTCTGCTCCATTCACTCTTTTGTCTTATCATTCCAAAGAAATTCTGCATTTCTCTTTGTGGCATCATGATTAAGGTATGTGAGGTGGTCAGAAGTGGGAAATGCAGAGGATAAGAGGCTGAAATGTGTCATATACAAACCCAGTCTTTTTCTTTTTCTATGTGTCTACTTCTGTACATACAAAACGTGTAATATGGCACAACTTTATCAGCAGAAATAGCAGCACTGGCTGGTGGCTGGTTTGATCTAAGTGGCCTTCTGAGGAAATGCACTGGTTGGTTATTATTATCTGTTATTATCCTACTTACAGAAATGATTCTGGTTATTTTGACACAATGCACTCAGCTTTACAATGAGTCTACTTGGTTTCCACACAGAAAATTGCCCAAGCTCATTTCCTGAATTTGTGGACTTGGGCTGTCCACAAATATCACAGCTAAATTTTGTAGCATTTATAAAAAAGACTGCATGTGCAGAAACACGTTTGTGTCTTTGTTCATTGTAGCTCTCTTTCTCTATCCCTTTCTTTTTCTTTCTTCCTCCCTCCCTCTCTCTGCCTCTCTTTCCCTCTCTCTGCCTCTCTCTCCCTCTTTCCCTCCCTATGTCTTTCCACAGTTCTGGGTTTTAATCACTGCTGTAATTGGCAACTCCCTGCTGTGCACACACACACACTTACTCTGACTAGCTGCTGCAAATCCCTCTGGCAATGTATATGTGTGTGTGTGTGTGTGTGTGTGTGTGTGTGTGTGTGTGTGTGTGTGTGTGTGTGTGTGTGTGTGTGTGTGTGTGTGTGTGTGTGTGTGTGTGTGTTGTGGGGGCAGGAGAGAGAGATATGGAGAGATAAGGATAATGAAAGAAGGAGAGTTTCAGAACTGCAGGCCAACTCACCAACTCACCAATCTGTCTGCTGTGAAGCACTGTGAGGAAGAGGAGCTGTGCAGCCAAATCCTAATTATCTGAGAGAATAAAGATGTGGCTCAAGATTTATTACCGAACACAACATTGTGTTGGAGTTATTGGAGAACATGATGCTGCCTCAACTTAGTGAAATTAATACTTGGCCTCGTCACACTAAGAGAGTGCCACGCACTGTTCATACTGTACTGTTTTCTATAGGAAGAGATAGTCGAATTAATAGATCGCTTTACAGACAGCAATCTAGCTCTGATGAGCAAATAAATAGATGACTGGGGGCAGACAGTTTTTTTGTGTGTGGCAAGTAAAATGTTCAGCGAGTATTTCCGCGTTGGAGCGCTTACGAGTTAGCCTCAGTTAGCACATACATGAGACCCATTTACTCTCCATGGACAGGACAGGCTTCTTAGCTAACGCAGTGCTAGAATTAGTCATTTTTGATATTTAACTAATATGAATTTAGCAAATTTCCATTCTAAGTGAGGTCAAAAGCAAATTAAAAAAAGTTTTCTCTATTTTAGTTTTGAATGAAGTGTTATATGTAGAACTAAACTCTTTGAAGACCATTTTTTAATACTTTTTATTACTACATTTCTGACTTTCTAAGATGCAAAGTATGTACACTGTCAGAGCACATTTGGATAATTTGAGGCAACTGTGAATAATTGCAATATGATTTAAAGATATTTATGTTTAGACCATTACAGATCAGGTGTGTTGATGGTGTATGATGGTTGTAGTATGGCCCACCATAATCCATCTTCTTCTTGACTGTAGTAATTTCCACAAACAACAGTTTTGATCTTTCAACACAGAATTCTGTTGTGTCTAATCATTTGTAATATGTGTTGAACTGTCTGAGCTGTAATTATTTAGAGGGACTGAAATATTACAGGAGAGTTAGTATCCTAAGTTTGGAAGTTATTGACTTTAAACATACCCCAATTAATTGCTACATCCCATTGTACAGACCACCTACTGCACATGCACATTGAAAAATGTGCAATGAAATGTAATCCAATGCAGTTACCTTGTGAGTTTTATGAACGCATTGTCTGCTGAAACTGTATCAGACAACCTCAATTAGTGTTTTTGTTGTGTTGTTTCCAGTTTCATGTGTTGTAATGGAACCTACATTTCCAGCCCTGCCATACTGCTACTTCCCATCATCCCATCACCACCAAGTCAGTCAATACTGACAGAATTAGAGAAATAAGTCCTTTGTGGCAAAAGCAGTTTGTATGTTAAGACTTAATAAACAGAAGTACAGCAGACTGCAAACACTGAGAAGTTTTCACTCAGAAATCTGAGCAAGAAGAATGTGTTTCATCGATGAAAAGAGTTTGTTGGATTTGTCCTGAATATCTTGGGGCTTACTCGACCAGCAGTTGCCTGTGAGAACCATGTGACAATGGCCATGCTAAACCCGGTACTAAAGAATCCCGGCTCTATGGTTATCATGGCACATTGGCCGCAAAAAGGAAAGTTTCATGGTTGTGTGTGTGTTGTGTGAGTGTGTGTCTTTTATGTGGGTCACCCCACCATGTCTAATTGCCCCTTGCTGTGCGCAGCGTCCTGCGCTGAGCTGCTCCCTGCTGTCACACTCACACACACACAAATAAACGCATACACGCAGCGGGGGAGATTTTGGGGTGTCCCTCACCCTAATACCCTCCACAATACACCACCACTGCATCTGTTGCTCCTGTTTTCTAAGTTGAAAGTTGATCAGTGAAGTGCTAGCATGCCTTTGCTCTCTCTTTCCTCATCAACCTCTTCTCTCTCTTATTTTTTTAAATTTCAACCCACACCAAAGATGGGTGACTATTTTTTAAGCATTTTTCTATGCATTTAAGTTTCTTTTTTTTTAACCCTCAGTTGATGGGATTTTAAGGGTTAGTTGATGGCTTTGTGTTTTTATTCTGTGTAAAATAGAAATGACGTTATGGCCGCCTGCAGGCCTCCATCACACAGACAGCTGGTTAACCTGCCAGCAACTGCCTCAAACAGGTGAGCATCTGCACCACACACATTTAAAACACCACTGTGACTTACGTGTTATCTATATGTCTCTTAGCATTCAGGTTGCATAACACACCAAGTGGTGTATTGTAGTAAAATCATTTGGTGTATTTGTATTGTTGTGTATCAGATCCATGCTGCTGAATCCAGTCAGCTCGTGTCTTTTACTGTAATGGTATAGTATAGAGTGAAGATGTATTCTACATGAACGTGCTGTTTCCTTACAGAGACGCGTCTGTGTGTCTATCTAGGTAATAACCAGACAGTACCAGACACTGCAATTTTTTATTTACAACGGGCATTGTGGAATAGTCTGAGGAAGGAACAGGAGAGGAAGAGGAGAGAAGAGGAGAGGAGAAAGGGGGAAGCTAAGAAGAGCAAGATGCTGAGAATTCAGACTACCACAATGTGCCCCTCCCCACTGATAACGCACACATGAACACACATGAGCATATGAACAATACACATGAAAAAGACACACATGCATACACAATCAGCACAGTCATGTAGACAAACTCAAAAGTAAAATCAGATGAAGAATCTGTGCATGTGCTCACAGACATATGTATATTTACTTCGATCCATAAACCATGAAAGCACACTTGAACACACACATACATACACAGACTAAATCTCAGCCACAGAGAGGCCAGCTACGTCAGTATATTTTCACACTGCGGTAGTGTCTCTTTGTCTGCCTGTCGGCCAGCCAGCTGTAAGATGGAGGGCGAGAAATATGCTTTTAGAGGACAGCTTCGTAAGACAGAAGACACAGCTTTGTCATTTTTGTTTCTATAGGTCATTGTTACAATATTGATTTTGTTCACGCGATTCTTTTATTCTTCTATCAGTGCGTGTATGTCTGATGATCTGTACATGAGTTAGGAGGGTGTGTGTGTGTGTGCATGTCGAACAATGCATTAATTACAGTTACTAATTTCACACTTTCTGGTCAGTTACGTATGCTTAGTATGTGAGACTTCAATGTCTGTGTGTGTGTCCACATAAACATGCTAACATAAACCCGGTGTGTGTTAAAATGCTCGTGTGCACATTAGTGGAAGAAGGCGACCTTTTGTCCACCTGTCCTCAGCATCAGCTGTTGTTTGTGTTGCCACACAAACACGCATGCAGAGCAGGGGTAATTTGTTCCAAGCCCTTGTGGAAAAGTGCAAGCAGCCTGGCAGTTGTTATGTATGGAGCACACACACACACACACACACACACACACACACACACACACACACACACACACACACACACACACACACACACACACACACACACATACACACCAAGTGTGGTGTGTATGTGTGTGTGTGGACATAATTACAGGACATAATTACAGTACAATGGTCCTGCTGCAACACATGCCACCTTTGTAAAGCTTATAGTAACATTATTTATTTTGTGTTTCTGTTTGAATAATCTCTTAATTTTTGATTGAACTTATAATTGGCTGTGTCATCACTTGTGCTCTGTTATTTTCATTTTAAAGCTAGCCTCGACTACTTGACCACGTCAGCAAGCACACAGCACTGTCACAACACTGTCGGACGCAAATACAATAAGTACTTTCCCCTTAACCCTACTCTGAAACCAGCATGGCAGTGTAAGGGGTAATGCAGGCATTTTTACCTAGACGAGTCATTTATTTGTGTGTTTGACAGTGATGCACTGCCTAGTGCCAGCTCAAGGCTAAAGCATCGATATGTAACACACACAGGCATATAATAAAAAACCCCAGAAATGCATGTCAAGGCAGCGAAAGACACAGAGCCGTACAGAACGATTCAGATGTATAGAAGGCCTCAGTGAGAGAAGGTTTGTCATTGTGTGATAAACATAAACACAGATGCATTTAGGCTTTCACTGCTGGCAGTGGGAGCTGTCCTAAAGAAACAAACCTCACAAACACACACACACACACACACACACACACACACACACACACACACACACACACACACACACACACACACACACACACACACACACACACACACACACACACACATCATGGACCGGACTGATAGGATTAGAGACTAGGTGCTATAGTCGCTCTCTCTTTCTCTTCCTCTCTCACCCCCCTCTCTCTTGAGTCTGCCAAGCCTTGATTATTCACAAGGTTAGTTCCTGATTGCCTATAGCAGTAGCAGACACACAGGTTCATTATCTCTCCACCTCTTTCCCTCTCTTTCTCGCTCACTGTCCTATCTGCAGTATGTTTATGCACAATGGTTGAGAGAAAGGGCTTGACACACAAAAACAAAAATCCAACAAAATGCATTGTGGCTGAAACATTAGGTAACAAACTATCTCTGCATTTCATTTTTAATGGTGCAAAATAAAAATGCCCTTTGTTAATACAATTTCTACTTATCTCTGTAACTGTATTATGTTTCTGTCAGTCTTTCCTTATTTTCCATTTACTGAATCACACTTTTGATGTGATAATTGGATAATTCAATTGAGAGATGAAGAGAATGATTTTAATGTAAAAATAATTGAGACATGTATTCATCCTACTTTAAAATCTATCTATCTATCTATCTATCTATCTATCTATCTATCTATCTATCTATCTATCTATCTATCTATCTATCTATCTATCTATCTATCTATCTATCTATCTATCTATCTATCTATCTATCTATCTATCTATCTATCTATCTATCTATCTATCTATCTATCTATCTATGTCAAAGAGAAACACTTTTTTATATTTTACTTCATATTATCAGTGGTCTGGATTGGCTCCAGATCCACACAATATTATTTACACATGTGAGGACATGTCAGCTGTGAATTATATTAATAAAAATACAGCAGAACTGGAGACAGGTGGGATTTGTAGACTACTGATGACACTGTATGTTTACGTGTGGTGGAGGATATCAGTGCTGCTGCAGCAGGCTTCAAAGGAAGCCTTCGGCCAGCCCTCTGCTGTCATAGTGGGGCTGTCGTTTTAAAACCTCCACCAGCAGCTCCGTTTGAAAATATAGCAAACGAGGAACGATTTCCTAAACTAAAATTCCAATCAACTGATGCTTTTTTTCTTAAAACACATTTGCTCGTGAGAGTGATTGTCCTGATATTTTGCTGCAGATATTCGAACAATGACTGAAGCTTCTCTGTTCCACATTTGTTGTCAGGATATCGAAAGAGTGTTAGTTTTTCCCTCTGTCTTGTGGGACAATGTCCCCATTCTGAGCAGAGTGTGAGTGTAGTGTTGACACATGTTAGTGCTGGCTGATTAGTCGACACATAAAGGAACACGCAGCTCCTCCATCACTATTCAGCCATTTTGTCTCCCTGTCTGTCACACTGGTGGAGTGGATGTATGTGTGTGTGTGAGGCTTTTGTTAAGGTAATACAGAGAGAGCGAAAGAGTGAGGGAGAAGACACCGTGAAAAATTACACAGACCACAGCCAAGTCCCGATGACCCATGGATGCTTTTTTCTGTTTAATGTCTGCACATCAGAATCGTGCAATTTAAGTCACTTTTACCTCAGAAGTCATGATTCTGTATGAGCAGGAAAACACATGAAATAAAATGTTTTTAATGATAAATTGGTAGGAACGTGTAGGGTAGATCTGTTGTCCATTGTGTCTTAAGTGGATTAACAGGGCGGTCAGTGAGACAGACAGCCAAAGTGGCAACCATAACCGTTGTTTACAAGCTTGTGTCGCCTCTGTCGCTTCAAATTTTCATATGATACTGAGTTGTTTTCTTAGACCCTCTCACAACGGTAAGGTGGAGTTTGTGCAAAAATCGTTGTGTAATCTTTTTGATTAAAGCATGAAAGTTGGCATAGTCACATTTCACATTATTACAGACTCTATAGATTATAATTGTCATCTACTTATTATTTTAACATAGTTTTTATGACACAGATATGATGCCAAATTCATAATTAAAAAATCAGGATTTCTCATCCTAGGCCCATTTTTTTATTACACTTTTAATAAAAAGTAAAATAAAAGTGTAAGATACTGTACCTTTCTGCAAAACACTGCAAATGTTTTGAAGTAAAATTGTTATGGTCAAATCATCTCACAATAAAATCACACAATGTTATCATTGTTTTGTTTGTTTTGAATATCTACATACAAATAAAACAAAGCCTTCAAAGTCAATCTTTATTTACAAATTTCAAGTAATGTGCATTTTTGCTAAATGTGTTATTTTAGCATTTTATCTATGATATCAATATGACATTAAGGCACGTAAAAACATATATATTATACATATACATATATATTCTAGATATTAGTCATCTTATTTAACATTCACAAATCACATAATGTAATAACAATAGCATTGTTCAACATTAATTATTATAAAACTAATGTCATGGAAAAATAAGTATTTTTATTTCAACAAATAAATGTGTCAATACAAAAATCTGATTTTTTTCAGAACATAATTAATATTTTACCCAGCTTCTCAACAGCAGACCGTCAAAACAGTTTCAACACTGAGACATGTTGTTTATTGTTAATCCTTCAAAAGATGCAAACAAACATGGGTGTTATTATTAGCTTTATTTAGTCCATACACTATAATGTTCTAGATAATTGACTCAACAATAATATATTGTAATATATTATTGCATAGATATGTCAGGTAGATCAGCGTAATTAATTATCACACAGATTATTTTTCAATTGTTGGAGAGAATAAAAACGAATAAATTGTATTTAATAACTAGACTTTACGTGTTTGAACAGCAGAGCTCCCCCTCTGGCTTCCAGGTGGCTTAACATCTTAAACACACCTCATTTGATGGATCCAGTTTGTGTGTGTAAAGTCAAATGAATGTTGTGATAGCAAAACGTGTGGTTTATTCTTCTTCTTTTTTTTTCAATTTAGGCTAGAGTCTGAGCCGTCCTTGCTTTCATTCAAAAGTTGCAAGCAGCAGGGAACAATTGTTCTAGCTGCATAGTATGATGAAAACATGCAATAATATGTTAAATATAAGAGTTTTGAATTGTTGCTCTTTTTGCTTTTTCCACAAATTCATTTTGTTTTTGTGTACACATCCCCTTCCCTCAAAAATCAAGCACTGTGCATGCTCCTAAAACAATAAACTTGCAATCCAATATATAAATCAGCTTGAAAGCACAGGTTTGTGTTATGGTGACTATTGTGTGCTTCTGCTGGGTCACCTGAGTGTAATGTCATGGATATAATAAAAAAAAAAAATCCAAATATCGACAAGAATCATGATGAAAAGTACATATATTCTTCAGCTTTTGATCAGACATCAAAATTAAAATCACTTAAAGTGAAGCGTCTTTCATATGTATGCTGCATATTTCTTATCTCTACAGATAATAATCATTTCTTATCTCTTTAGGTAAGATATATACGACTGTATATGTATGCACTTAACCTTCCCACAATAGACCAATGATAAGATTTCTAGTGTATGGAAGTACTGTGAATTAGATGATGTTGTGATTTACCTTCAAGGCCTTGAAGACAATTCTTTTCCCTTCTTCTTCTTTTTCACACACATTCTTCTCTTTTTTCTCTTTTTTTGTTTTTTTGAAAGTGATTTTACAAGCTGCCCAAGGTTGTGTCACTTCTGCTTGTGATGGTGCATTCAGTAATGTGTGTATCAAATTGTCTAAATATATTTACGTGTTTAGTGTTTCTGTGCAGTGTTCATTGGAAAATATTTTTAATAGTTTTTATCATTAACAAAATAATAATATTTTCAATTTTGAAGCTATTTGGATTATTAAATTGATTTAGATTTATGGTGCCTACGTAAACAGAATAAATAATATCCACCTCTCAACCTTGCCTTTTCCTCATGTTATGTTATTAACAGGAATACAACACCTTTTGGTTGTAGCACTAAATGAGTTGTAGATTAAGAGCTTAGCATGAAGATGAATGTTGTTTATGTTAACATTAAGATGACTGCCAAATTATCTTTTTAACGTTTAAATCGGAGCGTCTTCTCCCCACCATTGAATCCATCAGCTCTATTTAGTCCAGTTAGCTTTCATTGAGGCCTGCACTATGGGCTGCTATTCACGTCCAATCATCTATGTAAACAGAAAAGTGTTGTCGTGATGGTGTGTGTTTGCCAGTGTGTGTGTGCGCTCTCCGTATCGTGAGCACACACACAGACAATCAGACCTACAGAGGATCAGTCATGCTAGAGGTCGTCTATGGGTCAACATGATATTGTTGTTTATAAGCTGCTTTGGAGAAAGAGAAGTTTTAAAGGACAATTCCAAATAGTTTGTACAAGAAAAGGCTTTCTCACTTCACTTATAGCTCGGCGTCGGTGAAGCAGGCTTTGTACGGAAGGGGGAGGGCGTCAATTTATTCTCGGTTCAACCCTTTCCAAATGTGAATAGAAACTGCAATTGATTTGCTAATGATAGAGCATTCACTCTTAATAAGATGGCTATAACAACCTTGTCCTTCTCAGTATTGGAATGTTTGGAAGAAAATTGGCTTCTTAAATTGATTAAGCTGAAGGTGAATTGGAGGCAGCCGTGCAGGATGTTATTTTATGCTGCGGAAAGATGATTTGAGATAAATGTTATACAGCTGTTTATGTCAGTGTTATTGCTTGAAATTGTTGGGGCTAACCAAATTGTAATTATTGAATGAGTGGAAATATATACTCAGTCATGATTTATTATATAATTTGAATGTAATCAATGCGCTCGGGAAGCGCTCTCCTCATCTGAGTGGAGGATGGATGCCTGGCTCAGGCTGTCACCTTTTTCTACATACAGACTTTTACAGGATTTAGTTTTACAATTTAAATCACATTTGAATTATTTGAAGTAGTGCTTCCACTCATTTTAATTTAGCTTTAACTTTTTAAATTATTATTCTAGAGTAATATGTGATTGTATTTTTAATCTCAGTGTATATTCTTATTCTGTTCATGAAAACATTTAACTTTTTGATTCAATATTTTAAAGATGGAAAGTGTTCAGATTATATTCGTCAGTTACAGCTTTTGGCACAAAAACCAAAATGTTTTAACGAAAACAAGTTAATTATTATTGTTTACTTCTCACATTTGATCATTTTTCTTCCTGCTTCCATACATCCAACAGCTGTTGCTGGCATCATTTTAGCATTGCATGATCTGTGTTTTCTAGTTTATGTATTCAAATTAAAACAACATCTGCTATATCATGAAAATAAATGTAGAGCGCCATTAGAAACTGCACTTCCCGTGCTATTTCACATCAAACTAACGTTCACACTCTCTCGTCGCTTGTTAATATTATTTCTTAGTTCAGAATGATATGATAATAATAATGACAGTCATTAGGACGTGCTGTGTATGTGGCACAAATGGCATATAAATCCAGATGTGACTGGCTCTAATGAGCAGCTGCTGACGATAATCCAGCTGATAAATGACTTTTAGAGGCTTTAAACCTTTCAGCTCCAGTATCTCTCCATGTGGAGTTTAATTTGAACATGACATCATGAGATGTAATAAAATATCAGGGAGCAGTGTGATAGCTTAGTGCACCAGCCACATACTCACAGTGTCATGTTGATGGAAATCCAGAGTCTGGTCTCCCACTGTCTCTCCTTCTGTCTGTTTTGTATTTTATTTTATAACACAGAAATGGCATATAAATGTATCTTATAAACACAGTAGTAATGAAACTGCTCTGAATGATAAAGCTGCAGCTAGCTGTGAACACAATAAGTGGCCTCCCTTGTCCGTGGGCTTGCTGTGCTAGTCGCCAAGTCGTTGCTTTGCAGTAAAGGTGTGATGGATACAGTGCAAGAAATCTCAGCATGATTGTACAAGTCGATCTCAGTGCTGGCACATCACACAGCTGTACTGTGTAACTGTGAATAGCTGTCATTGGATTTCAGCTGTTTCTGACTCTCAGACCCTCAGTTTCCTCCAGCAGAAATCGGCATGAGTGTTGCCTCTCTCCTGTCTGTGCAGGATAGATGCGGGATGGAGGACTTTTACCATGGCAACCACTAATGCAGTATAGATGCGGAGACTGAGCCTCGGCAGCCGTTGTAATAATACAGGCTTCATGGAAGACAGGTGAAATGTCATCCGGGCTGTTGTTTTAAATGAGCGAGGAGTGCTTTTGATGTCTATGGTGGTCAACACTGAATCCCACTTGGCTCTGCTGTGGAAATGAGGTTCCTGTATTAGTTCAGCATCATAGCATCCTTTCTATTCATTTTCCCTTCAGTGGTTTGAAGATGACAAAGGACCCTCTCTCCTCAACATGGCTTCCTATATTGCATTATAGCACAACTATATAGCACCTCTCTGCCAATATTGTCAAGTGTCTCCTTCACATTGTTTTCTATATCGGCTTATACTGCCCAATCCTCATAATCCCACTGTAGCCTGAGTCAAATATCTGCTCCCTGCAGTGTCCTCTCACCTTCTTCTAGGATGTGATTTCTGTATCCTCCTCTTCACACACGGGATTACAACGCTGAAAAGTGACACCTCACAGGTTGGCGTACAGTTTTGATTAAAGCGACTTTGTTTTTAATGATCTTATCGTGTTTTTTTTACCGTCAAAAAGGTGTAAGAGCTCTACCACTGTGTACTGTGTGGTGAATGAGGTGATGTTTACATGATGCAATGTTTGCATGTTGTGTGTAAAAAAAAAAACTCTAAGTGCACTGAAACATGCGGTGTAATACACTAAATAAAAAATGTAATATACACTCACTGGCCACTTCATTAGGTGCACATTTGCACAATGCAAAGCAGTTCTACTTTCACAAAATGTATAATGTTTCAGGTTTTGTTGACACTGTCAGAAAGGTAATAATTCCTTTTATTACTGAAGTCACAGTGGGTGGTGGTGTTGTACTGGAGTGCATTATATTGAGAGATATTATTATAATATTGTGGCTCTCTTATGGGATGTCCAAAATATTAACAAGTCCCGGTTCAACACTACTGCAAACTACAACCTCAGTAATACACATGATCACATTATTAGTTAAATGATTATCATTATCTTTTAAAGGCAGAATTTGTGTTAGAACTGTTGTATTGGATGACATTATATCTTACAAATATACATAATGAAGTGGCTGCTAAGAGTGCTGAGGTACTGCTGCATGATAGTTGATTTGAAGCTAATTCATCCACATTTCTGTGTTAATCGTTTAGTTTATATCATACACAGAATAACTAATTTGTCTCAATTTCCCTGTTTAAATCAGGGAAATCTGATCTTACATTCACAACCAAAGAGGATGTATTATCACAAGAATGCAGTTTGACACCGGTCGCAGACTGAGAACTCAGAAACTGCAAAAACTTAATGTTTGCTTTGCCCTCCTGTGTGACAGCCATTTTCAAGAAGACCATAAGTCACAGCCCTCTACACGAGAGTGTCGGTCCAATACAAACATTCCTTCCATGTGGCCTTGTCTTTTGTGCTTCCCTGACCTGCGCTACTGTTGCTGTGTGTGTGTATGTGTGTGTCCCTGTGTGTGGGAGTGTTTGTTTTGTCTGCCCCTATCTATAGCTGTGTCCTGCCCCTTTCTTTCACAGTTAGAGAAAGGAACCACACCCCTCAGGCCTTGGCCTAGTGTATGTGTGTGTGTGGCGTTTCGCTCTCTTGGGATTTTAGGTTCGTACTGCAGTCTCTGTTCCTCAGCAATAGCTACACAACACCAAATACATATACCTCTGCATATAATCTGCATATGAAGTCCTATTAAAGCTATAATATGCATCACATAAAGGGACACAGGCTTACACATATATTATGTATGTCTGTGTGCTGTATGTAGATATACAAAAATACCCACATTTGGGAACACACAAGTCTATAGAGGACGTTTTAAAGGAATTCACAGATGCCACAGCGGCCTGTGAGTTCACCCGTACAATAAAAAACATGGCACACATTTTCTATGCAAGCATATAAGCAGGCTTGTACGCACACACATGCATAAACACATACACTAGTGCTTGAATGTGACCTACGCTTCCCTCGTGAATATTAACCCTCAGGGAGACGCAAACCTTCCTGTTCCGTATGTGTGAGTGTGTGTTATTTTTGTTATCCCGGGCTCTGTGTTATAACAGGCTCGTCCTCTGCGTAGTGAGAGCAGAAGGCACACACATACATGCAGTTTCCTCACCATTGTGCATTAAGCCGGATGAGCGCAGAAGTCAGGATAATTGTTGGCTCTGTCAAGGTGTGTGTGTGTGGTACAAGCTAGTGACAATGTGTGCAATCCCCCATGTGAGCTGGTCTGTATTATTATTTGTAAAAATTCTGATTTAACACTGTCAGACTGACAGAGAAAACAGCATGTTGGACTACTTATTCAGTTAAATGTGTAGGTGGAATTGTTGTCAGAGAAAATTTTAAAAGACGAAGGCTTCATGTCTGTCCAATGAACAGATTTTTACTATTAGCTGAACACTTAAAGTGAAATTACCTTGGCCTGCAAGGCGCATAATGTTGAATAGAAAACATATATTTATCAGCGAAGATGCACAATAATTCAATAAGTGTGTTATTATATCTATAAATCAATCTTACCATGTCCAATTGCATGTTATACATTTTTTGGGCTGCTTATAATTAATATTCATTGTATTCTTGTATTCCATCAATTAGAGACATGCTTTTTAGGAACCGCATTTCCTTTTGTTGTTACAATTGCATTATGCTTTCTCTAAAATATTCTGTCTTCTGGGTTCATACCAATGTGCATTTATCAATAAATTGCAGGTCTAAATGCTTGTCCAGCGAGCTCCTCATGCTGCCATGATGGAGAATAAAACGACCTCTCCAGCTGGAAGAACAAGTGCTGTGTGGGCGCCCTGAAGTGGTGCAACACTGGGTCATTGGAGAGCCACGATGTGTTTGGGAACAGAACAGCCTGTGTTTTTTCAGCACAGCCTGTTGGATGAAGGGCCATTTCACAGGCATTATGGATTAATCTTTGGCAGAATCTCTCCAGGATCAAACAAAATTGGATGTTTAACCTCACATGTCCTAGAGCTGAGAGTTCTCCTGTGATAAACCAGGATAGAGAGTACTGAATGTGACCCACACTGAATTCATCATCCCATGCATCTAAATTTTTTTTAGTGAGTGAGTGAAAATATAGTGAGTATACTCATCCTTCATCAGGTAAGTGTAATCTAAATGCTGAAAAAATGATTCATTTATAACATTATGTTCCACTAAGTCAGTCAATGCAAAAACATCCATCCAGTGTACTTTATTTTTGTTATACATAGAATATTTGTTTTAATATATTCTATAGCAGTGTTGTACTTTATGTTTCATTTGATGTCTAACTACTCTTCCACACAGAAAAATAAGCAAGCAAGCATTGTGATCACTTTATGTCCTGTTCAGGTAAAAAAATGACCTTTTCAAATATATAATTTATTTCTGCACCTTGCCATTCATGTCAGCTACACAGAAATACATATTCACAGCTGAAACCTCCCATCTCTCCGCTCACTTAAACTGCTTGTTATATTTGAGTGTAGAAATATATATAATAAGTTCAGATTGACAGGTACAGTGATCGACAGGTCTGAATTTAACAAGCATGGTGCAATTTAACATCTTACATGCAGAAAGAACGATAAAGTGGTGTCGGTGCAGAGATGTGGTTAGAATAGATTCCGTGTAGATGATAAATGCAGACCATGAATGAAATGACATGACTGTGTTCTGATTTTCTACATTAGTGGACACAAACCTAAAAAAACTGCAAAAACTTTGACAAAGATGCACAATGGATGGATAATGACTTTCATTCCCTAGAAACTAGGCTTCATTTGCATTTTTACAGACACTAAATCTGATTTTAACCCTGTGCTCTCAATCCAGTGGTCATAGTAGGCCATATACTGTAGTGACAATATAGTGACATATAGTTTTGATTAAAACTTTATCATAACTAAAGAACAACTGTAACTGCAGCTTTGCACCAGCTCTTGAAACACTATCAATGCTCCGCTGACTTTGTTTAAATGGGACATTTTTTACATTATTTATTCAGGCATTGTATGACAGAAATAACATACAGTTATGATTAATAATAAATCTATCATAGAGACATTTACATTTTGAAAGGTCTGTAGGAAGTAGAGTAAATGATTTAGATTCATGGTGCGTTAACACAGTTCCAACCAGTAAAACAATATAAATACAATAGTGGGAAGAAATGAAATATGAAATATTTTTGTGTTGCACTTGTAAATTAAAAACAGGAAACGATGATCTTCATTTTAATACATACTAATATAAACAGCTACATTTTCCTAGAAATGCTCTGTTTAGTTTAAGTAAGCTCTGCTTCATAGATAGAAAAGTGGATACACCTTGTTTTATGGAAAAGCTCACTCATGTGAGTAAAGTGTTCTCATGTATGCTCTATTTTACAAGACAGTGCACTTGTGAACAGGTGAACTCCTTCAAGGATTACCCTCAACTCATGCATGATTATGTCAGACACTGTAATATCCTCTCTGTTCAGAGACACAGATTTCATGTTATGTTTCAATGTATTTTATTCTAGAGTCTCCCTTGCTCCCTCAACACCCACAACCACAGTCTATAGTGTTTGGAATATGGAAAAATAGAAACTGGATAAGTTGAAGGTTAAATGTTTGTTCAAGGACAATAGTTAGAATTGAGAAGAGAGTATAGAGTCTTCTTTAACTCAGATTTCCTCAGCTGTATTTCACCTTCTTAACCATTACTTTTGCACAAATATGTGTTTGGAAATATCACTAAAATATCTGCAACCAAGACTTGAGTGCTTGTTTCAGTGCTTCCTTGAAGTCACTCACTGTGCCATGATTGTGTACCTGTTTGGTTATAAAAGCATGCTCCTGTGAAATCACATGAATACATAAACCGTGCTGTTTGACTTCACAAATGAAATCATAGCTATATATTAAACTGACTGACATCAATAATTCTTACTGTGGTTTGAAAACCATTCAAAACAAAATCAATTATGCTCAGTTCCCGTAATTTTCCATGTTGCAATCTGATGACACAGGGTACACATTATGTATACTGGCTGTGTTGATATAATTCCCGTATATCCTATTGAGGGACAGCCGCATAGACTGTTTTGAATTAGACTTTGGCTTTCGGTAACCTATTCCACCCACATACTATAAATAACAGTGAATGAGATACTGTGTAGGCAGATGACAGGAGAGGATTTTACCTTTGTTTGCCAATGGCATTCTTAGTTATAGAATGAAGGGACAGTGTAAAGGTGGCACATTACCTGATCTCCACCTTTTATAACGCAGAGATTAAGGGACCAAATACTGGATAGATAACTTGTAATGCATATTTAAATTTTCTACGTGGCCTATCCACTAAGTTACTTATTATTGAGCCAAATAGAAAGTCATTTGATAATTAATAGTCAAAAGTGTGTGATAAAGGGAAGATAAAGGGAAGATCACACTATTCACTTGAAGGGCCTCTGCTATGCCCATAGATCACTAATAATTTGAAGTTGGGAAATATGAATCATCTAATTCTTTAATTTTTTGAATAATCCTTTTAGTAGTACATGCATTGTTTGACAATACAACTACCTAAACTCCTCCAAACTATGAAAACAGTAGTAATGAATTACTTCCTTTGAATATGTCCTTAGTATGTGAGTTTTTATTTACTTTAATTGTTTCAGTAACAAACAGCTCTCCATGGACCACTTATCACCACTGACTCACATATTTATCACTTTCTTCACCATTTTGAACACATGGTGCTCCGACCTGCTGAGTGACTTTTGCTTTATTGCCCAGAAGCCAAATTTCACAGTCTTGTTTAGGAGAGGGCTTGTAGTCAATGAACTGCTTGTTTAACGTACACATGTAGCTTACAATAACAATTTGAAAGTGTTTGACAGTGTCTATTGATTGACTGCCAACGGAATAAAAAAAATATCTTGTTGATTTTTGTTGTTGTTTGTAGTGTGCATTGTTGTCTTCCTTTCATATCATAAGCTGGCCTTTTTTAAAATAAATGTGTGGTAGCACAAATAAAAATCTGGTTTTGACTCTTGTCATTGACTTTCCATTACTGTGTTATTACTGACATTGTTGACTACTTGAACTTGTTTTTAATCTGTGAGGTTTGTTCGAATAGGGAAGATAACTATTGCTGACAGAAGCGAGTTTTGTTTACACTGAAGCTCGATGTCTAACTCTACATAGGTGAAAGAAATAATCAATGTTTCATGTTTAACTTATGGAAAGGAATCGGATTTCCCTTTTCTAGTCCGCCGGAACTACATTCAATTGTGTATTCATACTCATGCTGTACATTCATTTGGACCTGCCATACTTTACTAAATCAACCTAAACTCATAATCAGTAGGGGTAGTGATTATGGTGGATAAATATATATGTAAACGCGAACAAGTGAGACAAATTACAGATTTATCTGATTTTTGTTTCTATTTTATTTGAGCGCACGGCAGGATATGTGACCAACTGGAGGTGTTCTCCGGTCTATATAAATGCGCCGCCATCTTACATTTTTCAGTCTCCTCTGTTCCGGCCAAGTAACTCCTGATTGACTGCAGAGGGAGTGGACGAGGGCTCCCCGCTGACGCTCGTCCTCACATTTTCCTCGACTTTTTCCATTTCTAAGTGGCCTTTACTCTCCAGGAGCCGAGTGGACGGACTTTCTGTGTTGACAAGGGTAGGCTTCAACATTCAAACTATCGGGCTCCACTCAGTTTCTCCCTGTTTTCTTGTCGGGCTCTTCCCTGAATGCCTATGGGAGCGGAGACTGTTGTTGTGTGCGGGCCGGCCGGGGGATGCTGTTGCTGCTGCTGCTGCTGCTGTGCTGCTGCCGCGCTGCTGCCGCCAGCGAGCCAGCCAGCTGCTTTCACAGCAGATATTTGGGATATGCAGCCACCGCCTAATGGGAACGTACCTATTTTACAGACGATACTCATTGACTTTATCATAGCACGGGGTTGGGGTTGAGTGATGTAGACTGTAACAGTTAGTTAGATGTATAACGATGGATTTCATTGCCTTCAAATGTATCGGGAAACCTTTAAACGGGATTTGGGAGTAAACGCACAACGATGTCGTGTCCTCCGCTTGTTTGAATAGTTCACGTTAGCCGAACTATGCTGTTGGCCACATTCCACTATTCCGAATCACGTCTGCTCGGCTCGAGTTTCGCCTTTTGCTCGGTTGTTTTTACAGCTGGTTAGGAGATAGCCGCGTGTGAAGCTCGGTATATCGTGGCCATGTGTACAGCTGTGAGACGAAATGGTTAATTAAACGTTAGCCGACTCACGAAAGCTGGCGAAGCGGGGCAACTTTAACGCCGACGAGCCATCCAAAGTTTGGACGGAACTTCGTTGAACTGAAAAACCGTTGGAAAGTTTAACGTTAAACGAAGCTCTCTGATGGCAGCGTTGGTCTAAAGTTATATTCAAGTTTTAGGTTTACGTTTATTTTCGGTTCGGACCGTGAGTGTTTCTTTTTTTTTTCCTCCTCTCGTCCTTTTAAACAAAGACCGACAAATTCCTCCCAGCCGTTGTGCTTCGGGAGGAAGACGAGGAGGAGCCAGAGTGTGAAATTTGAGTCAGTGGTGTTAGGGCAAGAAAGTCAGGGGCAGCCAGCAGCTGTGCGGGAGGCTGGAGGGGGGCAGCACGCTGTTATTCACACAGGTCAGCCTGCGTGGATCTGTTTTTAATAAATGCTGTATTGGGTGTTTTATGTTGTTTTGCACATGCAGATGTGTGTTTGCTTGGCTTTAGGAGAGGGGTGATGCGGGTATCATCCACTGGGAGAGGTGGGTGGGACACCTAATTTCTTTTCGCGGTGTGATGGCGTCAGTGTAAAATGGTGTTGTGTGGATTTAGTGACACAGACGACGTGATAAAATCTTTTTTTAAACACGTCATTGATTTTTTTCTGATTTCTCTGGAAAGGTTGAGTGTGGTGAGAGATGGAGAGATTGAACGGCGGCAGCAGGATGTTGACATCTCGTCCACACGCTCGATTACAGATGATCTGCAACTAAACTGGCTGATTTTTTTTTTTTTTTTTTTTTTTTTTTTTTTTTTTATTAGAAAGACGCCAGATTATTATTAAAATTATCACTTTTTTTAAAAACACAATTGCTGCGTGTTGGTGTCCATGCCTCAGAAACCACTGCATTGTGTTTGGATGTGTTTGTTCGTCTTCATGTCGGTCCCACAGTAAAGTCCCCGAGCACATTACACAACGGAACAAAAACAGAAAAACCTGCCATCTACGGCAGCAAAATCTTCTTCTTACGGTGCATTAACATTTTTCAGACGGAAGCGCGGGTGGAGGCTGCGTCGACACCGGTAGTGGTTTGCGGTAATCCACTTGCAAGAAGACAGTTACTATCTCACCTCCGGTCATATTTCTGTGAATTGTCTCAATGACCCACATTTAGGTGATAATTATGACGCAACTCATAGGTCTGAGGCAGGTCTTTTAATTGTAAAGTTGTAATAAGAAATATATTTGAGATAAAAATCACCCACGTCCTCCATGAAGTGGCAAAGAAAGGATGTTTAAATAAAGGTTCCACGCCTATATGTGATATAAATTATTCCAAGTTTTTGGAGAATACATCTTTTAAGGAGTTTTACAGGCTTCTGTGGTACTCACAACCTGTGCTTATATTCTCAGTTTTTTTTTCTTTAAACAGATTACTAAAGCAGAACACAAAAGTCCCCCTTCGTGTGGAAGTTGCATGGATGTTTCCTGGAGCTGCTGTGTCTCTGTGGGCATCCATCATTTTACAGTTGAGACACAGACCAAACACTGCAGCGGCTGCAGGCATTGAGCTCATTGTGTTGTTGGCAGCCAGCGGTGAGTGCTGCTGACCCTGCACATTAGGTGGCTAGCAGTGGTGCCTGTGGCACCTCCTGTCTCTCTGCTTGTGCCGATAATGCAGCTTGTTTGGGTCATTTACTCGAATGGATGTATTGAACGCAGTGTTTTTTTTTTCACTTGAGAGGAAATGGGCTGTGCAGGAGTTAGAGCGGATTTGGCTCTTTTAACGCCCTGTTCTCTGTAAATACTCCCCCCCCCCCACACACAGCCCACGCAGTGTATTTTTCCTCTGACAAATTAATTTTGTTATTCAAATTCCCCAACATGCCAGGAAGGTACTGTAAAATTAAGCCAGAAATGACTGCAGGCCAAAAGTATGAAATACAATTTAGAAGAGGCACGTTTCATATTTTTTAAATGGCAAAATGATCCTGTCTTTACACAAAGTAAACCTTGAGGCTTACCTGAACTCACTTCGTGGCAGTCTGGCTGAAATGTGCTGACAAAATGTCGTCTTTTTTTCCCTTTCATTGAGAGGAAATGGGATTGGAGAGTTTAGATGTGCTTTGAATTCCAGCTATGAATAAATACATATGATTTTCAAACATCCTATGATTGCGTTATTTAAAGTTTACACAAATTAAAAAGGAGAGACAAGATGTTCACAGTGCAGTTAACCAGGGTTTATTTAGTGTTGCTGTATTTGTAATATTTTCCTCGCTTGAAGGTGTTTTTCAAATGCTACATTTCCCACGTAGCTTAGAGATTTGTCTTGCTTGCTTTGCTGCCTGTTGTTGATGTTGTTTAGAGAAGTAACATGTTAGGTCGCGTAGAGGACACCAAGATCCCATGATAACCTTATTTTGATGTATTTATGGGAACTGAAATCTCGTGATAGGTGTCAGTCATCTGGCTTCACGCCTAATCTTGATTTCGATGCCCTCTAGCACGATCTACATGTGGCAAATCACGATTCAAGGAGTCCAGGTTCTTCCTGAAAGTGCAGAACATTTTTTATGGTTGAAATCGTCTGTTTTTTTTTTTTCTTTAAAAAAAATACATTTATTATAATTCCGAATGTCAGGACTTCTCTGCACTCGCCAGAAGTCACCTTTTTTGGTTTTGTTTTTTAGTTTCATGTTTGTCGCTCACACATTAATGAAGTCTTTGGTCGTCTATATGAACAGCATGTTTTTTTTCACCAGATTCAAGGCAGTGAGCCTGAAGTACACTATTCTTGGCGGTCCGGTTCTTTGCTGGAACAGTAAGCCTGTCATTTGAGTGCTGTCCTGGGACAGCGGTGCCGCACTTCACTTCACAGGGCTTTGCGTGCATGCAAATACCTGTTTGATGAATCCAAACATTGCTTCGTGAGACCAACTCCTTGGCCTCACCTCCCCGTGGGTGTATATACCTTGACTCATCCCACATACTGCAGCCAAGATCAACCATCTGACTCCGGTGGCTGGTGTGTCACTCATTAGTCATCTGGTTTCACTTATATGGCTTTCAGCTCTACATATTGGATTTCACATCTGGCTTCAAAGAAACCTCTCGTTGAGATTTTTGCGGCCGGGCTGCTAGCCTGATACCTTGAAACTCTTACTGTAATGACTTTTTTTGTGTGTTAACGGTCAGAGTCTGACTTCAGGGTAAGGCTGCCATTTATGTGTCTCAATTGGAGACCAGACTTCGCTTGTTTGCCCATCAAAAAAAACTATCATCAGCTCAGTTTCCAAAGCCAGATGTAAAGACCCACATTTTCCACCAGTGTGAATGATAAATGGTTTCACTGTGCGCTTTGATTGAACGTTTGATTTGTATTCAACCTTGTATGGGACATATGGCTCCCATTAGGGCAGGGCTAGGTTATATGAGGGCAGGCCTGCAAAGCTTGGAGGATGGTGTGTGAACAGTGAATTTGAGTTGGTGCGTTTGTGGTTAGAAACAGCAGTCTTGGAGCCTGACTCGAGATTGTGTTTTAATGACACAGCTGAGCTGGGGTGGTGTGGGTGTGAGAGGAGGGAAGTAGTCCAGAGCAGTAGTTTAGCTATCCATGGATGTCTTCGCATATTGGCAGCCGTTTACCTTCACAAAACTCCTACACATTCACTGGCACTCATGTCAGACTGTTTTCGTTTACCACTAGGCCTGTGTGCCTGTGTCCACTTCTGTTTGTAGTGGACTTTTGTTTTTTTTAACCATTTCTTTGGCCAATACGGTTTAAAAATAAAATGGGCTCTACTCAGTATTGTTTTGAGATGTGGAAATATAGTGGGCAGTTATTGCTTCTCAGATAGGTGAGTCTCTGTACAGAAACAATCAAGGTTATCACGTCACATACTATTAAGCTATTTAGCAGGGAAGGTTGGTATCTCTGAAACGGGACCTTGAGGGTTTAGGGTCGTGAGGCAGCATTTCCTGTCAGTATATGTGAAACTTTTTTTATTTTTTAAAGAGAATATTTTAAGGGATACAACTCAGACTTATTTGAAATCCCAATTCTTGGCTAATTTTTCAGACTGTGAAATTAAAGTTGCAGCTGTCGCTACATCTGACCTTGCACCTCACACCTGTTGTGTCAAGCTTTGCGACTGCTGAGAATTTGAACCCAACACATTTACCTTGTGTAGTAATCTTCCAAAAGGCTATTTCCAAAGAGAAAAGTTGGTTTGTTTAATTAGTAATATTACTTAGTATCTTGCTGACACAAGGTTGGAGTGAAGATTTTTTTTATCCTCCAGCACTGTGGCTCCTCTCAGCTGATGAGTAGCTTATTCTTCCTGTAGGTCATAAAAAAAAATATAGAAATATACACAAGGTGCAAACTTGTTTTGTTTTTTTTATTCAGTGTGTAGCGCTAAATTACATCAACTTAATGTTTTCTTGTTTTTCGATGATGCTAAACAAACATGGGCACAACACTATCCATATCAAATGATGGCCTTTGCTGCGCTTTAAAGAACACAGTCTTGTATATTTTCATATTTACCGTAGATTATATGGAACCAACATACTGTGTTGGCAGCTCTGTGGTTTTTCCTTGGTTAGTTCACTGCAGAAAGGTCTGGCTCGTTGTGAGTCACCCCCACTTTCTCTCTCTCTCTCTCTCTCTCTCTCGCCATAGCCTTGTTTTCCTCCAGTGTGCCCATTGGGCATTAAAGCACGTCCAAACCGGTGTGCTGTGTGATTGAAAAGGATTTGGTCTCTGTTTTCCTGTAGAATCCATCAAAGAACAGGCCTGACCACGGATGTACTTTTGAAAGGCTTTGACAAAAGGATTTCTGATCCTATGGATACACAGCTCCTGTTTCGGTCTCATTTTAGCCGGATTTTCTTCTGCATTTCCCCCCCATTTCCTGCTTTTGTGCCTTGCTGTCATAACATTTATCTTTGAGTATGAATTGAAAATACCGCTGTTTCAATTTTCCTTGTGTTTTTTGTTTTTTTTTTCTGAATTAATCCCCTCTCACCCGCTCTACCTCTCTCCTGCCATTGCCAGTGTTTACTTTCCTGCAGAGTGTGGTTTCAGCTTCAAAGCCAGCGCAGGAATGCGTATGCACCCCCACCCTCCCCTCTTTTCTCTCCACCCAGTGCTCCACTTCCCCCCTGTCCTTTCTCACCTAAATACTGGCTAGCTGCTACACTTAATGGTGGCTTTGTATGTGAACCGCTGCTGTTTGCATGTCTGGCTTTAACAGAAGAGGAAATCCAAGGAAGGGAGGAGGCAGGAAAGGAAAGAAGGCACTGGAAAGTCACTTGTCTGGAGTGTTTGTTTTGAACCAACACTGCCATTCATTTCCAGCAGTCTGTTTTTCTGCCTTTACCTCTGCTGTGATCTTTCGGTGTTAAAGTAAAATGGCTGATGCTGTTTGACTGGAGGACGAAAGGGGACTGGCAGTGAGCGGGGTAGAGGGTAGGAATGATGGAAGGTGAGATGCAACTGAGGCGCTTTTGACTGACTCTTTTTTCGCCTCTTCTTTTTCAGATCAGGAAGCTGTGTCGGCCACGGTTTGAGAAAGGAACATGGCTTCCCAGGGTGAGTTAATAGCTTTCAGACACATGCTCAAAACTCTTTCACCTCATTGCTCTCTGCAGCTTCCGTTTCATTTTTCTGCATTGCTCTTCTCCTACACACACACACACACACACACACACACACACACACACACACACACACACAGCAGTCTGCAACGTGTTATACTTTGCAGCAGTTCTTATCCCGGTACAGATTTATGTTCTCATTAGAGCAAAGTGAATTAGTTATTGATTTCAATTTGAAACTTGGAGCACATGTGAAATCAAACTTTATGCTTCAGGAGACCTTTGCAGGTAAATCACACATCACAGAAGTATGAATGTTGAACGATGAGAGCAGGTTAGAAATGCAGTCACTGCAGTGGCTATAAACCTGTTTAGTTAGTTCATTCTGCCAAGCACGCAGCAGTAAGAGTTGTAGAAATGCGAAGACATCCTTTTTGTAAAAAGCTGTACTGAAGCTGGATTAATCAAACTTCTTGCAAAACCTGTGCAGGCATTGTTATATCTGATGTAACATTTCCTTTAAGGCCACGCTAGCTCACCTAAAATGACGTGCTTCTGAGATCTGATAAAGCCAATAATACCAGTTCCTCTGCGTTACTATGTTAGTCACGTGACATTTATTTACAAGAATTTTGCACGCAGTACCAAATTTTCTTATTCTTTTACTCCACTGCTGAGTTGGTTACACTGCCTTTTCAAATGTATATGTTTTAATACTTTGTCTCTTTCCAGCTGATCTGATGGAGCTAGACATGGCCATGGAGCCAGACCGTAAGGCAGCAGTCAGTCACTGGCAGCAACAGTCTTACCTGGATTCAGGCATCCATTCAGGGGCCACCACAACCGCTCCCTCCCTCAGTGGGAAGGGCAACCCTGAGGAGGAGGATGTTGACAACCAGGTCATGTACGAGTGGGAGCAGGGCTTCAACCAGAACTTCTCCCAGGAACAAGTACAAGGTAGGTCATGCTGCCTGCAATCCACAAACGTGTGACCCAAATTCCAGCTTGAATCCCAACATAACAAAACAACTGTTCTTCTGTCTCCTGTTAGACCTTGATGGTCAGTACGCCATGACACGTGCCCAGCGGGTGCGTGCAGCAATGTTCCCAGAGACCCTCGAGGAGGGCATGCAGATTCCCTCCACACAGTATGATGCAGCAAACCCCACCAACGTTCAGAGGCTGGCAGAGCCCTCGCAAATGCTCAAACATGCCGTGGTCAATCTGATCAACTACCAAGATGACGCGGAGCTGGCAACCAGAGCCATACCAGAACTGACCAAACTACTTAACGATGAGGACCAGGTAACCATGAAAACTGTGACTCAGCGTTACTTCTGAATTGTTTAAGTTCCATTGTATTATACCCTGACATTCGTGTCTGTCTCTTCCAGGTTGTAGTAAACAAAGCAGCAGTGATGGTCCACCAGCTCTCAAAGAAAGAGGCTTCCCGCCATGCCATCATGCGCTCGCCTCAAATGGTGTCTGCTATTGTCAGGACCATGCAGAACACAAATGACGTGGAGACGGCTCGTTGCACCGCAGGAACGCTCCACAACCTGTCCCATCACAGAGAGGGTCTGCTGGCTATCTTCAAGTCTGGAGGAATCCCAGCTCTAGTTAAAATGCTCGGGTATGTCAAAAGACGGATGGGTGGATAATTGGTACTGTAGCTCCAGTGATGTGATGTGTCTCTGATCAGAAATGGCACAGTGACCTTTTCAACAAGAACAACATGAAAAATTGTAACTGGCTCTTAACTCAAACGCTGAGGATGTGAAAAGGAAGACCCTTTGAGAAACCTAATCTAATACAGATCCAGTGGTGGTTATTTCCCAGCGGGATGGAAATCTAATAAACCTTTTGTTTGTTCGGCAGTTCACCAGTGGACTCTGTCCTGTTCTACGCCATTACCACCCTCCACAACCTCCTCCTGCACCAGGAAGGAGCCAAGATGGCTGTCCGTTTAGCTGGGGGTCTACAGAAAATGGTGGCTCTGCTCAACAAGACTAATGTCAAGTTCCTGGCCATCACCACTGACTGTCTCCAGATACTGGCCTATGGAAACCAAGAAAGCAAGGTGAGCGAATAGTGTGGTCAAAGGTAATACTGTTACCACACACACGACTTGTGGTAAATGGGTCTGTTTGATATTCTAAGACAAATGTATGTGTGTGTGTTCTCTTCTTGTGTGTAGTTGATAATCTTGGCCAGCGGTGGCCCACAGGCGTTGGTCAACATCATGAGGACTTACACCTATGAGAAGCTGTTGTGGACCACAAGCCGTGTTCTCAAAGTTCTGTCAGTCTGCTCCAGTAACAAGCCTGCCATTGTAGAAGCTGGTATGTTTGCTCAGCTAAATGTTAAAGCTTGAATACCATGCATACAGTTCATGGTTGAGTTTTGTTCTTTTGGCTCCTAATGGAGCTGAAATTCTGGAATGTATTGTTGTATGTTTTTCACATTTTAAATAAACGCCACATTTTTTTCATCTTTGTTCTGTTCAGGGGGCATGCAGGCTCTGGGACTCCACCTGACAGATCCCAGCCAGAGACTGGTCCAGAACTGTCTCTGGACTCTCAGGAACTTATCAGATGCTGCCACCAAACAGGTAAGAACTGCCCTTGGTACAAACGTTAAAATCTTTTGTCAGGAAAAGCCACTGAGAATGACCTGACACTGGCATTCACCATGCTCTTGATGTTCACATTCCTCCTTCCATGCTAACGTCACAATTGTCTTTGTCTCCAGGAGGGAATGGAGGGTCTGCTAGGAACTCTGGTCCAGCTGCTCGGCAGTGATGACATTAATGTGGTGACCTGTGCTGCTGGTATCCTGTCTAACCTAACTTGTAACAACTACAAGAACAAGATGATGGTCTGCCAGGTCAGTACACACATGGACAAGATGTATCTCTGTCACAAATGTTAACATTATGAATATTAACCACTGTGTAAATCTGAATCTGCTCTAAGCATTAATCTGTTCCATCAAACGTTCCTCTTCAGGTTGGAGGTATCGAGGCGTTGGTTCGCACGGTGCTGCGGGCCGGAGACAGGGAAGACATCACAGAACCAGCTATTTGTGCGCTGCGTCACCTCACATCTCGACACCAGGACGCTGAGATGGCACAGAACGCTGTCAGGCTGCACTATGGCCTGCCCGTGGTTGTCAAATTACTGCATCCGCCATCACACTGGCCACTCATTAAGGTACACTCACACAGACTTAGCAGCCACATAAGCAGCTCTTCATACTGCGGTGAAAATGAGTTCTACTCCAACACACAATAAATAATAGACCAAACCTGGCTTAAATGTCTTACTTTGGACAAGGGCAGTTGCCTCTTGATCCATGTAGACAGCTAATTTTCCTTTGGGTCTCTCAGGACAGAATGCACCACGACTTTTCAAATGATTAAATATCTTGTAACGATGCCTTTTGTAAGTACAGTTATATACCCGAAAACAACTTTTGGCTGCGATTCATGGTGTTTTTTTTTTTTTTTTTTTTTACTTAAACTTAACAGTCATAACTGACATGTAACTTTGTTTGTTCCTCAGGCTACCGTTGGTCTGATCCGTAACCTGGCTCTGTGCCCTGCAAACCACGCTCCTCTGAGGGAGCAAGGGGCCATCCCCAGACTGGTTCAGCTGCTGGTTAGAGCACACCAAGACACACAGAGACGCACCAGCATGGGAGGCACGCAGCAGCAATTTGTGGTGAGAGCATGCGCGCACACCCATCCACAAACAAACACCAGCAGGACATGATTAATGGGACAGTTTCAGCCTGACCTAGAACTGATGTCAGATTTGGTACTGACCAGTTTTACTGTTCTTGGCCACTTCAGAATGATGGTCACCTGAGACTGATGATAGCTCCTACCACCACCTGCTCATCTTAGAGTCCTTTTAAAGGGCCCCATAGAGCTAAAACTGAACCGAGTTTTCCTGTGTCATTAGGAGGGCGTTCGTATGGAGGAGATTGTGGAGGGCTGCACAGGAGCACTTCACATCCTGGCGAGAGACGTCCACAACAGAATAGTCATCAGAGGACTCAACACCATTCCACTCTTTGTACAGGTAAAAAGCTCCGTTAACTCAGTTCTTGTGTTTGTGTTGTCGTCAGGTTGCAGTCACACCAACACGTCATTTTAAAACTTGATTAAAAGTGATTTGTTTAGTTATGACTTTTACAGAGACCATTAATAATAAAAGTATCAGTTTATGAAAGTCACGTTGAAGTACTCTCTCTGCCATGCCTGTTCAGGATGCTCAGAAGTAAAATTTATTGTACCACCTGGTGTGTGTGTTTGCACTCCATGAATCTCTGCTGGTCGCATCCTTTCACATCATGCGAGCACTGCGACGGTTTCTAAGCAGTTTCTAAGCATCCCATCTGTGTTTGTGTGTGCAGCTGTTGTATTCCCCCATTGAGAACATCCAGCGCGTAGCAGCAGGCGTCCTGTGCGAGCTGGCCCAGGATAAAGAGGCTGCTGAGGCCATCGAAGCTGAGGGAGCCACCGCCCCACTCACAGAGCTATTACACAGCCGCAACGAAGGAGTTGGTATGTTTGTAAAATGACACTCATTTACATACTGCCATTGTTCACATAATGGAGACGCAGATGTTCAGAGAGTGAGTGCCTGTGGTTGGATGAAACACTGGCACTTGAAATGGTTTTTGTACAGTCCAAGTTTTCCTTGGCGTTAACTGAAACACTAATGTTGTAACTTAAATTGTGGCATTTATTGTCTCTGCTCTGTGATCACTGTAGCATTTCTTTATTTGTCGCCTCCATCTTCCCTCAGCCACCTACGCTGCTGCAGTTTTGTTCCGTATGTCAGAGGACAAACCTCAAGACTACAAGAAACGCCTCTCTGTAGAACTCACCAGCTCGCTCTTCAGGACAGAACCAATGGCCTGGAACGAGGTATGAAGCACTCAGAATCATCTGAAATGACTAATCCGTGTGTGTATGTGGATGCCTGTGCACTGAAGTTAACTTCAAAGAAATGCAAATAAAGGCTTAAAGGCATAACTGACTGTGGAAAGTGTTGCCACCCCGCTCATCCTCGTCTGTCTGTGTGTGTTGCTCTGCAGACCGGAGACCTGGGTTTGGACATCGGAGCTCAGGGAGAGCCTCTGGGCTACAGACAGGAAGGTAAGTCACCTCCTCACCTCTGGCTGGCTGGGAGGCTCCCAGGAGAAACACAGAGGGATAAGGATGTCATGAATGCCAGAGCAGTTAGGCTGCGACGAAAACATTTTAGCTGACTTTTCTTTCACTAATTGGGCATGCAGACATCGCCTTCTCCACAGACCTTGTCTGCTTCCCTTAAGTTGATACACAACCAAATTTTGTCACAGCCCAATGACTGAGCTCCATCTGTCCATCGCTATTACTGCTGATGACAGGCTTGTGTGTTAAAGGTCTGATACACGGAACTTGAGACTGTGGTGAAGGGCAATGACGCTTTCAAGTTGTGGATGGAGATTGATTTTATCCCTGCTGTCAGTCAGGATAACACAGCTGCCTCTTAAGAAATACGATACTGCTGCTTTTAGTTATTGTCACAGTTTGGCATCTAAATGTTTCGGGTGCAGCAGGACCTTGGGCTGTGTACTGATCAATAGGCTAGGGCCAGGGTCATTACGCTGCTTTGCGCTCCTCCAGCACTAATGGCTTCAATTGGCTCTTAACCAAATGAAAACGAAGACGTGAAGCTGCTCACTGCAGATGGATTTAAACTAAACACAAGTTTAGCTGAATTCAGTTCAAAGACCAGCAGCTGTAGTTTGAACTGAACTCTGACAGTTTTGGGTGCTGGAGGGTGTACAGTGTGCCGTGTTATGTTTGAATGATCATACTACTGTGTGAGCGCTTGGTTTGTTAACATGCTTCTAACAACTGCTCTGCTTCCCCTGCCTCTCCATCCACTCCTTCTTCCCCTAGACCCAAGCTACCGTTCCTTCCACTCGGGGGGTTACGGAGGCGACACGATGGGTATGGAACCCATGCTGGACCATGATCTGGGCGGCCACCACCCTGGCCAGGACTACCCTCCTGTAGAGGGGCTGCCTGACCTGGGACACGCCCAGGAACTGATAGAGGGCCTGCCACCTGGCGACTCCAACCAACTGGCCTGGTTTGATACCGACCTGTAAATACCAAGAACAACATTACACTACACTTTCTACTAGGTAAGAATGTCCTCACACTGCGCGTCTTTGTGTCAGTTCAAATGAATGAGCCGTTGTTTAAGGCTGGTTGTAAAAGAACAGTGGGGAGGTTTTCTGTGGATGAAATGGCTGAGGGGGAGGCGAGCGGATCTACTCACTGCGGCTGCTGCATGTTCAGACTGCTCCTAATTGCAAAGTTGTGTGATGTGGTGTGTGTGATGTTAGATTTCTGATCTGTGTGTGTGGTCTTAACCAACCCCTGTGCCCCGTCTCCTTCCCTGCACCTCCTGGTTTTCATTCCTTTCCGTTTTTTTTTTCTCTTCCTTTGCAGCTGTATCATGTGATCTGGATGAACCTGCATCGTGATTCGCCCATATGGAGGAGGCGGGGTTTCAGAAAGTGCCTGAAGACGACTCAACAACAGCAAGCAGAGTTTCCTGTCTATGGGAACTCCATTGGGACAAACTAGATTTAAGTGCGGTTCTGTTCTGGTCTCTCAGCCTGACGGAGGGCTGACATTAAATCCTGACATGACACACAGATTTTGATCTCAACAGATTTTTTTTGTTTTTTAAAAAACCCTTTATGTATTTTTTTTTTTCATTTTTACTTTTGGTTGTTTTACTTTTTTAATTCAGTTTTCCTCAAGTCTGTAATGGTACAAACTGATTCTAGCTTGCTTTTTTCATTATTCTCAATTATGATACTCATCTCTTGTTTTTGCAGTCCCTTGTATTTTAAGTCTCTGGTAGTGTTGAGTTTTATTTTATTTTTTTTAGTGGTAATGCTCCATCAAAGTAAAGAATCTGATCACATTTTAAATGGTGTCCAAAACACTAAAGTTAATCAGTTGAATTGTATTCTGATGATCAAGTGTAACATTGTGTAGCTTTTGTATAAAAAAACATGAATTGGAAATCATGGTCCAAATATCAAGCTATTTTCTTGCTTTAAAGGTGGACACTGATGTGTCTCTGCTGTTCCAAAGGGGGTGTAGCTGACCTAGCTGGAAGGGTGTGGCTGTGGATGGATGGGGGTGGAGGAGGGCTCTTATTGGTCTGCTGTTACTAAGGGGTGGGGTAGTGGGAGGAGCTGGTTGCTGTAGCCTGCTGTGTTCTGAAACAATAAAATGGACTGTCATTTCACCTGGACGCCTCCACGTCTCATTTCACCAACACCTTCACACATCACACAGCAACAAATGACTCTGATGAATTTTACAGTCGTGTGAAGACTGGTGTATAACAGACAAATGGTTCACAGTAAATACACTTAAATTTTGCAATAAGGCAGATTTGGGACCCCAGTGGGAGTGTGCTGAATACATTTTAGACCACAAAGGTAAAATGGATGATAACAGACATGACCCATCAAATAACAGCGAGGTGAGAAACTGACACTCCATCAACTGTGAAAACAAGTATCCACATCCACCTGCAGAGCCCATGCAGTTTGGCAGGAGGCCAATTCACTTCTCATCTTCCACATATGAGAATGTGTCAAATTGCAGTTTGTATAACTTGGTGGATGTTCCACAACTGCTCAGTGACTGCTGTGTTTGCTGCAGCTTTAGTGAGATTTGCATATAAAATAAGAACCTGGAGTGAAGAACTAAAATCCTGCAAGTGGTGACTGCGTGGATGTCCACAATGGAGTTTTTTCATAGTGTAATGTTGTGTGAGGGATTGCTGGGGTGGTTAGAGGCCAGAACGAAACACAACCTTTCTAACAAGACCCACGTCTGTCCTCACCCCCAACGTACGTATGACACCTTTCGCAATAGATTATTCTATGTGACAATGTCCAATTTATACAGCTTGACCAATTAGAAAACTTATGGTAAATACCAGGTGTAGCTGGGATCAGCAAAATGACTTTGAGTGCTATGACCTGCCACTCTAAACTGTACTCGTGGCAGTGGTCCTTGGCATACAGTTTTGTTCAAAATAATAGCAGTGTTTTAAAAAAGCAAGTAAAGCCCCAAATTCTAGCTTTTATTTCCATACATGCAAATGTATTGGGAACACTGCACATTATATCCCAAATCAAAACATGAAGAAAAATGTATTGAATTTATTACTTTACATAAAGTGAGAAAAATGAATATTAGGCTGTGAAAAAAAGCAATGTCTGCATTTTCAAACATTTACTATTTAAACAGAAAAATATTTGAAGATTTAGCTTTCCAGTGAATCACTCAACTATTTAGTTGTATAACTACTGTTTCTGAGAACTGCTTTGCATCCATGTTGCATGGAGTTGACCAACTTCTGGCACCATTTCTTGGTTTTGCCTCAGAAACAGCATTTTTGATGTCAGCCCACAAGTCCTCTATTGGATAAAGGTCCAGAAATTGGGCTGGCCACTCCATAACGTTAATCTTGGTCTGGAACCAGGATGCTGCTCACTTACTAGTGTGTTTGGGGGTTGTTTTGTTGAAACACCCATTTCAAGGGCATATCCTCTTCGGCATAAGGCAACATGATCTCTTCAAGTATTTTGCAGTATTCAAACTGATCCATGATCCCTGGTATGTGATAAAAATATAGATCCGACACCGTAGTATGAGAAACATCCCCATAACATGATGCTAATTGTGGCTTGAATTCAGTGTTTGGGGGTCGTCTGACAAACTGTCTGCTGCCCCTAGACCCAAAAAGAACAATCTTGTTTTTGTCAGTCTACAAAATGTTGCACCATTTCTCTTTAAGCCAGTTAATGTGTTCTTTGGCAAGTCGTAACCTCTTCAGCATGTCGTCTTTGCAACAATGGGACTTTGTGGGGGCTTCTTTATTAGCATTTTCTGCACTTCTTTATATGCCCTCCAACCCCAAATCAACTTTTTATTCAAGGAGCGCGGTTCTTCTGAACAATGTCTGGAACGACCCATTTAAATGCACTACAACCAGCATGTACAGCATTTGCTGCCCCTGTTTGACACCTGTTTTGAATGACTTCACTAATTGAACAGTCTAATATTCATTTTTCTTCACTTTCTGTAAAATAACAAATTTGATCATTTTTTCTTCATGTTTTCATTTGGAATATAATGTGCAATGTTCCCAATGCTATTAAAGTTATTCTAAGGATTTGGGGCTGTACTCACTTTTTTAAACACGCTATTATTTTGAACACAACTGTAAGATTTCAGTGTTCGGTTAAATGAAGGAAGTGAGAAAAGCTGGCAGTACTCAAGCAGTGTGTTGCTCCTAGCTACAGTCACTGTAAGGCGAAGTAGAAATTGGTGATAATGTCACATTACAGACACACGACACACATGATGGCAGACACGTGAACTAATG
This sequence comes from Collichthys lucidus, assembly GCA_004119915.2. NCBI lineage: Eukaryota > Metazoa > Chordata > Actinopteri > Sciaenidae > Collichthys > Collichthys lucidus. The sequence goes on along the minus strand of CM014091.1, from coordinate 10,148,798 downwards.
AGCTAATGTTCATCCATTAATGCTGACTGAAAGTGTCTGGACAATCCCAGAGGCCAGCGCTGCGACGCCTGTGACAGTCTGGATTAATTTTCATGCTGTAATCCTGTGCAGGCTGATGGACATTGGATGGATGTTTAGACTCAGCTGCCAAATTATTTTGGGGACATGTCACTATTTATGACCATCATTGAAGCAATTTGCACAGTTGATGAGAGTCAATGTAGAGAGCTACACTAACTCAGTGCCCTGATACCAGATTCAGCTTCTAATAATTTACTCAGATTGACCAAGACACCGCACATATAAATAATGGCATTTTATTCCAAACTGACATTTTCAAAGAACAATCCTCGATCTGAATATTCATAAAAGGTTACAGGAAGACTGAGAGGAAATCTAAAAAGCATTCTACCAATTTAGAAGTATCTTTAAAGCCCTGAAATGGTGGAATGGTTCTGGTTTGCTTCAGGTTTGAAGATAAAAAGCTTCTAGGATCCAGAGAGCTCGAGGATTTCCGTAGCCAGTGGAACCACATCGATGTGACATCTGGGACAAAAAAAATAAATAAGAGGAGTTATTCAGTGTGTCACAGTTATGTTATTTACCTAGTGACATAAATAATAAAAAACATTGTCCCTAAAAAGGAGCAAATGAAGAACCACATAACCACATCATTCATGCTTCCATTCCAGCTGAGGATCTAAGTTGCATGTCAGCTCTCTCTCTCAGCGCTGTGATCAGGAAGTGGAAATCTGAGCACAAAAGTCCTCTCTGGCCTCTAACTGAACTATTATGAAGTGCCATCTGAAATCCTGATCATCATATTCTGTATGCTCCTGCACTAGTAGATGTGCAGCTGTCTGATTTTAGTTTCATCATCATTTGTTGGCAGATGTGCTTGGCATACAAAGCAGCTGACCTACATAAAGCAGATACAAATTTCACCAAACCCCACAAGCTCAAAGGTCTCTGACCCTGTGCATGTGAACCGCACCGGTGACTCCAATGTGTACTCTTTGGCTGGCTGTTTGCCAAACCACAGTCTCTATCAGTACTTTCAGTGCTAGCCTTCATGTCTTGTCAGTTAATTGTAAACTCGTGGTCAACAGTGGATGCAGAATTGATCCATTTTGTTCACAAACTGGGAGGCTGGAAGTGTTTATGCCTCTTGTCATACCAGCTAAGATGTAGCTGCAGTCATAGAATCGTGGAGAGGGGTGATGAGGAGTGCAAACTGCTAAAGATAAACTGTTTGGGGAACCTGCTGTTTAAATTAGCTCTGCAGTTACTGCAGCAGAGCTGATACTGCAGTCTGGCCCTGGGCTGGTGTCTCTTTTGTCAGTGGCCTTGATGAGTTGCCCTTTGGTTGGCTCATATTCTGTCCTCTAAACAGGTTTTTTTCTACTACAGATACAAAATCGTTTTCAGCTCCACTTTGAATCATACTGATGCTACATTGATGGAGAAAATGTTTCCTGGTTTTCTCTCTTCTCCAGTTGCTGGTCATCAGCTCTCGGTTATTGACAGTAAACTACTGCAAACTAATGCTAGCTAATGCTAATGCTAATGTGAGCTCAGAGCACCAGGGGAGTGTTCGTGTTTGTACCTGAGGCATTTTCCACCACTGGGAGGAAGAGGAGGATTTTCAGGCCTGGAGCGCAGGGCTGGGACTGACTTTTAGTTGTTGGCAAAAGCTTTGTAAAACAGAAAACAGAGCCGAGCTGGGCCTCTTGCTGTTGGACTAGGTGCTGTGTTGTTGCACTTGCTTGATGTTTGGCTGTTAGCAAAGTTGTTGACTTGCTAGTTTTTGATCATAAGTAATGTAATCATAACACAGCTGCACATGTTTATGTGGCATGAGCTAAATGTGTGGGGGCTAAATGTAATGTCACTTTAATGAGTGCCATGAAATAGTTATTATAGTTCACATAAAATACAGACTGCATACATTTATAATACTGTGGCTTTGTGAACATCCAATGTGCTTACTCCCTCCAGGCCGTCTGTAATCTACCTCTCCTCTCTCCCTCTCTTATCTCCCTCCCTCACCCTCCTCCCCTCTTCTCTTCCTCCCAGGTGTCTTTGAGGGCAGTCTGACAGCCAGGCCAGCAGAAGCCCACCCCCTTAGTTGATTAAAACCTACATAATTAACCTAATTAACACAGCTCCCAGAGGCCTAAAAAATCCTTGAAAGTTTGTGAATTTGGATGGCATAAATTGAAAGTTTTAGGACTAACTTTCCAAAGTGCCAAATTGACACTCAGCAGCTGCACGGCGGATAGTGGAAAATGAAATAATTGGTTTTAGATTACGGTGAATGGCTATTACAGAACATTAGCCTCACACTCGGCTTACACTAATATTTTACACTTGGGGTTTATTCTGTGTGAAATTCATGTTTTCCACCATTTGAGATAAAGCTAAAGAACCAACAACAAGTGAACAAGGTTCCTCTCTCTGATTTCTTTATCTCAATAGATTATTCTACAGTAGATGAGTTCATTCCACTGTTCCCCAGTGGATTTGTCTCCATGTGTTGACAACATGATCCTCAATACAGAGAGAGTTTTCAGGAGACAGGTTTGAAATCTGCCCTCGGGTTGGACTTGACTGAAGGCATGTTTGCGTGCACCAACATCCAGATAAATACAGATAGAGAACTAAAACCATGTGACATCAGAGTGGGTGTGTGTTAGAAAATGTAACTGTAGCAGAAGTAAGCAACACCAAAGGCTTCCAACCTACCCTTACAAATGAGCTTCAGTGCAGGCAGTGGCCTGAAGGTTAGACAAGGTTTGTGAACTTGTGACCAGAAGGTCATGGGTTCAAGCCCCCAGACCGGCAGGTTGGGTAGCATGAAAAGCAGTGCTTGCCCCTCCCTCTTTACCCTTGAGCAAGGCCTTTCAACCCCAACTGCTCAGATTTCTTCACATGAGACAAAGTGATCCTAGAATTGTTATATTGGGTTATTCAGTAGGTTTTTTATTCACTCTTTAGTCTCTTTAGGCTTTGCACACACTTATCATAATTTCTATTTTTTATAGTGCCCCCCCCAGAAGTTTCCTGAAGGAAACAATGGGGGGAAATATTAGTTTTACAATCCATGGACCACCAAAGTGCTGTGCTGTTGTTAACCAACACCAGGTGACTTACTACTTTACAGTTATCAATGTTACCATTTCGGTAAAAGTTGTAGTTGAATTCAAAATTCAGAGAGTCAAGTGTGGAGAGGAGTAGTGTAGTTGTCTGAGCAGATATTAGTCAGTGTGCTGCTGATGGCTTCATGTTTGACTGAACGCAGCAATAAAGGATCAGGTTTTGGGCCTCAAGCCTTTTCTTCAGGACGGAGGACTATGAGTGACGCTCCTCCCCTCCTTCTACACTCGGTCAGGCCTGAGGGTTTAAAAAGGCATTCCTCAGGTTGCCATGGTAAGGCCTGAATGACATCATTTGGGCAAGGATCTCAGCCCAGACCTCCCCTCTCCTTCCCACTCTTCTTCCGTCTCCTCTCTCTGCCCCAAACTCCTCTCATCCTCTCAATTAACCCCCCCCCCTCCCCTCCCTTCCTCTCCTCTTCTCTCTCCTCATAACTCCTTTCATCTCCTGCCCTTTCTCCTAAAACCTCTGCTCCCCTCCTCCTACCGCTAAACCAGTGGGAGTGTGCCAGTCTCAGCCACTTCAAAGGATAGAGCTGATCTCTGCTTTCATCTGCCAGAGAAGGAGAGGCGAGAGAGGAGACGAGGAGAAAGGAGAGGAGAAGTGGGAGAGGGAAAGAGAGAGACAGAGAGCGGTAAAAAAAGAAAGAAAATGAGAGAAAGGAAAGAAAATTGAGGGGGGAGAGAGGAGGAGAAATGGGTATAGAGGGTAACAAAAAGGGAAGAAAAGGGGTGACTGAGGAGAAAAGAGGGGGAGAGGGAGGGGGGGAGTAGGAGAGGCCTCAATAGGGGACAACAATACACCTTTATTATCGATCTGACAGGGTGTGTGTGATTGAGAGACAGAGGGTCTGTATGGAGAAGGCGGTGAAAGCAACTATTTGTGTGGATTCACTGTGTTTGTGTGTGTGTGTGCATGTGTGCAATAACTGTGTGTGTGTTTGTGTGTGTGTGTGCGACAGGTCGCTGGTCTCATACATCTAGAGATCAAAGGAAGCGCGGTCGCTACGGTGACAAAACCCTTGGCTCAAAGAGTGGACACACATCCAGACTGCAAAGATACAGGTGCCGACATGAATTAATGAATGAATGAACATACACACACACAACACAATCATCTGAGGACTGATTCACTGTTTTAGACAGAGAGTTACATTTAATGTATCACAGCCTGTTCTGCTGCCCTCTGCTTCACAGCAGACCTCACTCAGCTCATCAGTAACAGTGAATGTGACCCATTTTGTTATAAATAGGTGCAGAGTGGACAATAGAGTTTCTCATAAAACGAGGGAGCAAAACCTCTTTCTGTTTTAAAGTGAATTTTTCTTCTATATTTTCATTTCAAAATATGCACACTGAACAAAAATACAACACAGGTTTATTTCTCTTAGATTTTGTGCACAAATCTGTTTGTAACCACTTCTCCAAGGCACATCTGTGCAAAAATCATCCTGTTTATATGCCACACCTGAGTTTTCTCACACAATGCCACAGACGTAACAGTGGTTGTTGTCCAGGGTCTCCACCTGACTGATCGGAACTTGTGTTTATAGTTTACTCCGTGGTCGCAGTACTGCTCAGATGACAGACAGTGTGTATGCCACTGTTGGTGAGTGAACAGAGGGCTCCGTTTTTACTTGTTGTTTTTTACTTGTGCTACTTGTAGTTCATCATCAAACTGAATCACAATTGAAGCAGTGTTTCCTGTAATTTCTGATGGTTGAGGTTGTGTTGATTTCATCATCTTTACCGTCTCTACACAAACTTTACTGTTCCCAATCAAGTCAAGTCTTAGAAATAACCTGTTACTTTGTCAGGTGTGTGTTTCTTCCCTATTGATATGAGATCTCAAGAGACTCCTAAACAAAGTTTTTGTGTTTCATATATGCATATTATATCTCTCAGCTTTTTGTGAACCATTAAGCTCACAGTCTGTCCTGTCAGAAGCTTACATTCCTTTCAATTAACGACTAGAAAAAGACCAGTTTTGACACGTGTAATGCACAGATATGTTCAGACATGCATGAAAATAATAAGACATTTAAATCCACAATGATTTGTTATTGGTGACCCTTGAGGTATGATTTCAAAACTTACGTACACACACTACTTATAGTTATTTAAAAAGTAGAAGTAGAAACACAGACCTGTTGGATGTAGTTATATTCTGCAGCAGACTCATTAGCTCCGCCCCTTCTGGACACTCAAACCAATCAGATCGCTCTGTAGTCTGCACCTGATGATAGAAGGAGAGAGAAAAAACAAAGTGAGTGTGACAGACAAAAGATGCGGTCACATCAGTCGTCAGTTAAATGGCAGTGGTCCAGACTCGACAAAGGACGTGATGACAAGGGTCTGACGTAGGTCTAAGCAGTGTATGAGAGCATCGCTGCACTTTGTAGTCTGGCAGTGTAATGCTCTATAAAAACAGGGAGATGACACACTAAATAATGACCTCCATTTCCCAACACAATGCATCAGTGTTTCTGTTAGCCAACTGTGCAGATTTACAGAGCCAAGTGGAACAAAGAGAAACTGAAACAGGAAAGCACTTTTTGTCTTTTTTCATTTTGTTTAAAACAAATTGTTTATCAAGTTTGCCAACACAAAACTGACCATGTGAAGTGATACTGGCTGAATCTGAGCCAGGGTCAATGCGGTATTTCTTCCCCAGTCACCTGCAGGCTTCCATTAGTCATCCTGCCAAGGGTTTAATAATAACAACTAGCTTAAAAACACCCCAGTGTGGCAGATCAGTGCAGGATGACTTTGTATGATGTCATGAAGCCCTATAGTAAGGACTAATATATATGATAATAATGATGATATATCACTGTTGTCCTAACAAGGTGACTTTGGTTTAGTGTTTGTCCTCTTCTTCAGACCACTGCACTGATCGATCAGATGGGGCAGACAAGCAGCTATAACCATTGTTTCACCAATAATAAGAAGCCAATGATGAAACATTTGTACATTAGAAATATCATTTTCTTATTTTTTGTCATCTTCTCACAGCCCCACTCAAAATCACCCATGGACCACAACATTATAAAAACCCTGTGCTTTTTATCACAGCATCATTTCACAAGTTACCACGACCAACCACTGAGTGACATCACACTCATTTGCCAGTGCCACTTTAAAAAGTTGTTCCACACTCTGTAGTTACAGAGCAAACACCTGCGTGGCACAGAAAACTAAAGAGGACAGGAGATGTCAGCTCGAGGTTTAACAATAAGACCACGAGCCAACAGCTGCAAAGTTCCTCCAACAAATTAAAACCAGTATTTTATGAAGCAGGTCATTAAAAAAAGAAATGAATATGAACTAGGTAAAACTTCCTGCTGCAAATTATACCAACAACTTGACTCATTTCTAATTTCAATTTTTTCTTCACAGGCACTGCTAAAGTGACCATCAGCCAACCTGACTTGGTCTCAGTTTAGCTGGTGACTGACTATAACACTGTCTCACTCCGTGATGTCTAGGCTACACACCCACTCAGGAACACCTGGTCCACAGACTGGGGGACCAGGTGTTCCTGAGCGAGTGTTTAAACTGGGAGTCAAGTTAAGTTTGATTCAATATTAGTGACATGGTTTGTTGAGGGAAAATGTGTTACAATAAATAATAATACAAATCGTGTCTTCTTGTGTCTCTTTAAGCTTTGTTAAATGTGTGTGTGTTAGTGGATATAAACGTGCGTGACTGGTTGTGTGTCCGTGTGTTTGGTGAACGTGTTCTCTCTGATCTCTGGTGACATCATCACCTCTGTCTCTGCAGCGACAGAGCATGGTTGTTGCTAGGCAACGGGGTTAGGAGGAGACAAAGACGCTCCCCTCACTCGCTTACTTTTCGTACACACACACACACATTTCACCTTCCACACCAGGGTGAGCGAACATGCCTGCCTGCCAACCAACCACTAAACACACAGACACAACACGCCTACTTATCATCCCGTCTTCACCCCTGCTCTCCACCCCATCTTCACCCTCTCCCCTCGTCATCCTCCTCTCTCCCCTTGTCTACCTGACCAACACCCTGACTCTATAACACTGAACTCAAAGTCAGATAAAAGGCATAGACACAGACACATTCAGACATGTTGCGTTTCAGAAAGACAGCACAGGGCTGTCATGATAGATATTAACTTCAAACAAGTGACCTGCCAGCAGAGAAAGACAGATTAGTACATTCAGAAAATAACAGATCATGCATGACTCACACAGTATTTCTGTGCAGATGTCATTGGTCCCAAATACACTTTTAGACCTCTAAGTCTGCGTCAGACATTGAAGGTTTTGATTTGACATTGAGCACTTGTTGAACCTGAATGTATCTTTATTTCAATTCATGCCACCAACAGAGACTTTGTATGGAAATTGATTTTTTTTAAACAGGTTTGACCTCAGTGTTCTCTTCTCACGACACACTTGGCCACCTCGCCACAGTCTCATTAGGCACTCTGAGGGATTGACGAAGGATAAATTTCTTTATCTGATGGCTCAATGATTTAAAAGGTTACATTAATTGGACATAATATGCGCTGACATTTTGGAGAGCCAACACTGAGGCATTTCAGCCTCCGGAGATGAGAAAGGAGCAAGCTTCTAGTCACAAGAGTGTGATTAACAAGCAGTGTCAGAAGAAACACATGACAGCATTGACAGTGACCAATCGTCTAAACATTCTGTCTTGACTTACAGATGTATGTTGTTACATATAAATAATACAAATGATTACACATTTTTAATGCTGGTGATTTATGGGATTTAATGTGTGGAAGGGACTTGAAAAAGTGTGTCACATTTTAAAGGACCAATCACTGAACACACTGAATGCTGTATTTTCATATGCAGGCTACTAAGTTTACATTGACAAATTAAACTGCTTTAATAAAAATAATAAACTCCTATTGTTCTGACAGCTTCTTTTGAATCCCTTTTTATTTAATTAGCATTCCACTTTAAGTCTTTCCAAGTTGCGGTTGTTGAAGAGAAAAGAAAAAAAAGACAAGTAGAAAATTTCGCTAATTCAGACTTGATTCATTCTCCCTCTCCTCTTCTCTCTCCTCCTTTGCAGTTTCCAAGCTATTAGCGGATCTTTGATTGAGATTAACAGAGCCCTGAAATCAATGAAAGATAATTAAAAAGCCTTTGTTGAAGGGCAGGCACTCGTCTGTGTGTGTAGGTGTGTGTTTGAGTGAGGATGTGTGAATCATTGTGCTTCTGTGCACAAGTGTGGATTGTGGATAATGAGTGTCTGTTTCATTTTTTCAAAGGTGCATGTTGCACTCCGCTAACTGATTTGCCGATTGATAATGAGATTCAAGAAAACTCAACTTAACAGTTACAAGATATTGATTTCTGCTATCCTTTAAAACTTTAAAACAGTTTCTTTAAAACTTTTTTTGTACTGGGCTCCATCAGGAGTACTCTAGTAGAACTTTAACATTTAAATCTTTTAAATTACCTAATAAGTAATGAGGCAAATGACTCAAAGTGCAGAATGGTAGATGGGTATTTTTTGGGAGCAAATAAATTAGTTCTGCTCCTACCACTGAGTTGCTTCGTGACTCATCCTCTAGCTATGAGGAAATGGCAGAAAGACACACAGTTTTGTGTGTGTGTTGCTCAGGGTGGTGAGCAAGATAGAGAATACACACCTCCATGTTACTGTTGCTGTTAGCACAGGGGGTAATGAGGGAGTTTGCACAAGAGGACAAATTTGCTACAACAGAGAGATAGACAGAAAAATGAAAAGAGGTGTGAGTTTGTGTGTGGGTGGTTCAGGTGGCTGGAACTAATTAGTGAGAGGAATCAAAAATACACACACTGTTGCACACACGCAAACTCTCTCTCTCTCTCTCTTACACACACACCCACACACACACAGACATCATATGATCTCAGGGTGACAGCTGACCTTGTGTCCCACGTGCAGAAACTATTTCATGACCCCGCGGCCAAGCCAAAACATTAGGAATGCATTTTACATAATTCATAGGGGTCTAAAAGAAATCAGCCAATTTCTCAAACTGGTCATGTTGACTTGTAAAAAAAAAAAAATGTATATATATATATATATATATATATATATATATATATATATATATATATATATATATATATAAACATCCATTAACATCCATTTTAAATGTTTAAATGACTTATTTCCTAAGTATCTGTACCATGACAACTTAAATATGGTTAGGTTAAAGCAATCAAAACTCCCTGAAATAATGTACACATGCACTCACAAACACACACACAATATACACACATGCTTTTAGGGACATATTACAAGGGCATCATTTGGAGGGAGTTGACGCTGTTGTTGAAAAGTGAATTGCTTTTATCCCTTACTTTTCCCTATACTACATACACAGCACACAGCTTCCTGCACAGGCACTGAGTGTGGCCACTAGGCGTAAATCTTGTATCGCAGATTCATCCAGTATAAATGTATTTCCTGAGAGAGCCAGGCTGCAGAATGTATACCAAATAGTTTGACAGATTGACTGCTTCATATCTGACTTTGTCTGATGTGTTATGTATTTTGTTTCACATTGTCTTTTTAATTTAAGTAAATGAGTATGGCGGCCAATTAAAAATTTCGATTAGTGAATTGTTTTTTTGTTGCATATTTCGACTGTGGCAACAGACTGCCACCTTGTTAAAACGTGCCTAATTCTGGTGAATGTTAGCTGCAGCTGCTTCAGTTATCTCCATGTAAACACATGGAGCTAATATTATTTCGTTTGGGAGTGAGACGCTTCACTAAATCTCCACCTGCTTTACTGCAGTGTGCTCTCTTACCAGTCAGCCGTCTTTGGCCTGTACTACAAATCATTTTGACTATCAGACAAAATTGGACAGACACCCGAACAGAGAGTGACAGGCAGATACAAACCAACACTTTTTCTCCCTCTCTGGTTTGCTCCCTCTGTCAGTCTAGTTCTGGTAAAACTACACTCTATTTTCAGAACAGCAGCACAGCAGGGCTGTCTCTCTGAGTGTGTATGTCTACACTGAGTCGGTTTCAATTATTCCAATATTTTCATTCTGCAGTGGCAGCAGTTAATATTTCAACCCACATAATATAAACAAACAGGGCAGAGATATTAATACTGTCCTGAAAAGGGACACGCAGGGAGCACAAATTTCTCAAACTGGTCATGTTGTTCTGATAAAATGCCAAACAAGCAAAGTGTGTGAACATTTCTATGCATGTGCAGATATGCTGGTCTGTTTGTGCCTGTGTGCATAGACGTGCACTGTACTCACCAATCGTTTGATGATCCTAAGTGCTGTGCGTTGGATTCGGGGGGCTTCAGTGTGCATGTGTGTGCGCAGCACGTGTAAAAAGCTTTGCAGACAGGAAGGTGACAGGCAGTCATAACCTTCTCCTCCATACAGCTGGACCAGCAGGGACAGACACTGCATAGACTCCTCCCAGACTTCCTGGTTTTCAGTTGACAGCTACAAGAGAACATCAGGTAATAAATGGAACAATAAAATAACACCACACATTCCATGTTTCTATTTGGGTTACTGAGGTTACTATGGGCCATGGGCCAAAATAAAAGTGATTGTCTGAATTCACCTTTTCTTCTAGGTGTACTTACAGTACACAGGCTAGCATTTAAATATTAAAAAAAAAAAACTTTCAAGATGGATTTTTATTAAGATGAATAATTAAAGCTGATATTTTTTAGCCTTTGTAATAATAATCGATAGAAGATTTCACACAAACACTGCCAGAAGTTACTGATACTACTATCAATTTATTTGGTGGTCATATCAAGTAACTATCAAAGCTTGTTCCCCAGAAGAATCCAGGTTGAATGTTTACTCTAAACTGTGTGCACTGTAACAGGAGTGCTACTGGTAACTGACCCCTGCTGAAGTAATTAACTTAATGCACTGAGTAAATCACAATACTTGTCGGTGATTAGCTCACTGCTCTTCAGAGCTCTGTTGTTTTACCACAAGCAAGTTTTGCAGTTTTAATGATATTAGATTCAGGGACTGTATTGACGCCCCTTCTCTCTCTATCCTACTAATCTCCCATGGGGCAAAGGGGCTGCGCAGAGGCCAGGAGTGTGTCAGCTGCCCCCTCAACCCTCTCATACACAAACACACACGTAGACGCCCACCCAGCACTCAATGTGTCAAGTATAAGTAAAAACCTCTATTGTGTCCCTTGAGACCTCCTCCCAGCCCCCCTCCTTTATGTCCTTAAACTTCCCAGGATGCCTCACAGTACCCTCTCTCTCTCTTTTGCATGGATTCTCTTCATATTTGTTTCTTTTCTCTGTCTATGCCCGTAAATCTCACCTTTTCTCTTCTCCATCTCCTGACATCCTGTTATTCATCTCACTGTTTTGTTTTCAAAATATATTTACAATCCATGTTTAATATTTTTAATGTAAACTGTTGTTATTTTGAGTGCGTTATTTTGCATCACATTATTCTTTAATATCTGATTTCAAGTGATTATTCAATGCTCAGTATTGTGTCCAGTGCCAGAAGGTGTGGATGTATGAATGCCCACCATGATAACAGTTCCACATTTCTATCAGCAAGAAAGGCCAAGATTGTACCCACTGTTATCCTCCTTTGTAACAACTATGGTATAATTACTTGCATACTGCATTTATATACAAACCCTGCACTGAAATCACAGGTGGCATATTAAGCACATCTGCAGAAACGTAGCCTCAAACTGGGCTACTTTAACAGAGCCAATTGAAGGAATTTGACAATGGACACTGAATCTGAGCGTGAATGTGCATTTCAAGCTTTTTACTTGTCTGTTTGAAAATAGTTTACTGTAGAGCTGCTGGATTAACTTTATTACCACTGTGAGATATACACGCTTCTTTGGGAGACAGTTAATTAAGGAAGAACTTTTAAACAAGCTCGATCAGTAGTGTTGCTGTTTACAGTGGAGTCAGACATGGGAGTAAGTCTGAGAATTGACATATTTAGTCTGGGAGGAAGCTGCGGATCTAGTTACTGGTCTTAATAAAATCATCTGGTGGTAGTGAAAAATAATCAAATTTTACAGAATTGCTGTTGCTCCTTTATAAAATTATGTTTTACCTTTTATATGGAAAGGTTATAGATATACCTATGAAACAACACTGGAGATCAGGCTAGCTTGTTATACGCAGTTCAAATTCATTTTCGTCATAAGGCTCTATGGTGACACACTCACAGTGAAAGTGACTGCTGGTGAATAGCAGGTGAAAAGTGCAGCATAAGGTGTCACTTTGAATCTTTTTTGTACCAGTACTTTTTAGTATTTTTTCTGTATCACTCAGCCTGCTAACAAGAGTAATACAAGTATTACTCATGTTTAGATGTTATACCCAGAGACTTTTTCCTGACACAACATAAAGAAACTCATAACCAGACAAACATCATCTCTCTCTCTCTTTTCCTCCCTCTCTCGCTCTGTGTGTGTGTGTATTGCATAAATAAGCATACATACATACACAGTTTATCTCACTGTATTAGGCATACATTAAGACATGCAGTACACAAACATGCAGGCAGAAGCAAATACTGAAAATATTTATGTATGCATGAAAGGCATTAACACACACACTCACACATACTCGTGAGTGTTGGTCTCACCATGTGAATGAGGTGTGTGCTGAGTTGGCTCAGGGGTCGGTTTTCTAGGAGCAGCTTCTCTGCTGCCTCCATCTCTACTGCTGGACAAGATAGCCTCTGGCTCTATACACACACACGCATGCACACGCACGCACACGCACACACACACACACACACACACACACACACACACACACACACACACACACACACACACACACACACACACACGCATACCCGTTAAATCATTTATAGAGATTTGACAGTCAATAATGATGGATCCAGAGACCTGCCAAGACAGATTCTGACAGACTGACAGATAGACTAGGAGAGGAAATAGGTTTTCTGCATACGCTGTTATTTTAACCCTTCTTTAACACAAGGCGGGTTCAGGACAACACGTTGAACAATTTCTCCAGCATTCTCACCTCCTCCTTTTTTCTGCCCTCCACCATTAGCACCTCTGTTCTTCACTTTGTCTTTTTTTTTTTTTAGTTCAGTTCATGCCTACAGTGGAACTTCAGTCCAATTAGCAGTGGAATAATGTGATTAATAATGGCACATATTTTATTCCTCTCTTTTCCAAAGTCACTTTTCCTCTCTCCTTCTCTTTTTTCTCATGTGTTATATATATAATCTTTGACTCTCTTGACCAATGGAGTAATAGTTTGGGGAGAGCGATCTAGTCACGTCCTCTCTCCTTATCAGACCTTATTACCCAAATGAATTTGGTTTGGGCAGAAGTTTTCTTTTTAATGAGCTTTGCATTTCTCGCAGAATTGATTTCCGCTGCACATTCTGCTTGCTCCTTTTCCCATCTCTGTCGTCCTTCTATCTCTCTATCCACCCCTCTCCCTCTTCTGTCCTTCTCTCTTCCACCCAGTCTTTTACCCTGCCTCCCCTTTAGTCCCCCCCCCCCATCCCACCGTCCAGGCATTAATATGTATGCGTTGGGCTGGGGTACACACTATGGGGAGTTGGGGGCTGGTGTGTATGTCTATATGTGAGCATATATGGGTGTGGGTGTGTGTCTGTGTAGGGAGGCAAGCTGAGGACAAAGCCAGTGGTGATAATGAGGCCGCAGGGACATAGCCAGACAGGCCCCTCTGTGTATGCCTGTGAGTGTGTGTGGGTGTGTGTGCATGTGTGTGGCTGTGTTTGTCTATGTGTCCCAGGGACTTGGGACCCCATCCGCTTCTCCTGAGTCCACAACTTCAATATTGCAGTTGCTTAAAACTGCTGGCTTTTACTGCACACATCAATGGACACACAGACTCACAAACAAACACACACACACACACAAAAAAACCCACACGCACACACACGCGTGTGGGCGCGCGCTTTTAGGGACATGGTACACAGGGCAACATTTTGAGGGAGTTGACTTTGTGATTCTGTGCTCAACAGAGATGAAACTGGTAAATAGTGGTGAATCAATGATACAGCAAAAATAAAAGTATATGATACTTAAGGTAAAAGTTAGCATATTGGTCAGGAAGCAAAGCAGCTAAGCATGATATTTAATAAAGCCACAGAACGTCTAAATAAACTTTAGAAGTTCTATGGCACAAAATTGTAATTAACAAAATTGTGCCTTATTATGCTAGAAAGCGAGAAAAGGTGAAGAGACAACGTTTTTATTTAGCTAAGTTACTCAAAGAGCTTCAATTTGTTTCCTTTACTTACAGCACTGAATACAACAGTAATTGGTAAAGTGACCGCAAGCAGTCGTCTACAATCTGGCACTGAGGTATAGTATACTATAAATTACAGTGCTAATACGTAGACTGAAAGAGAGCACTGGAGGTTAAAATGTTTTTAAGTGCATATTCTGGTGTTCAATGTCTTGCTCAGCTTGGTGTCTGTTGCAGGTTTCTTGTTGTCATTAGCTGTGTCTAAATGTTCATACCTGCAGTGCAGAGCGGACAACAACGGATGTTTGTTTGAGGATGTTGTGAAGCAGTTCCAGAAGGGCTTGTAACACTAAGATGGCTGACTTTCCTCCCAGCATGCTCTTCCCCTTCCAGGTGAACTAGTGCAGCTTCTGAGAGGGTGCTCACCACAACCTCTATTAGCTCTGTGCAGAAGAAGATAAATCATCAAATAAAATAGATTGATTTTGGATACAGTGACTTGGAAACAGCATTTTACACCCTGGTGACAGTAACAGGGCTCACTCACCACCAATAAGCAACCTTTTTGGTTGCCACTAAAAACATGCACCCCAAATTAAATACATCTTTAACATTTGTTGCATTAGTGACTTTTAAATGCTGCAGTTACGGTTGAAACTAGAAGCAAACACCACTGCGTTTACATTGGTGTGTTTACAGACGTGTTTTAGAGACAATGGTGTAGTAAATTAAATTGTTTGATTCTGGGATGAAAAGTTCCACTAAGCCAAAACAACTACAAAGAACTTTGTTCAATCACTGTCATAAATCTTTTAAACATTCTTTTATGGCACATTTTCATTCTTGAATTTAATTACTCAAAATATATATATGTGTGTTGGAGGTGAACAGTATACCTGAGCCTGACTTTAGTAATGTCTGTAGCTGCAGGCTCCGGTTCAACTCCACAGTGGATCGATAGCTCCTGCACAAGATGAGGGACACTCCCTCTTAGGTCGATTAGCATTTCATTGTCTCCAATTTTCCCAGCAGAGAAAAATAGCTGAATTTGACATTTTACTATTTAAACAGAACCTGAAGCTATGTGGGTTGAATTCATCTGTGAAAATCTGATAGTATCAACACACACTGGTCTACACACAAACAGCAACAACAAAAGACAACTCAATTTAGATGCTCATCTAAAAATACATTCTGTTCTTCTCTTCATATCTCCTGCCATCTCAGTCTATCTCTCCCTAGAAAACTGTCCAATGTAGAACACGTTGTAAAGCTGCTAACCCTTGCTAAGCCATGAATAAATAGCTCTTAGTAAAGTGCAAAACTATGTTCCTTTGCTCATTAAATTTAACATGACACAGAAGATACACTTCATTTTGCAGCTCGATCTGTGTAGTTAGCTATTGTAGGCTTCTTGTCCCCTGAGGTGTTCCCACTACACATCTGAAGTGGAGACTGAATAGATTTTGGGTTGACATGACACATGTGATACATTAAATGTAAACTGTGCCATTAATAAGGCCAAAGTTGTACTTCACTTTTCTTTACAAAAAAAAGTAAGTTAAGTAACAAATGAATTAAATAAATCAGTCTTCACTAGGGAAAATACACCCGGTGTTATTTTCTATTCCAACAGATCTTTATTTAGAAAGTATTATTTATTTTTGTGAGTGAAAGTGCAACACTGTAGACACTAGAAAGCTATTAAGCTAGCCTGCTGTCAGTGAGATGCACTGCTACTTTGTCAAGCTGCCTCATAATTAAATAAATAGACTGCTCTACTTTGGACTGCTCAGTCAAAGAAGGACCTCTTCTGCTGTTAATGTCTTCCGACAATGTAGTCCTGTTCAGATGAAGACTCTGTTTTAGATAGTTGCTCATGCATATGTTAATAAGTCTGTTATTATCTGTTGAGAATAGCTATCATTGCTCAACCACACATTACGGATTGTGTAACAGGATATAAATTAATCTTAATCTAACTGGTTAATTCAACGCTGTAATGCCACCGCTTTATCAGAACAGTACTAAACAGGCCATAATGGAGGTTTTTATATTTCCATTTCATGACGATGATGAGTTGCCATGACACAAGTATTTTCAAGAAAGTTACAGCACACTAGGATCCTTAAAACAAGCTTCAATCAATCTGCATAGGTTAGTGCGAAGGCACTATGCACTGATTTTAACTGGCCAACAGAGACAAAGAAAAGTTATGTTGGATGAGGCGTTTACAGCATTATTAAGCATTGAAAAGTTGGTGATTAGAAAGAGAATTTGAAGCATATCCAACATTATTTCCAAATGCATCCAGTGTTTTCGAATTTCAGTCACACACTGGCAGTACTCACAACCATTCAAACCACCTGTCGACATTAAAAATGTTCTGATTTCCTCATGGCGTCGGTGCTTTTTGATTAGACCAGCTGTTCCAACCAAACAAAACATGCCTGATCACAGACCAAACAAATAAATCCCTAAGCATGTATTTTTTAGGGGATAATGTTTCTTCATACTTGCTGGGTCACTGTAACACACTAGGATTACCTCAGGTTATAGTGATACAGATTAATTAATCTGTTGACGTTGCTCATAGATTTGACAACCAAGGACCATGCTTACAGTGCCACTTATTTAAGCCTTCATTCAACAACATGAATAACCAAATTACTTAAACCAGAAGAGACACTTAGACTCGCATCAATACTACAAAATAAATGACACTATGACCACAATACTACTGCAGTGAAGATGACTGAAAGCTGTCATGCAAACTTCAGGAGTGTAGGAGACATCCTGGGAATGCACTGAGCATAAACAGTTCAAAAACTTCCATGAAAAATAATTTTAAGAGGAACGTGAGCAGCTAACATAATGACCCTTATTCACTGAACTGAACAATAGCAAGTGCATGTGGATATACACTTAGGTTCCTTGTACATGACACAACTTCGGCTCTGGTAATTACCAAATCATGCTTAAAACGCAGGCCCACATTTTTACCACTTACCACTTTTATTTTTCTAATATAAAATTCAATTAAATGGTTTCAATCGTGTCATTTTCCTCAGTAAGAAATGTGGCATCTGGGTTAGTCTTTGATAGAGAGAGACAGAGGAGTAAAGCATGGTATGATCAAATCATGTGTTTAATACCTAAATGTAAATTGATTTGAAGTGATCCCACAGGCCTTGTCCAGATGCAGCCTATGACTCATTTTGTCCTTTTATTAAACTCCATCATGAAATAAATAGAAAACATATTTTATTTAGCATGTACGCAGTATGCATGCAGTATGTTTTCTAGAATGTATTAAATCATTTTTTTTTGGTCTAACTTCTATATATGGTTGATAGAAGTGACTTCTACCAGCATACTCTGTAGTGCACTCAGTATCTGTGCATTCGTCAAGAAAACAACCTGAATGAATTTATTGTACAAGAGGACAACCGCCCACATACTGTAGTAGCAAAACAGTCAACAAAATGTTGCATCCTACTTAAAAAGATATGTACAAAAAATAGACTTCATTTCTAAAGAACTAAACTGGTTGTTTGTCAATATGTTCCAAAATGTCCCATATGATTCTTCCAAAGATACCTCAAAAGCCTCTTCTGGTCTACCACTCTAAAGTTAAGGTCTTTTTAAGTTTAGGCTAACTCATTGGTCAGTTATGTTAAGATTATGGTCAGGTTTAAGGCTGGTGAAAAATGCAGTGATCTTTCACCATTTTCTGTCACATATTTAAATATATAATTATCTGACATGTTACGATTGCTTATTCTCTCTGGATTGTTATTTGTTATAAAACTAAATTCTTCAATACTACAAATCTTTCTGCACTCTCAATCACTTTCAATAAATAACTTTTCACTGGTCTCTGCAATGCAAACTGCACAGGTATCAATATAACCTGTGCACAGCAAAACTCAAGAAATTGCGTCCTACATCCTACATTTATTGTCAGAACTGTTTTATCGATTGGCATTATGTAAAATTGTTAATCCAGTGACCTGCCATGGGGCATTTTTATTGATTGGACACATATGGATAGGGTGTGAAAGAACCATTACAGAATTCTTTAGACACCGTTTGGGGAAATAATTCCAAACCTGAATCTAATTTCAAATGGCAATTTATAGATGCCAGTTCCACAGAAACTAGATAACACTGACGCAGAGGCAATTACCTAATAGATTCCTCTGAGCTTCTCACAGAAGGTCAAGAGAAATAACAAGGATTGGTGGTGGATCAAATCCATAGAGGAACCTCAAAGACCTTCAAGGATTCTGTAGACACATATAGCCCCTGAAGACTTCTTTAATTAATTAACGGACAATGCATGCTTTAATTAACTGACACCTTGTCACCACCTCAGCCGAAGAGCAAACTCAGGGGTTGCTCAACACTTCTGAATGGTTGGGGTGAATTTGTGCTGCTCTACATGCTCTACATGTGTCCATTTCCTTATTAAATCACACAGTCTGCTTGTCAATGTGCCTACAAAATGAGTCTCAAATTCACTCTCAGTAGAGAAGCTCCAGGCTTCATGTGCATATATAATCAGATTACAACCTAGCCTTTCTACATTAGTCTGCTACACAAATTAAAACTGAGCAATCATACAAATTAAAAAGAACTTTGTTTAGGAAGTTGTTTCTTACTCCCCCATCAAGTTATTCTTCCCCTTCCACTCTCTCCATCGCACCCTCTATCAAATTGTCACTCACTTCAACCTCATATTTTCTCCTCTATTATCTCATCCCTCCTCCTCACCCAAATGCACCACATTCTCTCTGTGTATCCCATTCCACCTCTCTGTCACCTTTCTGCTACCCTTTTTACCTCCCATTTTGGCTTCCTGGCTCTATCATCTTTTCCCTCTCTCTTCTCTCTAGCTCTTTTTTTTGCCATAGTCTTTTTCTTTCTGTTGTTCTGTTCTCCCTTCCTATCTCTGCCTTTCTCTCTCTTTGCTCCCTCTGTCTCCATTCCCCAGGGGGTATTATCTCAGTCGGAGGCAAATCTGCCCAATTATAAACCTCATCTCCTCTCTCTCTCTCTCTTACACACTCACACACATATACTGGGTGCTCCCTCCACATACACATCTTCTCTCTGTCTCACACATACACAGAAGCATAAGCACAAATACATTCGCACAGGTACAGAAACCCACCTCCCTATTTTGCTCTTCTTCACTGTCTATTTCATTGCCTCTCAACACACACTCACACACACACGCATGCATACATGCTCACACACCACCCTTCCCCTCCTCTCTCTGTCACACCTTAAAAAGCCAATTATACACGTTTCCTCCCTTCTCCTCTTCTCTCCTCCTCTCCCTTCTTTCTTGCCATTGCCACACTGATCTGGAGTGAGCCACAACTAAAAGAAGAAAGAAAGAGAAGAGAGGAAGATAGAAGAGGAGCCCAAAATATTGGATAGGGGATAGGGTAAAAATGGGAAGAAGGAAGGAGAGGAGATGATGAAGAAGCGGAGTAGATTGCAAAGTTCATACAGCAGAGTATGAAAGAGGAGAGGAGAAGAGAAGAGAAGAGAAGAGAAGAGAAGAGAAGAGAGGAGAGGAGAGGAGAGGAGAGGAGAGGAGAGGAGAGGAGAGGAGAGGAGAGGAGGAAAGGGAGATAGCGTTAATTGCCCGGCCAGTATTAGTGCTGGGTTGACAGTTTCTTGTTGAGAGGAGAGCTGATTGGATGATAATGATGCTGACTACTGAACTGCCGCACTGCTGACCCAATGGAAATAGATGGAGAGGAAGGGGTGATAGTGGTGGTGGTTTTGGCAAGGCAGGAGCTAGATAGATGGAGCAAGACACAAAATGATGAGTAAAAGAGAGACAGAGAGAGAAAGAAATGAACACAGTGCTAAATAGAAACTTGAGAAAGCAAGCATTATTGTGTTGCATTTTCATTGCCGCTGAGAGTTGCAATTATAGAACTGAACTGTGGGTCCTGAAACATTTGCATATATACATATATATACACAGACAAACATACACAGAGGCAGCAGTGTTTGTAAATGTTTTCTTGCAAACATCTTTAATTTATTTCATTTATTCTCTAATGCTAGATTTAGGCTGCTTCTCTACATACATAATGTGCCTTACTGTTCCTTCCTTCTAATTAAAGTCCTAATCCCAGACTAACTCTTGGGTGCTAAAATGGGCCTAAAATGATGTAACTTCTAAAAAATGTCCTCATTCCATGGGGACACACTCCCCCCTACCCATCTGGATCCACTGGAGTCACTTGCAATCGACAAGAAATTCTAATATTATTGAGTTTCACCATGGCTGAAGGACAAAAAACATTGCCTCTGCCCCATGTGAGTGTGTGCGCACACACACACACACACACACAGCCAAGGTTGTTGACCTGAATAAGCATTATGCTGTACTAGGACAGCAGGCTGGGGAAAACAAGATGTCAACAAGTAACATGACAATAACTAATGCTAGCAGAGTAGATACATGATACAGACGCCCTAGGTCAATGACAGGCGGGCCTCTGGGACTTGTTTAACTCACTCACTAATAATAGTACTAGTGTAAGAGACAGTACAAAACAAGACAAGTAGAAAGAAAGTTTGTTTTCAAAGCAGAGAAAAGTTAACACGTCCCTCTTTCCATGGAGGCTGTATAGAGACATATTATACCTTGTTGGTATGGTGGTTCCAGGTCCAAGACTGTGTCTCCACTAAGATTACAGAGCAAGGCCACTGCATTCTGGATCATCCCACTGGTAACATTACTACTATTAGCCTACAGAAAATAAGAGGAAGAGACAGGATAACGAGGTTACACACATCAATAACATGGTTTTTAAAGGTTTTCTCCACAGAATTTCACATCTACCATCTAACGTTAAACTAAATGTGGTGAAGATATGATATAAATAGAAGTGAGGTAGTTGACTCCCATACATGCTAAGTACAGTTTAACAGTGAAGTTGCATGTCTGTTTTAGACTTTCATCACACATTAAACTCACAATAAAATCACTTTTACAATACACAGCCATGGCAATAACAGTTAAAGAGGATGAATGCAGAAGAGGAGAACTGTTAATCCTCTCTGTTAGCTTTCAACTTCTTTGTATATGTATATATGTATTGTATAATTAAAGTTAGACCTAAAGCTACAGTGAATAAATGTTAGTCAATTATAATTCCTCACAGTAATACCAGCGTGTGCATGTGTGGCCTTGTCAGACACAAAGAGTTACTGACTTGTTATGAAAACACAAACACACCATTATTGACCACAATCAACCTCTGAATATGTTTTGAGAACATAAATCTTTTAGCATATTGAATTATTGAAAACTTACGTACTTGCACACAAACTCAGAACCAAACCTGGAATCTTTAGTTCCGTTTGTGGAACAGTTGTTATACAGAGCAAGTTACCTAAATGCTGTATGTCTTATATGAGCTTCAGTAAGTGGCCTTCAGCCCAGCGCTGCCCCTTGAGGCTTGCCTCATTAATGTGTTAAGAGAGCCGGACATGGTGTGGCAAAGTCATCATTTCTGTGAATTTGTAGCCAGTTTTTCACAAGGTCAATAATAACAAGTGTGGGCTACACAAAACAGAGGTCACCCAACAAGAGAAACTAAAATCTTGTAGATGCACGGATAAAAAAAAACTTTGTCTTGAAAAATCACTCATTTATCAGTTCAGTAGGTCTCCATTTTTATTGGACACCAATCCTGAAAACCCATCAGTTTTGTCCGACGTTGATTTAGACTCTGGGGGCAATGTCTAAGCAGCTAATGTTTCTGGGCTACCAGTTTAACCAGTGGGCATTCAGAAAATTAATATGGATATTAGCAATTTCATATGTGAGATTGATGAGAAAGACACATTCTTGTCGGTTTCTGCAAGAATATATCTGCATATGAAAGCAAATCAAGAACTTGGACTACAGACGTGAACCAGAATGCTTCTGGTGCTAAAATCTTGGTTCCTTGCCTACAGATTATGCATTCATATGCAAATATCTGTTTATAGATGGTTATGGCATGGCTTCCTCTTACTACTCAATATCAATGAAGCTTCTGTATAGCTTCTGCAAACAGCTGTCTTTGCCATGTTTTATGGACTGCCAATGTTGTTATCTATATTTAGAATATTTTCAGCTGGTCTGTTTGTGATTATTAGAGGTCAGTTTTGTACTTTAAACAAATCTGATGGGAGTTCATGACATTTCTATTGTACTGAAGCACATAATGTTGCAAATATGTTTTCGCATGGGACACACAGAGATGTATCATATGTTTTATTTGAGAAGAATCACACATACGATACGATTATTATTGGGGCAAAATGTTAAGCAATGGATAAAATTAATTTGTTAGAGGATGGTGTAGTTGTGCCCTGTGATAATAGGTTCATTTTAAAGAGAAGCAAGGAGTAAGACTGCAGTCTCCACTTTCCTGTTACTCCTCTTATCTCCTCAACCTGTCCCTTCTTCTTTTTTGCTTTTCCTCTTCCTCCTTTCTTCTTCTTCACTTTCTCCTCCTTGGCAAAACCTCTCCTGCCTCTGACAGTAATTCACTTCTCCTTCTCTCTCCTGCCCTTATTTCACTATTTGATCCTCTCTGAGATACACCAGCTCTGCCTGCGGGGTCTGTGCGCATCAGTGTGATCTGTGCGCGGGCTGATAAGCCTGGCTGATGCTCATCATGTGCAGTAGCCTCAGGCTGAAGACAATGACATCAATTTGCATCTAGGACAACCTGCCTGTCAGTAACAGCAAATGACAAAGCTAATTTATTTTGATCTTTATGAAATAATAAGCCATGAAAGGACTGCCCTCACAGAAAGTGTACACCTGACAAAGAGCAATGAGGGATGGCAAACTAAAATTAATTTTAACTTAGCGACTCACTGTCCAGCTGCATCTTAACTCACAGAGCATTCAACTTGTATTAGTGGTCTATCTACAAATTGTAAAATATATGTAGGGCAGGATTCCTAAAGGTATCTGACTGCAACCCATTGTGATCAGTCTTCTGCCTCCTCGGGCAACACCCAGCCAGTTAAAGAGCCATGGTCTAGTCAGCTTCCTGATTTCCTTTCATGTTTGAAGCAGAAGTACTTCATCATTTAGACAAATACAATTAGTTGAGTTTCTCCATGACAAGTGTGATCACAGACGACAGGTGTAATCAATCCAGATCACAGTATTTTAGGCATCATAAATCAATCCAAATGTGAGCAATACAGACGGCACTAATGGATCCTGACATGACTGCTTTAGACAGGAGTAAACAATCAGGAGAGGAGTTAATCAGGCTGTTGGATAGCAGTGTTTAACATTCTGCATCAGCTAGTCGGGGCTGGACAGGCAGCCATGCAGAACGCTGATTATTTAGTGAGTGAGTGTGTGTGTGTGTGTGTGTGCATAAGCCATAAAGTGTTTGCTGCAGTTCAAGTGCTTTGGTTTGCTGAAAGCAGACTGTACTGGATGTGTTTGTGTGTTCATTAGATTGTGTGGATGCAAAAAGGGTCAGGTGAAATAAATTGTTTACTGGAAACATTGTTATGCTTCGCTGATAACAGACAAGTACTGTGCGCTATGTGTATGAGTTAGTGTGGGATCTTAATAGCAGAGTCTATATTCTCACTCTATTAACCCTTCCTCCTCTCTATGGCTGACCTGCCAGTCAATTACACCAGCCGTCTAATAGGTCAACACCACTCAGACTAATTTACATAAATACATCTATGAGGGTTAGATGGAGCGGGTGAGAGAGGAGAGAAGGAAGGAGACCCAGTACATTTGTGCTGTAATAAAATACAGCAGAAATGTCATAAATAAGGCAGACTGTGATAACTGTATCTTCTAGCTGATTCAAAGATTTAACTGACTGACTGATTCATTGACTGGCTGAATGGCCAGGTGATTGGCTGAATAAAAACTGATTAAGTGAAAGTGGATTCTTACCATAATGAGCTGAAAGACTGTAGGCAGGAGTCTACTGTGTTTGATCAACCTGAAAAGGAAAGAGAAAAATACATATTGAAGTAGAGGTAGAAAAACGAGGGGAGAGAAATTAATTTAATTTAGAGGCAATTCACCACACTGTTATGTGTACACACACACACACACACACTGTGGGCTGTTTCATCTTCATTAAGGTTGGAGTTCTGCAACAATGGCTCTTGGTACCAGCGGATTTGGGGAAAGAGGACAGACGTAAAAAGGACACAGGACGGGAGCAGATAACATGAGAGGAGGTGAGGAGAAGGAAGGACATGGGAAGAGGAGATGAGAGTCAGAGAGTTAGGGAGAAGATGAGGTCAGAGAAGATTACATTTGGCGAATAGGCGAAAAGAAGGGGGAGATTATAAGAAAAACGAGACGATTTGAGCAGAAATTAGAGGGAGGACGGAGGGGTGGAGGAACAAATGGATAGAAGGAGTGAAAACAAAAGAGTGATGTAGATGAATCCAAATTGAAAAATTAGAAGAAATTCAGAGAGACAGAGGAGAGAGGAAGAGAGGAAGACAGATGGATGTCTATATAGGCAATGACATTCCATCTACTTACTGATTAATGTTCTTTCATTTGCAACCAATTACTGTATGTTTAGAGTGTTAACACGTATGCACACTCTCCTTGTGTATGTATGTCTGAATGTATTCAAGTGCATAAGAAAACATTCAAGCTGTAATGGGAACAAAGCCAGCTGAAGTCAGACTGATGTTAATATGCTGAAGACCATGCCTGTCTACTAATTTAAAAATCTGTCTTCATTTAAGTAAACCTTTCAGTAGCAAATGTTGAGTTTGGAACAGGAACTTTAGAATATAATGTTCTTAGTGTACCAACTGGGAGGATGTCATCTTTTAAGAGGTTCCAGTAGAAACGTAATTGGTCAGCGAAAAAAAAATAAAAAAATCAAAGAATCAAAGGATGTTAACAAGTCCTCATAACCTTTTATGTTATTATTTTTTTTCTTTTACTGGTCAATTGCCTACTTTATATTCTACATGTGTGCTGAAATACATTTAGTCCATTCCTTTATCTGATTACGTTTGCTGCAGTCCTGCAACCTACTTTTTACACAGAGATCAATACCAGTTTTGCTCCTTTGATCCTTTTATGATGCATCATGTTTGTTGTGTACCTAATACTTACATACTAACATTAGAATTGTTACATTTAATTATATTTACATACTTTGCCATGTTACTTTGAATCTGAATGAATGTGCAAACCACTGATAGACTTAGACTGCACTTAATTGATCACTTTCAGATGACTCCCTCAAGGAAATTGAATCTACTCATCTAACATTTTTACTGGGAACACTTACTGTTTGCAGGAGCAGGTTGCTCACAGAAACACAAAGTTGTGGACACTGTCTCTCTGTAGTAGCTGTTTTTTCACTTGCCATGATGAATGAATTCAGATCAATGATGTACTTTATATTTATTTAGCTCTGTGCCCTAAGTTACGCCTCTTATGAAGTGGTAAATACAGTATGTGTGTGTGTGAGTGTGGATGTGACTGTATGTGTTTGTAAATGTGATGGATGGCCTCCCATTAGGCAGATGACAGGCTGAGAGATGAGAGGACAGGCCAGGCTAGCACGACATGATAAACTGGGCCACCTTTAAACTACAAGCCATACATCAATAGACACGGCGCACAACACCAGACATCGAACAAACCAGAGCACAACAGGATGCTTATAATAAAACAAACACAAATGAGACGACCCTTACTGTATTAGTCATACATCATCAGTGTGAGCTCTATACCAGGGAATATAAAAAACATCACACTATGAACAACCAGTAACCTCTGCTCTACTACTCATATAATTCTGCCGTCAGCTCTACAGCTTAATCTTGGATGATTTTGAAAGGGCATCGTGGACCTTGTTATTTCAGGGGAAAAGATAATGAACACCAAAGATAAAGTCAGGAGGTTGTCTTTGCATTTGGAAGTTTTAGTCAAATATCTACTGTATCTCAAAAGGGACCAGAAAGTTCTTCCCTAGAGGATTGTCCAATTATTCATAAATGACACACCTTAATGAGTTTTTGTATCATCTGAAGAATATTTTAAAAATATTTTTCATGCATTTATTCACTCCGAGAACAGACCAGTACAACAGGCTGTTACATGCAATTATAGACTTTTAGTGTGTGAAGACGACCACCGTGGTGTTGTTAACACTTGATGATCCCACTTTTCTCGGGCTTAGAGAGACTTAAGTGTCTAAATGGTGAGAGCAATTTGATGATGTAATGGCTTTGCAAGGTTGCGTCTATGTCAATCGGTTAATTAATCATAAAAGGAAATAAAGAGGAAAATTATGAGCTGCTCAAGAAGGAGATTCTTCTACAATCATAAAAAACATAGCCAAACCAGTTAAACTAAGAAAAAACAATACCTGATACTTGGCTGATAAGCATTGCACATATTAGTATGTATGAGGACACTCAAACATACTTGGGCACACACACACATGTAACCACACAGCGCAAGGTTCTTTGGCTAAAAGGTCATAGTAAATGTAGTTGTTTGAAGGTGTGTCTGGGCTGTGATAATGCAGTGAGAAACAGCAGGCTGCCATCCCAACGTTAATGTCCCCAATTTACCATCTAATTACCACTCGGCTGGCTTCATAGCCACACTTATCTAACCAAGACCCAGGCAATTTAATTTCTGATTGTATAACCGCAGTGATGGAGGGAGAGTTGTGCAGAGAGGGCACAGAGAAAGAGGGAAATGTGGACTAATGTTAATAAATTAGAGATGGTGAGAGAAAGAGAAGAGGGAGACAGAGAAATAAATGTAAAATATTGTTAATAATGTCAGAGGAAAAAGAGTGAGAGAAAAACAGAGATGTAGAGAGACGAGTGCTGACACCAATTTGAGAAGTTCACGTCACTCTACTTATGTCAAGGAAAGAGGGGGAAGAGGAGGGGTGGAGGAAGAGGAGGATGGAGACGAGAGGGGGTAATATTACTGATAAGAGAAGTAGGGGCGTATTCAGCTATGAGGGTGAACTCTGAACTCTGAGAGTATGGGAGGGATGGAGGAGATGGAAGGAGAGTGGGATATTAACCATAAGAGGTTTATAGAGTTATTATTGCTGAAGCAGATAAAATAGGTGGATGGAAGCAGAGAAAGAAATGAGGGAAGGACAAAACAGAAGGTTGACAATCATGGCTGCTGTAAATTAATATTTCGTATTGAATGATTAAACACAGAATTATTTTTATCTCTATGGCCAATTTGTGATTACCAATATTGATAATGATTGTATTTGTAATAATAAGCGACCGAAAGCTTGTTTGTCTTAAATACAAAGTAAGTGTGAGGATAAATTTGGTATTATTAACTAACTTTATAAACTGTGTTTTGCTACATGAAGCTTGTACTTTCACTCCTGTCTTCTGTTCAGAACAACAAGGTGGTGCATGTTGATTTGTGCTACCTCACCCATTGACCCTTCTTCCCTTCTATCCTCGTACCCCACCTTTTGTCAACATTTTCTCTTCTTCCCACTTTCCCCAGTCCAACTAACTCAATCTCGCTGTCTCTCTCTTTCCTACTTCCTTCCACCCCTCCACCCCTCCTCTCTCTCTCTCTCTCTCTCTCTATGACTTTCTGTCTCTGTCAAGAGCTGAAAAGAGAAGACAGATGACCAGAGAATCAAGACTTACTGACAGCTGCTGTCAGAACACATCTATCACACACACATACATCAGCGCACACACAAGTCAGTGCATGTATGTACACACACACACACACACACACATGCGCACACACACGCACGCACAGGTGAGTCATCTCATGGTTAGCCTTGGGATCAGCAGATTCTCTGTGCAACCAAACCTGGAAACACATCATTACCTCTTTTTATTTTGGTGTCAGATGACTGCCTCCTCAAGACATGTTTTTAAATTCCTGAATAGAGAATTACTTCAATATTATGCAGTCGTGAATTTTACTTTATCGCTACCAATAATTTTGTCTTAGTGTCGTATATATTTGAGTGTGCAGTACACTTTTTAACAAAGCTCTTCAGGAGTAGCTAGTGTGCCTAGACATATCAGCACAATATGTCAAGTCTTTACACATCTTAGCTGATACAGCACCTTATGCCTGCCACTAAACTGATTACTAGTGTAGAAAACACTGCGTTTAAGAGGGGTGAGAAAGGTCTTGTTGAATGTAGATTACCAGCAGTGGTGCAGCTATGCTGAGCTTACTATTAGCTCTGAATGTGCTTCAGCCACATCAATAAATAAATGATTATTTGTGTGTCTCTGTATCTGCTATAGTGGGTAAAAATCATTGCTTATATTAGGTGTGTGGGTGTATGTTTGTGCATTTATGCATGTGTGTGTGTAGGTAGGTGTGTGTGCAAAGTTTTAAATAAAAAACAGTTCACAGTGCTGAACTGGGACTGAGTGGCCTTGGCATTAACACATTGCCTGTGTATATTTGTGTGTGTGTGCCTATTCAGACTCCAAAACACTTCAATACTACTAAAGCTTGGTCTTAGACAGAGAAACAGAATAATAGTAAAGTCAACAGTATCTATAAAGCAAGTCGGTTTGGAATTTTGTGCTGAAGGACTACTCCAATGGATATCTAATAAACTCAATTTTTTCAGTGTATTTTATTGAGTTGAGTGATTTATGGAGCTGAGATTGTACTGTAAGGTACAGCAAGATTTGGAATTGAGATGCCTGAAGAGTTTTTTAGTCTTCTGTGTGACTGAATTGCGTGACTGAGTGCCTGTGTGTACACTACCTGCAGATCTGCGTGCTGTGTTCAGTCATCGATACCAGGAGTTTGAGTGCGTAGAGCGGGATAGGCTCTGCTGCCCGAAGAAGAGACTCATACCTAGACATAAACATGCATGAGTACAACGTTTGGCTTTCGTAGTAATTCATAATTAATGTACTGTTCTGATCATTAGTAACAGAGGGTAAACCGGAATAGCTCTGGAAAGAGGGGTGGAGGGGATGGGAGAACTAGAGTTATATGAAGAGGTGAGGATGTGGGAAGAGGAGCAGAAGAGAAAATCTGAGCAGTAAGGGGGGGTAATGAATTAACATATCAGTTAATTATTACAGGATTACTAGTCCATTACAATACTGTCACCTGGTAAGGAAACCCCAAAAAATAAGTTTCTGATAAAAAACAAATTCTGATAGTTGGATATCTCTATCATCTCTCACTGAGCTGCTGAGGTATAATTCAACCCTTTTAACATTATTACTCCATCTGTTTTAGCTTGAAAATGATATCTGTATATAGCTGGTATTTACAAAGATAAGCCAAGGACTAGGTTAGACTACACAGAACAATGACTTCACTGTCAAGAAACAAAACTGATACAAAACAGAGAGTAGGACTCATATTAAGGATGGTCTCATTAAAACAATTGGTTTCACAACTCTCATCATCCTCTCATCATGTTGCGTTGAAGTTAAAATGTTTCACATATTACCTATAACACTTTTCAGTTCCTACAAAAGAAAAAACAAAGAAGGAAACCAGAGACACTGACAGGCTGATACTTATAAAGAGTCAGACAAACCTTGGAAGCAGAGATTTTGTAATGAGAGCTAAGATTTCACTACAGGAGCTTCCATCATTTATTCCTTCTACTGCCCTTTCCTCTTTCATCTCTTCTCTCTTTCTTTTCCTCTGTCCCCTCATCGTCCTCAGTTTGATTCACTCTCCTGGACCAGCAAGACAAGACTGAGTTCGGACAGCACCCTCAAAACAAACACAGACCACTCCACTAGAACACAGAAAGAGAAAAAGAGAGCATAATATAGCAGTGTTTAAAATACTGTATATGTATTCAATAGTAGTTTTGACCCAACAGATATTCGCTGAGAGAATGTTTCTTAAATGCATTTTTGTAACCAAGAAGACCATAATATGCATGTGACATCAATTGCATAACATCACACGACCATTACTCTACTTAGAAATGGTTGACCTAGACTAATGACAGACAGAATGTAAAATTCAACTTTAGGAAGTCAGTGGAGCTCAAAACTGACAGAACAAGATGTTCTCTGTGGTGGAGACGAGATTGTGTGGCTCAGGTCCTGCCTATTTAATGATACCTGAAGTTGTTAAACGTCCTCCTGTGACCATATTCTACACATACGTTTTCCAATCTACTATCTATCTATCTATCTATCTATCTATCTATCTATCTATCTATCTATCTATCTATCTATCTATCTATCTATCTATCTATCTATCTATCTATCTATCTATCTATCTATCTATCTATCTATCTATCTATCTATCTATCTATCCATCCATCCATCCATCCATCCATCCATCCATCCATCCATCCATCCATCCATCCATCCCCGATAGATAACAGGCAGGAAACAAGGGGAAGATAGAAGAGCAGGTAATGACAGAATGACAGGCAACGAAGGTCCCTGACTGGGCTCTGTTCTTGTACTCTTTCCCATTTTCAATTTCCTTTTATTTTTCCCTCCCTCATTCTGACATTTGCGTCCATTTCCACCCTGTCTCAAAAATAGCCCATCATGTTATTTACCATTTTTGCTGAAGGCCAGTGTTGTCAAGGGGGGCAGGATGCCATCCACAACCTTCAAGAGACATAAACAGACCAAAAGAAAAACACCTTTTAATTACAATCTGGAGTCACAGTATACAGAAAGTTCATCTGCAGAGAATGCCTCAGTGTCATGAACATAAAACAACTCAGATCAAACATGCTAAAATTCTGTAGCAGTATCAATTGTTTTGGAGAAAATGTACTGACAAAACTACTACTACTACCAGTGTACTAAAGGCTTTTATATGTAAAGATCATATTCAATGTTACTACTCAACATAAACAGTCTAAATATTATCAATGGTTCAATTTGGTCTAAGCTCTTTCCTTTGAGAGAAAAAAAATCAATAATAGCAATTTTAGCCTTTCATCTGAAAAACTACTTAATATACAGTAATCTGAAAACAGGATATATTTTTACATTAAACTGAATAGAAGACACTGTACTATATTAATTCAGTGGGCATCGACTACACAGACCACTGTCACAGAGGATCAAATTACTATGGAAATGCACTGTTGAATGATCTCTTTGATCAAACACACACACACATACACACCGATACAAATGTACTTCCACAACTGTCAGAGCCCTTATTTAGGCATGAATCTGTATTGCATGAATTTGCATGATTACTAATATTACCATAGAAACAACACTAATGCTGAGAGAGAGTGTGTGAGGTCATTACACTGAGAGCCAGAGAAAAAGAACTACAAAGGATGTTGTCCACCACTTATTGGTGTGTGTATTAATATCACAACCATCAAAAGACTGGATAGAGTGTGTGTGCAGAGAGATAGGCTTGGTGCAATTTCTCTGAACTGTGAACTATGGGTGACATGTCCCCTCACTCTCTGAAATCCTTGCTTGTCTCCTTTTTCTAATTTTTACTCTCTTACCTAGTTACCCCTCTACCTATTGTATAAGTTGTGCAAAAAGAACACCTTCCTATCACCACCATTGTAACTAAAGATGAATTTCCTTCACGTTGTTTTGCAGCCAGTACAAAAATAGTAACATATATAAAGTCGTATTAGTTTGTATATGCTTTTTTATTTGAACTTGTTTGCGAATCACAGAGAGTAGCTGGTATTCTAAAATTCTACTTCTGTTTATTCTGGTAAACAAACTAACAAACATTGTGTGTACACTGTTGATTAGGCAGCACACAAACTATTTTTTTTTCCAATATACCTGCTGTGCTGAAGCTACTGTACATCATTAATTAAACAACAAACAGGCTATTGTTAGTATGCAGCTCCTAGATACAGACATGCTCAGTATATCTTGTTCTTACTGGAAGACTGAATGGTTGTCACTGCAGCAGACCCAGCTGTAAGAAGGATGCTAATTTTATATGCTAAAGCGAGAACTTTATTGACTCAATTCCATACCACCATTTAGATTTTCACGTAACAAATTAATTTCTTCTCAGTGTGTGTGGTGTTGTACACTATGTACTGTATCAAAACAATGTAGCAATTTTAGAAAATGTTTTCATTCCTGTGTTGTTGTTTTTATTTCAAATAACACTTAGCCTTTTTCTCTGAATTCTAAAATATACTATCATAACCCAAAAAGTAATGAACATACCTAACAATACTTGAATAACTGAATGCACATTTAGTGCAATAGCATTATGCTCAGTGACTTGAGTCAAATTGTCTTTGTTTACAGCTGTTAGTTCAGATTTTAAAGGTCTGTGTGACCTACAAAGTGTTTTTCCACATTACAGTTCAATGACACATTAAATCAGCCGGGATACTTAGTGAATTCCTCCCAATTTCTGTTTGGTCTAAACAGGTAATGGTTACATAGCTGACATGTGGATGATTAAAAAACAAATGTAACATTTGTGATTGTGTGAAAGTGATTTGCATACAGAAAAGAGGTCTTGTGAAAGCAGAACTTACTGCAAACTTTACTTTGTGACAAGGATTCAGAGACGTAATCTAACTCAAACATGACTGTGTCCTTGTCTGACGGGCAATAAAAGTTAATCTGAGCTGGCTGGAGGTAATTAAAGTGTCTTCCTGTGTTATTGACTATCAGTTGCAGAAAGCCTCGTCTTTGCTCCGTTCCTCTACTCCTCATCTCTTTTCTATTCTCTCCCTCTATCCCGTCTGCTTCCTCCCGCTCTCAGCTTCCATACGTCAATAGTCATTAAACGCAATCTCATCGTCCAACCCTATGCACATACACATATGGACACACACACACACACACACAGAGCTGATGAGGCCCAGTCGGTTCAATACTTGATTAGTGTCTTGTCTACTAGCATATACATTGACCCTCTGACCACTAATAGACAGGTTTAGTAGACTGGAAGATACTGAATATATAACCACTGTATGAAACGTATAAAACTGGACATATTCATGGAGACACTTTAACATACACCTGTCAATTTTATACTTCCCACTCTGCAAGCTTTCAATCACGCAAAGCAACGTATGTATCACTTATGTTTTCCTAAATGAGTAAACAGTAAAAAATGTGAGAAATATCTGACAGTCTGAAGTGTAACATAATAGCACAATGATGACAGGCCGTCTCCAGAGTGCCATCAGAGGTAATGTACAAGATCACAAGATACCTGCCCTATATTTTTTACTAAACTCTCAACAGACAGTCAGTCAGTGAGACAGGCAGACAGGTAGCCAGCCAAACACTAAAACACACAGACACACACAAACATCAGGCAGCTGTATCAGGCAGACAGACAGTGAGTCAGTCAGTCATTTACATATTTGCATGTACTTACAGCACTATGATGTGGAGTGGTGAGAGCATGGTGCTGACTCAGGACTTCCACAATCGACAGAGATGTCCTAATCAACTCCTCACATACAGCTGCACCTAACAGGGAATCAGATATCATTCAACTGTTTCAAATCATCTCCTCAGTAAAAGTGGAGGATGACCAACAGGCTGACCAGTAACTGAACTCCCTGCACTGACGGCTGGGTGTATTCCATTTGTAAGTTAGCAGCTGAAGTGCACTTGATATTATTGCCTTTGAGCAAGGCACACCCTCAAGCATCTCCTGATGCAGTGCACTGTGGCTGACCCTTTACTCTGCACCTTACCTTTGAAATTCAGTGTTCTACCTGTCTCTGTATACTTCTGTCTGTCTGGTAGATTATTATTAAAGATGTGTAAACATTTTAGTAATTGAGAAAGTAACTCACCCAAAGCACTGGTCAGATTTGTTTCATTGGACTCTATAGAGGTGATATAGTTCTGTGGAAAAGAGAATGCTTATCAACTGAATACTTCAATGGTCAGCATAGTTTTAATGCACTGTAATGATGATTGTTTTCATTTTTCTTAAGACAATTCTACTTTTTTGTTATCCTAGTCCTCCTAATGGTCTAAACTATCACAATATACTTGAACTTAAATGAATTGAAATTCCGAATGTCAATGCATCCTAGTTTGTTTTGCCTTCAAAACAAGTACTCTGCTGAAGAGACAGATAAAGAGTTCTTTTCTAAACATGACTAAACACTTACCAGGAGCAATCCAATTTGAGCTAGAAACTCTTCAGTTACTATTTGAGATCTAAAGACCTGTGAGAAGACAGAGAGTCAGATAGACAAACATGGAAAACTTGATGGGACAACAAAGAGAAAAGGCAGGGTAGGAAAATTATTTTTCTTGCAGGATTTTTATACACAAACCCAAATGATACAGGGTCACAGAACCTGGCCACTATAGTACTAAGCAAGGTGGATGGGTACTGGTAATTCATGAGAAAATCTATGTGGGTAACCCTGCATGCAAAGCATAACACTTCAACAACAAAGAAAACCTGAGCTACCTGTGAGGAAAGAAGTTCCAGCACAACAGACATTGTAGGCAAAGTGTGTTTAAGCTGTCTGCTCTGAACTGTAGATGGGTGTCTCCTCCCGATCACACCTCGCAATGCACATAAGACATCCTCTAGAGGAGGGAGAGGAGACAAGACAAGAGGATACAGGCAGAAATGAAAAGGGATGAGAGTAGATCTAATGGGGTTACTTACTGTATTACAAAAAAAACCCTGAATGTTAAGCCACTAAACTGATTTGCAAATTCATATATACATGTTGGCAAAATACACACAAAGCAAACACACTCATGCAGTGTGTGTGTGTGTACCCAGTATCAGTGGTGCAGTGCTACTCAGATGTACAATCAGTAAATCCAGACACTGAGACAGGTATCCTGTTTGGCTGGGGTTCTCTCTTAGGGGAGTGGCTTTGCGTAGGTCTCTCTCCATGTACATCACAAGTCTAGACAGAAAGAGACACATGGGCATTGCATGTCACAAAACGTATGTAGCATACTTCATGTAATCTACTGCTCCACTTCATCGTGAGCTGAAACTAACAATATGATTCACGTCAGTGGTATAAATAAAGTTTTTATCGAATGTATAAAGACAGGGAGATTGGCCGGGAAAGATACAGACAGACAGATCCAGAGTTTGAGAACATTTTTATTCTCATCAGACTTGCTTGTATTGAACAGTGATCAATAATATTCTATTCACAAATTCAGAGCAGAGCGGAAAGGTTACCACTGCTAACTGATATTCATTACTGACACACAAACACACCCACACATCTGTGAATAAGCGCACACACAAGCACAAACAGCATGAATGCAGATACATGCAGAGATTTAGAGAGGTCATATTAGTTAACAAACATTGATTCTAAGCTTTAGAGTGGCAGTGGAGGAGGGGCAGTGGGAGATTACTAATTCAGTATTTTTCCTCATAATGCTGCAGAAGAAATCAGCATCTATACCGTTATATGGAATGCAACACAGCTACTGTTAGTATATAAGGGCTCTAAGAGCAGCTGCTTAATTTTTCTGTTATTAGGTTTAGTGCAAAAAAGACAAAGACAATGAATGCACAACAATTATTTAACTCCCAATTTTCAAAGCAAGGAGCTCGTATGCAACAAACTAAACAGTAGGACTGATTTAAACTGTACACTTGGCAGAAGACATATGTATCAGGAGCCAAACTTGGGTCAGAACGGCAAACGGTGTTGGGTAGCTGAAGTATACCCACTGCAGTGGTTAAACTCTGTGTGAAAATCTTTAAAATACAATACTAATAACTAGATTGAACTAGTTGGGATTAAAATACTTGTAACATGCTAATTCCGCAGTTCTCCTGTACACTGTGGGTTGAACCTAAAAAAAAGATGTTTTGTAGTTTTATGGGTGACTGTCTTAGTTAAGACTACAGTTGGCGTGCAGATATTTGTTGAAACTAACATGTTTGGAATGTATTATGTTGCCTTATATATGCCATAAACCTTATTTGGAGGGAGTGGTTTTGGGAGGGAAGAAGCAAACAGGACTGGGGTGTATTATTTATGTGTACTTTTCAAAGGTTGCCTAATGCAGATGTAACAGTGTGTAACGTGTTTAAATTTTGGTGTCAGGGTGATAAGGTTAGCTTAGAATTGGTTCAACAACACTGCAGTCAACATTATGATGACCTCACTAGCTGGAAATACAATGCAAACTTTATTTTCTCATGCAAAATGCTTATCAGTATATCTTTCCATCTACTGTACATGCATGTTTGTCAGGGTAGTTATTTGCCTGTCTATATCTCTAACCAGCTCTGTGCCTGCTCCCTGTCTGTCTGCTTGTTTGTCTCCTTGTTAGACTTCTGCTTGTGTGTTCCTCTGTTAGTCTTGCAGCCATTTTTTCCCAATTGCTAAATAAAGAGAGACAAACTTGCCACCTCTCTGTCAGTCACTGTGGGAGACTCACAAAGTACTCACACACAACTGACCTACAAGTGGCCTGCTCTGTGTGTGTGTGTGTGTGGCTGCCTCTGTTGAAAGCCATCACACTCTACTCCCAATGGCAATCTTGACACTTCCTCAGTGAGGCCTGCACAAGTTTATCTCATGCAGACAAAAACACACACACTCACACACAAACACACACATTTTCACGCCACTGAGGAGCTAATTAAACACAACGTGCCTGGGTGAGAGCAGGACTGAGGGAAAGACGCACATCTGTGTGTGTGGTTGAATCATGCAGAGTGCTCGGTGGGAGAGAGACAGGCAGGTCAACTCTGACAGCTCTAATACAGTGAAGAGAGAGGCAGAGCAAGTAAGGGGAGAGATGGAAAGTGTGTATGTGTGAGTGGTGCGAGGGTGCGAGAGACAGACAGGCAGAGAAAAATAGCTGAAGAGAAAGTGAGTAATAAAAACACCTTAATTCAGTTTTGAAGTCGTGTAAAAGCAAGTTGTGCTCAGACTTCCAGGAGTTTAGTCATTATCACATCTAAATATAAAAGGGCAAAGCCATTATAACAAGCGATCAAGCATATGATGCTTTGACACAGGGTTGTAAATGTCAGAGAGAACGGCCCTTTGAAAAAAAAAGAGATCCTAAATAAGGTAATCATGCTGCAGACTGTGTTTGTGTCACAGTTCTGTAGGACATAGACATACTATGATTTGTATACAGTGTCTATTAATACTATTATACATCCTTTAGAAAGTAATGTAGACATGTGCTGACAAACTGCACCTTTTGAATTCTGAACTAAAATGCTTTCTCCAAAGTTATTTCATTTTTGTTTACAAGGATATTCCTGGATCTGTCCACAGCCAATTAGTTTTAATTTTTTCCAGCCAAGAGAAGCTCCTTTATTTTCTTTGTACATTGCATTGTGGGACACAAGTGTTCATCAATGCTATACTCAAAATGCAAATGAATTTATCATGCGTAATGACATGTTTAAAGATATTTAAGTTTGTCAGATTTTAAGTACGAACTTGTGACATACTCAGCACCTAATTAGGGCAATATGTATGATGGAGTTGGGACACAGCTTATAATTTAAACAAGTGTAGGGCTGTCCATCAGAGTTAATAAAATGGTATATTCAGATTGGCATTTCATTTTTGGTGAGCAAAAATAACTATAAATAAATGTAATGGGTTGTGTCGACAAGCCTAACTCTAACTAAACGTAAACATTCTCTTTTATAGAAAAGGTAAACAGTTCACATGTAAAATGAGAATGAATAGAATGAAAAATGAAAAGAAAGTGATAGCTGAGAAATTGTTTTTGATAATTTTGAATAAAAAAAGGAAAACATGAAAAAGAGAGAACTACTGAGAAAAGAGACAACAAGGAGAGAGACAGATATAAGGATCCATATGTCGGTAATGTAGGGCATCTTTTTCAAACTGAAATACCAACTGGTCATAAATTACCAAGGGAACTGGCTGTGTATATATACTGTATATACATCATGCATATGCATCTGATCATGTGAGCTATGCACATTCACAGCTGCATTGGAAGTTAGTGAGGGGTGAAACATAGGACAACCAGCTAATGAACCATTTGAAGTTCCAGTAAAGTTAGAGCACGCAGCAGCTCAAACTGAATGTCCAGGGTGCATACATTTATATTATTATTCCCACGGCTGCTGTGCTAGTTAACGCAAAGGTTACGCAGAGTACGACTGCCTTGCCAACAACCCCAGGCAGCATTTTTATGAAGGAAATCTCCCTTCTAAAAGCAGTCTGCACCAAAAACCTGTGTTGAAAAGCAATCTCTGAGTGCTTATAACAGAATATGGAACATGAATCACGTCCTAATGATCTAAGAAATCTTTAACTCATTTTATTAAGCACACGCTTTTACTACTTGTCCACACTAAGCGGCTGTTTTTCCACACCCAAAATAAAAGAAAAATCATCATGTAATCATGCTCAAACATGATCTGCTGCTGTCTGGCAGTTTAGTGAGGAGCAACCAAAAAATGGGAGTGTGGAAACTAATCACTTTCACAAGTAAAAAGTGTGAAACAGATTTAGTAAATTACTGTGGACGTAGTATTAGAGTAGGCTACAGCACACCACATAGTCAAAATGAAAAGTTCTTAAACTGACAAGAGTGAGTCATCTTCCCTCCCCAACAATCAATAAAACACGCACATCACCCAATGACTCTTGGAACAACACGACTGCCTGGTTGGAACAAATTAACAATGTTAAAGCAATGGTTCTTTTTTCTTTTTTGTATCATGTCCCCCTTCAGGAACTGAAAAAAGTTCTTGCCACCCACTCCAAATTTTATCAATCTAATTACCCAATCATTCAACTTAGTTTGACTCTGGTCATACCCGGTCATCCACACCCACCCTGCAGTGTCTCTAAGCCCACCTCCTAGTGTGGGAACCACTGATGTAAAGTAACTGATAT
The DNA here is from genome assembly GCA_004119915.2 of Collichthys lucidus. Lineage (NCBI taxonomy): Eukaryota > Metazoa > Chordata > Actinopteri > Sciaenidae > Collichthys > Collichthys lucidus. The sequence continues at coordinate 10,109,520 of CM014091.1, read as the reverse complement.
GGTAGTTAATACAAATGTCAATTTCTTTCAAATGAATAATATAACAAAAGCAAAAACATGGAGCACAATTTTGGATTTAGCCAACCACACTGTATACTGAAGAGGGAGTTTAGTTCCAGCTATAGTGTAGCTGGGTAAAAGAACACAGTCTGAAAGCTACAGCTAAATAATTAAAGGGGAATCCCACCCTGAAATGGAATTCACAAATGCTATTTGTTTGTTCTCTGACAGTTCAGTCTGTGTGTGAACATGGGTAACTATATTCCAGAGAAACTAATTAGCCAGTGGTCTGACAGACTGAGAGGAGTTATGAGTATGCTTCACTGGTCCAAACCTCAGTAGAGGCAGTTAGTAGGAGGGTGCAGGGATATGCTATGTAGTAAAATAACAGTTACATGGACAAATCCGTGTTGCTGTGCAGTTAAAAAAAAGAACCTCTCTTTAATCAAAAAAATTAGTTTAAACTTGCAGCCTCTTCCATAGTAAATAGGATAGATCAACAACTGACTTCTTGTCTGATTTGTCACATGGTTTATCATCCAAAACTGCTTCTATCCTGGGTAGAGTCACAGATTTTTACTTTCTACTGAAGAACAGCCAAACCTTAATTTTTGCTTTGAAATGAAATTCAGTTCATCTAAATCTAAGCACTGTTTATGAAGACCTTTGAATATTCATTAGCCATATTGCAAGCAATGGGTGCATTTTCTTACCATATTTATCAAATGTACGTAGCAAATATAAACCACTTTGTAGTTGCTGCTCAGTTATTTAAATGTAATGGTATAATAATCTGGCTAGGAGGATATTTTAATTACATGGTACTGAGGGAGAGACCTTGTCTCCTTGTGTGTGTGTGTGTGTGTGTGTGTGTGTGTGTGTGTGTGTGTGTGTGTGTGCGTGCCTCTCTGTGTGTGTGTACACCATTGTGTGCATGTTTATGGGTGTGAAAGACTGTAGTTACCTGTGTTGACAGCAGTAAAGCAGTGTGTGTGTGTTGTCCTGTGTTAGCAGCAGCAGTAGTAGTAATGCTTTGGCTCGTGTTACTGTGGATGGACTCTCTAGACAGCGCAGCACCTTCAACACCAAATCCTACAAGACACAAACACACAAATTAATATAGTCTTCCTGGCTGTTTATGTACAGTCCAAGATACATAATACCCTATCCCACCTAATATAGCCTAAATGTTTACATGCACTTCAGTAGGTTGATTTAGTATTATGAGAAAAAAATGTTTTGATGATTTCAAGTTTCTTATCAAAAGATATTGCTGCAATAAATCCATATAATGTATTAAAATAATAAGCAATTATTCAGTTTAATATTTTCACTGAGGTGCACAGAAAAAAAAATATGACACTGCATCAACTAACAGCCTAAAAGTTAATCAGCTCAGACTTCACATTATCACAGAACATGCACACAGACACACACAACAAATGTGTATGCCTACAGCTACTTAGACACCCATTCACTCAGCATCAACTCAGAGACAGTAACTGGTTGGAAAAATCTGGGACTGGCCAACATTCATTACCATTATCATTATCACCAACACCATACACTTCTGACTGTGTGTGCAGCTGTGTGTGAGAGAATGTGCGTGCATGTGTGTTTATGGTGCGACACACCAAGTTAATTAATTTCAAAGCCCAGTAGTGTGTGCCGAGCTGATAAGTCCCTCCCCACTACCCATAATGCTTTGCTGAAGTAGAAGGCTGCAGTGCGTTCATTCAGCCAATTAGCCCAGATACTGACACACTCTACAAATTAGTGTATGTGCATGCATGCAGACACACACACAGTCACTCTCTTTCTCTCTCTCTCTCTCTCTCTCTCTCACACGCACGCACACGCACACACACACACACACACACACAATCTAACAGAGTTCTGTGTAAACAAACTCTTGGACTGTCTGTCTTTGTGCCAGGGGAGAGAGAGAGGGGAGAGAGAAGGGGGTGAATGCATATCAGTGTATAATTAGAGCAGAGTTGAAGTACTAAGTTTGTATTCTGGTGTTAAATTGGAAATGCTCAATGCAAATAAATTCAGTTCAGAGTCAATTACCAATGCTAGACTCCAACTTAAAAACCTTCAAATCAATTTTAGCCCCTCTGCCTTACCAAGATTAGCACTTCACATACACACTAGATGGGCTGTCTTATGAAATATAAAATAAGCAATTCCTGACAAATTAGTTTATGCACAGTTCAGCATTAGTTCATGAACTGTATGGACAAAAGAAGGAGCGATGGAGAGACAGACTGACAAAGATAGAGAGAGACAGAGAAAGCATGAAGTAAAGGTTTTGAGAATTTGAAGCTAGTTTCATTTGTTCCTCATGTTGTGGTGTTTTCATCCCTCAGTCTATGTGTAAAAACCCCTGTTAGTGACTTTTCTTCATAAATTTTTCTAAAAATCAAACCCTACATAGTAGTGATGTTACCACATTAAACAATAAAATACAAATAACTAATAAAAATATTAAAACAACATAGCTGTTTCTTTTTGTATTTATCTTTGACATTCTAGATAACATACTTAAGCAGGTGTGCAGTAAACATATACCCTGTTCTGTGCGACACGGTGTGTTTGGATCCGTGAAGTGAGTAGGGCAGTGGTCATAGCTGTGAGCAGGTGCTGCTGGACCCTGGCCCCTGCTCCACCTACGCCCTCCAAGATAGCCGCAGGGCCACAGGTGTCAATCACTGCCAAGAAGACCGCTGGGACCACCCGGGTCAGCCTAGAAAGAGACTGACAACATAGAGACAGACAGACAAACACATTCACACATTGTATTCCCATTCCCTTTTAATGTCTTGTTACACTAGACCCTGATGTTATTCTGTTAGTGCCTTAAAAGGGAGAACATGTAATTCTACAAAATTATTTGTTATTTGTCACTCAGCATTGTGTTATTCCATCTATTACACATTAACAAAGAAATTAACATGATTGACAGTTTGACAACGGCAGATATAGGATATCAAATGCTGCATGAGGGCTCAGTTAATTGATGTACACGCAGCCTATAGTAGATTTTTACAGGTCAGACAGGAGGGGATAAATGTATCATTTTTCATCAGCACTCACTAAATACAAGTTCAAGTCACTAGTTCAAGAAGTTATGCAGCTTTGCCTGCCTTACCTTGTGTTTCCAATAAGAACTGTATGTATGCTTGAAAAAATATTTTTATTTTGAATTTGTGTACATATATATATTGTATATATAGTTCTAACCACCATGATTTATGTCTATCTGTGTTTGTCGGTTAAAGTAAAGTAAAGTATATGACTGTGTGTATTCACATATGTGAACTTACAGAGATGGCGGTGACTCTCACAGCCTCCACAGTGGAGTGAGTGAACAGGTACCACAGGGCGGAGCCTATCTCTGTGGTGACCAGGTGGTGGGAGGGGCCAGAGACAGTGGTGGAGATGTTCTCTATGGCTTTTGCAGCCATGTGATGAACTATGGAATCATCCTGTGAGGCAAATACACAAACTGATCAATTATTTTTTTTTGATCATTTACATTCACTTCAGAAAAATCAACCAAGCAGGCAATTTTAATAGGTTTATAAACTGAACATTATGAACTGAAATTAATTTACAACGACTGGTTCTGGCAAACCCAATTAACATTTCTCAAGCATCTCTTACCATAGTAAATGTTTCTAATGTTTCACCTCAATACATCACACAGATGACTATAGCAATGGTACAGTCCATTAAGTAAAAAACATATATATATATATGCACATATATAATACATAAATAACAACTTATATCTTAATAACTTTTGCCCAAAGAAATGTTCGGACTGTCTGAAAACTGACATCTACTTTTCAGGGATCTGATATAAGACGAATGTTTAGAGTCCGTAACTCAATTTGTATCCATGAACTGGTCAGACGTGAATGTCTCCTATTTGTACTAATGTGAAGATTATCTTTCATACTGGGGCGTGAATGTGGACTTCCATCCTAACAACAGAGCACATCGTAGTGCTTTGTGTCCAGAAAATCTTTGTGCATAAAATATAATGCCATTGTGAACAACACATTTTCTGCTTCATTGTCAAGTTACAAACTCAAAACTCGATTACTGAAAAATGTCATACACCAAAAAGCAGAAATGAACAAAGAAACTAACGTAATCAAAAACTGACAATTAGATTAGCTCTTAACATCACCTCAATAAAAAACTGAGAGAGAGGTTGCATGTGTGTATGAGTTGGTGTATGAGTGTTTGTGAGTGTACGCTTATGTGTATATTGTATGTGCCCACACACCTTTGCCTCACTAGAGAATAGTTGTTTGTGTTCAGACAATGGGGCCAGGCTAATGAAATCTCTGTGGCTGAGGAAATGAGTTTTTCCAGGAAAGTCATTGTGGAGAAAGACAGGAAGTAGAACAGATGATTGCCTCTGTCAGGTTATTATTGTGTTTCACTGTGTTACATCACTTAGACTCTACTCTCCCTAGATATGAGATACAATAGAGTCTATTCATAAAACACAGTTAACTGTATTTTTAAGTTCATAATAACAGCTGAAACATTAATTTCACCATGGCAGTTTATCATGGTAATTCTGAAAAGTGGTGTGGGTGTCAGATAATGACATTATTACAGCAATTAATTGTTTTATGTTTCACATGTAACTGCACTGACACATATACACATATGTGTATATGTGCAATGCAAAAGATTTAGAGAAATGAGAAACAAATCCAAACTAATTAACAATTAAAGTGATACACAATTAGAAAACCTTGCCCAACATCAAACTCACTCTCTACAAGCTTGATTTTAGTTTGTTTCTTAACACACACATAGCTGTATTCAACTTGAAATCATGTCATATACAGTGGATCCAAATGTTCAAATAATCTATTTTTCTGTGCTCAGTGTGCTTCAAGCAGTTATAGCTACTCTAGCAACATCCTCAGTATATTAAGAAACAGCAGATGTAGATTACTGTGGGAATGGTTTGAAAAGTATTTATAAATATTTAGATACACTTCCGAATGAAAACTTGTCAACATAGTATCTTTTATAATAGGAAGTCAAACTGCTGTTCATCAGAAAGAGGAAATCTTTTTTTTTAATCTTAGCCCATATTGTCAATTTAACAAAAAGATTTACCTCAGTCCTATTGGCCCTAACATACACAGTTTGCAATAACAGCAAAATAATGTCCCTGCTGCCCTGCAGAAACCTCATGTCCAAACAAAGTGAACCTTTTTAAACTGAGGAGGCATGGATGGACCTCTCACATTTAACAATGCATCAGTGGTCAAGCTGTGATCCACGGTTTTATATTTACATTTTATAGAAATTAAAGGCACATTACATTAAACCACATGGGGACTCTAATCATAACTGATAGCTTAAATAACCATCGATTAATCCAATATAGGACATCACATTGTGTAGTCAACACCAAGGGAGTACGTGGCACGACAGCATAATGAATCCTCTGGCACCCCTCCGGGAACCAGTAGAATGGTCTGTTCCAGCATTCCCCAGGCCTTGCGGGCCAGCTCACTAATGAGCCCACGGGGGAGCACCCACTGTCTGTGTGTTTAATAGACTGTAGCCCTGCCAGGAACTACACAGAGAAAAAGACAGAGGAGGAGGGGGGAATGAACGAAGGAGAAAGAGAGAGAGATGGAGTAAGAGAGATATCCTTACATGTGGTGAGAAACAAGTAGCTCATGCAAGAAACTCCATCATTATGATGCAGACAGAGAAATGCAGGAGGAAAAAGTAAGTTATTCTCATTATAATTTCTCCCAGTATGAGAAACAAGTTCATCCAAGAAACACACTCATTATATTATACCCAGTGTCCTACTTAAACCCCACATCTCCAGAAAGTCAACTATAAAGAAATTAAAATCATTTTTTTGGAATGGCTTTCCCAATAACTTGGCTACAAGGTCATCTCTTTTCTTCTTTACACACAATACTTTGCCAAGTTTTAATTTAACTTTACATGTCACAGTTGAAATTATAGTTTTATGTTTATTAACAGTATATAATAAACATAATCAATATGAATATTATAACTTCTCTTTGCCTCACTTTCCCTCTGTCCACTGCACATTAAATATATTCAGGTCAGTGTTGAGCAAGTAGTTTCAGAGAGACACTACATATCGCAGCTATGCTAGCTGCTCTGTGAGGATATACTCAGCTAAACAGAAATGTTGGCATATTAATGTCAGTTTATCATGTTAGCATACAATCAAGCTAAATGTGCTAACAGCCCGTTTTCACAGCAGACATGTTGGCATGTTGTAGGTGTTGTACACTTGATGGACCACAGTAATCATTATCAAACTTTGTTTCACTTGTGGTTCTCTCCGGAAGACAAGTTGATGTCATTCACACAGAACACAGTACATCTGAGCTGGGAATGCAATTAGTTTGCATGTTTTTGGTCATAAACAGGATCCATCTTGTGACACTGAATATCTGTACTAAATTTCATGGTAATGTATCCCATATTTGTCAAGATATTTCACTCAAAACCAACATCACCCTGTTTAGAAAAGTCAGGGGATCTACAAAGTCATTACGCTGGAAGAATATATTAGGATAGGTCTTATTTTATCAATAATTATTTTGGTATTTATATGGATTCCCAACCTGACTAAAATTTTTATAGCTAACTAGAGTGACTGCACTGCACCATGTGACCTTATGCCTTCACTTGACATGACTCTCTGAAGCTCTCACAGTGCTCTTGTACTGCTCTTCTAGTTTATTGATGCAGTAGCACGAATATGTTTGGTAACTTCTTCAGTGTTTCACCCAATGCAGAGGGGCATAAAATCTGACTCAGGAGATTTGAATAACTGAAAGAATTATTAAGAAACGAATGATGGTGAATAACGTTCTAATAATACAGAAGTACATAATTATAATACAAAAATGTAACTGTAATAAAGAAAACCCAGCTTTAAAGTCATTTTGAATATATGGTATCATTTAGTTTGGTACTAACAGTGCTCAATACCCATTGCAGCATATGGTAAAAGGTATTTAAACATCCTGACATTGAGTGGTAGAAACATTTTTCATTTCCATATCTTAGATATTAAGATTAGACATGTCTGTTACACTCAACTCTCTAGTTCTGTATCTCCTCCTCTATGATTGAAATAGATTTTTTTTAAAGGAATGGGTCTAAAATTTGGTAGATTCAGAGCATGAAGTTCAGCCTTCCAGAGGTGTCATGAGCAGATCTAATTAAATGACATACCCACTCTCGTGCATCCTCACTTCAAACATCCAGCCATGATTTCTGAGGTACTTATCCTAATTTAAGACCATTAAAGATAGATATAATACACAGAGAAAAACAGGCATTCTTCACTTTCAAGTTTTCTGGATTTAAATTTTGCAATTGCTGGAAGCAACATGCATGTCTCTTTATTTTATCTCACTGTTTAAACAAGATTTCCCTCTTTTCCTCAGGTTTCAACATGATGAACTGGCTTCCTGGCAACCAGGTTAAATCTCCCTTACTCTGTAGCTCAGGGCTGACAGGGAAGATTTACGCACTTTGAACCCCTGGCTAAAAAAAGTTGGAAAAACCTCAGTTTTCAGATGAAAAGAGTTAAAAGGCCAGGCAGATAGGGAACAATAAAACCCCGTCTTCAAGTGTCGATCAGTAGATTAGTTTTATATCCAAACATGTTTGCACCTGGTCTTCGAGTCTCAAATAGAAAGAGATACACATCACAAAAACTACATCACATGACTTGATGCAGGATTTGTGTGTATGCCTGTGTGTGCACAAGTGCGTGTGTTCACATGTCTGATGTGGTTTCTCTCTGTAATTAAAGTCCTTTAGAAGCCAGTGCACCTGGTTTTGAATGAGCCCCTATGGCAGGGACACAGACACCATCTATCAGCCTCACACAGCACATCTAACACCATAACACCACTAACAGTCAAACTCAAAGAGAGAGAGAGACTGTCTGATTAACAAGCTAACAGACAGACAGTGAGGCGTAAAGGGAGAGGAGGAGACGTGTGGACACAGCAGCAACAAGTAGAGATGCAAATAGACAAACAGGACAGAAGACAAATCAGCAGGCAAACAGACGTAAGCTAACAGGCAAACAAGACAAGGATATAAACAGATAAAAAACAGGGATACAGGTAGGTAAAGAGAGACGGCATGTGGCTCTAACAGACAAAAAGCCAACCTGACACAGCACAAACGACTAATATAGGAAAAAGAGGAAAGACAGGAGTCCTCCTTTTTCTGTTTAAAGAACATTCTTTTAATCATTACAACACAGTAACTCTATATTGTTCTATTACTTATTACACTGTCTTGCATTTAGTGTGTGTATCTTTATGTGTGCATGTGTGTATGTAGGTCTGTGTGTGCATGCATGTGGACTGGTCATCTTATGTTAGAGACACAAGGGTAGGACCCATGACGGTCTAAGAGAGTCCCCCTCTGTTCTCCTCTCCTTTGTGGTAGATAGTGATAAATCATTAATAGGCTCACCACTGCTGTATGTGGATGTGCGTGCGTGCGTGCGTGTGTGTGTGGTGTGTGTGCGTGCGTGTGTGCATGTATATGTAAGGGGGATTTCTGCCTTCTGCCCCCTGGCTTCTATCACTGTAATACTGTTCACACATCATTTCTGCTGCATGTACACACGCATGCACACACACACACGCATGCACACACACACACACATACACACACACAGATTTTTCATCATAGGCAGCAGAAGCATCATCTTGTTCAGGCTCATAAATAATTTCCTGCAGCTCAAGTCTGGCCTGGAAACCTGCCTTTCACTCCATGCCATCCACTCCCCCTCTCCAAGTACAACTCTCTCTCTTTCTCTCTCTGACTCCCTGCCATCTCCTCTCCCCCTCCCACTGTACTGATCCTTCTCTCTCTCTTCCTCTGTCACTCCCTGCCATCCCCCACTATCCCCCTCTTCACTGCTAAAACCACCATGCTCGCTTTGGCTCTGTGCCCTCCCAGTCGACCTTCTAGTACAACGATCTCTATCCCTCTCTCCAGTGCTTTACTTGTAAATCAGGAAAATTCTCAACAGCAGCGGAGGGGGCTGGGGTGATCCAGGGGGTCAGGAAACGCATCAAAACCACACTGCCTGGAGCGCATTAGACAGGGTCTTGGCCCTGTATCTCAACACTGTCATGCAATAAACAGTGTGTGGCACTGGATTTACACTTAGCACATTGGTAAACAATCTCTTTCTCCAAACAACACATGAGAAACGCATGACTTAATACAAGACACACCACTGAAGCAATAAGTCAATAATAATACTAATGACAAGAGATTATTCTAACAATAAGGATACAGCCGGTCACTCATCAAATCATTTTAGGTTCTAAAAAAGGTCTAGTTCAAATGTCAAATGTGTTATTTATGCTCATGTGCAATGTAAGAGAAAATGTATTAGAAGTGTTTTTTGCTCTGCACTTGGAATCTTCAGAACTGCATTTGAATTAAGGCAAGAGAATTGATACACAATTTACATCTTCTACACTGTAGCAGTAAACCATTTTTAGTCTTTTCAACTCAAGATCAAGTGAAACCAATAGACAATCAATGTTTCTGAATCTTAAAGGCCCCATTCAACGTTTTCTTATCTTCTCATCTTGACCCATCTTTAGGGGGCTGCAAATTAGCTCAAATGCTTGATTTAAAACTGCAATGACCAAAATCTATATTTTAAAAAATTAACAAATTAATATTTGCAATGTAAAATGCGTTGCCTGTTGTGACAAAACTACAGATAATTAACACTCATCAGTAGCATTTCAGCTCATTGTTTTGCTATTTAAGTTAGCAACAACCCTCATCCTACTCATTTAGCAGCAGTTTTCAGAAAAACGTTGGTGGAGGCCAAAACGGAGCTTAAAAAGAAGAGAGAACGAAATGAATGGCTCCATGTCTGCTGGTAGCGTTTAAATTTATAAAGTGACACTGTTGAGTTGTGTTTGTTCTGCTGTCCCAAACTGGCCAGAAAAATCAAATGCTGCTTTTACTTTTTTCCCCCAAATTGGAACATAATGCAAACTCTATTTTGTCCTTTCCCAATACCGTATATGACAGAACAGTACAGTAGTGTATATTGAAAGTACAGCTGACTTTCTGTAAATAACAAAAATACAGATACAACAATATGTGGCTCTCTGCTTTGCTAGATGATACATTTCTTCACTAGCCTGTTTTCTTATAAGACCAACAAATAAAAACATTTGATGAAAGTTGCATAAGGGTACCCAACTCAAGGGGATTGGCAGTATGAGCAGCCCCAGGCCTCGTCACCCAATTTGACATAATTTGGCAAAAATACTAACTCTTTATCAATTCCCCTCTATCCCCTCTCTTTGTCTGTCTGTCTGACTGTCTCTGATCCTCTTTATGCTAGGGATGAGCAACTCTATCTCTGCTGTCTTTCTGACCAGATGTTCACCTCTGTATAACCCATGGCTGGATTATCTAGACAGATCACAGTCCCTCCTGTGCTGTCTTCCCACTGGCTCTAACACTCTTCACCTTTAATACAATCACTCAGTCTAAATAAAGTGTAAAATAAAGATTGTGTTTAAATATTTCATGCAACACAAGATGTTTAGTAAAAATTAAAAAAGGCATTACTGTATGCATTTATTGTAACCATGTTGTAAGCTAACACTGTGACTTACTATAGCAGGATAACCAGAATAACATTAACAATGGCTCCTTTCATAGAGGTGTATCAGTATGTCATTGCCAGTGAGCCATCATTCACCAAGGCCCTGGCACTGCAGCATTATTATTACTGGTATCAGGTACACCCGTGTTGGACAAGTCAAAATGACAGCTGTGAGAAATATCTACCAAACAGTGTGTCAAACTGGGGAGTATGGATAAGTCAAGAGCGACACACATAATGAAGGTGGCTGCCAAACCTACAGTAGACCTCACATTTGTAAACATACACTGTACATGTTTCAAATGCAAAGAAACAAACCGTTAAAAGCTCTGGGAACATAAATATATTGCAATTCTATCTGCTTATCACGCTCATGTTTCACAGTAAACAACCACTGTAACCCTGAGAAGTTGCTTCTAAATATTAGAAGATATTACACACAATGATCGTAAGCAGATAAAACATTGCGTCACTCCACAGTTTCTACACCGGCAAACAATTCTTCAGTTTGTTGTTGTTCTTTTTAGTTATAATGGACAGAGGAGATGGACCCCACATCCTCATTTTATACAGACATGTCTGATGTATATTCTAACAATGTGTCACAACGAAAGACATGTGGCTATTTTATCACTCTACAGATACCTCACCAAATACAGGCCTGTTGGAGGTGCTGGAGATATAAGACACAACATGTAAGGATACAAAAAGCATTCAGTCATTCCAAAGTCTTCACTACTCATTTATTTCTATGTAGCTTTATTTATAAACAAATTTTCCACATGCGTATTTGCTTTTCCTATGTGAGCGGTGAATAAATGGTAACATAATTCAGTCTAAATGATTTTGTATAGCCAGCACTGCCTCTGCAGCTTGATTGAATGGGTTAGATTATTGCACAACATGAGCCACTTGATGCTGGAATGATTGCCTGGCTGCAATTCATCATCATGAAGGGACTTGAGGACAAAGGCTTTGCTTTGCTGAACCAAATTAGAGATGAGCAGGAGCTCAGCAATGCTGATGTTGACAATACTGTCATGACACTGGGGATGAAGTTCAACAAGTTGAAGATGCTGCTGCTGAACTTCAAGCTGACATGGAGACATGGTTGCTATACCTTCTTAAACATAAAATTCCAGGACTTTTCACTTTCTAGGCCCAATTTCATCAAATTCAAGGACACAACACAGTTTAAGACACAGGTCGAGATTTACACTGAGAATCTTTATAATGACAACTAGAAGGCTTTACAGTAGCTCACAGACAACGATTAGAAATAGTGAGGGACTTGAATGTGTGGACACTCCTCGCCTGTGCTTTGTTACAGTAATGGCAGACTATGTGGCCTTTAGCCTTCTCTAACTTCTCCATCTGTAAGTTGGGTGATAGAGACAGAGACTTTTGTATTGAGTTGATAATAATTCATGCACTTTCAATGAACCATGCCTATATATGTCTATCAATCAGTCTGTGGAAGCAGAAGATCCCTGCCCAGAGGATCCAGGAGGTCGAGAGAGGAAGATGATGAAAGTGACGAGATGAGCAAAAAAATGCCTGACACTGTTTCTGAGAGCACCACAAAGGAAGACAAGCATTCTCCTCTGGCCCAGTGCCTGAAAGATCCAGGCAGAGATCAAAGCAGGAACAAACAATCCAGATACTAACATGAGTTTGCATCTCCAGTGGAATTTTCACTTATCTCTTATTTAATGGCTGTGACATCCTATTATTGTCTTTTAATATCAAATCAAAGGCAGTTTGTCATAATTTTTTAGTTTGTATCAATTTATCAGAAAAAAAATCATAGAATTTTCAATATTGTTTTTTTCCATATTAATAATATAAGCTTATTAACTTTATAGTTTTCTCTCAGGACCTTAAGTATTTGGATCGAGTAGCTTGTCCCACATTTAGCTACACGTTATTTCCATGTTTCAGATATGGTACATATTTAAAGGACTTTGGTTATTACAGTTGTTTGTGTCATGACCCCAGTACCTGCTCAGGGCAGTTGTGCCAGTGCCTATAATACACCCATGGCTTATTTAATACAGCGAGATAATACAGTTGGCTGAAATATATTTGAAGCATTAATGATTTGGTTTTACAATAACAAATGTTACATTTTTCTAGACAAGTGAAAATATTCTCTTTGACTGGTCAGGTCAAAATTAATCGGCCATTTTGTTTAACTGGCCTTTATTATAAGCATTTAAAATAATGTTTATGCAGCATAGACAAAACTGCAAACTCAAAATAAGCAGGCTCTGGTTGAATACCAACAATACAACACATAAGTAGCAATTGTTATAACCAAGATCATTAAAGCAGTCTGTCAACAATTAAAACATGAATTACATCTATGAACTTATTTATGTTTACTGTTTTCAATCTTTCATAGAATAAAAATGAAAAATGTTTGCTCATTTCCAAATCAGAAAACACTTTGACATTAGAGTAATAACCACCACTTTGGGTTCTTCAACCAGTGAAAAGACCTCATTATACATGGGTCTTGTTTTATGGGCACTGAAAACTGTCAATGAATGAATTTCCTCTATTTCCTCCTCATAGTAATTATTAGAAGGCAAGAGAAAGCAAAGGAAGCAGAATGCAGTTACTCTTTGGGAGGCCCATCACAGCTGTTGTCTAATAAGCGACTGCCTGCTCAGAGCAGAATGTGGCACAGAGAAATTCATTCGCCAAAAAGATGCCTCATAAATGGTTTGTAAAATTGGATGTATATGCTAGGAAATGTGGTGGTTTTGGAGAGTCCCTGACATGGGCCCTACTCACATTTCACATGTTTGTGTTTAATGTCTTAATCACTGGTCGCAAAGTTTTGAGATTATGTGCTTTTGAATATTGTCTTATTGTAAATATGTGCCCACTGGATATAAGGAAGTGTATTTCGGTTGACAACCAAGGCAAATGTGTATGTGGTAATATACATCACTTTGTGAATGAATAAACTGTCAATTAGAAATTAATTTGCACATCCTTGTGAAATGAGTAGTTCTGGTGACTTAGTGACTAGTGCTTGAGGAGCTGTATCTATTAAGTTGAAAAGTGAGCTAGCCGGGAACTGCACGAGTCGCAGGTTGTCAAATAAGACAATAAGTTATAGCAACACTGTTTATTCAAGAGACACACTGCATCATTGTCTCCTGTCTCACGTTTCTATAAAAAAAAAAAACAAAAAAAAAACATGGCACTTGTTTCTGGGAGCAAATCCAATGACAGCAGCAACAATTTCACTGCACTGTATTAAATTCAACTGTATTTGATGAACGCTGGTATGACCGTGTCCTGAAACTGACTTGGACATGGAGTTTTTCTGAATTCCTGATATGTCCCATAAATATGTGGCATTTCTGAATTAGGAATGGTATAGTTATATCTTAATAGTTCAACTAAATATAGTAAGCTATGGTATAGTTTGACCACCTTGTTAACTCCAGGAAATGTAATTCCCAGGAGACAAAGTTAGACTATTTAGACAGCTCTGTAATATAATAGCAAATATACTGCATCCACGGGAGAAACAGCCAGTCAGGGAGAGGGAGAAACACAGATAGGGTGGAGAGAGGAGGGCGAGAGGGGGAGATGGAAACAGAGGGAGGCAGGTTGGGTCTGGGGATGAGTGTCTGGTCCCTAAGGCTGTGTGTGTGTGCGTGTGTGTGTGTTTCCATCAGCCTACTCTCACAGCTCAATAATGATAAATAAGTCAACCTCCTCTCTCCTCCCCTCAACCCCTCTCCCTGCTCCTGTCACACACACCCCTCCTCTGTTCATCTACCCCTCCACTACACTCCCAGTGGTAATGAAGCAACAGTAGGTACTAGCTGACAACTGTGCAGACCAGAGTTTCATCTATATTCATTCTGCTATAGTGGGCCACCACAGTAAGACCCCTTCTACCTCCGAGAGACAAAACAACATTCATCCATATCCTTCTCTCCTCTACCTGTTCCCTGTACAGTATCTATCAGTCTCACCACCCACCAAAATCATCCTTATTCAGCAGCAATGGCCCACCATGTAAGAACAACACTATAATATCTTGTGATGTGATATGGAAGCACTCGACTGTACACAATTTGTTAAACAAGTAGAGCCAATGTTAAAACTTTACCATGTCTAGAATGAACTGGGAGGAAACACTACTGCTGAAGTTAAGAAGCTCATGGTTCAAACCAAAATGCCAAGAATGAGATATTATGTGTATATTCTCCACATTTTATCAGGGATGATACAAAGTATGTGTCATTTCATTATGTAATTATAACAATCAAAGTGGGGAAGCATAATTAAATAGAGATGAGGATGGGGGAAAAAAAGACAGAAAGCGAAAAAAAAGAAAAAGATGCAAGAAATGTAGCGATAAGGAAAGAGCTACCTTTCTGCCTGCGTTTCTGCTCCATCTACTGTATGTGTGTGTCTGGAGGGTCCTAATTGCTGCTGAGGTCAGGCTGCTGAGCGATAAAGGGTTGCGTTTGATGCAGGTAAGAGTGTGTGTGCGTGCATGTGTGACTGCTCTGCATGCCCTTGACTTGCAGCTGGCAAACAACGCTTTAGGCCCCCACAGCTGCCTCATCATTACTGTTCACAGGGATCCCCTGCCGCACACACACACACACACACACACAAACACAAACACACACACACACAAGCACACACACACACACACTCAGCAGGCACACACAGTGAGAGAGACTTAGTCACAGCTACACAGGCACAGACACAAAAACAGACACACGCAGACATACACAGAGACACTCACCCCTTCCCGCAGGCTCCTCATTAAGCCAGTGTAGGCGGCAGCGGGAACGAACCACAGTCCCTCTGGGGAGCCTCTCTTCTTCTCCTGATAGAGAGACATAGAAAAGACAGGGAGAAAGGGTGAGAGGAAAGAGGAGGAGGGGGTAGAGATAGGAGGGGGGTGCAGTGGAGGAGTAGAGTGGGAGTGAGAGAAAGGCAGAGAGATAACGTAAAAAGGATGCAAGTCGAGAGGATTGAAGAAAAGGGCAAGAAAGGGCCAAGTTGGGGAGGGGAGTAGGGAGCAAGAGGAGCCATGACATCTTGATTACTTGCTTACCATGTCTGTGTGTGAACATGCTTTCATAAATATTTAAATTTAGATTCTGATTTTTTTTACTTCAAAATATTGATCTTACTTAGACACATATTATATGTGAGGGTTGCACTGTAAAAATGTTCATTTAAGCTTGTTTGTGTACTCACAAACTCAGTCACTCATTTACAATATAAAAAGTAGAAAAAAAGATCTTTAAACATTCACACCAAAGGTTTTCATTTAAAATTCACAGGACTGCAAGTAAGTATCAATTAATCTCTTAATACCTATATTGTATTATCTTTGTGTAAGTGAAAAATGACCATCACAGTTAATGGTTTTGTCTGACCAACATGAAAACTCAAAGATCCTCAGAAGAGCAAATCCTCACATTTGACAAGTTGGAAGCAGAAAAGTTGAAAAGTTTGTTTATTGATTCCTAATTTATCTAAACATGATGCATATGTGTACTTATTTTCCTGTCAAAATGCAGTATATATACTGAGATACCAGCATTGTCCTATATTCTACAACATTCAGATTTTGTGGAATTTAATTGGGATTATTTCAGCCAATATTTTTTATCTTTTTTTGAAACAATGCTCTATCCCATTGCTTCTGTGCTAAGCTCTAGGCTATATCTAACCTTGAGGATAAAGACAGCACTGGAGGCTATAGCTAATCGTTGTCATTGACTGGTGCTGCAGAAGAAGAGAGGAGCAAAGCAGATAATTTTACCTAGGGACACTTAAAGGGCCATTCCACATTTCTCAAATTGTGGTTCTACCTGTCAGGAGGAGTTCACGTCCTATGTTTAGGGTTTCCATTAGAACTATGATATTAGCTACCACTGATGCTGTTTAAAGAATATTGTTGTGTATTGTTGTATTCAGTAGGGGGTTTCGGGCATCATGTGCTGAAAATAATCTCTCAAAACAAATTAGTAAAAGTAAAAACTAGTATCACAGTTAATGTTTTCTGTGATCATCTGCTATTCCAGTAAATTATTTGTCATCATTCGTGGTCATGTACTATTCTAGGAATCAACCAACCAAAACACCCAACTGTTCACATCATATAGGAATAGTCTGATAACTTTTTATTTTAACCTTGAAACTATCAGTCCAAACTCCAATAAAAGTTCATGTTTTTGCGGTGTTTGTCAATGTTGTAAGTTTATATCTAACCTTGAGAATAAAGACAGCAATGCAGCTGATCACTGACCCTGAAAATCCACCAGACAGACGACCTGCCAGTCCACCAGGGGACTCTTAAATGACTCAGTACAAATCAAATAACTACTGGGTTTTTAGAGCTATCAATTCCTAGACTGGCGCTGCTGGAGAAACATCCAATTCCCAAGTCATAACTAAAATAAGGGATAGGTCTAAGACAGAAGTACTAACTACACATAGTACTAAAAGTTACACTAATCATTGGCGTTGACTGTAAAACGCAAACAGCTTGAGATTTTAAAAATTCATTCCTCAGTCTGAAGCCAATAAGAAGCAAACAAGAAGGTACTACTAACCTCTAACTAATCACTGCCAACACTTAAAATAAGAAGTGCTCTTAACAAATTTTTTTCTAACTATGAATTAAAAAACAGAACACCTAGAAGGCACTACAGCAAATCACTGTCATCGAAAAATCAAACAAGTAAAAGCAGCAGTTACATAGCTGTCTGTGGAGCTGTACAAGGGACATTTTTGGCAGCATATCAACAACACAGTCAGGGGCAGGTACACAAAAATATTTATAAAGAAGTACAAGCATCTTTTACTATCTACTCTAAAAATAAAAGCCAGCAGAGGGACTGTACAACGCAAGTAAAGTGAGCACTTCTGTGCTTTAGCTTCCTGTAGAAGTCATAATTGTATTACAGACTTTTTGGACAGACCTAAGAGCAAATCATTACAGTTGTTCAGCCTTCTTGCTGCAAAAAGCATGCTGTAGTTTTTTTGTTTTGTTTTCTGTAGCAGGGAGAGAAAAGAGAAGCCAAAAGCTTTGGATTGCATTTAAGTAAAATAATGCTGTTGTGTCTTTATTCCTGATACAAATATATTTAATGGTTCTCAGCAGTTACCAATACACAGAGGTGAATCCTCCATTATTCCTCAATTACATCATAATTTACTTTATGAAACCTCGCACGTTATTGGGTAAATTGTAGTTTTAACAAAATCAATTATAGTGTGAACAAACACTAACAAAGTATGATTGAAAACATCAGAAAAGCGAGAGCGAGTTTGTTTTTTTTTATGTTCTGTGGAGAAAGAAAATAAAAAATCTTTAATTCATTTATTTATTTCTACCATAACAAGCTGACAAGTAGTTACACTTTTAAAGTAGCCCTGATTTGTGATGGAGGTACAGGACAAAGCACATGAATTAACACTACTAACGCTCTTGCAGGAGCTGAAGAGTCAGTTCAGCTCCTCCAGCCAGGAGAGTAATAAGTGTAATCAGGCAGGGTGATTGATTGTTGAAGGTTATCCATCAATCTTCTAAACAAAACTCTTACACTTAATCTACTTGCCTGGCTGGATTTAGGTTAACCAGAAATAAATTGGGATCACCTTTTCTAATGAAGTCAAACAAGACCTCCTCCACTCTTTCTCTTGTAATTTTTAGGGCTGGGGGTCAATTCGTTTTCAATTCAATTTAGTCAGCATGCAAATTTAAACTCCATTACCTAATAGCAGAGCACTCGGTTTCACTCTTTTCACTCAGAGATTGGCATTTCTCGCTGAAGTAATAAAAAAATGTCTTTTGATCTGTCTTGCATCTAGCATCTGTGTTGTGCTTGATTCACTTAATTACACATTAATTAAAAGAAGCAGCTATTCCACATTAATTACTTCAGAGACATGTTTCTCAGAAAAAGTATTTTCACTATCTACATTTAAAAAGTCGTGTTATGGGGGCGTACTGATGGCCTAGAAGGTGTATACTGTATCAGAAGTAGGCAACAAGTGGATCACAATATTCATCGTTTTTATCACAGAGATGGAAAAATATTAATAAGTTAATTTAATGACTTTCTCTTATTATCTTTTTAGCAGATCTAGTAGGTAGTAGTAGGCCTCAAAAATATTGAAAGTACTTACACTTAATTAAAGATCCCGACACAGATTACATCAAAATGTTTGACTGAAACGAAATCACTGAGCGATCCAGAGAGCCAATTTTCACCATAGATTTTCTCTAGTGTGGTCAATTTGAGTAACTTATGAAACAGCAAAATACCAAATGCAATATATCCTAATTATTTTGAAAAACAAGAAGTCACACAGTGTGAGTCAGTAGATGATTGATACAGAAGCTCGAGAAATATTTATATTTCTCCAATGCGAATAGTACCCGAGGTCATAAAGTGTAGTCATACTATATAAACTAAGAGAGATGGCACATCTCTTTCTTTTTTTAATTAAAAAAGATATGTTCAGAGCTATAACATTAGCAGTTTTCTTTTTTGACTTCACATTTCTGTATTTCCCTTAATCTTTTGTTTGACTTCCAAACTACAGTCAGAGGATTTTCATATAAGCCAAATAACAGATATATCAGAATTCTGCCTACACTCTGTTTTACCCTGTCTAATAAAAAAAAAAATACTAGAGAAATAACCAGCTACAGAACTAGTGCCCATTGAGTGCATGTATCCATTAATATGTTCTATTTACATCAATCAACTGCAGTATATCTGTCATGTCATATTTCCTTTGGTCATGCCAAGTTTACCTGAGATGCGATGAGGTAGAGGAACTCCCCAAGTGGTGGCAGCAGTAACTGCTTTATTTTATTATTTCTCAGGTTTTCTCTCAACAGATCTGTTAGTGTGGACACAGCCTGGAAAGAGAGGAAAGAGGGAAATAGTTTCATCAGCACTTCTATTTTATTGTTGCAATCACAAGTATCAATTATACTTTCACAAGATAGAAATTAAAAGGACTTGGACAAATTCAGATAAACACCAATAAAGCAATCCTATTCTTTACATGGATGTAAATATATGATTACAATATGTCTTTTAACATTCAAAGGTGTTATTCTCAATAATCTATTATTGCAGTTTACATCTCTCTGGCTTCCATACACTTGTTGTCCTGAAATTGAAATTGTCCAACCTGGGAATTTGACAAGACAGAGGTCTCCCTTCTAAACAGCATATAGAGCAACTGGCATAGAGGATAGGTTCCTTATTTATCCTAATAAATATGCATCAATCTAGAGATGGGAAATCATTGTACAGTCAGCCATCATGTCTGTGTTTTTTTTAATATGGTGATATTATTTACTCTTACACTGCTCGCTCTACCTTAAAACTACTTGGGGTTCATCATTAGGTTTTGTGTTTCATCACAGTAAACAAATATCATACTCATCACTGTGTATGATATGAAAACATAAGCCTCACTAGAAAGAAGAGAACTTCTATTATTTTTTATTCATGAAGCTGCCTCAGTATATTACTTATCTTCTCTTCTTGAATGTAAAACCACTGCTTACCAGACCAGCTCTCAGGCCAGTTCACCTCTAGTTACGCCTTGGGTATATACTGAACTGAGCCTGTCTTCCACTGATTTGCAGCTTATAAACGGAATAAATTACAGAAGATTTAAAACTTAAATGCCTCATCCTACTGGCCCATTTAACTTTTAACTCTGAATCTATTAAGTGATGTCTGTGATTGTCTCTGATGCTGTATATGCTTTTGTTGTGTCTAGCTACGTTTATTTATTTATGTTTAGATGCACTTTCTTGACTAATTATGTGGTATGTATTTGTCCTCTTGTTTTGTCTAGCTATGTTTGTTTTTCCTGAAACTGAGGTCACTTGCAAAAAGAGACATTGAGCTCAATGAGGCTACCTGATTAAAATAAAGGTTATATAATCCCTTATAATTGATGACTGGCTGAAATATAGGACCCACAGACATCAGCAGATGTTTGTTGACTCTCTGCCAGGCCTGTACTGCAGCCATCTGCACTTTTGCTTTTTGCTTGCCTTCACTTGGTCTTAAAGTAAAGTAAAATGTATCTCTGTTGAACTGAGATCAGGTGGATGACCTGGCCAGTCAAGAACACTCCCAGGCCTATCAAAAACATACGGGTGGGGTTTGCCTATATGATAAGGATCACTGTCCTAAAAGTGGAGAACCATATTAAATCACACGATACAATAAAGGCAATAAATACATAAAGTAGACCGTGACCCACATTAACTGCTGCTGGAAACCTCTCAACATTATTCAATAGTAGAAAATGTACAGTTTTATACAAAACTACTGGGATCAATCTGTTTTTATGTTAACAAAACTAACCAAAACTAAACTAAATAGAGCTATGGTTAAAAGCAGAAAGGGTAAAGAATAAGGAGGAGGGGATAGAGTGAGAAAAGAACATGAAACAACTGTAAAAATAATAATAGATGAAGAGGGTATATATTGAACAAAGACAAGAAGAAAATAAGGATATATAGGGAGAGCAGAAAAAGACTGAGAAAGACAACAAAACAGGAAGGAGAAAGATATGAGCGGAGGACACAACATCAATAATCTCACTGAAAACCACTAAAGTGCATACACACGCCAAAATATATACCGGTAGTAAAGGACACACTCTCTGTATGCATGTACATACACATGTATTAAGAGCATTTAAGTATACACACACAACTGTGTACATTAATTCATACAGTCATATGCTCATATGCACGCACTCACTCACACACACACAAACACACACACACACACACACAAACACACACAGTTAAGCATATGCAGAGACAACCTGCTGGCTGGCTGCTTCCTGGCATTAGCATTACTGCCAGCTTCCCCCCTCTGTGATCTGATGCAAGTTCTGCCTCACTCCTCTAGCTCTCCCTCTCTCTTCTCCACTTTTTCTTTCCATCTATCTCTGTTCGCCGGCTCTCAATCCTCTATTGTTTTCCTCTCTTCTTCTGTCTTTTCTCTTTCTGCTCTACTTTGAATTGCCCTTATGTATGTATCACATAATACATCATCTACATCTTTCTCTCACACTTGCCTGCTTTCACTGTCTCTGACCGTCTGCCTCTCTTTCTCGCTGTAGGGTAAGAAGTGGTAACAGTCTGTTTGTCATGTTCTCTCTCCAGATATCTTTCCCAGAAGAGTTTTTTTTCCCTTTTATTCAGTTTTTCACTAGAATCTCGAGTATATTTAAACATTATTGCCAGTACACTCTGAGGCTAGGACAGAATCCAATATGTTTTAATTGACCTTATCTAAACTTATTTATACATAAATTATAAACTCATACCATGTTGTGTCACGGCGCACCTATGGTGCAGAGAAGAAAAGTTAGCTCTATTCGTCACTCAGCAATTCATGTTGGCTGAGTGACGAGTAGAGATTCTGGAGTGTGTTTAAAACTGGTCACGCAGCTGCTCTCAGGCAGAGGATGCTGAAATCAACGAGTCAGAGTCAAATATAAACACACACACATCAAGAACACATTATCATTATCTCAGCATCAACGTTCCCTCAGATCAAATAATGCACATGACTGCACAAGAAAACAAACACATGCACTTAATTAACATCAAGAAACAACAAAGCAGTAGAGAATAAATAAACACTCCTACACAGCACACACAAGTTTCGCACATACACTCACAATATGACACATACAAATAGAGCACATGAGCAGTTACTGTATGTCTACACACATAAAAGGAAAGAGAGAACAGGGTGGTGCATATTTCTCTAAAAACAGAACTGCACATGACTTTTCAGCTAATATGAGGCGTGTCTCTACTAAGGTGAGAGAAGTATAAAGCAGTAGTGCAGAATTGCAGTCAGGGGTAACCCTCTTTACCCCCGAAACCCAGAAACTTTCCACATTTACTTAATTTAATTTAACAAAATTTACACTGTAACCTTGACTGAGATGTTTATATATATAGCACCTGTGTGTGTGTTCTGAAATGACTCAAATATACAAAGCAAATAAACAATAAGTATTGATTAGAGCAGGGATTGGAGCAGGTTTTGAGATTATCTTCACCATATATCTCCAGGAAAGAATCATTTAGACCACAAGAGTATGAATCTGTACTGTATTGAAGGTTCTAAATGGTATTTATAAAAATTCATTAGGTTTCTCATATTTACACAAGTTGCTAAAACTCTCTTTACTTTACTGTAAAAGCTACATAAAAACTTTAGTTATGATAAGTAAAGGGGAAAATCATCTAGTTAGTTTTGAAAGCAAAGTTTTGTTACTTCACGTAAGGAATGCAGCAAGCTTGTGTTTGTAACATCAACCCATAAAATGTTATTCGGAGACAGAAAAAGTGAGGGGCAAAGACAGACAGACTAGAGAGACAGAGAGAGGGATATAAGAGAAAACAAGTGGATACACAGAAAGGAGAGTGAGAGAGAGACAGAGACAAACAGAAGTGTGTGTGTGTGTGTGTGTGTGTGTGTGTGTGTGTGTGTGTGTGTGTGTGTGTGTGTGTGTGTGTGTGTGTGTGTGTGTGGTGTGTGTGTGTTTTTGGGCAGTGGGATGGGGGGGGCTTGATTGAAGCATATAGCAGTTACTATGGTAACTAAGCCCAGCCCTGACACTCCAATCAGCAGGACTGCAGCAGGAGAAACCCTGCTGAGAGAACACACACACACAGAAAAAAGCAAGTGTGTGCTGTTTTACTGGTCATCTGTTGGCAGCACTATATAACAACATAATAATACAAACAAACATTTTCATGCACCCAAATAAACAAAAGACACACAGAAAACTACATACGCAGGACCCCCGCTGAGTGCACACACAAACACATCTCAAAGAAGCCCATGCAAGCTTACAAACACATACACACACAGACAGAACCCCTGCTGAGTCTATAGATGGACACACATCACAGACACACACTGCACAAACGTACAGCTTTGTCCCTTTCTTAACAATTTGTCATCCTATGCTAGCTGCAGGGAGGTAAAATGGGTTGCAGAAAAAATGTTCCGCCATTTGTCTTTAACAACAAGCACACCGAAAAAACGCTGCCATGCCACAGTCGGCCATTTTGTAAATCGCCGTGACGACTCTGTAGCAGTAAAGTGTCAGAACAAGTGGAGAATGAGAAAAGAAAAAAGAAGGAAAAAAACAGGAAAAGGAGCGGATATGGGATCAGAGCTACAGTAGCCAGAATGGATTTCATTCAGAATAAATAGATGTGATCGGGCAGACGAAGAGACAAAAGAAAAGTGGAGAGACGGCAGAAAAAAAGAGAGAAAGAAAAAGGGTGTTTAGTTCTGTCCAGGGTGAAAGGATGAAAAGAGGGGCTCCAGATCTTACCTCCATACAAAACTGCTTTTACGTTGAATTAGTTCAGCACCACAGTTTGAACGTGTGTGTGTGTTAAGTGGGGCTCAGTAAAGTATCTGAAGTGCTTACGTGTGTTTCTGACTAGGAAATGTGTGTATAGCCAAATGTATCGCACTTTCTTTAATATGATTATGGGTATTACAGTAATGTAGCTTAAAAACCCTGATTCCAAAGAAGTTGGGATGCTGTGCAAACTGTGTAATATAATAAAAGCACAGTGTGTGTAATTCAGAATGAGAGCATATAATAGTGTACAGGTTTATCAGTTTAAACATTAAATACATTGTATTGCTACTGTATTCAATTGAATACAGGTCAAAAAGGATTGCAAATAATTACATTCTGTTTTCATTCATGTTTTACACTGTGTCTTAAGTTTTTCAAAATTGGATTGTACATATGCAAAGTTTAGATCCTGCCATATGTGGTACTATTGAATTGTACTATATTATGCTGACAGGTGTTTCTATTATTTTGTCCACACCATTATATTAGCAAGGATAGGCTAAATGACAGACTTCCCTCTCTGTATAATGCAATATAATTTAACAGCACCACAAACTGCAGCCTACAAAATGATCAGAAAGATGAATGAACATCTCTCTCTTCTTCATGTTTACAGTCTACCCATATTTAGTCATCCTGATTGTCTGTACATTTTACTACGTTACGGGTCATTATGTGTATTGGATGTCTAAGGATAGAGGGTGTGACTATATATCTGTATATATATATTCAGCAGTTTTTACGGTGTCCATGGTCGTAATATTGTTAGTATTATATTGATAGCAATTAACGGTTAGACATAAAAACAGTTTTGTGAAGTCAATGCACAATTGAAAACAAAAACATCAGATCTGTAAGTACCTATCATTATCATTAACTGAAATTTTATATTAATTCATATTAATTGTACAATGTTTGATTATAAACAAGAAGCCTAAACCTCTAAAGAGTCCTCACTAAATAGGTGGAGGGGGTGGTGGTTTGTGGGAGAGAAGAGAGAGTAAGGGTAAGAGTGTGTTTGTTTTTTTTCAGTTTCTCTGAGGCTAAAGAAGACTTGTGGTCTTGTGGGTTTTTAATGCCACCTGCTGGTACATACTAGTATTATACTGTATTATAGTACTATTATAAAGTTAGAAAGAGTGTATCAACGTATACAACGTATACAATGTCCTACTATCCACATCTTGTTTTAGGAAATATTTCCACTTGTGTTGGGCTAGACGTTTTTTTAGTGATTAAAAATACAGAACAAAAGCAGTAATAATACCCAAAGATTGCACAACTATAAAAATACAAAAAATAATCATTGATGAGCACAGCAACATGAAGTAGGACTTACTGTACATAAAAAACAACAACATAAATATATGTACTCATTGTTCTTATGCTTTATGTATGTTCTTGAACATGGATGTGGATGCACAATAGCTCTTATTCATTCTGCAATATGCATATAGTGGCCTCCTGTTAGTATGTATTGCCACCTCATGGTGCATACAGACATTGCAGGTCTTGGGCCCACAAAATGTTTTGCAAATGTTTGGGAATTCCTTTTATAATTGTTTATTACTTAACACGTCCCTGCCAACTAAATGCACTGATATATACTGTAGTACTGTAAAATTCAAAACTAAATGTAAGCTTGCAGTGCAATCAATCCATTATCAATGTTTGTTATGTTAACATGCTGTGTGTGTGTGTATGTATGTGTGTGTGTGTGTGTGTGTGTGTGTGTGCGCGTGCGTGTGTGTGTATTTGTTCCAGACCTCAGAAACAGGGCTGTCCTCTCCGAGTTCAGTACAGTGCAGAGCAAGTAGGCCCATTATTTTTAGAACCTTGCTGCGTCTGAAAAAAAAAAATTGATTTTCAATTAATAAAAAATGTGACGTGTCTAATTTTCTGTTTTATCTTCAATCAGAAAAATAATGTATTAATTAAATAAAGCTGGTTGTAAGAAAAGGGAAAACAAGGAAATGGAGGATAGTCTCAAGTTCATGTCTAAACCTTGCCTAGTAACTTAAAAGGAAGGGAGAAGTGTTCTCCTGATGTTTGTTATTTTAGTGCAGCCAAAAAACTATTTTGGATACTACATCCGAGTGCCTTGTCAGCCAGAAACTTTTCAACCATAGCTAAGTTTTTCCACATCTCTTGCATTTTGGATATCCAAGTCACAATAGCTTGGAGCTCAGCTCCACCAATGGTTATTTTAGTTTGTGTTTTTACCATTTATTGATAGTAACCACATTCTAGTAAAGCACCATCATGTTTTTTGGTTTAAGTTGAGAATAAATACATAATGTACTTACACATCCCAGTTGGGAGCTTGTCGTAATTGCTGGGTCAGTACTGGAAGCTGAATAAAAGACGAAGAAGATTAGAGACAAATACAGAGAGAAAAACAAAGAAGAACCTAATCTAAAAAATATATGAGATATGACAGCCAAATAGTTCCATTATGACTTTGAGAAACACTGTGTTTGTAAACATGGCAAGTGTACATTATTTTAAAGCAGCACTGTGTAACTATTCTACCATAAAATAACAGATTTAAAATAATTTTGATTTTACACTGACTTCAGAAGAATGGCACCTCAGTCATTTCCACTCTGTGCCTTGTATGCTTGCTCTTGCATTATGTGACTATTAACTCCAGGCACAATATCCCCCAAGTGTGTAACACTTTATGGAACTAAGCCACACACCACAAATGTTTATATTTTATGAAGAGTTATTTGACGGACAGTAAAGTAAACTGCTAAATATAGATGCCTTTGTAGTTAGCCATGTTTCCCAAACTGTGAGCTCAGCGCACAAAAGAAGTGTTTACACTGGCACCACAGGTGCTTTGGACCAACAGTAAGCAGATGTTTTCAGGCCCGGGGCAACTGGAGCTCCGCAAGTGGGCAACATTAACTGTGCTCAGCAGAGACAGAGCATTGCAGAAGCTAAGAGACTTAACAAGAACACAGAGGAAGCTAATAAGAGAAAAAAGTGACAGTGAGAGGCAGCTACACAAACCCTTAAGTAAACCTTAAACTGGTTTTTAGTCATTGGTGAGATCTTTGTGAAATAAAAGGCTGAAAAACAAACACCAACCTAGGCTTCTTGCTGTTGGACTCATCAGTAATATTAAATGGCTGCTATGTTGTGTGTTGTTGCACTGTTAATAAAGTTGGTGACTAGTTAGCTTTTGACTATATGTAATCATAGTAAATTATCTGTGTTATATGATTATTATATGAAAGTTGTCCTTGTCACTGCACTAATGAGCAACTAGCATTTTAAATCTTTGCTGATAAGTGAAAAATGGCTAGCAAATGTGTTTTCTTACCAGTGGTGAATTTATCAGCCTGTTGCCAATAACTTTATGTCCAACCACACAGCAGAGGTAACAGAGCAGGTTGAGTCTGGATCGAATGGAGGAAGGAGAAGGAGCAGTAGAGGAAGAGAAGAGAGGAACTGAGGGGTTCTGTTCTCCAAGAGATGAACAGAGCTGTAAGTGGAAGACAGTCCACTCTTCATCACTCAGGGATTGCAGCTTCTCAACTGGAGGAGAGGAGAGGAGAAATAGTCAGCCTCAGGGCAGATTGGGGCCAATGACCATACACTTCATATATCTTTTTCTGCAGGATACTGATAAAATCCCACTTGATACTGAATCAAAAAATTAACACCTGAATATGCTGCCACACAAAGCGTTTTGGGATCAAATCTCACAGGTGGACTCTTGAGAATCTGGCAAATAGGAGAACACCACATAATGAGCCAACATATGAGCTGTCTGATCTTCATGCCACAAGTCCCAGTAGCTATTTTCCTGACTTCCTAGTGACCATGACTTTAGTATGCAAGTATTTTAATTACAGTGAAAAACTAAAAATAATGTTCAGCTTTACCAGTTAAACTGTGAAGACGTAATAACAAAACATAAACAGCAGGAAATGCTCCTCACACTACTGAAGATTATTAAAAGTCTAATAGTTGTATGTGTTCAATATTAATGATGATCCACTAATTACATGTCTGTACCTTGGGGTTGTCCATGATTGGGGTGACAATCAGATCAGAGTCAGTATAGATAAGATCCTTGACACAGGATGTGATGTCAGTGCTGGCCTAGGACAAGGGGAAAGGAAAGGGAGAGGAACAGAAGAAGTATTCACTATTACTTATTTTGCATTTAAGTATTTACCAGGCAAACCAACAGATGGCAGCAGAGGGTTGGCCGTTTGATACTCGGCTCCTGCAGTCTGCATGTCAAAGTATCCTTGGGCAAGATGCTGAAAACTAAATGGCTCTGGATGGCTGTGCCATTATTGTATCAATGTATGACTGTGTGTGTGTGTGTGTGTGTGTGTGTGTGTGTGTGTGTGCTTGCATTTCTATCCTTCTTGGGACATCAACCGGTAAAAGTACCTTCCATATTAGGACCGATGGACAAGTTAGGACCAAAAACCTGGACCTGATAAGGGAAAACCATTGCATTGGATAGAAAATGAGTTTTTAGTACACCTAGTGGTGAAATCTAAAAAAAACAGTACGGTCCCAAGAAGGGGGTATTTTTGGGAAATGTAGGTAAGTGTGTGTGTATCAGTTTTAAGAGGTGCGCCCCCTCTGGTCAACATATGTAATAACAAGTTTTGTAAATGGCTTACATTTGGGGGGAAAACAAAGCACATATTTGTGTATTATGTATACATTATTTATATAGTTAATAAAAACAAATTTAGGACCACAAAAATAAATAAAGTCTGATTACATATTTTATATTTTTGTAAAAATAATGTACATATTTAATTTATATTTTATCATATATTTTTTTAAATATTTTCATATTTATAATGTTTGATACATAATTAAATTTCAGGCAAAGTGTAGCTCTGTACTCATGTTCCCAGTAATATAATAATATTACATTTTTCACTGGCTCCCTTTGTCAAGTTAAAGGTTTAATACACCAGGAGATGATGTTACATGATGTCTACTTTGTTTGATGACATAGGCAGACCTGCCAACCCTGAAAGAATTTTATGAGTACTGATTCCTCGACTGAGATTGCCCCCCCCCCCCTAACAAACACGATTACGATAAAACGTTACCCATTTCACCCAACTGTCTTATAGATGACGGTGTGACACTGACATTGTGGAAGTGGGGTATTTGTGTGTGTGGAACTGTGTTCGTTCGTTCGTTACCTTTCGGGCGGTTCAGCCATGTCTCTGTGAACGCGCGGCGGCTCCAGTGTTCATTGAATGGCTCTGACTGCCTTGCAGCCCCGACTCTGCTCTGAACTGAATTGTTGCGCCGCTTAGAGTGAGGCAGGGCGGGGTAGTTGGGAGGGATTGGTCGAAAGCAGACCTCTGAATCTGTGGTTCAGCGGCATTCAATATCAGTGGCAACTTGACTGAAACGAGGTTAAAAAAAAAAAAATTGAAACGGACGAAACGCGGGAAATATGCGTATTTTAGAACAACAAATCGTACAAGCGTACAGGGAGGTGAAAATGCGTGCCCGCTACGAAAAATGCGTACATGTTGGCAGGTCTGCATAGGTTTAAGTGATTTTAAAACCTTTTGATTTTTGGTCATTGTGAACCTGTTTGCTTAAAGGTAATTATGCTACCCAATGCCACAGCGCTTAGAACCTGTTAGCCTACTGGAAGTATTTATTATGTTTTATTTATGTATATAGTTAGGCTTATTTTATTCTAATTTATTCTATAATTTTTGTTTGTTTTGCATGAATGTTGGTTCTATTCAATCCAAAATGCACTTGATGGCATTAAAATGTTAATTCTATGTTAATCTTAGGAATTGTTTTAAATTTGCCTAACATAATGTATGTGTGCAAGACTAAAGACTAAAAGGAATCCCCAACACTCCGGGTTCACTTACTGGGTCCTCTCTGCCTCGACTCCACAAGTCTATCACAAGTCACGACTAGCTAGCAAAAGGCTAAACAAGTGGTTTGAGGGATGGCTTGAGCTTAACATGAGCTTTTTGCATTTTGCAAAACAAACTATGCTTCTATTTTTCAAATGAAATTTAGTGTGTCTAAGTGCATTTCACCATCGGCAGGACCAATGCTATTGTACTGTTGTGAAGCACCAAGCTGCACATCAGAACAGAGGGGGAAAGGCAAGAACACAACAATGGTGACTGTTTTAAACAAGACTATCAATACTGTACTGTTCTAAATCAACCAAAAAAATCAATTACTTTGACACCTGAACACTACTCTACACAAACTTGTGCCAGTCAGCTTTTTAATGTTCTTACTGACATTTTTAACATATAACTGTCACAGACACCATCGTCTAAATGACCTAAAATGTCTAAACTACAAAAGACGTGAAGTTTGGCATAATTTGGAGAAGTTGTATTGCACTTGTTTTTATGAAGAAAAGTGACTTTGAGGCAAAGTACTTTTAAACGTTTGCATACTACTTGAGCCTTAACTCTGCAGTATAAGATTGCTAAGAAAAAGGAGCCAAGATATCTCGAGGATGCAGTGAAACAGGGAAGGTCACACAAGCTGACAGAAAAAGCACTACAGGAGACATTACAAAGGCACATAGCACTGAGGAGACACAACTTAGGAACTCTGACGAGTAAAATAAGGGACGTGGAGACAATGAGGAGTGATGCTCAAAACTTACAAAGAGTGATAGAAGTGATGGAAAATGATTTTGCACTTAACCTACAGGAGTTTAGTCGCCTCATCGATGAAGTTGCAAATCTTTTGGCTGAAGATGAAAAAATATATGACCAGAAAATATGGCTTGAACCCAAAATGACATCCATAACAAGATTTATGAAAAAAAACTAAAAAATGGATTGCAGATATACAAGAATGTATATCCCCAAGATACTGTCAAACCAAGTGACAGTGTTTCTCAGATTGATGTCAATGATGCAGGGTACCCTGCCCAGGTGGATCTCAGGTTAGTTGCACGTTAGTCACAACATGAGTCTCATCAACACGCATTAAACAAGAAGCTGAACATGCAGCCCTGCTTGAACGTGTGGCTGCACAGAAGAAAAGGCAGCAGCTTGAGCTTGAAATGACCAGACTTAAAGTTGCAAGAGAGGAACTTGAGCTAGAGACTGCATTAGCTGAAAACAGTACACAAATAAAGGTGCTCAAATAGTATGAGAACTCAGAGGATGGTTTGAGTAGCCACAGACTAGCACAAAAGCTTCAAGGTGGGAACGCGAAGCAAGAAAGAACCAGCTTTCCTCTCCAACCAGGCAGCATGAACTTTAATGCACCACCACAAACGCTGCACAATGTGGCTCCACAGGATTTGAGCTATAACGCACCAACCAACAGAGGTGAGGACATAATAAAAGTCATGCAAAATCAGAATGTGATTACTGATATGCAAGTTAAACAACAAAAGCAATCTCAGCTACCAGTGAAGGATATTCCTGTCTTCAGAGGTGATGCACTGCAGTACAAATCGTTCAGTAGAGCATTTGAGCATTCAGATAGATAGACAGATTGTATTTTTTGGAACAGTTTACAGCCCCAAGAGTTAGTCCGCAGCTGTGCTTACATGCCACCCAGCAAAGGCTACTATGAAGCGAAGCGTCTTCTTCATAAACACTATGGGGATGAACTACAGATCGCCAGTGCATACATCAAAAGGCATTAAAGTGGCCACATATCAAGTCAGACGACGGGAAGTCATTGAGTGCTTATGCACGCGTTTCTTGTTGGATGTCGCAACTCTATGGAGGACATAGACTTAGACGAGATAGACAATCCTACCAACCTACGAATGGTGGTGTCTAAACTGCCTTACAAAATGAAAGAACGCTGTCGTACTGAAGCTTTTGATATCAAAGAGCGAAGAGACAGAAGAGCGAGGTTTGCTGATTTAGTGAGCTACATAGATCGCCAGGCTAAAATAATGCTTGATCCCCTCTTTGGTAATATACCAGACAGCCGCTCAGTCACAACTGGAAAAACTGAGCTCAAAGAAATCCTGCAAAGAGAGAGATCCATGGAAGCAGTTTTGCCACAAACATTTCAGCTGAAAACAAACAGCCTCCAGGATCATATGTAAAACCAGCAAACTCGAGCAAGACAGAGATTGCCTTTGAGAAGCCATGTTTGTACTTTCAGCAATCTTACACCCTAGCTACATGTAGCCAAATCAAAATGCAGCCACACAAAGAACGCATGGAGTTCTTGCCTGTGTTTTGGATGCTTGACCCCTAGCTATCTCAGCAAATTCTGCAAAAGAGGAATAGACTGTAGAGAATGTTCATTAAAGCACCCAGACATTCTACACACAGCAAAAAGGGAAGTTTCTGTCTTACCTGACGAGTGATGGTAGCCACGGAAATAAAGAAAGTTCTGTTTCATATCATCATATCATGTGCTCAAGTTTCTATCACTCAAGAATCCTGTAGCCTCACAGGGGCCAGAGAACCTGAATGTGTGCTGTCAATAGTACCAGTAAAAGTTAAGTCAATAGTCAATAGTCGAGTCCCTTGAGAATTTGTTCTGTTTTTTCTAGTTTCATAGTTTAGTCTTAGATCATTTAAGTCTCGTTCCTCTCAGTAGGAGATTGTTTTTGTTCCTGATTGTAGTTTTTTTTCCTTTAGTTTTTAGAGCTGTTTTTATTTTTTCGCCCTTTAAGACGGTAGGATTTTCAGTTGTAGTTTTCATAGCCTCCACCCGACGCTCAAAGGCAACAGGAGCAGGGTCCACACAAAAATGTAGGAAGAAAAAGATATTTATTAAACTAAACATACCAACACAACCTGAACTGTGGGTGATATAACTTGTTGACGCCATTACACTGATCTGCGTTTTACTTATATAATATCCATGTGAGTGAACATAACCCTGCCTGTATATCAATTTATGCTGATTACAATGAAATACCATTGATCATGTTGATGCAATATTTTTTAAATGATTATGATGATGCAGATGCAATGATGATGTCAGGGGGTGGTTAGTGTATATGTAGATGTCACCTGAGCACAGGTAAGGGGGTGTGTTTGGCTAGAGAGCAGAAAGGCTCTTTTCAACCGCATTTTGAGAGACAAAGCAAGTATTTCTGTTTAATTACAAGTTTAATATATATATATATATATATATATATATATATATATATGTATATTGTCGTTACTGATAACCAATAAAAGGAACGTATTTTGTGACACTACGAAAGCGTTGATTTACTGACCACTCCTACATAACTAAATAATCAAACCCTAAGAACAAATTAAATTTACCATGTAGCAGACCTCCTGGCTGCCCAGAACAAAAGGGAGAAAGATCATAAAATGGCCACCCTATTTATACCTGCCAGCCCTGGCCGTTTGAGGTGCAGCCGACCAACTGATGGCCTGGAGGATGCCTAAATGCTATGGAGGTAGAGAAAGGAGAATGTTAGTAAGGCCGTCACACAGTCCTTCCTTCTATTATGCAGAGCATTAATGCTTACTGTAGCCTACTTTAATATTTGTGTGTGAATGGGAATGCAGCATGTTGGATGTATGCATATATGTTATTGTCTCTACTGTTTCTATCACCCACAACAATGCAACTGTGGTCTCTGTCTGATCATGTATCCACAGACTGTGGGCTGTAACACACCGCGGTCCTAATAAGAACTATCTAAAAACATAAGACCCCTCTGTCTGATCATGTATCCACAGACTGTGGGCTGTAACACACCGCGGTCCTAATAAGAACTATCTAAAAACATAAGACCCCTCTGTCTGATCATGTATCCACAGACTGTGGGCTGTTACACACCGCGGTCCTAATAAGAACTATCTAAAAACATAAGACCCCTCTGTCTGATCATGTATCCACAGACTGTGGGCTGTAACACACCGCGGTCCTAATAAGAACTATCTAAAAACATTAGACCCCTCTGTCTGATCATGTATCCACAGACTGTGGGCTATGCCGACGACACACAGTTATACCTGTCGTTCCAGCCGGACGACACCGCGGTCTCTGCACGCATCTCCACCTGTCTCTCTGATCTGTCAACCTGGATGAAAGACCACCATCTCCAGCTTAATCTGTCAAAAACCGAACTCCTGGTCATCCCTGCCCATGAGTCAATCTGCCATGACTTCAACCTGAAAATTGGCACCGTCACTATCACCCCCAACCATGCTGCTAAAAACCTGGGCATGCTACTAGATGATCGTCTTTCTCTCTCTGAGCACATTTACTCCGTAGCGAGGTCATGTCGCTATGCTCTGTACAATATTAGAAAAATCAGACCGTACCTGACCCAATATGCCGCTCAGCTCCTGATTCAGGCTACAGTCAGCTCCCGCCTTTATTACTTCAACTCGCTCCTGTCCGGCCTACCTGCTTGTACGATCAAACCTTTGCAAATGCTCCAGAATGCTGCAGAGCGACTGGTTTTTAACCAACCCAAAAGGTCACATGTCACCCCACTCTTCAGCGACCTGCACTGGCTGCCTGTAGCTGCCAGAGTTAAACACAAAGCTCTGACGCTAGCCTACAAAACCACCTCAGGATCTGCCCCTGCCTATCTCAGCGTCTTACTAAAGGCTCACGTCCCGACCAGGGCGTTACGCTCCGCTCATACAAACCGTCTAGTTGTACCCTCGCCTCTCACAAAGCGAGGTCACTCTAAACTCTTCCCTGTGGTCGTCCCTAAATGGTGGAATGACCGACCAACGTCTGCAAGAACAGCAACATCCCTTTCTACCTTTAAACAACTTGTAAAAACCTTTCTGTTTCGAGAATGCTTCCCTGCCTAACAAAACTAACAAACTACTCTGTGTTCCTTTACACCTTTCTCAGCTTATGTCCTCCTCTGTAAGTCGCTTTGGATAAAAGCGTCTGCTAAATGCAATGTAATGTAATGTAATGTAATGTAACACACCGCGGTCCTAATAAGAACTATCTAAAAACATTAGACCCCTCTGTCTGATCATGTATCCACAGACTGTGGGCTGTAACACACCGCGGTCCTAATAAGAACTATATAAAAAAAAAAAAAAAAAAAAAAAAAACTGTCTCCCCTCCTGCACCTGCTCTGATCACGTGTCTATGTCAGCGCCCCACCCCCACCCCGAGGCGAACCGTCAGTGTGTCTTTTTCGCTCTTCATATCACTATG
Organism: Collichthys lucidus; assembly: GCA_004119915.2. Classification (NCBI taxonomy): domain Eukaryota; kingdom Metazoa; phylum Chordata; class Actinopteri; family Sciaenidae; genus Collichthys; species Collichthys lucidus. Next base: position 10,074,212 of record CM014091.1, on the reverse strand, counting down.
TGCGTCGTCACTCAAATGTGCGCCGTTACTCAGGTGTGCGCTGTGTCGTAAATCCAGCGCTCCTTTTCCGTCTCTGCACGTGAGCCCTCGGACTCCTCAGACCAGCTCGACTCGACACCATGCGAGCCACACATACACGGACTACTGCAGGACTTCTAATGAATAAGGTAAGTTTTGAGTTGTGTTGCTCCCTGTGAAATAAGTGCGCTGTTTATTTTACATTTGCATTTGTTTCCACACGTTAAAGCAACGTAAAAACGGCTAACTGCGTTAGCCATTAGCTGCCCATGTGGCAGCTAATGGCTAACGTTAGCTAACAGCTACGGCCAATTAGCGGCCTGTGAACAGAGACAGAGAAACTTCTGATGGAAATTAAAACTAAAACTAACGTCTGTGCACACTGAGTTTTTCTGTTGTTAAAACACTTTATGATGAAGCAGCTTGTTTCTGTCGTAGTAAAATAGGATGCATGTTGAGTGAGGAGGACAGATGATGATGATGATGATGATGATCACTTCATCCTCCGTTTTTCATGAACAATGAGCTTCCGTTGTTTTATCAAAGTAATATACTGTGTCACTGCCACATGAATAGTTTTGGGCATGTTTTTCCTCACTCGGACCGAGGGTGTGAGGACAGATGGTGTGAGGACAGAGGGCCTAAGGGTGTGAGGACAGAGGGTGTAAGGACAGAGGGTCTAAGGGTGTGAGGACAGAGGGTGTAAGGACAGAGGGTCTAAGGGTGTGAGGACAGAGGGCCTAAGGGTGTGAGGACAGAGGGCCTAAGGGTGTGAGGACAGAGGGCCTAAGGGTGTGAGGACAGAGGGCCTAAGGGTGTGAGGACAGAGGGCAGTGGTAGACCCTCTGACGTGTTTGTATGTTTGATGCATTTATGAGTCATTCACACACCAAATATCAACATTGAGATGATGTTTAGATTCATGTCACGATGTTAATTACATCCATAAACTGCCAAATTGTGAGAGCAGAGTGCTGTGATCTGTTGAAGTCTGACTGATGTGTCACTGTGTTTACAGGAGGAAAGCTCAGGTTCCTCTTCTGACTGCACAGGTGAGATGAGGAGACGTAATGAGGTCTCATTATAAAGTTTATATTAAGCAGTTTGTGGTAGTGTACAGTGTGACTGAACAATAATTCTTAAAGCTAAAGATTGTAATTTTAGAGAAGTTAAATATATTTATATCTGCTGCCTTTAGTGAAAATGCATATTTCATAAAACCTGAGATTTATTTAGGGATACACGATGATCTCTGCACAGCCTCACATCAGCAGATAAAGGCTCTATGTAATTATCAGTGCAGATCCCTACATCTTGTCCTGTTCAACATCAGGTTCAGTGGTCACACTGCTGTCACTGGCAGCACAGTGTTTATTTTTTGTTCTGTCAAGTATGAATAATTTTATGGTTACATGAAAATATAAGTCATGTTATGTTGATTTCTGTGTAACTACAGGTGTTGTTCGCTCATCTTGAACCTAAAACATTTTTCTTTCTTCTTCTGTAATTTAGTTGAAGTTGCTGATTTGACGGATAGCTTCCACGTTAAACGGACGACAGAGGTAAGATATGTTATCTTCGTTGGGTTCTTAAAATCGATAGTGGAAATGAAAATATGGTCCTATCTGAGAAAGCAACGTCCCAAAAACAATGGCTTAACAGTGATGAACATTGTATTGTATTGTTTTCTGTGTTTTGCGGGGTTTGTTACTTAAGTCGCCTTCAGAAACTCAAAGCACATCACAATGTGTGTGAGAGGCGCTATAAGAAGGCGCACACAAAAACATTAATCAGTGAGAGAGAGAGAACCTTGTTAGCCTGAACAAAGCGGTTAGTTGGATGACCCCTTTTTATAATGTACTTTAGAGTGACCAACAAAAACACATAATGACAGGGATATTCATATACATACATATACATGTATGTCTTCAGTTTCAGTGACCTCTTTGAAAGTCACTGCAGTAGTCTGAGCTGAAAGAGGAATTTGTAATGCCTGTCATCAAAATGCTGACCAGTTATGATGGTACATGCATTTATACCCATTATGGACACTGCTGTGATTAAAAATGAATATTAAACTGTATTATGATGTACAGTGAGAAACTATTAAAGACATCAAGACATGTAGGGCTGCTCAATTAAGGCAAAAATCATAATCAGTTATTTTAATCAATATTGAGATCTTGATTATTTAACACGACTACTCTTTGACTTTGGAAATACTGCGTTCATTGAACTTTGTTGGAAAAGTTGTTGTGGGGGGGGAAAGATAACATTTGAACACATACTGATCAAACTTTCAAATTAAGTAGTTTTGATCAAACATGACTCAAGATCTTGTTACTGCAGCCTGTTTCTTGCTGAACATGTTTTCAGAAACATATCGTAGTGTACTGTTTAGCTTTTAATATGAGAAGAGGGACAGAGAGGGACTAACCTGCATCCACAGACTAAAACATTGAGAGTGTGACTTCTCTCTGCTCAGGGTTCCATGACTCCACTATACTTGCATAGCAAAAAGCCACCTGGCCTCTTTCTGTCACTAACTTGCATAAAAAATTTAATTATACTGATTGTAAGCATAAGTTGTAACTACTTGATTTTGCAGCAAATGTACTTTTTCATCAGTTGCTGTCATAGTGAGGCTCAGAGCTTATAGAGCTATATAACTGAAGTTTATCTTTTGTTCCACAAGTTAGCCTGCAGACCTTAGGTTTTCGCATAATTTACATTATTAATACAAACCTGTAATTAATCTTTAATTGCCTGTGATATTTTCAAAATGCTTCTATTTAAATTTTACAAATTTCCCTTTACAATTTTTGCAGATAGAAGATGACATTGAGGTTCCACCCTTAACAAGAACAGACAGCGTATTTGTAAGTAAATGCAGTACAGTGCAGTACAGTGCAGTACAGTGCAGTACAGTGCTGTACAGTGCTGTACAGTGTTGTACAGTGTTGTGCAGTACAGTGTCGTACAGTGTCGTACAGTGTCGTACAGTGCAGTACAGTGTTGTACAGTGCAGTACAGTACAGTGCTGTACAGTGCTGTACAGTGCTGTACAGTGTCGTACAGTGTCGTACAGTGTCGTACAGTGCTGTACAGTGCAGTACAGTACAGTGCTGTACAGTGTTGTACAGTGTCGTACAGTGTCGTACAGTGTTGTACAGTGTCGTACAGTGTCGTACAGTGTCGTACAGTGTCGTACAGTGCAGTACAGTGTTGTACAGTGCAGTACAGTACAGTGCTGTACAGTGCAGTGTCGTACAGTGCAGTACAGTGTTGTACAGTGCAGTACAGTACAGTGTTGTACAGTGTCGTACAGTGCAGTACAGTGTTGTACAGTGCAGTACAGTACAGTGTCGTACAGTGCAGTACAGTGTTGTACAGTGCAGTACAGTGTTGTACAGTGCAGTACAGTGCAGTGTCGTACAGTGCAGTACAGTGTTGTACAGTGCAGTACAGTGTTGTACAGTGCAGTACAGTACAGTGTCGTACAGTGCAGTACAGTGTTGTACAGTGCAGTACAGTGCAGTGTCGTACAGTGTCGTACAGTGTTGTACAGTGCAGTACAGTGCTGTACAGTGCTGTACAGTGCAGTACAGTGCTGTACAGCAGTGCAGTACAGTGTTGTACAGCAGTGCAGTACAGTGTTGTACAGTGTTGTACAGTGTTGTACAGTGTTGTACAGTGCTGTACAGTGCAGTACAGTGCTGTACAGCAGTGCAGTACAGTGTTGTACAGCAGTGCAGTACAGTGTTGTACAGTGTTGTACAGTGCAGTACAGTGCTGTACAGTGCTGTACAGTGCAGTACAGTGCTGTACAGCAGTGCAGTACAGTGTTGTACAGCAGTGCAGTACAGTGTTGTACAGTGTTGTACAGTGCAGTACAGTGTTGTACAGTGCAGTACAGTGCAGTACAGTGCAGTACAGTGTTGTACAGTGCTGTACAGTGCAGTACAGTGCAGTACAGTGTTGTACAGTGCTGTACAGTGCTGTACAGTGCAGTACAGTGCAGTACAGTGCTGTACAGTGCAGTACAGTGCTGTACAGTGCAGTACAGTGTTGTACAGTGCAGTACAGTGTTGTACAGTGCAGTACAGTGTCGTACAGTGTCGTACAGTACACTGTTGTACAGTGTTGTACAGTACACTGTTGTACAGTGTTGTACAGTGCAGTACAGTGCTGTACAGTGCAGTACAGTGTTGTACAGTGCAGTACAGTGTTGTGCAGTGCAGTACAGTGCAGTACAGTACACTGTTGTACAGTGTTGTACAGTGTCGTACAGTACAGTGTTGTACAGTGTCATACATGTATGCTAACGCTTACTATTATTACATTACATGATCGCCTGATCTGCATGGGCCCGTCATTGCTGCTTGCAGCTATTTTTGCATTATGACGTTGCTCACTTTTGAGTCTAACATAAATGAAATGTCTCTGTTCTATTGTAGCTGACCAAAGAAATGCTTGAGTGCCACGAAGATTGTTCACTTTCCACTAACAGCATCAGTGGGGAGGAGTATGTCCTAGCGTCATCAGAGGCCAGTTCAGATGAATGCTCAGAACAAAATAGTCCGAAGCAAAGACCAAGCACTTTAAAATCGAAAAAGAAGCAAGGTAAGAAAGCCAGTGTGCATTTCAGAGAAGAGGAATCAGATGAACCAAGACTGAAAACAAAGAAACGTTACAACAGAAGTGACAGTTCTAGTGAAGAAGAGGAATCAGGTGAATCAAGATACAAAAAGAGTATTAAGACAAGCACAAGTTCTCGAGTAGAAGCTGACTCTGAAGGAACTTTGCAGTTGGCAAAGATTAGTAAGGTACTGATGGCCTGTGATCAGGGCAGACTGGCAGAGTTCAAGGGGAAAGGTCTTGACCAAATCTCAATCAGCCCCAATGGTAACACATTACTTATTATAAGAGCAATGTTGACTGTGCACCTGTATAATTTCAATTCACACATATTTAATTTGATTAAAATCGCCTTTGTTTGCCATCATGCAGACCAATCTGAAATAATGGAAGAAAGCTCAGAGGTGTCATCTAAATGTGAAGATCATCCAGCTGCTCCAGCAGGTATGTCTATGCTTCTGACTGGTGTGCTAGATCATAATAACATTACCCTTTTTTGTATTAATGCCAACATCAATCTATACACAGTAGTTCTGGACATCATACAGTCAGACTGTATAGATGGCTAGTCACGCCACGAACTTAACTTTGTTTCCTATGAATGTTTTCCAGGAGAGGAACCTGTGACTCGACGTAAGAAAACCACGTCAAAGCAGCAGCTTGGACAAAAGAGAGGCTCGGGAGGTAAGAATGTGGTGTTGTCATTATGTGTCCTGTATATTCACATGTATGATAAATTATTCTTGTAGCTGTGTTTGGTCAGAGCATCTATACACAGTAACTCTGGACATTTGTACACATTACACAACATGCAGAGGCTCATTCTTGTCCTGTTTATGAGTTGATTTTCTATGAATGTTTTCTAGGAGGAGCTTCAGTGACTCAACACAAACAGCAGTCTGCAGAAGAGCAAAGCTCAGAAGGTAAGTGTGACACATGGCTCTTTCTTTTCCCACCATGATGTACATTTGTGTCAGCAGCAGTTTCTATGCACTGTAACTGAAATAAGAGGAAAATCAAAGGCTGATTGACCCTTTTCATGCCAGACACCAGCTAGTCTGTCCAGTCTCTCTGCTTGGCTGGGATATTTATTTTGTCATCACAATGCCTTTGCTTCACAAGTGGTGTGAAGTGAAAATATCCTCTTGATCGTTTTTAGAGGTTGTCCAACTGGCTGAAATTTAATATTTATATTACTAGTTACTGCTATGTTTTCTCTGCATGTTGTGAAGATTTCTGCAGAATCTGTGGCAGTAGGCTAGTCACGCCACGTACTTAACTTTGTTTCCTATAAATGTTTTCCAGGAGAGGAACCTGTGACTCGACGTAAGAAAAGCACGTCAAAGCAGCAGCTTGGACAGAAGAGAGGCTCGGGAGGTAAGAATGTGGTGTTGTCATTATGTGTTGTCATTATGTGTTGTCATTACGTATTTATGTGAAAACTCAGAATTAACAAACTAGAGTTGACTGAACTAACTGAGATCAACTGTTCTGGTACTGAAAACTCTGAAGAGAAGTTTCACTTCAGAGTTTCAGCTCAGGGTTAGGCTCAGAGTTTGTTGAACCTCCTTTCTGGAATACCCCTCAGGTTGAACACTAATATACATATGCCAAACCACTGGCCTGGTAGCTAAGTAAACAGCAGTGAAATTACCAGACACATAGTTCCTTAACAATGAATTGAATATGAACATGAACATGAAATTAAATTAACAATTTTATATACGGGCAACTTGTCCAGGTAAAACATAGGTAGGCTCTCAACCCAATCCATGTTATTTAGTCAATGACCTCTTACATACACAACAAGCGCATACACCTGTGCATGTATTAAATTTCCTGTGTAATAAATGTTCTTTACAATCTCCTTTCCAAGGTGGTAAAAAGGCAAAACAAAAATGGTCAACAGAGGAGGTGAAAGCAGTTGAAAGGACTCTGATGGTTTTCATTCGTATCGGCAAGACCCCTGGAAAAGAAGACTGTGAGAGGTGCATCGCTGCTTCACCTAGAGCCCTCGCTCACAGGGACTGGAGAGGTGTGAAATTCTATGTTTACAATAGAATCGTGTCAGATCAGAAGCTGTAGACATGGACTATGTTTACAAAGGTAGGCCTACACCTTCCACACCATGACAGCAGGCCTTCTGTTTCCATAGGAACACTTTAGTCACATATCTATTGTATCTTAGCTGCACACATAGTGAGGCTGAAACTGTTCGTCTGTTGAAAAAACCCAAAAAATGTCACAATCCACTCCGGTCCCGTGCCTGCTTTTCCCTCTTACCTGCACCCAGGGGAAAAGCAGGCAGGGGACCGGAGTGGATTGTGACAAAAAGTTCCTAAATAATTGTTACAGGGTTTGATTAAAGCACCCCACCGGTTCAAGGGCCTTTCACTTATAATGCAATGCAATACAATGCAACAACTTCCTGGTTCATATTTTGTACTGTACCTTTTGATATGTATGTGTTCTATCTGAGAAGGTACTGTTATGGCTCTGACGTGATCTGTATGGAGTCATACCTGTTCTAACCCTTTGAGTAGTGATGGTTTTGTTTTTTTCAAATGCTGCTTTTATTTTGAAAAATATTTCAAGGCATTTTACGAATGTTTGCATGTTTTGTTCTTAAAATGCACTTTTACCACTTTTCTTGGAATTCAGGTTAAAAAAAAGCTGTGTTGCACAAATACAATGATGTTATTTGTACAAATAGTACATTGAATTTAAAATTGTTTTGTACAATGGTTTTGTATTGGAGCTGGTTGCTCTAAAAAAGCAACATTAAATGTTAATGTTCTGGCAGAAGTATCCTTGATTTCATTAAGTCTTCATTTAGTTGACTGTGGTCTTTGCTCTCACTTAGACACTTTGGGATGGGAAAGACGTGGCTGTTTGAAATGTAACAGCTATAGACTATAGCACAAGCTCAACATGTTGTATAATTATTGTCTAAATCATCTTCATTAAACAACACTGTTGTGGTGGTGTTGTGGACACAAATACAGGGCACAGAGGTGAGGTGAAATTATGGAGATTTATTGCAGGCTACCAGAGAAGTAAAGTGGAGAGGAGATGATGGCTGACAGAGGCTGAGGACTGAGTATAGCTCGCTGGAGAGGTGCAGGGACAGCAGGCAGGTTGGAAAGAGTCCCAGGTCACAATTATAAAACACAGAAACAAAACAGTCTCTAAAATGACCGGAACTTTTAAGTGGCCTATGAACCTGAACAGTCAAGCAAGGGGATCCAGGACAGTGAAAGAGGGAGCACCACAACACCACTAGCACAAATGGAGAGAGGAAGGAGCGCACAAGATGCTTTATACCATGCTTTATGCTGTCTGACAAAACATATTTGACATTTTTTACTTTAATCTGTTTTTTTTCACTTCTGTCAGGACAGAACAGCTCATCAGAAGGATGGGATAAATACAATCATGTTTATAATTAATAGTTAGTGCTTGTTGCTTTGTAACAAATAAGCTGTTTTCGAGTACTGAGTATCAGAGTACTGACACATCCAGGATATTTAAAACTTTACTCTGTGTACTTGACTGAACTCATAAAAGCCAATGCAGTAGGGTTACTTTAGAAAAAAAAAAAAAGTTGAGGCGGTCCTTACAAGTACAGTAAAATATCTGGGAAATAACTTTTTTTTGTGTGTGTGTTTATCTTAAATCTGAGGTGATATTATTAAAATAGATTTTTTTCCAAGTTCAGGGATGTCTTTCATGTGTTCCTATCAGGTCTAGAAAGGGTGGTCCTGGTAAGGTAAGATTTAATTGGAGGTCTCAAGAAGGTAGCAAATACGAGAATGTGTGTGTGTGTGTGTGTGTGTGTGTGTGTGTGTGTGAGAGAGAATGGATGAATATGTGGAAAGCACTTTGAGCACTTTTGCCCAGTTATTCTTGTTATTATATTAGCATGAATCACTCCCTTCTGCCGTTTACATGTTCTTATAGATTTCAGAGAATATGGTGGCAGTAACCTGAGGCGCAGGGGTCTGGTTTGGAGAGTCTGAGATACTGTAGCTTCTTCTTGAGTTAGAACAGGAGCTAGAAAAACAAAAGGACTATTAAAACTATTAAAATATTCTGATTGTTACATAAGGTTAAGGCAGTTCGATATATATGCAATCTGATCACCCGTAGCTTAATAGGTAGAGAATCGTATTGGATAGAGGATAGATGTGAGTACACTCATTCTAAAAGTACACTTTATGTACTGTGTTATAATGTATTCTATTATTTGCCAGTATTTGTAAATGCAAAATAGATATTTGTGTGCAAAATAAGAGGGTAGGAGGAGTATTACTTAAAAAAATTAAGACTTTAGAGATTTACATTCCTCTTCAGAAAAATAAAATTAGGGCATCAATTAACTTACTGGGTACAAGCCTGGCAAAACATGTGAAACCCTGTGAGCCTGGCAAAACAGGTAAAACGGCAGTAGATATACTGAACTCAATACCTGAGGAGAAAAATGGCCTCAGTGTTGTCCTCATCCACACCACTCTTTGGCCTGAGCTCTGACATGTTATCTGGAAATGGACACAACATACCAAATCAGATTTCTGAGGGTACGTTATGACACATCATGTCCGAGACACTCGTCTAGTAAAAGTGAAAGATAGCACACACTTTAATCATGCATGAGATCTGTGCAATAGCAACTACAGCAAACAGTGAAAAATCTAAATGTTTGCAGTTGAGGTGAATACAATAGAATACAACAAAATTGGCTTATCTAGAAAAACAGAATATTAACACAAAGTTTATACAACTGTGATAACAGCAGGCATTAGTGAATGTCTTACCTCGTGTAAATGACTTATTGGGCTGCAGTGTGTGTAACTGCTGAGCTTCTGTTAACTTGGGGTGATTGTCTGTCTTTGCCTCCCCCTCTCCTCTTTTCTCCTTTCCCACCTCAGCTTCAAAGCCCTTGCTGTTCCTTAAGGCTCCACTGGTTGTGTGTCTGACAGCTTGTTGGCAATCAGCCTTTCTGTCAGATTGTCTATGACTTGTTGCACTTTTTGTCTGTGATGAGAGTTTCCTAGAAATCTTAGAGGCTGACTTCATGATAGCTGAGTGACTGTTGGGAAACTCATTCGCCTGTCCTTGAGAGAAATGGTCAGGGATTCTGTGGAGGAAAAAATACACACTGACACAAATGATTGAGATAAAGAAAAATGCAGCATATAAACTGTTCAACATTATGGTAATCATAATTTTGTAGTGCCATCTAAATACTGAAAAGTGTTTCAAAAAGTTCCTCAAAAACGTAACTCCATAGAAAGTAGAAAGGGACTTGGGCTTGTTCAAGACTGGGCTTGAACTAGCTAAGTAGTGAGCTACTCTCACAAAGCAAAGCTGTAAAATGAGTGCAACAAAATGCCTGTTGAAATGTGTAGGAGCTGAAAAGAAATAACAATATATCAACACACCTTGAACTAGTTGAACCAACCCCCTCACATTCATTTTTTCCCTGCTGATTCCCTTCTTTGCCATGCTCTTCCTCTTCCATATCCTCTTCCTCCATTAGTACTTGTTCCCAAAAAGGATGGTGCAGCAACTCTGGCCAGTCCATCCTTAAGGACAAAAAAACAATAAAACTAATAAATAGAGCACTGTGATGTGAAGACAGTATATGTAAGCTACATCAAGGAAAACAACAACTCCAAAGTGCTCCCTATGATTTGAATTTAATAGAATAGGAGTTCTATTGTAATTGTGATCAAAGTTATAATCAAACCCAATTGTAATCTACCCCAAGATTTCCACCCTAATAAATGTTGTGATGATAGTAGTAACAACAGCAGCCGTAGTGTGTGTGTCAATGAACCTGACCTCTTATCTGGGTTTTTGTTGAGCAACCCATTCAGAAGATTCTGAAAGTCTTCACTAGGAGGACTGGATGAAATCACTGTAACAAACAATACAGAACATTCAATCATTGACATGACAATTATGATAACAAACAAAATACAACCACTCTATAACAGCAACATACAAGAAAAGGTTGCCCTCATTAGGGATTAATACGGCTCCAAACATTTCTTCATCTGTGTCTGAGTGTGTGTCTGTGTGCAAGCATGTGTGTTTATTCAAATGTGTATTACCTGTCTGTCTGGGAGGTCGTGGTTCCTGATATAAAATCATTTCTGTCAGTTCAGTGTAAATATCAGAATAGAATGGAGGTTTACCTGGGGGACAAGAAGAGTTTAGATTTTTAGTATAATACTGTATGTTGAGTTCAATGATTGTATCTTAATCCTATTAACTGATTTTGAAATTCAGCTTTTCAGAATTCAGTCATTACTTATAGTACACTAATTCTGTTTCTCAATGATTCTTCCATCATGCTGTACCTAATCATTCTTAGTGTATGTGTGTGTCAGTAAATGCATGTGTATTCAAGTACCAGTGTACATGTAGTAGAGTACACAACCCAGAGCCCAGAGATCGGAGCTCATATTAGTTTCTGATCCCTGCAAAACCTCTGGAGCGCTGTAAGACGGAGAACCTGAAAATGTATTGACATACATACAGAGTAATTAGAAAAGACAAATAGTAAAAGAAGACATCATGAATCTTCATCATGAACAAAAGATGCTTTGGTGTTGAGTAACAAACATTTTATGAGATTATGTATTCTCAGTCATGATAAGGTAAATTGTAAGAAATAATCATAATGTTGGCTCTAATGGCAACAGTTTTTAGTTTCTGATGTGATCACCATGTCATAACCACAGTTGTTTCATCCCATTGTTCCCGCTCCTCTGCCTCCTGCCCTTTTGGATTTACCCACATATGATACATTGTTTTTATTGTAACCTAAAACATGTTTCCTACTGCTGCACATTCAGCCTTTCTAAGCTGGTCACTAGTTTACATCTGCATGCTTTCCACCCTGCCAGTCACATAAAATCCCTGCCTGCCTGTTCACATGCAAGTTTCTTCTTAAATTAAAAAGGTTAAAAATTACTCTTGGCTAATCTACTGATTATCGTCTTCATCAGTTAACAATGTAAAGTCAATAGAAAAGAGAAACAGACATCTGACCTTGTAACATTTTTCTCATGTTGCTGAAGTTATCCTTGCTATCTTCATTATGTGCCTCCTCAGATGCAGAGAACAAGGTAAAGAAATCCTCCAGTGTCTCTCCCTCTGCCTTGGACATACAGAAGTTACCAAACTTCAAAACGCCACTGCCATCTAGTAGGATCTATGGGCAACAAAAAGAGAGCTACAGTAATGTTCATACGATCATTTTGCTTGTTTATTAGTTCTACATACACACAAAAGTGGATGTAAACCTTAGCAGGGGTCAAGTCAGAGAAAATGATTCCTAATTCATGGATGTGCTTCAGTCCTTTGACCAGGTCCCATCCAAACCTCCGTACGACATCTTCGGACAGACATCCATCATGACCAATTACAGACTCTAGGGAACCACCTGATGGATTGACAAAGGAAGAAAAAAAAGAGACTAGACAGCAAACGTGTGAGAGATAAAAGAAACCTAATAGAGCCTGAGATCTATCTTTTATTGAAAAAACAGCCATCCATTCTGTATTTGAAAGTGAATGTCCTTAATCAAATAAACCAGAGTATATGTGTATTTACTATTTTTTTTTTAAATCTTATCAGTTTGAAGCAGCATAGCAGGATTGAAGATGCATTCTTTAACACCCCATCCTTTGACCAGCAGTATGTTATTACATTTAATGTTGCATGACTACTTCTCAGGAGAGCCAGAAATGATGACAGACCTGTACAGAGCTCCACTACCAACCACAGGTGGTTACTTGTCTCATACCACTCATAGAAGCATGCTATGTTCGGATGTTCCAAATCATGGCTGAGACGTACCTAACAGGAGACAGGAACAAGAGACTGTTAAATGTGTATAGTAGGTATTCTTTATTGCAAGGAATAAAAGCTAAATGTATCCTAAAATTAATTCATTTGTAGTATTCCTATGACTGAAAACAGTATGGTAGATGAGGCCGACACAAAATTTGGGAAACTCTAAAATAGACATAGAGTGCAAACCTCTGATGTGCAATGATAAATTTGTAATGCGTATAGTTTTTCATTTTTCTGATGACAGCATAGCGAGTAGAGTTTTGAAAACTTTAAAAAACTTTAAACCATTGTCATAGTTGGTGATTTCAGGCCTCTGCATAATACACTGTATTATAAAAAATAAATGTAACAGATGTCCAAGTTTAAAGAGCTGTGATGAAGCATACATGGTTAGTGATGTAAGGTCTCTTGGCTTTGTCAGCACAGATGATGGCTACATAGCTGAGAGTGCCCTTTTTTCTTCCTTTATAGACAACAGAGCTATTGCCTTTCCCGAGCTCCTCATACAGGATGAAGTTCTCCATCCGCTGCGGGAGAGAAACAACAAATCTGAAGTTATAATCATTAAACATTTTAAGAAGTTGAGCAGTAAAGATAAAGCAATAGAGTCATTGTCATCAATGAGGAAAATAAGATTTAAAACTAAATGTCATCCACTCCAGCAGGAGAAACGTGATATTTTGAAACATATGTTGTTAATACTTGCATCTAATATAAAGTTTATTATATGAAGCACCTGCTTAGATTTATTGCTCAACTACAGTATAAAATGGCTACCTGAATAATTACCAGCTGGTAACAATTACGACAAATTAATTAACCTCGCTGCAGCTGTTTCACTCTGTCCACTTGATTTGAGTGGAAAATTGTTTTATCGAGTTTTTATCTAACTTTTATCGAGTTAGATAGAACTGTAAAATGTAACTAATACAACAAGGTAGTTTTATTAAATGGCCATGTTTGCAGTAGTGGTAAAAAACACATTTAGCATTTAACTTAAACTGTCAAGTTAGAGGCTAACGTTTGGCTTGTAGCTACGTATGTGAACTGGCAACCGCTACATCGTCTATGCAGGGCAGTTTGTTAGCTTGTATCAAGACAAAAGTTAACTGCAACAGCTAAAAAGTAACGTAAATACACAAAAAGAGCATGCAGTTATACATACAAGCACAACGACCCGTTTACAAATGTGTTTTCTTATTGCTCACCGTTACTATCAAAGTAGTATTACTAACTGCCTCTTCAACGACCCGCTGTTTGATGGCGGAAGAGTGATGGGCCACGGAATTCAACTGGAAGAGGGATGTCGGGCATCGTTTAGAGAATATAAGTTAAATTTACAGAGTGAACTATCTACGTGTGTATGGAGAAGTGTATTTGCATTTATAAATAATATTCCCTCATACAAAATACTCAATAAAAACGCTCGTTTGATTGTAACCGTTGTATTAGTTTTAACCGGACAACCTCCAAATGGCATGTTCCCACGTTGCTAGGATACGAAAGTGGACACAACAGACGGCGCACAGGGGAGCGCATGGAGTAGACCTGCAGCACTAATGACCAATAAAACGACTGTACATACAACTAAATAATTAAAACGTTTATTACACAAATGTAAGTTTACAAAATACACACATTTTCAAATCAACAGCTACAACTACGTGATTTTAAATATGATTTTATTTACATTTTAGGGGCCTTTCAATCTTTTTTTACCCCTTCAAAACTGAATTGTGTTCATATTAATAAACTGTTTGTTATTTTTGTCCCTTTGCCATTGTCAAATATTCCTGTCCGAAAAACACGTGACTGTGCGTGCTCAAATGCAACAGCATGATATGTTACACCCATCCACCCGTCCCTCACCCCTCTCTCGCTTTCGCACACACACACACGCACACGCACGCACACACACACACACACACACACACACACACACAGTAACAGAGAGTAGGTCTACAATTACGTCATGCATTGAATGAAACCGGCAGCGGGACACACAGCTCCCGTGACACTCATGAATGGATTTCATGCAGTCTGCAATTGTTGGAAATTGTGTAGTCATGTAGTCATGTGCGGATTCAACGACCCAAAACTGGTGAAGTCTTTCTGTTACATTTGAGCAGCAGCAACGTTTTCTTTAAGGCCCTAAGAACATTACTCCCTGCTAAGCAAACCGTAGCCTAATAGTAGATGCAAACCATTAATCAACATTATAACGTTTAAAAATAAAAAATACGCTTTTGCCAGTTGCAGAATAAAACCTCCACACTGTTGTGTTGTAAAATCCCAGAAAATGACTAACTAATTTGGTATAAAGACAAAACAAGCATGGTAAAATATGTTTTAGAAACATTATAACATGTTATTGCATGTAGATGGAGAAAGAACGAACAACAGGGGACAGCGAAAATCCTCTCAGTGCCCAGAAGTTTAAACTTCCTAACCAGTAAGCTTATATAAAACATGGGAAGAGTACCATTTCCTGTGAGCGCATTTTATTCTAAAAAATAAAAGCAAGAAATGCATACATTTAAAATAAAAAAAAAGTATTGAACACCACCCTTGTCTCTTACAACGTTATATAACTACATATGTAAGTGTAATGAACACAGATTTCTAGTAGGTGTTCTAGTAGTATGTTATTTCGCTGATAGTCTTTTTGTGTGGTTGAAGCTGCCACACCCAGATTACTCAAACTATCAAGAATGTATGTTTCATTAAAAAATTGCAAAAGTCTTCTCTTCAACTTCAGTGAGCTAACCAGCAAAGCCACTGTCTCCTACTGTCGACCACTGAGGCAGCTGTTTTTTTTATTTAAATTTAAATTATATATATTTTTTGGATTGTATGTAGTTTAATTTCAGTTTGGTCAGGAGAACACCAACAATGATTGACAAAGATAATGTCTTAATTTAAACTAGGAATATTTCAGATTTTGCTTTAGTTTGATGCCAGCATTCATGTTTTTTAATTTTAAAATATACTGTGTAAATAAATAAATATCACATTTCCATAATGACAAACTATCCTGTTTCTTTTATGTTCAAAACATGTTTCTAATGCTTATTCGAATGCTCATCAAGATATAATAGATACAATTTATGAACATTGTTTTGTAAGAAAAATTACCAATTTAGGCGGACACCTCAGCATTACAATGTGGTGAGTCAGGAGAACAGGGTTCATCATGTCTGTCTGTTTTCCATATCACACTTTCTACACTCTATCCAGACAAGCATAGAGTTTACAAAGTTTTAGCTTTTTGAGTTACTTATTTAATGAAGTTTAAAGCTTGTGTAAATACAGTTTAATACATTTATTGTGGACAAAACAGCACTAACAATAGAAAAGTGAAGTGCAAATGTATATTCACGGCAGTTTATTTTGAAATCAGGCACACCGGATGTGGTTTTATATCTTTTCTACCTTAACTTAGCTCAGCCCATCAGCTTTGTTTCTATCAAGCGACTCAGTCACCTCTGCAAAGAAAGCCAAAAAGATCAGCTGAAGTTTTGTGAACAGGCTCAGGACTGACTCTGAATTATTCGTAGGTTTACTTGGCTTGTTTTTCCGCCTGACTGTGGCTTAACATTTCGACACCGGTGTTGTGTCGAAGTCTGTTCCCCATTCAGATAGTGTTTCCCGTAGCGGTGCCCTCCGTGGGGTTAGGTTAGGTTAGGTTAAGGCGATGCAGAGATAACTGGTTGGGGGTTAGGGTAAGCTTGGGGTCAGGTTAAACATCTTAGAAGCCGCCTGGTTTGGGTTAGGAATAAGTTTAGGTTTTTGTTAAGGCAAAGGAGGGGGGACCCATATCGACGGGGAAACCGACCTCAACAAAACACCGGTCGTACAGCAGCGTTTTGGCTGAAGCACATCGTTTTTTTTTTTTCGGATTATTTTCCTCTTCAATGAAGTCCGTGCTGTCTGCTAAAGCGGTAAGAAATCCTTTTGTGAGTTTGTGAACGGTCTCAGATTGAAAGTTTTCACATTATGTGGTGATAGTGCTGGAACAGGTGCAGAGTGCCACACGGTTCGTGACAGGAACAGTTCATACTGAATACACTGCAAAGTTTTAACCAGTGCCTTTTGTCGCCTTCGTCTGTTGCTGGCTGGCTAGCTCACCTGTATAATAGATGGCCCATGTGGTTTAGCACGAGGAGCGTGCTTTGGTCTGATCTAATAAGTAGTGTGCTTTAGTTTGTCTGACTCACAGGTGAAAATGTCCAGCCTCGACAGTGTGTCACAGCAGCTTGTGGGCACCTTTTAATAAGATTGATTTCAGACTTAGGTAGGCCTAATCCTATCACTGTAAATCTGCCTCCACTCATTAAAAGTGACTGAAGTCCTCTCAGTCTCCATAAGCAGTCTGATTGATTATCACTTCTCAGACACTGTGACCATTCATGTCAAGTGACATGTTTATTATTACTCCTCTGGTCTGATCATTATTTAAATCAAACTTGAATTTAGATTTTTTTTTTTCAAAAATCAATAATAAATAAGGAATGACAAAAAAACAAGTCTCAGGCCAGTTGAAGAAGTTTTGTAAAGCAGTTGCAACACATTCAGTGTGAGAGATATTGAGGGTTCAGTGATTTTTATTTTACTGCAGTGACTCTGCTGAGGAGCAAAGTTTCTCAGCCTAAGAAGCTAAATATGGTCCCAGATGGTTGTGCCAACTAAACAGCACATGATCTGTGGAAGGCCTGTGTATCGTCTCACAGTTCGGACACACGCACACAGCGGGCTTCACTATTAACACAGAGAATAACGAGAAGTTTCACATAACCAGAAGCTGGACCTGAACAGATAGCTCGTATGTCTGACACATAGAGCGACTGACAGATGGGCTGAGGGGGGTGTGTTTGTTCTTATCTAACCTCTCTGTCTCACTACACACGCACACACACACACACACACACTCCTCAGATGTTCAAAGGCTTGCAGCATATGGTACATCACTTGTCATAGACATGTGTGATATTAGTATTTTGTAACCCGTTTTCTGATATGTCAAAACCAGTGTCCTTCCCAAGGACTGTACAGTATGCATTATGCAGTATGCAAAATAATTTGTTTATTTTGGTATGACATTCTACAAAGTGGAAAAATGATCAAGTGATGACAGAGAGTGAGCGCTATGTTCTACTCTGCCAGCTTTCATACAAGTGTGCTCCAGGCTGATGACCTTGTGTGTTGGTAGAAGTGTCTTTGAATGTACAGGAAAAGTCAAAGGTTGAATTTTATTTCTGCAAGAGGCCCTTAATAATGACTTCAAAGCTCGTTTACTGCACACTATCACTGTTGAGTAACTTTATGGATTTATGACTAGCTAAGTTTCTATCAAATTTTTTTTTGGAACGACAATAAAAACTGCTGAGTGTGCACGTGTGTGTTAATTAACACTGTTTGAGGAATGAGAAGGTTTTATCAGTGGGCTGCCTTTGGGGCTGACTAATCATAACTGACACTTTGACTGGACTGATATGTTGTTGGCACCAAAATGGTAATTTAGCAAGAGTGACTTTTACACAGTCACTTCTGATACACATTACACATCCACACACATCCACATTGCTTGTGGAATTAAGTAGAAGATTGGGGAATTTTGGGGAAGTAAGAAGTACGAAGTACATTCCAGCTTTGGATTTTTTTTTATTTTATTTGATCATGTGAAGGGTGAACATAATGATATTTATGGGGGGCGGCAGTAGCTCAGTCCATAAAGACTTGGCTTGGGAACCGGAGGGTGGTGAGGGTGGGTGGTGGTAGGTGGACTGGTAGCTGGAGAGGTGCCAGTTCACCTCCTGGGCACTGCCGAGGTGCCCTTGAGCAAGGCACCGACCCCCCCCCCCCCAACTGCCCATCACTCCATCTCTCTCCATAATTGCATGCCATGGCTTTGAGCCCTTGTACTGCATGTGTGTGTCTGTGTCTGGCTCGAAAAATGCATGTAAAAATAAAAAGAATTTCCCTTCTAATTTAATCAAATTAAATATCGTGTTACACTACAACTGCAGTCAAAGTGATGTTCTAAACTGCTATAGCAAGCACAAATGAAACAAGGCACTTATGAAACAGCCTATAAAAAAACTATTTGTTACAGCTAGAAGGAAAGTGATTGTACTTAGTTCACACAGTGTGATACAGTATAATCTAGTGTTATGGAGGACATGGTGGTGTTAAGTCCAAGAATAATTTTAATGCAATCAAACCATCAAAGCTCTACATTCACTACACATCTACATCAAAAAAGATGATTTATTTTTAGCGTCAGCGTTATTGTTTATCGAACTGAGCCGAAGTGATGCAGCTGTCTGTGTGAAGCGTATGAATCGGAGGTTATAGTCAATCACGCCAAAGTGTGTGTCAGACACAGACCTAGCTGAAATATAGGCGAAGCTTACTGCAGAAGACAATTTACACACAGCACTGCAGCCGCTTCTTATATTGGATTTCAGATTCAGACTTCATATGATTGCCAGAAGTTTTGTTTTTCTCTTCCCTCTCCTTCATCAAATCCATAAAACAAATTCATCAGAACTTTAACTCAGGCCTTGTACAATGTGTGATTAAAATCAACACTGCTGAAGGCTGAGAGATTTAGACAGACTCCTCTGCTGTGCCAGCTTTGTTCAATCCAAACAGAACTAGGCAAACAGTCTAATATTAGAAGTAGAATATTAGCTGTAAACCACAGACCTTGTTTCTGCTACACCTATCTGTCTTTATCTCTATTCCTCATCCCTCTCTCTTCCTTTCCATCTGTCTTTTTCCCGGATGTGATTTCCTCCTTCCCGTTCAGTGTGGTATAAAGCAGAGACAGCAGAGCTTTCAAACAGGTTGTACTGTCAAACGTACAGTACATGAACCATCTGTCCTTTTCCACTCTGCTGTGCTGTTGAACAACAAAATGCATTTTTGTTTTTCACTAGCAAAACACTCTTTGGCCAAGATGTGTTCAGGTCTGACATTGCAAGGGATTTAAGGGATTTCGGAAAAAGGATGTCTCAACTTCCTTTTGACGGATCATGTGACTTGTTGGTCTTTAAAGCACAGCTTCCTTCTTCTCATCTCACTTTAACTTCTCTCTTGGTTCCTCTTTGTCTCTGCTTCCTGTGAAGGCACACTTGAAGTAAGGTCTCTGACAACAAGCAAACATTTAATTTAATCAACATTTAATTGAACCAGGCTGGCAGACACCACGTTTTACTTTCTGTTGGCACCTTTTTTCTATTTATCCTGAGGGGTCATACATTTTTCTTTAATCGGTCATTGAATAGACCTTTTTCACGGCAGCCATTTTGACATGAAATAGTAGCTAAACACAAACTCTGTTATCATCAGACTAATTAAGGTTCTGTTTCATTCAGGTCAAACAGGGTCAGGGTGCTGCTGTGGTTTGGCTCACTGCAAAGTCTCTGCTCCAATAAATGGAACTTAACCTTTTTTTTTTAGCTGTTAGCTGATTAGATAATTGTCCTGCTCAGTCTGTGCACGCCCACACTGTCACCACCTGTGGTGGGTGTCTGTTTGTTTTTACATTGGGTCCTCACACAATAAAACATTATTGTAATAAAATAGAAGTGTTCTGAACACATGTACAGATAAATTGACATGCACTAAATAATTTGCAACCTTCTCTAAACCTTTGCCACTGACAAGAGAACAACATGCGACACTGAGAGCTACGTCTAACAAACTAAATAACTCTGTTAATATAATACAAGCTAGCTAACTTGAACCCAGGCAAGCATAATATACTGCCTGTGCAGATCTTCTGAATGTGCTGTTGGAGACAGTTAATGTAAGCTGAATGGAAGGGCTGCAGCTTGTACTGTATTCACAGCCTCAGACATTTTGTTGGAACCCTAATTCTAATATTTTCAATTAAAACGTTGCATTCTTCAACCCTCAAAAAACAGTTTTACCGAACAGGTATTGTTCTGTGGTATTGAGTTATGAATGTATTTTTATGCAAATATAAACACTTGAAGACGTTTTCAGACACTTTCATTGCTTCGTTAATGTCTGGAACCTAGTGGAGGCTTATAGAAGTTGCTGGAGACTGAGGGACTTTGACATAATCTGATTAGAGAGAAAAGACTGAGGTGTAAAATGAAACCCAACCTTGAGCTGAAGGGAATTAAAGAGAAATTTGAGTCCATGCTCCCGTCGGGTCATGACCGATTCACACTGAGAATAAAAACATGGAACATTTATTCAAATGGTACCTGAAGGTCTGTGCTTTTATGTGTATTTAAGTTGTTTCTCTACACAGGATAATGTAACGAGCAACCAAGGTTTACTGTGCTCTCTTGATTTATACCAGCTCCTAATAACTGATGGTTTTACAGCAGGTTGTTGATCATCTCACCATGGTAAAGAAGGAGGCAGTTTTCATTCATTTTTACAGCTGACATATCTTAGTTTCTAACCACTGAGGAATTAGGCAGCCCGTGTTAGCCGTCTGTCACTAAGGCGCTGAAACAATTTCTGTAATATGTCTGCTGATTTCAGAATCTTGAATCATCCTCCCAAGTGTTTCATAACTTGGCCATTCAGAGGAAGTTGTTTATGAGGTACACAGTATTTCCTGTGTCGGTGCTGCATCTTACAGCCTGTCACAGACGGATGACCACTGGAAACAATTATCCATCAGCATGACCTTCACACACGCAGACACACATTAAATGGCTTGAGGCCATCACCACTCTAAGCCAAAGCTCTCTTAAATGATCAGCAATTTAAAGTAAGGAAATCGCCCCCAGCAAGGACAAACCTCAGCTCTCAGCTGCTGAAAAGTGCTGCAGAGGCATGTTTTGTGAATTGATTTATTGACTGTCATAGTAACCGACAGTAGGCAGACTAATGTTTTAAAACAGGGGTCGGCAATAAGCGGCCCGCCAATTATATCTGGCCCGCTAGATGACGTTGATTTATTTTAATATATATATATATATAAACCTCATGTTTCCTGTCAAAATACAACAATTCCACAGATTTCACAACATTTATTGAAAAGTAGCTGATAAGTAACGTGACAGCAGCCAGAACATCCTCGCAGCCTCTTTACTTGACGCACAGGTCTGAACACTAATTGGCACGTGCGTGCGCTGTAACCTGTGGAAAATAAAAGTGTCCTGTGTCCCTCTTGCAACGGACAACGTGAACAAATATGTTTTATTAAATGAAAAAAACAAAACCAAAGAAGGTCGGCAGATCTGCGCTGCTGTATACATTAGTTACGGCAGGTTGCTAAGGCAGGTTGACTGTTTCATGACAGACGCAGTGGGCGTTTAAGGCCATAAAACCCCAAACCACACACTTTTATACACCTTGTTACACGCATTTTGTGCAGTGCTCCCTTAATAAATCAGGCAAAAAATAAATCTAAGCAAACGATTCATGCTTGCATGTGATTGCGCTTCATGGCGAGGCATACCATTTGTTATTTTGTTGTTTCAGAACGGCACATCTTTTTCTGTGTGCATGTATTACTACGTATTTGTAAATGTATGCATACACTTTTTGCTTGATAAGAAGTGTATCCACTACAGTTTATATTGGACATTTTCATGTTTTAAGTTCCTGATGTGTGTCTGTCTGCATCGACAGAGATGACCAGGTCATTTGATGTGAGGTTCTTAAGGAGGTCAAGTTACAACACCAAACACTCAGACCACTGAGCTCGGCCTTGACTCAGTCTTCTGAGAGCTGTGGATGGAAAGACTTTTTAGTGTTGTTCCTAACAGAGGTTTGGGTGGTGCAACTCCTTTTTTCCCTTTAGAAGCCGAGAATGAATATTTGTGGTCTGTGTTGTAATGTCCATATTGTTGAGTAACTGATTAACACAAGTCATTGAGAAATCCTCACAAGACATCATTGTTTGACAGTCTTCTCCTGACACTGGACTAAGATTGAATACTCTGCCTGTACACCAATGGACATACAGTACTTTTAGGCATCATTAAGAACAATTGGGACTGTAAATGTTAGGCTAATTCCCTTCCTTATGATTTCATCTATTCATTGTTTTTTAATTTCACATTATAGTTTTTAAAAAATAATCATTTTTTTGGCAAAATGTCATTACATGTAAAACTAAACGTGCAGTGAACCAACACTGCAAAACACTTGTCAAGAGAAAGAATGTGGAAAACCACAGACCGCCCCGGAGAGAAATTGAAGTTACTATTGTGTTTTTGACCGGCGTCTCCATCAGTCCATTAAAATCTGCCGCCCACTTCCTCTAAACTCAACCCAACCCCTGTCATTGTGAGACCTGCTGGACTGGACTGGACAGGGTGATACTGTTATGGCCATAACATGGTAATGGTACTCCTGGTACTTTAATCCTGGTCCTGTTGAACTTGGAAATATTGTACTGCTTGGTCAGCAGCACTGCAATTATAATGACATCATTTAATCAGAACACTGGCTATAAGAGAGAAGCTTTTTTCTTGTGGAAGCTTTTTGTGTCATCGCAGCCTGCCATATGTTCTACAGTGACTGTATTCTTTGTTGTCATTAGCAACAGTGTTTTGACACTTGGATGTCCTAAATAATAGAAACTGTGTGACCCAAATACTGCTTCCCGTAAAGCCACCAGGATCTGACTCAATATGTCTAAGAGGAGGCTGCAGTGGAAAAGGAAAGATGGTGACGTATAGAGATGTGTGTAGATAAATACGGGACAGAGAAAAAAAGTAGAAGAAGAGGGAGGGTGTGGTACAACAAAACCACAGCTGTATTTTTATTGATTACAGAGAGACATCGAGTCAAGGTGTAGATATCAAGCAACTTGTCTTGTGGGACGTGTGGTGTGTGTTTTGAAGAGCTGACTATTAATAGAAAGTTCCTCTTCAAAGCTGGGCTGGGAGCGATATGATTGTGTTGTACCTTTGTTTTTTTTGTGTCACTGACATATTTGCTTAGTTGTTGTTTTCTAAAATAAACCAGTAATCCAATGATTTCTTACAACTATATAATATACTGTACTAATATCATATTTTACTGCTCTTGAATCATTTGCTTCTTTAGATCGACTTCATCTATTTGATGCTGATGTGCGTCAGGTGACTGTACTCACTGTACTCTGTCTGTATTCACTCCTTGTTGCATCTTCTCTTTGCTGTTCCATTATATTCAAACATACAAGGGGTCAAAGGTTTATTCGGGTCACCTCACACCTGTACAATACAACAGCTGTCAGCTGTACAGTACCACCATAAAACTCTGTGAAGCTGATATGTTGTTGTAATTTTGATACTCTAGTTAGTGGCACTAGACTGCATTTATGGATTGATTAATCGTTTAAATCATTTTTCAAGCAAACACAGTGAAACAATTTCATGCTTTCAGGCTCTGCTTTGTCATATTTAATCATAAACTATATTTTATAGTTTCAGTCTGTTGATCAAAAGTCAAAACTAGGCATTTTAACACTTTTTTAGGATGGACTTTTTCTGTCAATTTCTTGACATTTTAAAAGCTAACAATGCATTTATTAATGAAAAAAAGGATTTGATTTGTTACAGGGCTGTTGTACTGGATTGTATTAGACTGTATGCTTAATAAACTAATAACACAGTGAAGTCATGTCTATAATTATCTACAGTGTGTTTGTTTATGAACCAGTCAGCCAACATGCAGATGAGTGTGACATTATGTCTATAAATATGACTGGTTTCCTGCGTGTTAGTGAGAAAAAGAGAGAGGGTTGTTGTTACTCAACCCTTTGCACGTGTAATAATAGTACACACATTTTATGCATATTTGTAATCTTATTTTTATGCATCTTTTTTTCAAAAATAATACAATTCTAAGTTAAATCTTCTCACCCTGTCTTTCTCCTTTCTGTTTCAGGTATGCAGTGAATAAGTGTGTGATTTGGATTCTGGTCCTGGTTCTGCTACTCCCACCGGTCCTGTGCTCAAGCATCCTGACCAGTTTTGTTTTCTCCAGTCCAATACTCAAGGCAAATCTCATTTGGTTTTGTCCCATTCCAAGTTCTGTCAATGGCTGGTCGTGTTTTAAATCGGTAACCACTCGGCGCCAAGCTGGACCTCCAGACTTCGTCTCCCCACACCTGCTCCTCTGCCCCACACCCTAAAAACTCTCCTGAACACACACCACAGCTCCACAACTCAGGGCTCCGATTGGTCAGCGAAGAGGAGGAAGCGGAGGAGTATGTCAGTGAAGCAAGTCTGCCTGCTACACTCCAGGAGCTTACAGCCACCTACAGAGATGCAGAGACCATTACTGGTAATGTTGCGTGCATACGTTATAAACATAGGTAGACAAAACTTACTGGAATCCATTTAGCAGTGTTGAATCAGCACTAGATCCATAAATATATAATTCAACAGTTACAAATGATAGTCATTAAAGTAGAGCATAAGAGTCGTGTATGAAAGAAAAACTACATCAGAGTGAACTCAGTCCCAATCTCTAATGGGTGTTTGGAGAAAGCTGAAAGAACGTGTGTGTGTGTGTGTGTGTGTGTGTGTGTGTGTGTGTGTGTGTGTGTGTGTGTGTGTGTGTGTGTGTGTGTGTGTGTGTGTGTGTGTGTGTGTGTGTGTGTGTGTGTGTGTGTGTGTGTGTGTGTGTGTGTGTGTGTGTGTGTGTGTGTGTGTGTGTGTGTGTGTGTGTGTGTGTGTGTGTGTGTGTCGCTGTGAGAAACAGTCCCTCTCTGTGACCCTTTCTAATGTCACATCCTGTCAGTAAAGCAGCTCCAGGGGACGTCAGCCTATGGAAAGAGCTCCCAGTGGACTCTCTCTTTACTCTTTCACTCATCTCCCCTTCTCTTTTTTTCTCATCACTAAATCTTCTCTTTAAGGGAGCAGGGGCGACATGCATGTCTTGTCCCCCGTGGTCAGAATTTAGCTTTGCTTTGGCTCATCTCATCTCTTTACAGTGTGAATGAAGCGGTCTCTAGTATTTTTCAGATGGCTTTAACAACTGTAACACACAAACAAATCAAATATATTGATTCAACTTTTTTTTTTCTTGCAGCACTAATCATGCATAACCTTGAAAACGTCACAATACAAATCTTCTAGGATAATAGTTTTATGACTGAATGGAGCTGAGACTCCAGCACTTTGCTACTTCTAAGGAAAACTGTGAAGTGCAAAGTGCTAAGACACTGTTTAAGAGGGAGTTTAGGACCCTGAGGACCAGTAAGGAATGGGCCCAGACGAGGCAAAAAGGAGCTGGCCAAAAGCCATTTAAACAAGGCCATTAAGGTGGTCAAGCACTTGTACAGAACGAGGCTACTTTCACACATAAACAACAGGAAAAGGCCCTTTTTGTAGTTTCCTAAAGTGAACACCCTACCACCCATGACCATGATCTCAGTTCCTTGTATTATGGCCTTCATCCTCACACGAGCCACGAAGAAAGTCATTAAGACACAAGGAGCTTTTGTTGAACTCTCTCACCTTGAACACTCAGAAACTTGGCTCTACTGTTCATCCATCCATCCATCGAATCCCTTTCCAAATGAGTATAACCTTTCACAGTAGCCTGCAGTGCTGGTGCCTACACTGGTCTACATTTGGCATGCCACTGGTTACATTCAGGAAAGGTCATCAGTTTCACATACAGATAGCCAACCATTCACATTTACAGTATAGGCAATTTAGAGTTTTCAGTTCACCAAGTGGAGGAAACCAGAGCACCTGAGGGAAACCCATACGGTGTATGCACAAGCATAATGAGGCTTTACACAGATGGTATTCTTGCAGAGCTGGTGCTCTGGTGCAGCTGGTACAGTGCTTTGGTTTACTAACTTCAGACATTCAGAGGCGTCTTGGAGGTAGAACTGCATCTTCTGTACTGTATACTAGCTGTGATGGTCGCTGCTAACTGATCTTTAATCTGCTATACTAGAACAATGTTCTGATTAAACAATTGAGTGGGTGCAACAACCGACAGTATATTTTGCAAAGACAAATGGTGAAATAGCATGTTGGTAATATCTACTGAAGTCATGTGTCTTCAACACTGTAGTCAGACAGTTGAGGTCAGCTCAGCGTTGCCATCTGCTGGTATGATAGGATCACTATAACAAACGCCACTCTCCATTCACAGTTCGATGTATGATCTGTTCCAGTTTGAGTTCTTTCTTGCCTCCCTGTCTGTTACGTCTAACTCTCTAGTTGAATACTTCCTTGGACTGAGTTTGTGTGGAAGTGTGTGTGTGTGTGTGTATGTGTGTGTAATTTCATCAAGTCTACAGGATGAATGAACACAAAGAGCTGAATAGAGCAGCTCATTGCCATGGGGCAGTTCCTGGGCATGAGGTTAATTCTCCGTGGTTACCAGCCAGCAGTGATGTAAAGAGCTGAGCAACTGAAATTATGGGATGCTTGGTGAGGAGAGTGAGATCAGGAACAAATGGGCAGACAGAGAACTCGAGTGAAGTTATGTAAGTGGACACACAGAGTAGAATCCAAATTGCAGAGTCTGCTCCCTGACTCGCACTGCATATTAATCTTGAAATGATTTTATGATCTTTTGCATCAGAGTATAAAATCCTGAAAAACATTGTTTGTGACAAATTCAGTCAGACTGACAACAGACTTAACAAAGGAGTGCACAAGTGTTACTTGTTTTTCTCTCTTTGCTTTTCTGTCTCATTCTTCAGGATCATGAAATGGGTGCTGTCAGCACGTGATGCATGTTTACATATTTGATATTGTCCACATGTCCTGTCATGTCCATGTCTCCTCACTTTGTTGTTTCCAGCTCTTGCTTCTTGCCTGACACTACAAAACAGGAGCTCTAAAAGAGCTGTCAGATGGTCGGAGTTGTCATATTATATTCCAGTTAAACATTTTACATTTACATTTTCTGTTTTCTTGTATTGTCATACAAAAATATAAACTCAGGATTAAAATACAGTTCCTCCAGTAAGACCGCTGTAAGGTATTTTAAAATACTCCTTTCCACCTAATGTTCAGCTTTTTACTAAAATCCCACAAAATGTCCAACAACTAATCGGAAATACCAGCTTAAAGTTATATCCAGAAAATCTGATATGTGGAACTGCTTTTGGATCAGTTCTGCTGATGAGGTGAAATGGTCAGCATTGCTCCATCTTGACTATTAACCAAACCAGCACATGAGCATATCTTGTGTCACCAAACAGCATTGAAATCACAAACAGCCCATGTTGGTGTCACCTGTTGTAGCCTAACCAGCTGTGCTACCATGTCTGGCACTTTATATTATGGTTTGCTGCTTGGGTCAATCGACTTTACCACAGTGAAGTCAGTTGAAGACCAAAGTAACCAAAGTTTTGTAATGTAATTTTGACACCAGAATAGATAGCTGTTTGTTTTTTTTATGTAATTCATATAAGCACCAGAATGCCCATTAAATATTAAAACGTATTTATCATTCTGTTATATTTCCTTGTGGTGAAATATACATCTGCATTCAAACGTGTACTTCCACTCTGACCCCACATAGGGTAACACATTAATGAAGAATGACACATACACATACTTGACTCTGAGATTTACATCATTGGTGACATCTGAACACCTTGGTACAGCACATGGATCCTGTAAGCTGCCAGTGATATTTGACCACGTTGACGCACTCTCTCTGTGACCAGCGGCGGCTTTTAACTGTAGCCCAGTCTAATTCTGGGCAGGGCTGTGCTGCATGTCCTTGAGAACAACACTGAAGTATTTGGTTGAATGGTTCTAATAGGAAAACTGGTGTTACCAGATTTTAGTTGTTTTGTTGACTTTTCTCATGAAAGGCGCATAGAGTGTCTCTTTCTTATGAATACATAATGATTTTTCAATGTTTCAGGATGAAACAGGACATTAAAAACAACCTCTCACTAGGAATACACCAATACCTGAACGCACTTGATTGATGCTAATATCCAAAGTTGCTTTTCTTTCTCTGGATTAGTCTTACCAGACATCAAGTCACAATTGTGGGTGCAAATATGTTTACTAAAAACATTTTGATCACTGAATATTTTGTGAAATTATAATAAAGCGTTTATTCAAGTTTGTTTGTTTTTTTAAACTGATGATGATAATATTAATATTATTATTAACAACAACAACAATAGTATTTTGGGGGTAAGAAGTCTCATGGTGAGGTAATACCCAGAGTTCTTAAATATTTGCATGACACAAAAAACCTCAGAATTCAGTTTTGAGATGCACAGGGTACAGTAGTGATGCAAAATATCTTTTTACATATATTGTGATGTTTCCCCATACTGTTTTTTCATCATACTGTGAACACCTTATGCTGTTGCAACCAAAATTACATTTTGTGTCTAAACTAACTAATCACTAATCACTAATAAAGACCTTAATACACAAGCTCAGGAACAGGCTGACAAATCCCAGTGCCAAACACTCTGGGTTCTGTAGGATTACATGAAAAACACACTGAGTGGGTTTCTGGCAGTTTGGCTGCAGCTTTGCCCATGTTACACAGGCCATGATTACTGTTGTTAATGTGCTAAATCTGTTTCACGACCTGTTGCTCTGACACTGTATGCGCTCTCCTTAATCACACACTGTCTTTCCTCAGGCCTGTGTCTCCTAATGTGGGAGTTTAATATAGAGGAACTGTCAGCTGGAGCAGCTAGAAAGACAGTTAAACAGTCGGAACAACTTCAGGGCTGCTGTTCCCTCCAGTGTGTTTATACTGAAGCAGGACAGGAAGAGAGGGAGTGTGTTTAGTTAGTACAGCTGGTAAGAAGAGTCCAGCTGGGTTTGTTGGCTGTCAGAGTGAGTGAGTGAGAGAGTGAGGGAGGGAGAGAGAGAGGGAGAGAGAGGAGTGGGTGCAAGCAAGGGGTGGACCATGTGAATATCGTCATTGGCATGTCAGGCATGACGAACCAGTTTGGCTTGGGTCTCTTCTCCTCTTCACTCCTCCCTCCCTCGTCTCCTCTCTGTCTGTCTTTTACACCCAGTGCCGTCCTCTAAAACTTTTACCACCCTTTCTACTTCTTCTTCTTCTTCGTCTCCTTCCTGTCTCTCACCCTCCCAACCCTCTTCTCTCTCTCTTTCTGTCTCTCTCTCTCTCTCTCTCTGCTCTGTTATTTCTTGCGACCTTGCTCTTACCCGGTCCAGTGGAAAATGTGATTGGAGGGCAGGAGAGTCGGTGGCTTTAGACACCATGAGTGAGTATACGCCATGCGCGGCATGGTTTTCTGCCAGTCTCAGCTGGTCTTTAGTAAAGTTTAAATGTGTCTGGCTAACATCTGGATAGAGTTTCTCTCGCTGCCTCTATCTCTCTTTATATTTTCCCTTTGTTTGTTTTTCTTCACGTGAATCAGTCAGCTGCTTCTCCTTTTTTGGGCTTGTACACTTCAGGGTTTTTACTATTTTTTCATGCCGTCTCCATGCCAGCATTTAAAGTTGTTGTTTTTCAAGGTTAATAGTGCAATGCATATAATGTCAACTTTGTTGTGATTGTGCTATCACTTGGCCACAAGTGACATTACTGAACTGTAAGGAGGTAGCCATGTTTGACATAAGAGGCGTTGTACTTGGATTTGCCCTTTTCTGTTTAGCAACATCCACATGGTCCTGCAGTCTGACACTAACACCATGTGTGGAGGACTGAATCCAGCCCATGTTTGTATACCCCTCTTCTCTTTGGATGTCAGTACAGTAGCTTCTGTTTCAACACTGGCACTTTACTTTATTTACAATTAGCCTGTTTTTGTATTTTTGTAATCATCCATTATCAATGTGTTTCTGCAGGCTACAGAATGATCGAATGTTGTTGTGTTTATTCCTCAGTCTGTCAGTGTGAGATTGGCCTGTTCTTACATTTGAACTTGAACTTTATTGCCCTGGTGGCTACTAGCTGCTGCTAATGTTGGTGTGACCCCGCAGGTTGTGTTCTGTGTGCCAGCAGTCTATATTTACATTTGAATGCTGGGCTTGAACTTCTCTTAGTCATGTATCAACTGTGTTCATTGATACCAGATCTTCAGTTCAAAGTTCGGTTAAGTTAAAACTTTCTACAAGGTGCCACTTAAAAACTTTCTAATAAGTGTTACTACTCCCCTAAAGTAGTCCTTGTTCATTGCTGGTAGCCTGTAAAAGATATCAAGTGATACAGTTGATTCTCCTAAAAGACATTTTGAGTAACAGCAGTAGAAAACACAAGTCAAACAAAAGAAACGTGACGATCTTTAAAAAGTGAATACATTCATACAAAAAGAGAAATTGAAAAACGCTCATGTCTGTTTTACCAACACACATACACACACTTTACTGTCTCCATTGACCTTTTGTCAGCACACACAGCACGAATGGTTTGTGCTATTATTATCCTCATCCATGTCCTATCAGCACTCATTTTACGAGCTGGAGTGCATTGGTCATATTTCAGACCAGTACAGAGGAGAAATGTTGTGATTCAGATCACCAGAGAATTGATATTAAAAATGTATATATGGCTCACTTAAAGGTGGTGTCAGCCATACTGCAGAAAGATAGCTGACTGTTGCGTCTCATTGCTAGTTTGTCGAATACTGATGAGAAATAAACAAAGTGGCTTGGAGCGAGCAGCAGGTGGCATTCGTGCTGGGAATGAGACTCATCAGTCGACTATCTTCGGGCCACCAACCCTGGTCAACATGAGAGCTGTTGTGTTGTGCATTTTCCATTTATGTCAGTACTGACGACCCAGGCCTGATACATAACAATCAACTTTCACCAGTAAGACTGACCTCAGCAAAATCTAGTTTATTATTTTCAGAATTGTTTTAACATTTGAGTAGTGCACTGCTTTCATGTGTTGTCATAAATGTGAGAAGAAGATCAATTATTATGATGCAAGCACACAACTAAAATATTTTTTTAAGAGATGTTGATCCGCCGCAGCACTGTATGTTGTTGAGTATGATAGGATGTCCTTTTCTAATGGCATTAGTAGGAAATGCAATTCAGTACTTCTGTGTTGAAACCTCATTGGCTGTGCTTTCTGAATGATTTCCCAGCTGGTGTGTGTGTGTGTGTGTGTGTGTGTGTTTTCCCTTTTTAGCACAGTCAGTCATTCAGTCTGGATTAGCAAACTGTGAGAGACGGCATTGTTGGAAAGACATACATGTAAACAGACAGACGGAGGGTGAGACAGGCAGCAGAGGGCAGCGACAGAGCCAGAAATCGAGGGAGGCAGAGAAACAAAGGACTGTATTTTTACTGGATGTTAATTCTCATGTCTGTGCTAATTCTGTCTATCCAAAGAGCTTTTTCAATTCTCCATTTCTGTCCAAGAAAAAGCTGATTTCTGTGTGTGAACAGAGAGAATGTGCACTCTAATGGGAGTCCTCAATGGATGACTCCAGTTTTAATAGCACACTGAACTGATGTGTGAACAGCGAGGCACATATCTGAAAGCTTAGGTAAGATTATGTGGTTTTCCACAGCAGCACACAAAAGTGGCTCTGGGGTTGACTCACTGGGTTTCAATAGGAGGCTGCTGTTGACTTTGTTAAGGAGATGCAGACAGTTCATAGACCGGTTAAGCTGCCATGTCAGATGACTTCTTGTGTTAAATAAATAATTGTGAGTCTTTTGTTTTCTTATCCCATAGAGAATAAAT
This sequence comes from Collichthys lucidus, assembly GCA_004119915.2. Lineage (NCBI taxonomy): Eukaryota > Metazoa > Chordata > Actinopteri > Sciaenidae > Collichthys > Collichthys lucidus. Next base: position 10,042,076 of record CM014091.1, on the reverse strand, counting down.
AAAAACAGCAGAAGCTGTGAACAGTGCATTTTGTCTGCAGTTGAACCTATCTGAGGATCTTTAAAAGACTGTTTTCACTTGTTTCTTTTTATCTTTGTCTTACTTTAAGTCCTTTCTTAGACAATAGTATAGTCTTCCCTTGTGCATGTGCTGTCAAGTGCCTTTGAGCAGGTAAATACAGTGCACTTTGACTTATAAAACTCTCCTAATATATTCCACAAAGAGGACACAACATGTTACTGTACATTTGTGATACTGTTGCATTACTTTCTGTTAAGCCTATGGGTCTAACTAATCATTGCAGCCAGTAACATGGTTGTGAACAACCAAGGGAGATGAACCCCAGAACAAATAAGCATTTGATTAATTTGACATAATAACTAACTGACATAAACTGACAAATGAACCTGGCCTTTAGTTAGTCTCCAGAAGTAATGGATTAGTTCCACAATTTACCACTAGATGGCATCATATACTTCGATATATTTGTCACAGTAGATATGACATAATTGCTTGTCTGGATTATAAATGAGATAATCTAAATGTTACAAATACTAAGAGATGACATGAGTTTTGCACACTGATGAGGACAGCATTGCAAGTATTTCTTATATCATGCCTTTAAAAAAACATCTGGCCAAAGAAAAGAACAAGTCCTAAACAACATCTGTCTTTCTCTCTGTGCAGATGTGTGTAACAGTACTGATTTGCCGGAGCTTGAGATTATCAGCTTATTGGAGGAGCAGCTGCCAGTGTACAAGCTGAGGGCCGATACTATCTTCGGCTACGAGCAAGATGACTGGCTGCACACGCCGCTGGTGGAACCTGACTGTGCCCTCGACCTCACCACTGAACAGATAGAGGAGACCCTCAAGTACTTCTGTAAGTTCATCACTCACTGATGGTTTGGTTTAGTTTTCTTTTAAATATTACCATGATGGCTGGTAAAGTAAGAATTATTATTTTTTTTATAAAGCAAGAACGTCAAAAAGATCTGAGGATTTAAGTATTTTGTGATCCCACATGAGACAAACAAAAACAACTCACCCTGACACCCTTTGTACACTGCCCCTCAAAGATTATCGTCCCCTAAACATATAAGTGTTAATGTGTTCCTGAAAGACACCAAACACATGTCAAACACTAAGAACAGGAAATGAGATTTCTGGATTTAAGCTTCAGGAATGTGTTACAGGAGAGAGACAATGAAGATTTAAGATCGAGTTATACTGACCTTGAGCAAGCAAAAATTAGTGAGAGGAAAGGAGAGACAGAAAGGGGGCCATCTGCCCATCACAGTCAGGGTGAGACAGCTGACCACAGGTTGCCACAACAAACACACCTGATCCCTCAGTTGGTTGATGTTTTGCTTTCTCTTGCTCTCAGCCCTCTGTTGTGTAGGTAGCACGTGTCTGCTCCTGTCTTATCAGACTAAGAGCTACCATGTGGTTGACGTGTATACCAGCTTTAAACCACACACACCGACTCTTGCACACATTTAATAAACGCACACAGGCTCAAATAAAACACGTGCAAACACTGCACATGGCAAGCTGACGGAACTGAGTGTTTTTTTTTACCATCAATAATTCAGCACTAATCCATGTCTGCTTGAACTGTGACTCAGGGTAAAAAACTGTTTCTAAAAAAAGATGGAGCGTTTTATAAAAAAGCCGAAGTGAGAACTGTAATTTCACCTTTATGCCCCATGGCGACATGGTCACTTTGACATTAGTCATAGCTAGCAAGGCTAAGAGGCAGTGACAAGGTCATGTTGCATAAACTGTACGAGACATTCGAGAGGAGTGTTTCGTTTAATATTCAGCATAATAAAAAAGCTTTTTTGGCTGCTCATCTTTTGATTATTCCGACTGGAGGCATGTTGCTTCTCATTATTGCCTCAAACAGATGGCCGGGTATCAACACCCTGAGGGCCATGAATGCCCAGACATCCTGGTCATAAAACACACTGGAGCTGTGTTCAGGTCTCAGGATATTTTCTCTTTAATAACCAGTACTAACTATCCTAAAACAGTCATTGTGTATTAACAGACTCATGTGCTCAGTGTGTATTTAAGTATTTAACCTGCTGCATGAGAAGGACAAGCGTGAGGAGACGATGACATGGAGGCAACTGACCGGATTAATAGATGTTCTATAACCATTCTAGCTATAATGTCATATATATTTACAAGCATGTGAAAAATAACAATGAATGCATCATGGATGTGGATGGAAAACACCTATGTTTTTATTTCTTTTTTTTCAAAATACAGCATATTATACTGTCATACACAGTTGCTTAATGATGTACCAACTTTAAACTTGTCCAATGATTTCTATTCATACAAAATTTGGATATACATATCATGATCTAGTAGTGACTGTATGTATTTGTATACAGTACCAACTGATGACATGTAACTGAATCTGTTGCCAGGGGCTGATGCAACCTCACTGCATTGCACAAGTAAAATCTGGGGCTGTTCTATGACCCCTCTAGCTTATTAGCATTAAACTACAAGTCACTGAGTTCACAGGAGGTTTTTTTTAACATGTTAATAATGCCAAGATGTTCCCTTTATAAGCATCATTTTGATTATTTTCCTGGTAGCTTGGTCGTGGTTTTGTGTTAGCTTATAATGTGCATCATAGTAGTGTCTGTTAGCACTTTGAAGCTGGTTGACATTGAATTTTATTGTCATTGAAATGGAGCTTATTTAGCATTTTGCTTTTTCCCTGATGACACAACATTATTCTATATCTCTCATGCTCTGTGCATGTGCTTATTTCATCACTCACTCCCCAATCCGTGAATACCTATTGTGTTCATTCATTTTGGGCCAGCCACGTCACCCCTGCCAACGCTGCACTGCTTTCCTGCGAACTGTTTTTACATGCTGCTCAGCCTCAGGCCTTGGAGTCTGAGCCTGTTACTATAGAAACCACACAGAAGGACAAAATAGAGGAGAGGAGGAAGAGATGCTTACATACGAATAGAGGGTGGGAACAAGCCAGTGATGCTGCTGCCTCTCATTGGTTGTAAAGACTAATTATCCCGCCCACCCCACAGTGTCATGATTATCATCATTTCTGCTGCAAAACCCGTGACTGCTGCTGCTGCTGCTGCTGCTGCTGCTGCTGCTGCTGGCTCTCTCTCACTCTATGTATCTCTGTGTATATTGAGTCATTGTTAGTGATGCCGTGGTCCATGTGTAGAGCTAAAGCTGTCACTGAGCAAGGAATGTTACACAAGAGAAGACGGTAGATATGGTATGACTTCAGAAAGACTCGACCAGAGGACAAACTGGCAGGAGCACGGAAATATAAATTGATGGGATGCTATAAATGGACGGAGACATGAGAGGATAGAATCTGGCACGTTTGCTGAAGCTTTGGAAGGACTGAGGAGAAACTGATGTACAGGGAAGAAAGAGACAGCCCAGATTGACGAAGGTGGTACATTACAACATATGCTGAAGAATTAACAATGGAGAAAAGGACAATAAAGTGGCAATGTGGGTTTTTCTGCTGACAGCTGATGACGCAAGTAACGGTTCAGCGGGATGACGGGCAGAAATGACACCAGCACCACAACAGATATGGAACATAATACGCTGACAGTTTGCTGCTAATGAGTGTGGGACAGAAAGAAAGGACATATGATGAGTCGGGCAGACTGTCGTTAATGTGCCAGCTGGTACCTGCTAAGCATGCTGGGATAGCAGAACTGGCCACTAACTGAGTGACTAACGGACACTATCAGTAACTAGTTTGTGTCTAAGTATGCTGGGACATTGGAAACAATACAGCTGTCTGTCAGAGCAGTGAGGATGAAGAGACGAGGCCTTACTAGAGGCCAGAGGTTTGTCAAGGCAGACTACTATGAACTGGACTGGTACTATGAAGAGTGTACTGATGGTAAGACAACAGTCTGCTAGAGTTTTGCAGTGACTTCTACTACTATGTGCCAAGGGCAGTGATGTCACTGGTTATGTAGCAATAGTACGAGGGTGGTTTTACATAGATTGCTGTGGTATAGTGAAAAATGCACTAACAATCAAAGACCAAAGCTGTCTCAAAAATGAGTTGTTGTCTTCCCGGGTAATGCCACGCTTTTGAGTATAATGTTGTGATGTAACCACTAGCCAGGGTTTATACAGTGTCCTGAGGTTAAATGGAGGAGAGATAGTGGCAGGATTGGCCAGTGTTAAAGAAGACACATAGACATTTCTCCTCAATATAATTAGAGAAGTGGATGTTGTCCTTCAACTAAACTCTGAGTAGATTCAGCTTAAACTGAGCCCAGAGAATGTGACCTTGTGCACTGGCATTCACGACAAACACAGCATAATTAAAGCTGTAGTTCCAGCAGGCAGTGGCTGCTGGATACAGTAGGTGTCATAACAGGTGCTCTGTTGCAGCTGAGTCAGTGTGGCTCACCCTAAAATAGGGCCACAGAGAAGCTTATATGACTAGCTGGGGGTGTAAAGGTGCTGAATGAGACACAGATACCATGTGACCTGAAAAGGTTCATAGAAGTTGCAGGTGGAAAAAAAAACTGTTTATTGTGATAAGAGATATGTAATGAGGGCAGCTGGTAGACTGTAAGAGTGCGTGAAAGGATTTTTGCAATGATCCCTCAAATGTGGTTACCAAACACCAAAGATATGGTGGGATGAGGCCTGCCCCATTTCACTGTTTAACAATAAACGTTATTGTCCAAATAAAATGAAAGTGCACTGAAGCAATAGACTGGACTAAAGAGAATGATAAATTATAACTATATATATATATATATATATATATATATATATATATATATATATATATATATATATATATATATATATATATATATATATATATATTATATATTATTAATTATTATTATTATTATTATTATTATTATTATTATTATTATATTTTATATATGTGTGTGTGGATAATGATCCTCCAGATTGATCCACACAGCGAAGGCATGTGGAGGACTGATGGTTCCTGGTCATGTGACATGTGACTAACAGCAGGTTATAGCAGGGGTTGGTTTATTACCAGCCTGTTGGCACTGCCTCTTGCTCTTCCTCCCCTTCTCCCTGCATCTTTCTCCTGTTGTCTGTGTCTCTCCTCTGAACCATGCATTTAATGTGAAGGTCTGATGCAAGAGAGTATGATCCATTACTGTAGTTATTATGTGCACAATGCTTTGCATGTGTCAGGGATGCTCTGTAGACATTCTTACATAACAGTTTGAGACAGCTTAGCGCCTCCCCAATGTGAGCTGTTCAGCTTAAACATCTGCAAAAATATTATTTATCCCTGGCAGCTAACCCACACCGACAATACATTTTGCAACTTAGCTCAACGCTGAAACGATGAAATGACCAAATGAGAAGGGAGGTGCTGCTTCTTTGATAAATCTGATGGAGAGTAGGGGCAGAAATAGAAAGCAGCTGGTTTGCTGTTATTCTGAGATATGCAAGGGAGGGATGTGGAAGTAGGTTGGATTATATTTAGCCCAATGATTTGCATGCTGCTCTAAGCCACCCTTGTCGATAGCAGCCTGCCAAATATTCTTTGGCACTTTCAGAAGCCTTCAAAACAAATAACTGGAAGGGTGGAGGGCAACCAGGACAGAAGGCTATAGGCATGAAAACGAGGGCAAACTGTTCTTCCATTGGGAATGCGATAGTGGAGGGATAGTTAAGTTAATAAGAAATAAAAAGACAAAATGTAGATTTTTTTGTCAGCACTTGGAAGTCTGTGTAGGTAGTAGCTTTCTGTAACTGTCTCTCCTACATAATTAGTTTGCACATGCTTTTACAATTATTAAAAAAGTTATTTGATCTTTGAAGTTTTGTGACTTTACTCATGAATGCTGTATTATAGATACTATAGACATGATAGTATGCAACTTAATCAACATGTTGGACAGATGATAGTTCTGTTGCTAGGTTTTTTGTTTTGTTTTTTAATCCCAGTAAATGTCTTTGACTGGGTCAGACATGTAACTGTCTGAAATGTTTCTTGTGTAAATTTGTTGTCCAATTTAGTCATTTTCTTCAAAACTGTCGTAAGGGGCTTGCCAACAGAGACTTACCAAACAAATCAGACGAAAAGACGGAAGGTTGTATGAAAGGGAAAACGGAAAAAACAAGTCAAGTGTAAAGAGTGAATGTGACCAGAAAAGCAATGGGAGAGGGAGAACACTGCTCTAAAGCATTGAGTGGTGTTTGTCCTTTTGTTGCCTGCAGCATTCTATCCATTGGGCCGTTGAGTGGAGTTACTCAAGCGTGTGGGATGGTACTGAGCTGGCATCAGTTTTCAGGACTAATTACAGTAATTGTAACACTTGAGCAGTGACTAATGAGCAGAAAACCGGGCCGCTTTGATGGGGCCCAAATTCATTTTTGAGGGAGTGGGTTTAACGGGTCGTACTAGTCCTGCTCAGTGTGACATATTTATTCTCTATAGAGTTATTCTTTATTTGTCTTTATGAATGTGAAAAGTTTGTTACAGCAAAACTTTCTTGAATAGTAACTATATATACAAATTAAATATACTATTAAATAAAATAGGACAGTTTAGCAAAATCACCACTCAACCTGAACTTAAGCATTTGCATGTTGTGATAAAAGTTATAATCTACAAAGAAGGCTCTCAAATTCAATGGTTAACGAAAGTTGAATAAGAAACTAAATATGCGGAAAGGGTCAAAATACTTGCCATATTTCTCAAGATCTTACAAAGACTCACAAAGAAAAGTTTTGGCGTTGGATTCTGGTCCTTTTATGTCCACTTTCTGAAACTCCTATTGGGCGTGCTGCTCAGTCTGGTCGGCTTGATCCAGTTCTGTCTTTTCTTGAAACTTGGCGATCTTTGTGTGCCAGTTTTCAGAGCAGTAGGTTGAAATGCTTTTAATGTATTTAAAAGATTTAGAGCTTAAAGATCTATTCCTTCCAAAAGAAAGTACATTTTCTCTTTACTTCAGTTTACGTGATTATAGCTCACTAGACTTCATTCCGGTTTTCATGCAACACAGTAATGTCCTAGTGGTTAACCCAGTGAACACGGTGCACTCTTGGCAGGAGCACATGCAGGATGTGATTTTAAACTCTGGTGCTGTCTTTCAGTTCTTGAACGCTTCCTGCACAAAGTTACATAGTGCAGAATCAGGCAAACAGGGCACAGAGAGGGAATGAAACAGAGAACAAGGTTATTTTACGGCAGTAAAGTTTCACAAGGAGGATTCTTCTTTATTATCATTATTTTTTCAACAATTATTCTTTATTCATTTAATCATTAGCCACCAGGTTAGGCTTGCTGCTGTATGAATATCACCTGATGATACAGGCCAGAGGTTAAATATGGTATAAAGATTCTGTGTGATTGGCCCCACCCAGGGAACAGGTGCATGTCTGTTATTGTTCTGCACTATTGTCACCATAGAGGCAGACTGGACTGTACCAAGTTACTGCCATTTGAGAGGGGTAATAAGAAGGACTTACTTTCACTGGATTTGAAGCCTACCTGAGAAACGGGTCTCTCTCTCAGCTCTGATTCGCTCTTGTTGGTGTCAGTCTGAACTATCTCAACCCTTTAAATGGAAAAATGTGGGCTGACATTTTGACGATTAGGATAAAGGATAAATATTAGATTACAGATGATAATAAATGCTGTCATCTGTTGTGTTAAATCTATTTTAACCCAGTTTTCTGACCTTAAATAGCTTATCCTTTATAAGTCTGTGTGTATCCACCCCCTCTGCCTGTGGTAAAGTAGAGTAGGCCATTCACAGACCAGTCACAGAGGAGACTGGGAGGAGTCGGGTTATCTGGTTGTCTTACGGCGCTCTCACAGGGGACAAATGATACACAAACTCACTCGACTGATACACACACAGACTTTGACAGTCATGTACGAGTGTTTAGAGACACACTGCTGCTGTCCTCTCTGTAGCAAACACTTTGTTAGATGTGTACTTTCACATCTAAGTACACAGATTAAGGATGAATTCATAGTTTAAAAGACACACCCACAAATGTACACAGTACAGGTAGGAGCCATGGCGTTGCACCTGCAGGCTTTGCGGTTTAGTGGTTAGCCTTCGTGCCAGAGTGGACGATGGCTCTGCTCGCTGCTGCTGGTACGGAAGACGAGCTGGAGTACTCCAACCAGACGGAGGACGAGGAATATGTTTGTCTACCCAGTCATGGAAGCACAGAGCAGGAGGAAGAAGAAGAAGAAGAAGAGAAAGAGTATGTCTCTCTTCCCAGTCATGATGGCACAGAGGAGGAAGAGGAAGAAGAGATGGATGAAGAGCAACAAGTTCTGTGTGAAGGTAGTCTGTGGTCTTTGCTATCAGGGACATGATCTCAGTTGTGCTCTTGTTTTTAGTCCTGGCTCATGTGCACAAGCTTCCTAAGCAGTCCGTTATTTCATCTTAATTAATCGAATTAGATATTTGGGTTCTGAGGGGGATTGTTGGATATTTGTGTAACATTTTAAAAGGTGAAATGTGTCCTGTTGAGTCATCCTGCAGGCGCAGTAGTGTTATTATCTGCTCTCGGCACAGCATGGTTCGTCTGCCTGCTGATGTGACATGTTCAAACATGGGCTTGGCTCTTTATCCCAGCTGTTAATAGCGTGTTAAGTACCCACATGCTTTTGTATATTTGCCTAAAGACACTTCTGGGAGGTGTTTTAGGGTTGAATAACGAGCCTAAATTTGGGTAGAAAAGCAGAGAGTTGGGAGCTGATGATGACACAGAAGGATGGGTATTTTATTAGATGTGTATATAAACTGAAGGTACTGTATCATACAGGTACAGCAGAGGAATCTTGTGATCGGATCAACTCAAAGTAGCTTAAGTGGGATTTTAATACGCATACACATATGCATGAATAGAAAATAAACTCTGACCGGGATTGGACTCTTTATCATATTCAACCATATATGGAACAGTGCATGAGGCACTATGGCATAAACAATTTTTATAGTGCCAATTCAGATTATTATCAACCTAATTAACTGTACTAAATGATACGCCCTTACATTATATTACATTTTATACAGGCTGTGAGGGATAAGTAGGACTCCTTTTCGTTGTCTGTTGTCTCTGGGTTTGTTTGTTATTGTTAAACCCATGTGTTGTCTGTTTCCCAGTAGCAACAGGGGGACTGATGAAGGCAGAACTCCAGACTTCTGCTTCCATCGGCTCCCCTGCTGCAGACAGAACATCAGGAGTCTGCTAATAGATTCTTACTGAGCTTTAATGACATTTTAACTCAGATCCCTGCGGCACCTAGCTTACCTCATAGGTGCCAGTAAGGTTTTTTTTTTTTTTTTTTTTTGCAAAAACACATGTTTGCTTGTGTCTTAAATTACCTGCTCCCCCCGGTAAAACACCAAGAAAACATCCCGATCACCTTCCAATATTAAATTACACCTCACACAATCCAGGTTACAATTGCCTTCTCTGACCTGTGTCTTCACCTTTTACTTCACCACTTATTTATGACCAAAGTGGATTAATGATGAAGTAAATCAGCAAGAGCCTGACCTCACTGGGAGAGCAGGAAGTCCTGATATTTTCTTAGTGGACACACCTAATTAATTGTGCAGCCTTGTTGGCCTTTTGGTACAAATGATAAGTGGCAGTGTGTCTGTGATCCTTTCGTTATCAAGGCTCTTTTGGTATTTAATTTTTCATTTCAGTTGCACCCAATTATTGATCCAACTTGGGTGGAGTGTTACCATGCATGTTCTTCAAAGCACATCATACAAGGAGTATGACAGGCAAACAGGCTGCACCTTCAAGGCTATCAAGTGTACAATCTCATTGTAGATGATGTGTGTACGTACGCGCATGTTTCTTGGCTATCATCATGCCGATTTGTTCCCTCGGTAACGCTCTGTGCCTTAACAACTCACCCAGGGAACAAGAGTTTTGTGTGTGTGAATGTTTTTATTTTTTTTTGTGTGTGTGTAACACATGTATCAGACAGAGTTTTATTGTCATCTCAATGTCTGATGTGTGAAATAAACCTCTAAGTGTTTTATGATCAAACTCCCTGGACTGTAACATCAGCCTAGTTTCATGGTTGTCAATGTTGGTTGGTCCATCACTTTGGTCCAGGCTGAAAAACGTCAACAACTACGCGATGGATTGCCATGACATTTTTTACAGACCTTCATGGTCCCCAGAGGATGACTCCTCCTCCTGACTTTAATTTTTCTCTAGCAACACCATGAGGATGACATTTGTGGTTTGATGGATTGCCATAAAATTATGTGCTGATATGCTACTCCCCTACAGAATTCATTGTAATAACATAGTAATAGCTTATCTCTAACTTGGTAATGCAACCATTTTTTGTTCATTGCCAACATCAGGCCAAAATTTTCATGCAAATTTTGACATGCTAGCATGATACACTAAGATGTTGAACATTGTAAATATATTGTTGCTTTTTACCACCTCATAGTTGCAGTCCAGAGTTGTCTGACATGGTTCAAGGAGGGAAATGGTTCAAATCCTTGACCACCTTGGAACCGTTGGGTAAAAGTGCAGAGGTGCCCTCATTTAATCAAACAAAATACCTCTGTGGAGCTGTTCACTGTCATGAACGCTCTTCCAGCCTTGAAAGAGAAAAGAGCAACTTGTTTAATAATTAAAAGTAATGATAGGGAAAAATCCTTAACTAAAGCATAGCCAGCTGAGGCCTCGTGTCTGTTTCCAGCAACCAGTACACTGTCTGTGTTGTATGAGGACATGAAAATATGTTGTTTGCATCGGCCAACACTGTTTTGCATCCTGGGAGGCCACTTTGTGAGCACTGTTGTGTACGTGCCTGACATGACATTTGTTCTTCCAAACCTAAGTAAAATAATATTTCTGTGGAAGCTGAAGTATTTCAATTGCACTGTGCTTGTGTGCATCATTATCTCTTCGTGGCCCCTGACATTACACCTCCAGACAGTCTAACGTCACACACCTTATCCCTTCAACTGATGGTGTTAAAAGTGACTAACAAGACTGTACAAAAATAAACATCATACTGTAGCGCCAGTCAGACCAAGTAACTATATCTACATTAAAGTAAATTTAACTTCAGAAATACTATTATACAGTTGCATGTGATCAATGAAACAATCAATGAAAGTGTTTGAATTTTAATCTCTTAGGTGAATAACTCTTCCAGTCTGCACTGAAAGCTGATTAGTTAAAGTCAGAGGTTTGCATGAGGACAGGGGGAGCTGATAATCAATGTGTGCTTATGAGGCTGAGGCACTGTTGTGTTGTATTCAGTAACTTATCTTTTCTGAGTCACCTGGCATGTAGGTTGATGAAAAGGTGGGTCTGTGAAGAATGTGGGTGTGTACTTCTTAAGATTAATTTCTAAGAGCAATAAAAGATTGTAAAGGAAAGGTGATAGCAGGGGGAACAAAGTCATTTTTACTTCAGTATGAAATCCAAGACATGGCAGTGTTTGTGTGTCAGAAACACGGAGAATCTGATTTGTAGTTGAATTTTTAACAATTATATTTGCCTTTTCTACTGAATCTAGTTGCATAAAGACATTACAAATGTGGTACTTTATTCTAAAATATAAGATTCTCACAACATTCTCTGTCACCTCCAGTCAAAAGACCTAAATACTGTAAAGGAGAGCTGAGGTTGCTGAAGTGAAACGGTGATACCTGGCTGGGAGGAATGTTATATGGTGACAAATCTAATAGATTTACTATTGGCATTTGTTATTGACTTGTTCTGTCTTTGTGTCCGCGCAGTACTGTGTGCTGACAGAGTGGGCCAGATGACGAAGACCTACAATGACATTGATGCTGTCACTCGGCTACTGGAGGAGGTAAGATCATGTTGAGTGAGGGATTACAGTATATGCAGATTGTGAGGTACTTTGGTCAAATGTTGTGACCTGATAGTCTAAGCACAAGCTGCCTTATGAGGTTCATAACAAAGGAGGCTTTGTGAAACCACATCATGAAACTAGTCTGTGTGGCTGATATTCAAATCTACCCGTCCACATTAGAATGTCAGGCAGGATGTCACTAGTGAAGATCTCCGGTGACGCTGTCTGCTTGAATAAAAAACTGAAAATAGAACGGCGTCATTGTTAAATGAATCATCAAACTCAACAGCAAGGCAGCCATCCAGACTAAAGATCGTCATACATGAATAAACCAGACAACAGGTCTCACCATGCGAGACATCATTGTGCTGCCGTGAAAAGTTTACTTCCTTAGTTGTTTTGTTACACTAAGCTGGATAGGTGTAAACTTTTGTGTAGATCAGTAACATGTAACACTGTAGGACCAGCAATGTTCTTATTGATTGAAGCCGGACATAAAGCAGGCGTGTCTGACAGTCATTAGCACAGGTTCATAATAAGCTTTTGATTATAGTTCAGTTTTCTGGCACTGTTGTGGGGAAGAAGAGACTGACACATTGCGTGTCACAATCACAACTGCCCTTGATCATCACATTGCTTTTCTGTCACCCTCTGTTGTTTTAATTCTTTATACTACCATTTCCTTCCTTGCTGAGATATTTAAGTCAACCTACAATTTAAATTCACCTCTGCTGCACTTCATTCACATACATTATTCCTGCATGAGTGAATCTGCAGAACTAACTTTTTTTGCAGAGGTTTAGAAGAAAAAAATCCATAATTGTGCCATATCTGTCAGTGCAAATTGAAGCGGGCAGCAGCAGCCAGTGAGCTAAGCATAAAGCCTGGGGCAAATCTAGTTTGGCTATGCCCGTACAGTGATAACAGTGTTCCCATCCTTTGTCTATTCAATGTCAAATAATTACTGTTAAAGCTTTAATGTTTGTGATGTTTTAAGTGTTTTACTGTTCAAACGTTAAACAAAACCTTGTGTCGGTGCAGAAAGAGCGTGACTTGGAGTTAGCGGCTCGCATCGGACAGTCGCTGCTAAAGAAAAACAAAGCCCTCAGTGAGAGGAACGAGCTGCTGGAGGAGCAAGTAGAGCACATACGAGAGGAGGTACAAGAGTGTGTGGGCGTCTGTATTTGATGATGACAAAATATGAGTATGTTTGAGCTGCGTCTGTATAAATCAAGTATATACTCTGTCATTTTTATAGGACCATACTGGTGGTTGAATATGACTTACAATATGTAAAATCATCGTTACGAGTTCATTCTGAATGTGTCCTTGACTTCTTTCACATGTAGGTTTCCCAGTTGCGTCATGACCTATCCATGAAAGATGAGCTATTACAGTTCTATACCAGCGCTGCCGAGGAAAGTGAGGGGGAGTCCATCACCTCCACACCGTATGTCTCTTTTCATTCGTCTCCTCTCATCTTTATCTCCTCTTCTCTCTGCCTAGATAAAATGTCATGCAGTGCAGTTATCAGCATTGAAATTCAAGTCTAATGCAAACATTTAAAACACTCTCCTCTGAAGCTTTTCTAAGCTGTGAAACATGAGAACATCTAACAACAGCACGTTTCTCTATCGTGCGTGTGTGTGTATGTGTGTGCGTATATGTGTGTGTTCACAGTGTACACCCCAGTGAAACCAATGTGTCAACTCCAACTTTTTTCCCCTTGGACTCCTTGCAGAAGAAACTCAAAGATCTGGAGGAAGAAAACAAATCATTGCGATCCGAGGTACTTTGTAAATCATTAATACATTTTCTGTTTGTTTTTGAAGTAAATCGATATTCCTGTACACATAACTTATCAAAGTACATTAACATGTTACATGGTACATAAATATTGCTTCCAAAATGAATAAAAACCCAGTGTAATGTTGGTAATGTTCATCAAAATCTTAAAAATATTTTCTGTTTATTTCTATTACACATAGGACATTTATCAAATCTAACGTTACAAAAGCGGTGGAATTGTGTTTGGGTTTGCTCAGCTTGGCAGTCAATTTACACCCATAATCCCAACACAGCTAAAACAAATCCTGAAGTTTAATTTATTTTACTGGCAGCAATAGTTTTGTTTTAATTTGAATGGCATACGCTCTGAGCATGATGGTTGACTGGTTATCTTTTATTTATTAGGCTGATTAATAATGTCCACAGCGTGTAGTATTGGTTAGTAATATCTTTTTGTTTTGTTTTGTTTTTTCAGGCCAGTCATTTGGAGACAGAAACTATCTCCTATGAGGAAAAAGAGCAACAACTTGTCAATGACTGTGTCAAAGAGCTACGTGAGTATGGCACTGACTGGAGTCATATTTCATATCATTATTTTCCATGTTAGATCTGTCTACTTCCTCACTCTTTAAAGGCAGAAAAGCTGGTTTCTTTTTTTTTTTTTGGCAGATTTTCATTTGAAATGAACACCTCTTGATGCTTCCAGGTAATTCCAACATGCAGATTTCCTCTCTGGCTGAAGAGCTGGCCAGGAAGAGTGATGACGCCTCCAGACAGCAGGAGGAGATCACACACCTCCTCTCCCAAATAGTAGACCTCCAGAAGAAGGCCAAGCTGGTATGACAGATCCCCAGACATCTCTCATGCGGCTCACATTACATATCTACTGCTAAAGCCTGTGTGCAGTGCACCTGTGTGTTTTTCATATCTGCTTTCCTATTTTGTCTGGCATGTTTGTAGTATGCCGTGGAGAACGAGGAGCTGACACAGCACTTAGGTGCAGCCAAGGACGCCCAGCGACAACTCACTGCTGAGGTTAGCCAATCCACAACCCGCTGACCGTGGCATCCACATCATCATTTTCTGCACTTGGTAGCTTCCACCAACAAAAATCTTGCTAGAAGATCCTCCCTGGGAACAAATGCTGTTTAATAGTATTTTGTGTAGTGTTTTGTGCTTTTATGATCTAATAATTGTAGTACTATTCACAATATCAATATACTCCAATATTTTTGGTCATTTAAATGCCAGTTCCAATTTATTTTTTAGCTATTAGATGCACATACAGGCAGTAATTATGGCTTAAAATCAATATACTATTATATACTATTTAATACTGAATTGTTCAATAACAAACATCATATGTATTACTACCAGTATCATTATTTCCAAGCAACCCAGCAACCACATGTACTGAGAAACAAGCATAAAATAATCCCCAATCAGATGATAGTCCATGGGAATCAGAGATAAAAGAAAACCATAATAAAAAAAAACTACATGCTAATCTTGCAGCAGTTTGTTTGCATAGTTTATTGTTTCTCACTTTCTTCCCATCTCGCCTATTCTCTCTTTGTTTTTCCTCCCACCAGTTGCAAGAGTTGCAAGATAAGTATGCAGAGTGCATGGAGATGCTTCACGAAGCTCAGGAGGAGCTAAAGAACCTGAGAAATAAAACTCTACCACTCAGCACATCGAGGCGTTTCCATTCTCTGGGTCTGTTCCCCATGGTGAGCTCATATTCATGAACACGTCACAGCCCATTGTCCCAGCAGCTACAAAATCGGTTTCTATTGGATTTTTTTCTTTGTTGTTTTTTCTCTCCAGGACTCTCTGGCAGCAGAGATAGAGGGCACCATGAGGAAAGAACTTCAGATGGATGATCCAGATGTAGAAGAGCAGAGGTATCAAGAGACTCGGCTTAAAGAAAACATAGATAACGGGTTGATAATGATTTGATATGATGATTCAAATTAAAATGTTTAAAAAATTTAAGATTTATGTGATGTCGATTTCCAGGTTGCAACCAAAGCGAGTGTTCCAGACGGTGAAAAACCTGAACTTGATGCGTCAGCAGCGTTCATCGCTAGCCCCCTCCCCTCTCAACATCCCCGGCTCCAATCAGACATCATGCCTCACCTCAGGGCGCTCCAGCAGGGTGGGCACACCGCTGTCCCTCTCCATGTATGGTAGCGAGATGGGAAGTGGGATCATTCTGGACAACAGGACTAGCAGTATACTGGAGAATTCAGATGATGGGTATGGACAGATCAACTCTGCAACTGACATTTTACAATTAGATTTCAATATTTTATTTTTAGTTGTTTATTTGCTGTTGTCTCCCGTAACTAAAGCAATGCCACTCAGTACCAATTCTTTTGGTTTGTTCTGTGTTTATGTGTAACCTTGGTGTTTGTAGTGTGTTTCTATGGTTTACATTGTTCTGGTGCTTAGTAATCAACTCTAGCTTAAGTTTTAGGTTTCAGTCATTGCTGGTGCTTAGTATCTAACATAACAGAGACCAAATGCTCTTTAGAAAATAACAAAACTAAGAAAGAGAAATCTTCACTGAAACATAACAATGGTAACCATGTCCCCTCCCCAGGTCAGAGGACTCTAACAAGCGCCCCCCAGGCACCCCAGGGACCCCGGGGAGCAGGGACCTGGAGGCAGCCCTGCGGCGTCTGTCCCTTCGCCGTGACAACTACCTCTCAGAAAAACGCTTCTTTGAGGAGGAGAGGGAGAGAAAGCTGGCTTATCTGGCCAAAGAGGAAGAAAAGGGAGGTGGGGGAAGCAGCGGAGACCCGGGGACACCGACGGAGAGCCTGCTGTCACTGTGCTCGCATCCCTCCCTCGGTAGCGTGTGGTCGGGATACTCAATCACAGCGAGATCCTACCTGCCGGAGAAGCTGCAAATTGTAAAGCCGCTAGAAGGTGATTATTCCTCTCAGAGACACAAGTCCTCTCAGCCTCAGAATGCTGTGCACAATCACAACGAAGGTTTTCAGAAACCTCAACAGAAAGAATGCCAGAGAAATCCAAATAGTGTACTTACACATACTCCCCAGAGTTACACCCAGATGAGTGCAAACCAAAGCCAAACCGTTGAGAACAAGCAGAAGAATCAATATCTGATTTTTCAGAACCACAGTCCCCCCAAAATCTGTCTGAGTGCCTCACAGGGGCCTAGGAGCATGCAGAGGAGCTCCAGTCTGTTGGAGCTGAGCAGCTGGCAAAGCTCACGGCTTCACCTTGGAGATCCACTGGCTTTAGTCACAGGCCTGATGGAGGTGCTGGAACAACAGGAAGGCAGTTTAAATCTGCAGCACTCCTTTTACTTCAGATACACACAGCCACGCTGCTGGTTTGAAGTGTAGAATACCAGACGGTTTGTAGATTTGCGTCTATCTTTTCTTTTCAAAGAAGATTGTTTTTTTTTTTTTACATTTCATAGATCAACAGGTATGAAAATGTATACCCTACCAGAAAGACATATACTGTATATTACATAAAAAACCTTACCGTTAGCTTTAGTTAAGGAAAGACTTTATGTGAGGACATGCACGTTTCCAGTGTTACATTTATCCCAGACGCATCATGAAAGGGGAGCAGTATCCACTGTTTTTTGCAGTGAGTCAGTGAGTTACATATATTTTTCAAGTTTGTTTGTTTTTTAAATAGAGGATCTATATATTCGATCATTTATTTTCCTACTGTGTTGGTTGTGGAGTTTGTAGAGTTGACTTGTTAATATGTTTGCTGTCAGATATTTATCTACATAATGACGTCAGTATAGATACAAAGTAAAATTTATAATTTTCTCCCCATATCTTAACATAGATAGGTTGGGGAAATTAAAAAGTAACAACAGCCTTAAACCTGAAGAAGTTTTTCTAAATTGTACATGTGCAATATGCAGCCCTGAAAAGCATAAGGGGGCACTTAATTGTTGTCACAGAGGTATTTCCTGTTTTGTGGCACCACCTAGTGTCCAAACTAAGTTACACCACTTGCATGGTAACGCTGAAAGTAAAGTAAAAGACATGAACATAAACATGTTAACATGTTCTTTTGCTTTTGGAGTGAAAGATAAAAAAAAATATGTGGCAATGTTTAATTTCAAGTCTAATGATGGTTGTTTGAGTGGAAAAAAATCTGAAATCTTTATCAGATTTGTATATTTCTTTATTTCTTCATAAACTCTGTTTATTTATATGACTGCAGTAATTAGAGACCTCTTTATGTACCGTCCATCTCTTTCACTCCTCTTGTGTTCACCTTTTTCTTTCCTTCATTTCAGGTTTGTCTTGTCTTTGCACTTTACCTTTCCTGTTCAAGTTGTCTGTTTTCTTTTGTTGATGCTTTCTCGAATAAAATCTTACTAATTTTCTCACCTTCCCTTTTCTCTCATTCTTCTTGTCTTTGTCTTTTTAAGTTTGTGTCCCGGCATCTCTCAAAGGCCCTTCATGTGTCATGTGAAAACAACCATTCATTGGACTTGAAATGAGACTGATTTACTTTAATTTAATCAAGTACAAGGATGCGTAATAACCGTAATAAACGCAGACATTGCCTTAGTGTCTGCAGGATAGGTGATGGTCTCTCTGAGCTGCATGAAGAAATATTTAACCATCTAAGAATACGCCTTTGCCCGTCTGTCTTGTCTGTGTGCGTGCATGTGTGTGACAATAATTGCGTGACTGTTTGTACAGCATATAATATAATGTCTGCCAGTAAACAGCTTATCTATTTTTAAACATACAAATGACATTTACTGGACAAATATAATGTCAGTATTTCTACATCAGTTGTGTGAAGCAGCATGTGATACTGTAATAAATCAAGGAGCTAGTGGAGACATCGTCTTGTGATTTGAGTTGAATAGCAGTTTTAGGTTCAGGGAAGCAGGCCTGTGAGTATATCAATGTTCCTGATCTGTTGTGAGCTAAATTTGAACACCACAGTACTCCAAAGTAAAGATTACCATTTAAATTACATTACATACAAGTTTTGGAAACAGTGACACACAGTGTAGAAGTCAACATCATGCCATTGATCACATTCATAGCTCTGTGATTATTACCAACACTGTCAAAGTACCACAATGAAAAGGCACTTTAAGAACTAGTTTGGTAGATTGGTGTGTATGATGACATGAAAAAGTAAAGTTTTCCATAGTTTTGAGGTATGTCAATTTGATGAGATGCATTTATGGCAGGAGAAATAACATGAGTGTGTCTCTGACTTTTTCTCCAGGCTCCGCTACTCTCCATGCGTGGCAGCAGCTGGCTCAACCCCACATGGGTGCTTTGCTGGATCATCGGCCCGGTGTGGTCACGAAGGGCTTCCGCTCATTAGCGCACGAGCATGAACAGGAAGACGGCTGGCAACTCGATCAACCAGAGGAGGATGAACTTTCGTGTGACTCATTCACTGGTTTGCCAGGAGAGGGCTCTGCTCCCATGGATCTGCTTCACTCTACCTCTACTCCCTCTGTCTGCAACAAAAACGGAGAAGACAATAGCCAGTCGGAAACATTGCGAGGAGATAGAGAAGCGATTCAGTTTAAAGATGGACATGTTGCAAACATGCCCCTTTCTTTCTCCAGACCATCCCCTTCTTCTTCTCCTCTCCCCTCTTCTTCTGAGATGAATGGGCACGTGGACCTTAAGGAGCTCCAGGCCTTGCAGGCCGCCGCAATGGACCGTATGCCTGGTGAGGGAGCACTTAGCTGAGGTCACTGCACTGCATCCACCATCCCATGTAACCCTGGAGCATGGGGATAAAGGGGAGGGGGGGTGAGGGATTGGGGAAGCCATTCACAGGACATTTCACAAGCCCAATGTGACGTCCCTTCCTGCACGATCACGCTCATGTGCACACACCTGCACACCCACCCGTCCCACTGGCAGTCCATGTGCAGCCATCGAACCCCACCCAAGCAGAGTACATGTTTTTTTGTTCATTCATTTACTTCCGTTTACATCTTCCTTCCCTCAGTTCACGCTTTACTTCAACCAGTCACACTCATGTATCAGTCTTCAGTGATGCCTGTCCTCTTCAACAAATCTTCTGGTCTATAACTTTTTAAATATGATTCTAATGATCTCTTGATGGTTGCTTGCAGCACAGATTTTTTTTTTTGCTTTGGTATAATTAATAGAACTTTCATTCATAAAGTATTTTGGCATCAATTTCTAGCAGTTAACGCTTGCACTGAAAAAAAACAACAACAAAAAAACAGTGTACCCCACAAACACATGCATGCAGAATAATCATGGCTTAGGGACAGTGTGTGAGCACACACGTATGTATATATCAGATGTTGTTAGTGCAGCTGTCCAAGTCACATGAACACATGACACCCACGGCTGGTTAATATTGGAGCTGACGTGTAGCTTTGTACACGCGTGATATATTTAGGTATGGATCGCAGATTTATAAGAAATCTAAGAGATAACGTGTGAACTACTAACATAAGTTTGATGTATAAAGATGTATTTAATAAAATCTGTTTGTAAACTTAGTTGTCAAAACACTATAGTGAGCAGAACAGACGTAATTAAAATAACTCCTACACTACACCCACAATATTAATGAAGAATTAAAAGGCAATAGTTCCATGTGTCAGTGTATTAAAGATAGACGAGTATAGGAAAACCTGTCACGACTGAAGTGGATTTGATGAAATGACTAGATGTTCTAGGCCATCACTGTTTCACAAAATCACCACACCCCATTGTCACTTTAATATCTTGCTATTTAGGGAGCTGATGTACGCTGGTGCTTTTGCTTGGGGCTCATACTATGATCATGGCCTTTTTTTCCCCTCCACTTTGTTGTGTACAGTGTTTTTTTTGTGTGTGTGTGTTTTTTTTACAGTGTTGCTCGGTACTTTTTGTCTCAATACTTACAGCCTTCTCCTCTCCTGTCATCTAGTTAACTTCCCAGGAAAGTGTATGTCCACTACTAGCTCTACATACACCTTCACCACCTGCAGGATTCTCCACCCCTCTGATCAGCTGACCTCTGTGTCCCCAAGGTAAACATCTTAAATATCGGACTACTTTTTATTGCTGTTACACTGTATTTAGTTTTAAAGTCTGTAGCAATATTGATTAGTCCTAGGTGTGTACAATTGAGTGTAGTGCACTCTAATGAACACTAGATGGAGCCATTTTCTACCCGGATCTTGCAGCCTTACATAAAAATGTAACTACTGTTGTCACAGTTAAGGCTGAAACTGTAATTTGATCATGACTTGAACAAAAATGTAAATGTGTACTTTAAATTAAATAGCTGCTTCTCATCCAAGGAACAAATGACCCTCTTGTTCCCCTCCAATAGAATTCTTACTCTCTAAGTCCCTGCTGTCTCATTGGCCTTGGCAGGTCAAGTGATGAGGAAGATGAAGTGGAGTTGTATCATATGATTGTCATGGCGGGAGTAGAGCAGACCCATTGAGTGCACCCCCTGGGGTGCACATGGGTGAGGCAATGCATGGGAGTGCATTCGGAAAGACTGTGGGTGTGTGTAAAGCAGAATAACATCAGAAGTTTGCTTCTAATGTTCCCTGTCGACGACACGTTCCTAACTAACACCAACCACTGATTAAATCTAACTTTGTCAGGATTTGGGCATGGATGTTTATTCCTGTCCCTTGAGAATAGTATATGGTGGAAATAAACGAACAACAACAAGATCCACTTTCTTTCGGAGCTTTTAACCATAACTAGCATCTTGAGTGAAATGAACTGGCTCAGGTCTTGTCGCATGACTTTAATCTGGTCCTTTGGTCAGTTTATAACAAGTAGTTGTACACTGTCTCAATTAAAGGCAGGTCTTTGGCGTTGAATGCATTTACAACAAGGCATTTAAGACTTTAAGACCTCTGCTGACATACTCACAAGACTAGACCAACTGTGGGATAAACTGTGTTACCCAGGAGCAGAGATTTAACAAATCCCACAGACAGATAACAGCGGCTGTCTGAGCACCAAAAACATTCACAGCATTTGCTAGAAGAGATCATTGACATCTGACATCGAAAGTCTGCTTTGATATATTCTCCCAGTATATGACCACTTAAGAACCAGATAATGGTTAATGGTTATCAGATGACCTGACTCGGCTCCATTTGCTGAATATAAATGGACTTTTGTGCTTAGTTTCTTTTCACCAGTGTAGGTACCCGTAGCAGGTGTCTAATAATGAACTTATTGTGTGGTCAACAGTCTAATGTGTGTAATATGTGTTTGTAAGCCTCTGATGTTCCTGACTGTGGTTATCTCTTATAATATGCCAAGTTATTTGTCACCATCGATGGAGCTGTCTGAAAAATGTTTGCATGGTTATGATTTAGGTCTTGTCCTAATTTTCATCAACAGCCAGTGACTTGATAACTCATGACCGTTTTTTTCTGTCTCTGCACCTATATTGTTTTTAATGCTTCATCCCCCTCTTTCCTTCTTCATCCATCTCTCTTCCCTTACTTCTCCATCTCCAGCCCAGCTCTAGCCTCTTGTCAGAGCAGTGCAGGCACTGGCACCCCGATTTCCTCTCCTATACCCTTCTCTGCCCCTCATACACCTTCCTACACCCCCTGCTGCACCCCACGCCGTCTCTCCCTGTCCCTCTCTCTAGCCGAATCCTCCACCAACCTTAGGGACTCCACCGAAGACCACCAGCACTTCTCTAGGCTTAGTGCGCCTCCTGCTGGAGCATGGGATTTCTGCCTCAGTGTATGATCCCCGCAGCTGGGACCGAGGGTTTGATGCCAGTGGAGCTTCGACACCTGTGAGAGGAGCACATGCACAGAGGAGCAGCGACTCACCAGGGGAAACCGAAACCAGGCGGTTTGTAAAACGCCCAGACAGCCTATTCCTCCAGCCCTCCACTCCGCCCAACTCCCCTCGTTCCAAAACTGCCTCCTCTGCTAGCAACCGCCCAGTTTTTCAGTTCAGCCCTTGCAGTGAGGACCCACCATTTTATGACACCTTCCTCGCCTCTAAGCCAGCTCGTACCATTCTGAGGGAAGTGCTGGGGGAGGCGGAGAGGGAGCGAGCGGGGCAAACAGAAGACGACAGCCAAACAGAGATGCTCAAGCTGCGCCTTGTGGACAAACTGAAATGTTTCCGCGCCCTCCCCCCTCATGCTGCTTCTGGTTCATCTGGGAGTACTCTATTGGCCCCCTTTGGATCTACTGGACTGGGGAAGCAGTGCACTGAGTGGGGGGCTCCCAGGTTTAAATGCAGGGCTGAGGAGGAATCGAAGCTATCCTGCCATGGTTGGAGCCAGTATGGCCATGAAAGACCCGGGAGGCCCCCCGAGCACAGAGATACTCATACCACATACAATGCAAACCCCACATACTCAACATGCAGTGCTCACACAGGAAATGGGAAAGTCAAAGTCAAATCACACACTGGTCACCAAGACCATACACATACCACAGACACTACATGCACTGGAAACCGTCACACCACAGACCATAATACAGAGACACACCAGGCCAAACATCGGACTGCAGGATTCAACAAGCAATGACCAACATAGTAATGACGAACATGGGACATAATGGAAGATATTGAGTTTATTAGCCCATATTACAACACACACACACACACACACATTGAACAGCTACACTGATGAACAAACAGTCCACTTACAAACTCAACCAAGCATTAAGTCAAACCAGTCCAGTCTGATCAATGTAACTAAAATGGTGGTGATAAACCAGTGGTGGCTGACACTGTTACACTGTGTTATACTCAAATACAGTCAGGCCAGACTAATGATGGAGTATGTTGCCTTCCTCAGTGTCCATTGTAACTGTGTATTGTATAAGATGTATATGCAATATGCCGTGTCATATATAGTATATTATTAAAAGGCCCAGTCTGGTGAAAGTACTGCACAGCTTTCCCACAGCCCTCTTTTAGTCCCATTTTCCTTCCCAAACTGAACGAGTGCATTATTGAAAAACACAAATTTTAAATGTACTGTATTGGCCCGAATGTAAGATTTTTTTTTTTCCTTCACATTATTTATGAATAAATGGGGTTGTATATTCCAGGACAATTACACATTCACTACAGCACATGTTGCTTTAGGAAAGTGCTGCATCATGGGTGGTTTAAAGCCTTGATGTCAACACAAACATCTCTATAAAGCATTCATATGTCTGCTGACACGATGCACAGCAAAGTGTAAAGTCCATGAGCTGGTGGGGTCGAGGACAGAGAGACTGATGTCAAAGCCATCCAGGAAGAGAGAAAAAAATCTCTCCCATTTTTGAAATGCAGCCATAGTAAAGCCAGCCGCTCATCCTGAACAGAGCTAGTCTATTACCAGAGCTTCTGTTTAGCAAGTGTTATTCAATCTTTTTTGTATAGCCGTACTGTATTGTTATTTAAATGTGGCAACACATTCAAATATGGATTATTTGCCGAAATTGTTTCATTCAAAGACATTGTTATTTTATATTCGGGCCAGTATGGTATTTTTAAGCTCTGACTTGTTTGTGTCTTCATTGTACTGCACTGGAGTTAAATGGAAGTTATGTTGTTGGCACTAGAGATTATTTTTTACCAGCAACGTTTCTGTATGTATGTAAATCTGTATTTTCAAAAGTAATCCGGATTGTGGCTTTAATGTGTCATCCTGCTGTGACTTACTGTTCTTATGTGCCTAAAACAGCTAACATACTGTATCTCATCGGGGTATCATTTGTTTTGTTTTGATTACCTTATTATATCAATGCAGTAGAGACATACATGAGAATAATTGAAAAACAATCCATGCATTCACATCTGAACGTGCTGAGGGTACTCACACATGCTCATCTGTGTCTGTGTCTATTTTTAGGTCTTTGTTTTCGTCTCCTAATGAGTTTGGGTGAAGCATCCCCTTCGTTTATAATCCACCAGGGACATGTAGCACATAAACAGTAATACAGACCAGGTCCAGCTATACAGACACCTGTTAGAACACTGTGACTACAGAGTACAAGAGGCAGACCTGCAGATTTTCATCTTATCATAGAAGTTTGATAAATGCAGAATGAATTGAATCAATCATGATGAGGTATAACATCCTAATCAAACAGACGCAGATTGCAGCATCAGGAAGTAAAGTCTGCCACAGGCATTGCTGCACCCGGAGCTGTCACTCAAAACCAAAGTTACACCCAAATAAAAAGTGGGTGGGACCACAACAACAAAGAACTGAAGCAGACTTGTCACAGATTTATTTTGTCAAAATCAAACAAGCGTGTGGGTGGAAGAAAAATAGGGATTATAAAACATGTATATTTCTGAATGTAACTGTAAAAAGAGTGACTTGAAATATCCAAAATGTTGGTTTCAAGAGAAAGGAACTGAGATTTTAGCACAGTTTGATGTTGAAGGGAAGATTTTAGTATGACTGACCCAGTTCCAGTGTCCACCCTCAGAAATGCCCTTCATCATAACATCTTAAACACTTTCCATAAAACCCAGTAAAAACTAGGCTACAGGATGTGCATACATGTCCGATTCCTCACACATTTCAACTGAAGTCTGAAGTTGGACGTTGGGACTGGGCCACTGAGTGTCTGACAGTGAATGAATGGAAGTGGCTGGCTCTGATGCTGGCAGTGATCTGATGAAATCCTTAATGATTAAGGGATTATACTAGAAAGGTTATTGAGTGTGAAATTAATAATCATTAAATATATTTATTGATTACTTGGATTATTAGAAGCACGCCTATAACTGAATGTCCAATGTATTTTGTGTTTAAGTGAAGGACTTTATCTGATTGTATTTATGTTTTAAAGTGTCACACTGACATTTTGAATCTTGATTTTTACAGTTAAATGATTTCATTTATTGCTTCATAGAAACATTTTCATAATGGGTACAGTCAGCTGTCTACAAGCTTAAGGTAATACTTCAAAACAGTTTTACACCTGAGAGAAGAATAAAAACAATCAGACAACAAATGACAGTATTTAATGATACTAAGTGGCTAAGACTGAAGTGACCAGGAGCTGGTGTGTGTTTGTGTGTGTGCTTGTTTTTCTGTGTGTCAGCTGAATGTAAGTTATTACATACAAACAGTAATCCTGCTGTAGGGCCATATATTTGTGTACAGTATGTTTAGTTTGTGTCAACCTCAAAAGGGGAACTATTATTACATTGTAAATGTATGCAACACATATAGTCATGCTAACTTTTTTTTTTTTAAAGATAAACTCTAACAGTAGAACAAAAATACAGGGAAACGTAGTTGTTTATTTTTAGTAAAGAAGGAAAGAAACTTTTTCTGTTCAGGGACTGAAGTGTTCTATTCTACAGAACGGACTGTACTGACAATAAAAAATAATAAATACAACACTGACTTGTTTGTTTTATTCAGCAGACAGAATTATAAAGGTCTGTAGCTAGTCCAGGCCTCTTCACACCACTCTCCATTCACAACACTGGCTGCATCTAAGTATACGGTTCAGTATGAGGAACTACTCCATCCCACCTCTAAGCCATTGTCAAACAACTCAGACATGACCACTGCACTCCCTTGTTTCTGCTACCTATGTTTCCTTTGGCTACAAATAATCGGAAACATCTATCAAAGAGAAGCCAACATGAACAATGTAATAGCTCAAAGGGACACCGGTTCAGTCTCATGCCACAGAAATTCATAATTTTGTAGACTTGTCTGCCAACACAGAGATCCTGTAAACACATGATCGAAAAATTTGATAGAACACAATGCAATCAGTCCATTTGTGCCTGAAGGATAAGGCGGTACCATACATGTGTGCATTTAGACGTGGGTCCAAGACCAATATTTACAACTGAACCCATCATAACATACTGGGTCAGGTCTTAGGTGACCAAACAAGCTAAACTTGAAATTAGATTTACATCACACCAAGTCACTCTCCATGGTATATGTGTGCCCTCATCTACACTATGTGCAAATGATGTGTTGAATAACGAATAACATTTATAGCTCCAGCTATTCCACTTACAGCTTTATTCCACAGGGAGGCAATGTGTCTCAGAGAACAGAACTGACAGCTGGTGTAAACACAAACCACAGCCAACTCAAATCCCACAAAATAAAAGATAGCAAACCAAGCAAGCACTGAAAAATTATGAAATGTGTCCAATGTTGGTCTAGAAAACCCATATTTGCTCCTGCTGGTGTAAGCATGAAGCTCAGCATTTCTTTGTCTGAGCCTTCTCCTCCCATCCAAGTCTTTCCTAGAGGGTGTCTCAATGAAGATAAACACCACACTGAGTGCACCATCGCTCCCTTTCTGTTCAATTATAAATTACTATTAATGATGCAAAGGAAAAATATCATGTATCAAAGAATAGCGATTAGGCACTCTTTCTTGATAAACCGATTCCCAAATCGGAAGGAAAAGTAGAGCGGGAGCGATGACAGAGAAGCAACTCGCAAGCAAGACTGCTTTCCATTTGATTGATGTATATGGAAATGAAGAGGGGGACAGATGGATACAGGATGGTTGAGAAATAGTTTTTGATGCTTAGTGGAGGAATAGCAGGTGTGTGTAGTCCCACAGGGGAAATGAGAACATTCTCCACAGTTGAGTCAGGATGAATGAGATGATAGAGGAAGAAACTTTATTTTCCTCCTGGCATGTCGTGGTCAGTTTGTCTAGTGATGCTATTTTCTGCAGATTAATATAGGTCAGTCTTTTATATATTGTCATCCATGGGGGAGGGGATCAGTTGGAGCTAGAGTGCATGCAGTTTTGGAGATCATTGCAACTGCAAAGTGAGTGGACACTGCAGAGAAAACAACTAAATCTGCTCTTAGAATGCCCTGTGCTGTGGTAAAGTAGGTCTCCATCTTCACTGGGCTCTTCTATTTCAGCAGCTGTACATGCTTCAAATAAAAAAACAACAACAGCTCATAGAGAGAGTCCACTTCAGTGACTTGATGTGGAATCATGTCCTCAAGACGTGTGAGGCGTGATGGGCTGGAGAGCTAACGTCCATCAGCAATGACCCTTCACACGGTGAGGGTTTTTCAGCTTGTTTAATCCACCCCAAGCACAGACATAGCCTCTGGAAACTGAACACGCACTGCATGTCTGTCTTTTGTGATATCAATCTGTTCCTTGGTGAAACATTTCTGAGACAGTTGGCAACAATAAATCCAACAGGAGTGATGCAACAATAGAGTAGGAGGAATTTTGACCGACGTCAGTCTACTGATAGTGGTTCTATCTAAACTGTGAAGCAAGTTCTCTCTTTGGAGATTCACTTGATCGATTCTCTTGGTCACTTTGTCTTTAAGACGCACACGCACACAAACACATACGGACGTGCAGACACAGAGCAGCTGTAGGGTTTAAAGTGCAGCCATTAGAGGTTTTGTAGTCCAGTGTAAACATATTAAACATATGTTCTCTGGACAACCGGAAGTAATAAATCTGTGAGAGTGAATGTTTGAGATACAGTAGTTCTTAGAGTGATGCGAATGATTAACTGAGAGTCCATAGATTATTCATACATGTTACCCAGAGCAAATGTCAGTATAGTATATACAGCACCATGTAATATGATCAAATGATCATTCTATTGACATTTGGGAAAAGATATGCAAGCCAGATTGTAGGTAAACAAGTAATCGTTATTAGATATTAAGTTTTAATGAAGAAACAGTGAAGTTTTATTTATTTCTGTTGCGGAATTAGTTTTCAGCTTGGCTAACTTCCACTGTTTCTGTCACCAATGAAATCACAATTTCAAGATTTCGAAGATGGCACACAAACATACACTCATCAACTTTTTTGTTTTGCTTCCTTGCTTCTTCTAAAGAAAACACAGAAACGTTGTAATCTCCGTTCAGCCTGACTAAATGTTTGTCCGTGACTTCACAGACTTCTCAGCCTGACTCACTAAAGCAACATCTCTCTTATGACAAAGCACATTTTAAAAAGTCTGAGACAGTTCAGGGTTTTTATAATTCTGCAATTTAAACTCATGCATTTACTTTTTCTCTGCTGGTTTCCAAGGTCAATAACAAAAAATCTTGTATAAATATTAAACAGTTACTTCGTAATAGAAGACATAATGGTAATGCAATCTCGTGTTCGTTACTTTTCCATCTCATTCATATTTATGGTGTCATAGTATGGACATGAATCTTTTATTTTTCTCACACTGTACATATTCTTCAGCAATCCTCCAGCTTCATTTTCATGAGCAGTTTATTTTTCCCGTGGCAACCATTTATTATGAATATCCTTCAGTGCATAACTAATGATCCAGTTTGGTTACAACAGCATGAAACAACTTGAATATACACCAGACCTCGGGTTATATGAAAATGTGGTATTGATTTTTGAGGAAGCTACAGTGAAAGAAACAGTAGTTTGAAAAGTTCACTAAGTTCATCTGTGTCTTTCATTTAAATGTAGCTAAAAAATATTAACCAGCTGAGAGAAACGGCTGAACACATAGGCAGAAAACCAAGCACACACAGGTACACTTGAATAATTAAACAGTATAGTACACACATACAGTATGCAAAATATATATACATTTCCAAAAGTTGATCTCAGTTGCATTGTGGGAGTTTTGAAGCAAGATTTCAAACAACACATGTGCAAAAAAAACATTAAATAGTAAAATTATTATGAATTGTCAAACTACTAGACAAAAAATTATGAATAGATTGTAAACTTTGCAACAAATCTTTCAGCATCAGTTTAATGCTAACTTTATATTCATTGCCGAAATATAGCAAATCTACTCTCTTCATAAATCAATACTTATACAGAGTTTGCTTATGTTAACCAAAGAGTTCAAAAAAGCTCCAACACACATTCAAGTACACACCTAATTTTGAGTTAGCATGCAAAAAATATATATATTTTTGGATCAAATATAAACATTTACTGCAGTCTCTTTGCCTAAACCGTGTTTGAAAGATGAGGGCCCTCCAGGCACTTGTCAAGTCATCAGCTGAGTGTGACAGTGTGTCATCATAGGTCCTGTTTATAAAGACACTTCCAGACTGCTAATCGGCTGGTGGTTTATTTCTGCTACCTAGAATTACCACAAGGACTCCTATGCTGTTGACACATTGATGGTTATTTAGATGTTTAATTGAAATATAGTCGTGTAATTTGTTTGTACTTTCTGCTGTTGAAACGTGAGACAATATTTACAGTACCTACTGGACAGATGAATTCAAGAGATAGCAGTTAGACATTTATAGGTCTTCAAGCGCCCTGTGTAACTTTAGCTGCAGCAACAGCAGCCACTGTGGCCACAAGTAATACTTACAGGATGATGCAAAGTGCTAAAACAATGCAACATAAGTACAACCAGAGAAGAGGCATACATTCACTGAAATGATTCAGTAATGTTACAATGCATCTACCAGAGCTTTAATACTCCAGTCCCTCTCTGGGCTTCACAACGACTACAAATGCAGTTATTTATATAGTATATATGCACAATACTACCTACAATATTTCAATATTACAACATTAATATTGCATTCCTCAATTACGTCCCATTGTATTAGCATACAATATGCACATAAACTAAACTCCTGCTTTTATAGATGTGTTTTTGCCAAGCCACGAAGAACAACAATACGACACATCATAGCCACCGCCGAAACTCCTATTTCCTTTATTTTTACATTTTAGTCCAAAAGTCAGCACCTATTGCTGTGCAGCACCAATTAACATCACCCTTTAATCATGTGCGGCTTTTCATGTAATTGTGTATTAGGCCACTGTGTTTGCAAAAAATAGACATTTCAAGCATTGACACAGATCTGTGTAATACATAAGATGCCTTGAATTCAGTTTCTTTACTTTTTAAAAGGAAAAACTTTGACTTCGGTGTGATGATGTGAGATCAACCAGGAGCCATTATCCCAAATACCGTTGTGTCTTCAGAGAGCGTTTCTCACACTTCTATGTAATCACTGTAATATTGTGATTGTTTGAGACAATATGAGCACAAGATAACCGTCTTCAATTTATCCATTAGCGGCAGGTCCTGAAGGAACAACTAAATGAGAGTTCATGTCTTCCGCAGCAGTGGCCTCTGGATGTTAAATGTGTGAAGCAGGTCTCCCTCCTCTCCTCCTCCCCCGCTCTACTCATTACAGTGTCATTGTGACATTTTTAACAATATTTACATTCGATTATTAGAATTTGCGAGACAGCAAATTGAATCAAGTCAAATGAAGTAGAATTGCATTTCTTTCAGTCTGCCTGGGAAACAAACATTAGCCGAGATCAGATGCCGTCAGTCTTCTCAGTGTGAAACCATTATGTGTTCCTTGTGACAGTTTCTGCTGCGTTTCTCCTCCACTTACAGCGTGGAATAATCAAACTAGATTATACAGGACTGCAAAAAAATAGAATTACTTCCAGCCACGTTAGAATTCTGGTAAATAAACCTGAATGTTCACAGGATAGAAAGAGGACACCCCCTGATGTGTTGCATGCTAATCTCCATTCTGCAGTAAGATCTTTAATTCGCAGAAATTAGAATTTTGTATGATTCTTCTCTGGCTGCCAACCAATATCCTGCCAGAACATGTCTATAACAGGCAGCATGGTAACTTTGCAGAGCAGAAGTACAAGTAAAACATCACTTCATTTTGCTGGGTTGTTTGACATTTACCAGCTGGAGCAAAGAAGCTCTGAGCACACTGGACTGATAGTGCCACAATTATCTGCTGAAGGAGCGTGTTGTGTGACATTTACATGACCAGACTTTTAGCTCAAACTACTTCTCCTCAAAATGTCGTATTCAGGTTCGAGGCACCTAACTAGCTTTAGCTTTTTGGATCCTTCACCCACTAAATTACCAAACAGATTGGCAGCATATCGGACTGGCACACATTACACTGTAGCCAGTTATCACCGACGGCTGCCTTGTTTGCACCCATCGCCTGTCATCAGCAACTGGTTGCTTGTTCTGAATGTGGTACAGCCTAGTGTTAGTGCTACTAATAAACTGCCATTTGTAAAGATGTTCTGTTTTTTTCTTTGTCTCACGTGAGAGCAAACTGAATATCTTTGAGATTTGGTCAAAAAGTGAGCGCAGCATCAGTTCAGGCAGGTCAGGGAGGTGACGACTCCAGATACATCAGCTGATCCTGAGCTGCCCACATCAGCTGGTGGCTCAGCTGATTCCCTTCTAAGTATCTGATTGGAAAATCACATACAGGGCGCCTTTTTAACGTACTTAGCCCGCCTACCTTTGCTGCATCCTCTGAAAGCTGTTTTACAACCTGCGTCCACACGGCTCATGTTCTGTCTGACTTATTCAATGTAAATTCTGTCATCACTGATGCCTGCTCTGTATGTTACCCTGTGGGGAGTCTTTGCTGCTGCTCACCCTGCCTTAGACATATACATGTAAGGGTAGAGAGGTCCCAGAACAAGCCTGTAATACCAAACACAACTTACCACAATTGCATTTCTGACAGAACAAGCAATTTGAAAATGTGACCTTGGACGTTAAGTAAGCAGTGATGGACATTTTTCACAACTTCCTTCCACAACGTTCTATAGGACTACTGATTAACTCATTGAGAAAATAATCACTATATTTCCACTTGAGTAGTTGCTTCATGTTGTCAGTGTACATATCTGTATGCATACACTTGAATTTCTTTATGTTGTATCAGCAAAGAAGAGGATGGTGTGCACTTTAGTTTAGTTTGTAAGTTTAGTTTGGCCCACTGGGATGTAACCATCTTACATGTGAAGCCGTGGTGAGTTTTTTTAAATTTATTTTTTTACTTAGGAATGTGACAGTGATGACATTTCCAGTGCAAGGTTATATTTAACCGTCTCTGCTCGTATCACCTGCGTCATCAGAAGGATGTAGAACAAGATGACATGACATGAAGAGGGAGATGTCGCTTTTATTTATTTATGTGTGTGTGACAGTGATTATGTTTGTCAGAATGGAGAATTTTTCAACATTTATTACCTGCAGAACTTTAATGATTTAAGATTTGATCAAGCTACAGAACAAGTGAGGGAACTGAAAATGTACATGGAAAGAACATAAACAAGTGTGTCTAGGAGTGATGACGCATACAGTGGCACACTTTGCAGTTGTGAAATCACAGGTCTCTCTCGCCATGGCAGATTTCTAGTTACAGCTCCAAAAGTTTTATCTGTGTTAGAAGTTTTTGTATTTGGTTATACAGCCAAAGATAGGCTCACATCAAGAAAGTGTAAATTACAGGTATTAATTTGTAAATAGTGTACGAGTCTTTAGAAATATTTCATTTCATTTCCCAGCCCTCTCCAAATTAGTCTCCATGTCTCCCATCCATACACTCCACAGTCACCACTGTTCACATAATCACTTTGCTGTCAAGACGACAGGGCTGCCAGGTCAGACAAGTCTGATACACAACAACAGGAGACTGAACAGTAGGATGCTGAGAAGGAGTCAATGTGCAACACCAATTCTAAAAAAGTCCAGACTCTTCTTCATGATTTCCAAAAACAACTTGAGATGTAGACACGTCAGACCACAGCACACTTTTCCAACTTCTGTCTGTCCATCTCAGATGAGCATGTACCTGTAATTTGATATGTAGCTTACACTTTGCATGGCTAAGTCTTACCTTGCATTTGTGGATGCAGTGACAAACTGTTTACTTACAACAGTTTTCTGAAGCGTGTCCTTCAGAGTAATATCCCGTTATACAATCATGTCAGTTTTTAATGCATGGGGATTGAAGGTGACGGGCATTTAACGTTGGTTTTTGGCCCTGCCCCGTTGCAAATTCTCTACAAGATTTCTCCAGATTTTTGAAAACGATATTATGGATTGTAGATAGTAAATATATATTCCTTGCAATTATGTGCTGAGAAACATTGTTCTTAAACTGTTGGTATTTGTAGTTGGAAAGTGTTAAATCTCATCCCATCCTTGTTTGTGAACAGCTGAAGGACAATCCTTTCATACCGAATCATGATACAATCACCTGTCACTCTACAATTCACATGTTTAACTATCAGTTGTATGTATAGGGCGAAAAGGCTTGACAAATCATTGCATTCTGTATTTATTTATTTATTTTACATTTTACCTGGAGTCCAAACTTTCTTGGTATCAGGATTGAAAAAGAAGTCTGACTTTTTTACTAGCTACTGTATTTCGTCAAACGTTACCTGTTATTTTATCATTAAATTTAAAAAAAAAAGGAGGTGGACATGCGACAAAATTTCTTGGCTTTGGGCGGCTGTGGGTTGTGATAAAGTTGAATATCTTAAGAGGTCTTTGTCTGAAACAGACAAACCTTCCATCTTTTAAATGGCCAATGCTGCTAGTTGCTGGGCTTCGAGAGGCTGTGTTTATGCCGCAGTGCATAATGTTTCATAGTAATGTAAATTGGTGCTGTCCATTTAGCTGCTGAGACCACTCACACCATCAGATGCAAATGTTAATGGACTTAACAACCTCAAAAGCTTCATATTGTGTTTATCATCATCACCACTGTGTCAAAAACTGCCTCAGTGTTTCTATGTGAGAGATAAACCTAAATATCAGTGATCTAAACTAAATAAGCAAAAGGTTGTGAATGAGGGTAATGTTGGAGATAAAAACATTGTGTGGATTTGTGGAGGTGCAAAACTAAAAGAAGATGCAGAGTGGATGCCAGCTGGAAAGAGAGAGCGAATGTGCTGATGTATCAGCTTTTCAAGCCTCAAGGAACCTGATTGACCAATCAGGACAACCCACTAAACACAGAGGGAGGGACACTATGAATTAACCTTTACTCCACAAATGTCATGTAATATATAAGAAATATATTTGAAAAGAAGAGAATCGGCAGTAACACTAAGTTTACAAGGCTCAAACTCTGAGACAATCTACTCACAATAACATCAATCTACTAATAAGATCAGGGAAAAAAATAATGAGGTCATTGAGTCCACAAAATATGAATATTTTACTGTGTTTTTACAGTATCAACAGCACAGTTTGTCTTTACTGAACACAGGAAATTAATTTGTCCTGTTAAATAAGTAAATATAATTAAACTCCCACTAATAACTGCAGATTGTAAATGTTGGGGATAAATAATTGAAGTTTTCTGGTGATAACATGCAATCGAAAACCCACAATTGCATTCAATAAATCCTAACATGACATAATTAATAATCATAATGTGATATTGTATTGAATATTAAACACAGATTTTCAGGTTCCCCATCTACACTTCATATGATAATAACTGAAGCTTGTTGGCTTTCTTATCTGTTCTCCTCTCCGGCCATTTAGATATCAGATGCATCCTGCTGATCTGTGTGCTTTATACACATTAGGGTCACATTTTACTTTATGTGCGTGTCACGTGTCTGTGTTTTATGGCCCATATCTCCTGTGGGTATATCCTAATGCGTTTATGGCTACTTGCAATGGTCAATGACAGGGGACAGGGATTGAAATAAAGATGGTGAGGAGATGACAGGAGAAGACAGAAAGCTCTGTGTCTTTTAACAGTGTGAGAGTAACTCAAACTTGTCAACTTGTGTAGAGTGTCACATTTTCTAAAGGTCTTTGGGGTTAAGATTTCAACATTTGTCCATGCAAAACCTCTGGACTAACCAATCAGACTGTTGACATCTACTCTGCACTGACTGTAAGACCAGCACACACTTATTTATAGCTGGAGATGCCTGCTGTCAGACAGCCTGACAGAAGTGACAACCTGAAGTAAACAATGTCAAACAGCTCAAACTAACCTCAACTATATTTGTTGTTATATCTTTGCAGATGTACCACCATGACTACTAACCCCATCAGAAAGAAACATAAACCATCCTATAGTCAATAATGTCTGAAGAAGATGATGATTAACTTCATCGACCCTCTTAGTTTTTTATTTGTTCAGTCAATTTTTATATACCGGCCCAAAGTACAACAACACACACAGAGGTTTTATATGCGTGCAAAGTTATGGAGACATGGTGGAGTGATGGCCAAACAGCAGTGACCTAGGAACAGTCAGGGATTCGATACCTTAAGTTGACGTAAGCTCTCCAGCTACCAGTGCATGCTCCATATTGTGGTCCGTGCTGGACTTGAACAGCCCATCATCCGATTCCCAGACTAAGTCCCTATGGACTGAGACTATTACTGCTGCAATGCCCCCATAATGTCTGTATTTGCACAATGTGTTTGTTCAATAAAGGAAAATAAAAGATGCAAACACAACACTGACATGGTGTCACCTTATGTTACTATGGCAAAAACCTGTGACAGAGCCTTGGAACATTGGGCTTTAAAATGCATTTTGCTTTTGTAGCATTCTCCTCACAGTTTTCTTTTCTCACCTCCGTCTAAACTGGTAAAACTATTCATTTCCCACATTCATCATGTCATGTTTCTGGCCTACTGATGGATGTAAGTCTAGCGTATATTCACTCTTATCTTTGTTTGGGTCTCCACCAATTCCTATTTGTGAACTAATTGGCCATTTAGCAGCTAAATGCTCCAACAAGTCTGGGCTGATGACTTTCTCTGTCTGCTGTTAAAATGGCATGAGAGCACTGAAACAGTAACACTGCTGACTGTAAAATGAAAAGGATGAGCTGGAAGAGGAAATACACAGTCAGGCAATTGTTCTATATGGATTTCACATTATGAGTGACCCCTCTCACATTACATGTAATAATTTGACCCACTGTTGATAGAAAAATATTGATTAGTGCAGTTCTAAACATCACATTACTTTTACTGAGCAAATAATAGTAATAACACATAAAGTTGAAATATACTAAAGAGCACAGACTTGCTTTTGTTTTAATTTGGTGCTATATAAATAAAATTATATTGAATTTATGGTACTGATGCATGATCTGACCTGTCTTTAAAATACAATAAAGGACTATTTTTATTCTTTTATTGTCAATGGGAACGTGTTATTTTCTTTTATCCATCATCTAAAAAGATACATGAACAGACACTGGCACTGTTATCCTCTGTTATAATACAAGGTTGAAATGTTGGCCTGTGTGTGTGTGCGCTCCAGAGAATGGCTCAAAGGCCTTGTGCTACGATTGTTATTGTTGTGAGCTGGAGCAGTTATTGGACTATTTGCATGATGAGTTTTGGCACCTTGATTACCATTTTCAGGAAGCTTGACTCTAACCTGAAGTGGCATTCTAATAAGAAGTGTCCCTGTGTAACTATTGCGCAATGTCATGCCAATATTTAATTTAATTTAATTATCAACGTGAAGCCTCCCATTGAAAGAAATCACATTTTGCTGCAATATTTGGACATGATTGTTGTAAATACGAGGAAAATGTAGCCACTTATTGTTTAGAACTCATCACAGATGATCTTTA
The DNA here is from genome assembly GCA_004119915.2 of Collichthys lucidus. NCBI lineage: Eukaryota > Metazoa > Chordata > Actinopteri > Sciaenidae > Collichthys > Collichthys lucidus. The sequence goes on along the minus strand of CM014091.1, from coordinate 10,005,034 downwards.
GAACATTTCAAAGTACAAACTTTAGCAAACTTTTTCCTCTCCCATTATTTTTTATTCCTTCTTTGTGTGTCCAACCTCCGGTGTGACATTGCCTGATACAGAAAAGCATTACATCATCTGCTACGCAAGTTCATAAGCACCGCTCTGACGCCAACACATTCAATCCCCCCCCCGGCAATGCATTTACATACACACACACATACTTAAATTCATGCCATTGTAGATTCGTAGAAACACATAAAGAAAGTGACTCACACACACACAAACACGGCTTTCTGCTGATCGTTTTGTTATGTGTGGCCACTTGACTTTGAGTTCATGACAGTATTAATATGCACAGACACGCTGCTTCGCTAATCCGGACTGCTCACATCATGAGTGCACTCTCTTTCTCTCCATCTGTCTTTGTAAAAACAGGGTGGGTCACAACCACAGCTTACATCAGTCTCTCTTATTATGTCTCTTTTGTTTTGTGGGTTTGTGATGGTCATTGTTGTGTCCATCTCTCTCTCTCTGATATTAAACTCTACACAGTAGAAATGCTTTTAGCTGCCTTTGTAGCTATTTGGCTGTTTTACACGCAAGTCTTCATGCAACAGTATTGACTTACGTAAATGGTAGTGGAGAGCTGAAATGATCATACTTCAGTTATCTCATGACTTTTGACGAAGTGTCATGATTTTAAGTCAAGAGGATTAATCAAATAAAGTCCTCTGTGAAAAGCTTGAGGGATCGACACTTACAGCTGCTGCTATTTAGTCAGAAGTGGTTTCCACTTTAACTGCATTTGCACATCCAGTGAATAAAGAGAATTTGAATTATGTATCATGATGTCAACCTCTCTAAATTCAAAGATGTATCTTTAAAAAAACAGACCAATGCATTGTCAGATTTAGGAGTCAAAACTTTAATTTCTCAGCATTAGCAGGGGATGTTTTTGTTTTTGGGGATGCTTTTGCAAATACAGTGTAACTATGATTACTTCGTCCTCTGAGTTTCTGTGCTCTGTCGTCCAGCAGGTTCTCGTGGATCGTGGCTGCTGCTGTGATCCTGCACGACGTCCACTATACATACTATTACTGTCATTATTGTTACCATATCTCCATTACAGTTTATGATTTGCTGCTGCTGTGCATCTGTGTCTCTCTATCTCTGTCACAGGTTCCACTGCTACTATAATCATTTTATCATTCATTGTAATTGTACAATATGTTTGTGTTGATTTGTTCTGTACACGTGACATCCATTGCGCGTCTGTCCGTCCTGGGAGAGGGATCCCTCCTCTGTGGTTCTTCCTGAGGTGTTTTCCACCTTTTTTCCCTGTTAAAGGTTTTTTGTGGGCAAGTTTTTCCTCATTTGAACCGAGGGTCTAAGGACAGAGGGTGTCACTCCCTGTACAGATTGTAAAGCCCTCTGATGCAAATGTACTTTGTGACTGTGGGCTATACAAATAAAATTTGATTTGATTTAATTTGATTTGATTTGATTTGATTTGCCTTTACTCCACCCCTGATGTTCAGAGAAACATGGTGGTGGAATCATCATTAACAAAAAACCCTACTGGTTTTATGTGAAATAGTTTGTTATGTCCAGCTAACAAAAAACCCCAAAGGTATTTAATTTTTAAACAGCAGCAAACTTTCTCGTTTGAGAGGGTAGAAACAGCAGAAGTTTGGCGTTTTTGTCTCATAAATAACTTAAAACCAGTTTTCACCTATTCATCATTTAATTCAGAATGCAGTCTCTTTATGCTGAAAAAGAAAACTAAAGTCCTTAAAATAGGAAAAGATGTCTGATTGGCTCCAGTCCCCCAGCAACCCACTGCTGGGGACAAGCAGTTACAGAAAATTGATGGTATGTATGTGACATTATCAATTATAACTTAAGTTTGCACAGCAATGAAAAAAACATTTGTTCCTGAATAAATGTGCGCCTGTTCTCATGCTGTGTGTGTACAGCATTTTTAAAATCCTCAGTCAGATAGAGGCGATCGTGTATTGATTTTCTGCACTGACTGTGTGATTAATCATATGGCGATGTCACAGTGACTTCCAAAATGTCCCAGGTGGTACAATTAAGACATCTTTTAAAAACCTGACACAGTCAAAAGCTGCAAAAGCTTCGAAAATATTGACATTTTAGGTGGAGGAATATTTTGTTATTCCCTCCTTGAACATGAAATATTATCTTATCTATATCTAAGGCTTGTACGTACACATATCATACACATGCAGGTTGAGCGTAAGCTCCACAAGATTTATGATGCCATTCTGCAGTTTTTTCCTTTTGTCATTGAGAAATCTGCAATTAAAAGGGTCAGGAAATAAACCTGTCTTCTCCCGTTTGGGTCATTTTCAGTACAGCATGGTGCATAAGTGGACACATGCAGTCTGCTATTGATTTTTTGTGCACTGGTTATCATTAATGAAAAGTTCAACAGTGTTAAATGTGATTTATGATCCAACCTGTGCCATTAATGACCCTTTCCCTTCATGCTGTTCAGCATTCTTACAGGAAACCATTATGGTAATAATCACAGGAAACAGCAGGTAGCGTGTGTGTAAGCTGGGGTGTGTGCTCGACATGACTGCGTGTGTGTTAACATGGACGTGTTGGTCTGTTCTTGTCAGTGTTCGGGATTATGAATGGGGCTCGTTTATATGTTCATGTAAACGCTAAAGATACAACTTACGGTTATAGATTTGAAATAATAGTGATTAATAGTGATTATTATGATATTATGTGTGCTGGTGTAAGTGTGTGTCTGTGTACTGTATGCTCTCTGTTGGAGGCAGGTTGATAAGAGGCTCCTGGCTGTATTCACTGACCAGCAGAAGAGATACTGATTATTTTATGATGATTCTCAGTGTAGGGTTTTGCTGCCCTCTAAAAATTCAATCAGTTCTTCAGTATTTCGAGCCAGAATGATCCACAGATTGCTGCTGATATCAAATGAAACTGCCTGGTTTGATCAGCTGTTAGATTGTGGGCTTGGGAATTAAACCAATTAAAAACATCACTAATCTGCATTTTAGGAAAAAGCAACATATGGTGATGACACCCTCAACATTTTGTCTGAGATTGTTGCACAGTAAAAAAAACATTGCTGACGCTTGAGTCTAGGAAATGACATTGAAAGTGAACTTCTCTTCTGTCCCATTTGAACTGTAAATTTCTCTCATTCTGGTGACTAACTTCTCTGTGACAGAGGTAAGCCACCCAGAGCCCAACACTTCTGGTTTTGTCATCAGTTTAATAACCAGATGAAGTCTAATTAAACACTCGGGCATCTGCTGTGTGAAACGACACTTATTTTTCCTGTCAATAATGTTTTAATTCATAAAAGTTGTTACATGATCAAGATGTTAGTAGTGGGTGTCTTTATACCAGCGAGGATCACCTCAGGAAGCCTTCGTTTTCCTCATCCTAAGAGGATATAACTGGCAACTAGGGATGGTTTGCCTCAGAGCTTATTAATTTTAAAAGACTCGTGCTTCCATGATGCAGGAAACCTGTAAAAATGAGTCATGGCAGAGAGGAAGAAACGGTCCAAAGTGTGGCTTCATTTTAACAAAGAAAGATGACGGCAGTGCTAGTTGTAATGTCTATAAAATCTCAATTTTAGGAAACACCAACAATATGCTGAATCAATCTTTCTATAAACATGGCCTTTAATTCCAGTTATATCATGTATTTGATACTGCAAAAGAGCCACTGCTGGTCAACCAAGCAGACTAGCAGATTTGCCAGCTCTCAGGTTAACCAGTCCAAAATTAAATGTAACATGTAACAGTAGACCTCTCATCGACAAAAGTAAACCAACATTTCCCAAAAACTAGTCTGGTGTTATGAAGGAATCACTGAGATACTTGACATGTAATGCTTTTCTGTATCAGGCAACGTCACACCGGAGGTTGGACACACAAAGAAGGAATAAAAAATAATGATTTCTTAATAATAATAATAATAATAATTTCTTTCTTTCTTTCTTTCTTTCTTTCTTTCTTTCTTTCTTTCTTTCTTTCTTTCTTTCTTTCTTCTTTCTTTCTTTCTTTCTTTCTTTCTTTCTTTCTTTCTTTCTTTCTTTCTTTCTTTCTTTCTTTCTTCTCTTTGTGTATATCCGTGTGAATGATATCTGCATGTCAAACATGTCAAAACATTGTTTGTATGTTAAACTCTGAAAACCACAATAAAAAGAGTAGACCTATTTTTTTTCCACAGAAAATTGATTAGTAGTCAATAAGGGAATCCATAAAGACAGATGAGCAGAATCAATAATGGCACTGGTATCAATAAAATCTTATCAATTCCTATTCCTACTGGCAACATGAGCAACAGACTATGAGGCTCCCTTGGTGGTGCTATGTCATTGTTTTGATGACCAGTTACAGCCAGTTATTTCCTAAAGCAAACCCACTGCTTTGAAGGCCTTGTTGTTCTGAATATACACACTCTGCTATCACCAACTTATGTCTGTCACTTAACTAATGAACTAAAATACTTTTTTAACTCAAACCTGATTTTCCCAAATCTTACCAAGCAATTTTGGTACCTATATCTAGCCAATACCAACGCTGTCACTTCACAACATTAACAACATTAACCTGGAAAAACAGGCCTTTGGCACAGTTGGCTTTTCACAGCAGCCAAAGTTTCAATTTCAGCAGATTTGTTGCTATAGCAATCGTACACATTGATTTTCCACTTCACAAAAGAAGCCTTAGTTTTCTTTTGCTTTCAGTCTTATTGTACACATTTGGAAGAATAGATCCAGCACAATTAAGGCTAATTTAACTTACATGGATTATGGTAGCTCCTGATTTAATAAGATTAAATGGTTAATCCCCACAGAGAGCTTATAGAGAGAAACTGAAACAGTGATCAGGCTTTGCGTGTCTGAACCCACCAGCAGGGACCAGGAATTAAGACATAATGACGTCAATTTTTTATGGTGTCCAGGTGATGAATGGACGAAGGCGGTGGTTCTCATTAGTTCTGCCCTTTCAGGGTCAAGGATGCTCGTACTGCAAGTGTGTTAGGCTGGAATTAAAATCTGGACTGATGGCATTCAGTAAAATGAACAAAATACATCACAAAAACATCACAGTTTTAAATGTGGTTTAGATCTATAATGAACTACCTGTTCATTATGCTATATCATTGCCTCTGTCAATGAGGTTTTGCATGCTAAAATGTTTGAGGCAGTCAGAAATGTTAAGGCCTTGGTTAGGGTAAACTCGTTAAGACTTGTTTTCAGTATCGTGTAATGGATTTTTGAGAAACAGAGAAAGACAGAGGCTTGGTTTAATCAGTATGATGATTTAAATGGACGTGTCCGGAAAGTGAACACGACTCTCTGGCTGTTTTTACACAGATTCAGATAAATATGATTTATATGTGGCACTGTATCTCAGATGTAATCATCTAACTACAATGAGAAAGTCTAAGAACCAAACTAGAAGCTATAAAATGGATGGATCTGCTGAGCTGGATGATGATTAGAATAAGAGAAACATGCAAAAATGGGTGGACGGATGATGATGGCGAAAGATTAGTTCCGCACAGATAGATCGGTAGCGTAAATCTACAGCTTAATAAGGAACACTGGCTGAAATCTTTACTCAAGGGTAATGACTTTGCAGCTTAGATTTTACAACAGTTGACTGGAAGAAAATAATAGATCAGAAACGTATTTTGAAAAGTCCAGAACACACAAACAGTAACAGAGAATAATATATTATGAAGGACTGGAGAGACCAACTCCTGTAACAGAGGTTACATTTCATTGCTGTCCTTACCTGACACTGTGGATAATATATTTGATAGCTGCTTCATGTGAAAAATTGCAAGTCACACTGGAAGTGTTTTTCCCCTGTCAGTACCAACGGTATTGTGACTAATCAGTACTTAGTGGTTAAAATACTCGTAATGATGTCTGTGCGAAGAAAACAACATAGTCAGATAACAGCCTGTTAGTTGCTAATGGCAAATCATAATATGTCATGGAAGATGGCATGTGGTAAAAGCAGAATGGTAGAGCAATAATTACTTGCAATCTCCTTTCCTTAAGAAAAGTACTGAAATTAAAACTACCACAGTAAGCGACTGCTAATGTCCTTGTTTTGACGGCATTCACCAACTAACTCACTCTGGGTTAAGGTGTGTTCACTTAAAAAAAAAAATTCTGTGGTGAGCTAAACTCATCCCTGTTTTCCCACCAAGCTTCTTCCTAAGAGGTTACTGGTAAGTTACTGGTAAGTTTCACCCGCATGAAGTGAAAGAGACAGGTGCATACTGTTTGAGATGCTGTCATTGTAGTTTGGTCCGCTCATTAACTGTGGACAGTACAAATATACACGTAATATCATATTATATTATATTATATTATATTATATTATATTATATTATATTATATTATATTATATTATATTATATTATATTATATTATATCATATATATCATATCATATCATATCATATCATATCATATCATATCATATCATATCATATCATATCATATATATCATATCATATCATATCATATCGCATTGCTATCGTATCGTATCGTATCGTATCGTATCGTATCGTATCATATCATATCATATCATATCATATCATCCATAGATTTCAGCTCCGGCCGCAGCCATCGTGCCAAAGGTGCAGATCGTCAGTGGACCTGAGGGTGGCTGAATGACGCCTGGGTGCTCAGTCAAGCCACCGGTAACAGCATCTACCTGTTAATCAAAGTAGCCTTGCTGTTACAGTAATTATGCAGAACTTTAAGCCTTAATATAATTTGAACAGGTGAGTTAAATACAAATTCACCCTCAGTACAGTTGTCATGAACAGGGAAATTAGGTAGAGACCAAAACAGTTGTTTGTACCAGGCTGTGGACATTTTTGCTGTGATGTTGGACATTTTAACATGGAGACTCACTTATTCTGTAGCCAGCCAGAAAGCTGGAATGCTCAGTCGTCTTTTCATGCATTTCTAAATTATTGACAAAATACTTTGCACGCTTGTAATGAATAGACTGGGACTGTTGATGGCAATATTCAAAAGAATTTATCTATTTCTTTTTTTCAGGACTGCATGTGTTCTTGGTTCACCCTCAGACCTGGAGTTCTTTGGTTTGAAGTCAACAGTTCACACTAAAGTACAAACCACTCAGACTCAACAAAAACAGACTGTGTACCTAAAGTTTCAACATTTTTCAATTTTTTTGTTTAGACTCAGTGGATCCATCTTACCCATACTGGGTAAAAGCGGAATTATTTATTTGAAATGACTGAGAGTGTCTTCTGCAAAATTTAGACAACAAAGCATTAAAAATACTATAACACTACTAAAAATATGCATGCTGTTACTGTTGTGTCCTAGCATTCTCTTGTGGTATAACATTTATGTCTATAAACATGACTTTACTTGGATGTTTAGAGTGCTTAGAGGCATCTTCTGTTGGCCGAATTGGCTGTACTGTACAGAGCTCTTGACTTTACCTCAAGGAACAATTGTAATTTATGTCAACTGTGTTTCTTTCCTTGCCTTATTGATTTGCTGCACACACACACACACACAGACACACACACACACACACACACACACACACACACACACACAGTATGAACTAGGCCTGCAGGCAACTTATAAGCGCAACTGCATCATTATTATTATTTTTGGTTATCTTCCAATAACCTTGACTGTACTGAACCCCTCCCCCCTCCTCTATCTCTATCTTGTCTCCGTAACTCCCTCCATCCTCTGTTGGTCTCCTCTGAACCTGTTATCAGCTAATTGGTCATGGATTATATGAATCAAACAACAACCTGACCCAAAGCATTGGAAACGTTATTTTTTGGGCTTTCCATTCAATAAGGGCAATTCGTGACAAACAGACAAATCGTGTTAACGCTCAAAGAGATGTCATCAGACTGAAAGGCAGACAAGGTCAACACACAAACATTTCAACCTAATGGGACGGCACTGTGATCATACCAGTGTGTGTGTGTGTGTGTGTGTGTGTGTGTGTGTGTGTGTGTGTGTTTTAAATGACTATCGCTGTCAGTGTGTGTGTCAGATGAGTGTTTCTTTGTTCTTAAAGAAAGAGAAGTGACTCTGTGGAGTGATTCAGATCCAATTAAACCTCTCTCCTCACTGTGCCTTTCTTCCTCGAGCCTCGCCAATCATATATCTCACCAATCAGAACCTGAGGCGATGTGCTTTAAGTCCTCTGAATTAGGACTAGCAATCCTCTCTCTCTTCAACCCTCCTTATGTGAAATATTAAAAAAAAGACCTGAAAACTAAAACATAGGTTTCATTAGGAGTGTGACTGATGTAGCTTCTGATTAACAGTGATAGCAAGGGTCATGTGACGTTTCCGAAACATACCAGCTGAATATTTGATGCCCACGCATGTCTAAAGATCAAACCCACTCAGTCGTGACAGAAATATGTAAATCTGTTTTGTTCCAGTGTCAAAAAGCCACATGCTGTCAATTTGGTGTCTGGAACACTTAACATTTCTGTATCCTTTGTTCTTTTAATTTTTTTTCATTTGCCAGTGACTTATATGTGGATGGTTGTTTGTCCAGTGTCGACTTTAGAAAAGTCTACCATGAAAAGGATCCATTATACTTTGATTTAACATATCATCTTTTGTAATCTCAAATGAAACGCAGCCTTTGAAACGACAAAAACTGAACCATTAAAAAAAATGCATTAAAGGATTAAGACTTAAACAGGACACTGACTGAATCAGCTGGCTCAATTATTCGTCAATGATTCATTCATTATTGTGAGGATTTTTGTATTTATCATGGGCAGCTACTAATGATCATTTGATTAAGATTTTCTTTTGTCTAAATAATGTTTCATATGAAGTGTCAATCACAATTTCTAAAAGGCACAGTCCAAGTTTACTATCACAATACAAAAAGTTCAAAGTTCAAAGTTCAAAGTCACATTTCAGAAGCTGGAACTTGTTTGGCATTTTTGCTTGAAAAATAAAATATGATCGAAAACAAGAGCAAAACAGTTGCCAACTAATTTTCTGTCGCTTGACTTATTACATTAACAAGTTGTGTATTTAAAGACCTTGCACTTGAAGAGCTGCTGTTGATCAGTACAATGCTGTGACAAATAACACTGCAGAGCAAAATTTGAGGGTCTCATGACCCCATTTAGAAAATAAATGTATGATTAAAAAGCAGATCATTGAGGAATATTTGTGCTGCTCATCCAGCTGCTCTCTATCAAATTACATAGCGAACAGAGTAACAATAGGTTGTTGATCTAGTGATTCACATGCAACGCCCATCTGCATTATGATGACTGATCACCAAACCTACGCAAATGACAACACTGTTTGTGTATGTGTGTCTATATATAAGATGAATGCATGACCAAGTGCACTGCGTCTACAGTACTTCTGCGCATGAGCATATTCTCTGATCATGGTTATACAAAGGTCACTGAGAGTGTGTGACGTGTGTGTGTGTGTGTGTGTGTGTGTGTGTGTGTGTGTGTGTGTGTGTGTGTGTGTGTGTGTGTGTGTGTGTGTGTGTGTGTACGCTAAAAGTAAAATGAATACTGAATACTACCCATCAACACTGTGTCAATGTTACACAGGAGATAGCACATGAGAGAGGACAGTAAATACAGCAGAGAGTGCTGTATAATCTGTGTATCTGTGTTTGATGTGTGCATTCGACTGCAGGCTATGTGAATGTATGTACTGAACTGATCTGTGGAGGTTGTTGGATTTCCTCATCCTGCTGACAATATGACAACATATACACAAGTACCCTTGTGTATATGTTTAAAACCACAAGGCTAACGTAAAGGTTTTAAGTGTGTTATTCGTCACCTTGACATCTCTCCTGCGTAACACTGACTCACAGAAACATGACATATACTGTATTACACAATATTCCAATAACTATGTTGTTGTTGTTTTAGCACCCATTCTTATCTATTAATCAGTATATTAGATTTTTTATTTGAATGAATCTCACTTTGGTTTAGTTTTTCATAGTTTCTCTATTTGTTGGTTGGTACGGTTGGGCAATAAAAACATTTTTTAATAACTTTCTTCAGTGTGTGCTGTGCATATTTTATCATCATGTGATTGGCAGCTGAATACATGCAGCATCACTGGTGAGCAGCTGGCTGATTAACCTTAGCTTGCCTGTTGACAAAACACTATCTGAGTGGATACGTTTTTCAAATTACTACTAACGTGATCCATGATATTAATGTATGTATTAAGACAAACAGTGATGATTATAGGAAATAATACATAGTGTAATGGTACAAATTTGTATAAGTAGCAATTACTTTCTACTGGCCCAGGCTGACTGTAACCAACTGAAGCTGTTTTGAGGTTGACTGACTGGTCTTAGTAGCCGGGTTGTTTAGCATTGGTTATTTAGTGCTGTTGGCTTATAGGGTGATTCGCAAACAGCAAGCTAGTTAGTACCATGAAGCCAATGATCTAAAAACAACAGGAACATTACAAATAGTTAATGTTATTATAAACACTATTGTAATTTATTTTAGTGTTCAGTCTTGGGTATGCTCACTCCCATCTGTGGAGTGCATCAGTGAGCATCAGGATGCTGATTACAGTTCACTTATGCCAGGTGTCATTATTAACAAGGACCTTCTGAATGTTACAAAGGGAAAAATTTGAATGCCTGCCAGCTCAGATTTTACATCAAATTACAACATCTATATCGTCAGTCGTTACGGACAAATTTCACACCCTCAAGAACACTAATAGGTCTATTGGGGCAGTGTCATTTCCTGCTGACTCCCTAGCCACCTCCTGTAGCATTTAGATCTTTATTAATTATGTCTTTCAATGTGTGCTCATGCATCAAATGACTGGTGTACGATGGTGTATTTGGGGCGTTTGTGAACTCTCAGTCTGACAAGTGCCAAACTCACATGTATACTATCGATTAAATAAATGGTTGAAACCTTGATGTAAATACCCCCATTCAACTATAAATCTATTAAACTGAAACAATGAAATAGACACGAGATCTTATTGGAACGTGCACCTCATCAGAACAAGGTCTCTCAGCAGTTGTCATTGGAGGCATTACCTTATACTTCTAACAAAGTGCAGCAATAACGTCGTACCCATTTCTCTCCAAGCAATTTGTGATATTACATGCATCTCTTTCTCTCTTTCTCTCTCCCCCCATGGCTGGTCTCAAAGGTGTCCTGACTTCATTTCCTCTTTTCAGTCCATCTTTTGAAAAGTGTGTCCCTGTCACCTCTTTATTGGTGCAATGCTGCCTGGAGGAACACACACACACACACACACACACACACACACACACACACACACACACACACACACACACAGATCCAGACAGACCCTCACACACTTTGTGGGAGATGAACAATATATCCAGTCCCTGCTGGTTAATCAGAGGACGAAGTGGCTTCTCGAGTCCCTCAAACCTTTTGGGACCTGTGTTGGGACCTGTTATAAGGACAGGTAGCTACTGTAGCTGTGAATAACAGAGAGCGTGCATGAGTCAGTGATCTGTCCTTGTTATTGTTATTTCATTACCCTTGTGATGATGGATTACATACTGACCAGCCTACAGAGAGCAGTGTATCCTGTAGTGTTGCTACCAGCCTCCATAAAGTAATAATTTTATCACATCAAGTAAAATCTTACTGTTTGCTAACAGCATAGGCAGACAACACGACCAGAAACACCATATTTGAATTTGATTTGAATCTGGTCTCTTCATGTGTATCCACAGTCACTGAGCACAAATGACAAATGTAGACAATGAATACCATTAAAGCATCATCACTGGAGCATTACTTACAGCATTACTTCTAAAGGTATGAAACTGATCAAAATATTACCAGTGTTTCCTGAAAACATGACATTTGAGGTTTCGCCTATAGACAATGAGAGTTGCCTTTCCTGACCTTAAGTCGTCATTGAACAGAAACCTTTCCTGCCGCCATGCTTCGGTGATGATGCTTTCATGTTCGTCTTCTCCACTTGTCATTTGTGCAGTATATGTACAAATGTAATTATATCATTGCCATTTCAGGAGTGAGAGGGGGTGAAGGTCTCTAGATACACATGGAAATGATGACAAAAAGCCAGTACATGCTGAAACTTTGGATGGATGGGTAGATGGTTTTATGTTTTGAGACAATATTAGATTTGCCCTTTCTGACCCGTCATCATTGTTTGTTTTTACAGGGAATTAAAATCCCTTTCACACAGGTAATTCATTCTGGACGGGTCAACAGTCTTTTCTATACATAGCTGACCTATCAAAGTTATTTTCCTGCCCTTTCCCAACTACATGCTGGGAAATGCCCCCAAGACACCTGCATTATCACCTTGGAAAACAATAAGGTATAGAAAATGGATCCATGTGCTGGAGTCTCAGAAAATTGTTTGTCCAAGGATAATATCCACACTGGTTAATTGTTTTTTTCTCCCCAATGGTCAGTTAATACATTTATATATGCGTTTTGTGTATCCTTGTCTAACTTAATGTAGATGTGGTTGTATCATGTAGAGTAGATATCCATTTTTCTCTCTTATCTTGTTTTTCTCAGTACATGTGTGCGTAGTTTAATCTATGTGTTCGACATGAAGCTGCTTATGAGCATTTTTACATGAAAAATGTATGAAACGACTACTTGTATGGGAAAAGGTTGCTTATCTATCGAGAGGTTATGAATAACCACAGTATCGGTTTTTTTCTAACACATAGACATAAACTGCATGTTAAATGTCACTGCACAGCTGTTGAACTGTGAGGGAAAGTGCAGACATACAGGTATATTTATTCTAAATTACATATATTTAAAAGGTGAACCGGAGCAAACATATTTATAAAACTCCTTTTCATAATGACAGATTCTTTTCTAAACTGTAAACTGAACTATAGAATTAAAATAAAAAAAGAGAGAGAGAGAGAGAGAGAGAGCTGCTCATCATCCGTTCCAGTCGAAGCTGCTTGGGAAGTTGTTTCGAATCCTTGTGAAGAGCCTCCATATCCAGCCATCGTTCTCAGGCTGGACATTCTCGTCAACCCATTTATGACCTCAAAATGTTTTGGAAGAAAATTAGCAGACCAAGTGTAAGGTATTGGGTGAAACAGATGCTGGCAACCTTTCCTTTGGAGAGAGTGACATACATATGAAAAGGAAGGCAAGATATGTTGGAAGAGATATGGAAACCATTTAATATGTTTGTTAATGGTATTGATTTAGCAAATGACAATGAGGAGGAATAAGTAGTCATGTAAACCTCACAACAGGACTAAATATAAATTCATATTCAAAAAATAAATTCAAATACCCGCAATTGTATTAAGCCCTTAAGTTACGCATAAAATGTCTTATGGATGAGAAGTGAGTGTTAGTGATGTGTATAAGTAATGGTTGTTTGTTTGTTCGGTTTTGTTCTGTTTATGACACTTGTACCATAACAGGTGCTTTTGTTGGAGCACAGACCTACATATTTGATATAACGACATGTATGTATATACAAGTGTATGTGTATGTAAGAAACGAGGGCATGAGGAGGCTCTGGATATGGAGGGCTGGATATGGAGGCTCTTCCCCCCAAAGACCCGAGTCACATCGGATTCTTCTCCAGTGGCAGAAGAGCTCAGTTTATTCATAGACTTTTGGGATTCAAAATTTGGATCGTCTTCACTCACACAACATGCCTGCTCAGTGAGCCTTAGTTGCAAAAATCTCTTGCTTTCTGTGGAAACACACCGTTTTTGGTCTAGTACTCAAAGTATACAGAGCAGTTTTAGCAAAACAGTTTTTTGAGAAATTGAAGAATTATCTAAATTTCAGTTTACCATGCAAGGACAACACTGGCATTGAGCAGCATTATGCTCAGAAAAGTTTTAGCCCTTTCCAAAAGTGTCTTAATTTAACTGTTGGCTAGACTCACTGCACACAGATGATGCACTGAATGTTTGTTGGTTCAAATCCCTAAATTTAGATCCACAACTTGCCTTTGCTGTCCTTCACTGTTTCCCTTTAAATCCATAATAAACCTAATTAGAGTCACTTTATTAGTGTAATGTGCTAGTATTGGGATGAGGTTGTGTTTGGAAATAGATGTATATGTATATAGTAGGAAGATTATGGGGATAACGATAAATAAGAAGTGTTTCTCAGAAGGAGAACAAGTCACCATGGTGAATGGGTTCTCTCTCATTAGCTAGTCACTCTATATAAGGCGTCATTTTGTGATCAATATCATGCATGGTCTCATTCAATAAATAATGTGAATAATATTTTTGTATTGGCCTTGTTATATTTCAGCTAAGAAAATCTTCATGACAATTAGTTTGTCAATTTATCCTCCACCCCAGCATCCAGCATCAGCACACAGAGAGTCTATGAACCATCATCCAGTTACAGCATGTTTAAGAATAAAGAACAACAACAAGTCGTCGGCTGAACAGACTGTACACAGATAGAACAATTTCAAAAGTGAAACTAAGAAATGTCCATAAGGTGCTCTTCACAGCAGCCTTTAACCTCCAGGACACTTCAGGAAACACTAACACTTCAGGAAACACTAACACCAACAAGACTGCAAGACCCCCTCCCCTTTGGTACAGTAATTACAGGATAATCAAGTACAAAACTTCCTGTATTTAAGTGCATTACCTAGTGGACCTAATAAACTAATAACTCATTTTGAGCCACAAATTATAAAATGATATGTGTATGCAAACCAAACAAATTTAGTTGAGATATATTCATGCACACTTTTGCTTTTCAGCATCTTAATCGTCTTGCGTCTTCCTTCCACTTCCTGTCTGTTAATAATTCAGAACAATTAGATATTTCCGCAGACAGGAACATTAAATAACATTTCAGAATGAATATTTCCCCTAATAAGTGCTACAGTACATCCTAACATTATTGCTGCCTCTTCCACACAGAAACATAGATGAAGACGCATGTGGAACTGATACTGCGATTGTTTTTATGGCCCAGAGAGAAACATTAGTATTGATGAAAGGATCTATTAGAAAAAGCAGCTGAATGTAGTCTTGCATTATTTCCCTTGAGAAACTCTTACGATGCAACAATTAGACTTTGAGGTTCTGCACACCAGGCATGTTCATTTTAATTCAACTAGCTTACAGGTATTTCATTAAATTCTCAAAATAGTAAAAATGTACATACACACATGCATTTATAGAGAAATAAATATTAGATTTATGACGTTTCATCACAAACTGAAGGAATCCAGAGAGCGCGGCAACGTTCAGGAAGATTATTTCCTCTGAGAAAGCAAAGTTCATCACACCTGTGTGAAAACTCAAAGTCTGTTCACTGTAATCATCAGAGTTTAGAAGATCACTTCAGGGGAAATGTTGTGGCAAACTTCATATGTGATCTACTTTCTTTATAGCTTCTACCTGCCATTTACCTTCAGTCCAAATTGCACTGACCAGCTTTCAATCACTTGATGTAATTTCATGTTATATGTTAACACACCAACACAGTGAATCTTATACAGAACTAATTATTTGCTTCATGATGCTATTAACACATGAGTGGGAATTCTACTTGCTCTGACCCAGAAGCCAATTAATTAATTCACTCAAGGTGTTAAATTTTATTCAAGCCACTAATTCATCCA
This sequence comes from Collichthys lucidus, assembly GCA_004119915.2. Lineage (NCBI taxonomy): Eukaryota > Metazoa > Chordata > Actinopteri > Sciaenidae > Collichthys > Collichthys lucidus. The sequence goes on along the minus strand of CM014091.1, from coordinate 9,989,356 downwards.
TTAATGATGGTGTGAGCTTGGCTTACATTTTGAGACTTGCCAGCAGCATGGATTATCAAGTGAGTCCATCTTAGTTTAGACTGAAATACCTCAAAGCTGCAACCAGTGATTATTTATACTATATCTAGATTTATATTTTCCTTCATCAATTAACCCACTGCTTATTTTCTTTTCGATTATTTAGTCCCTAAAATAATAATAATGTTTTCAGATCCAAAGATATTCAGTTTGCAATCATGTAAAACAAGAAAAGCATAAAAGTTTCTCACTATTCTATCTTGAAAAATGATTTAAAATAGCTTATTATTTGACTGACTAGCCAATTGTTTTGGCTCTAAATAATATGTCAACTACTATTTCACAAAATTGCCATTAAATTTTGTACAGAAATTCGTTTTTCCTGCAGTGAAAGTTCAGGGATTCGACTGACAAAATGACAGTCTACTCAGGGTCTTCTCGACTGATAATTCAAATCATTGATTTTTCAGGGGTAGCCTTCAAGAGCTTTAATTAAACAATAAATAATTTTGGGCTTGACCTAAAGTCTTTGATATGCCTTTGTAGGAAAACTAGCAACCTTTACTGTGATACTAAACCCAGACAAAAGGTCTCCCTGGAGGCTTTTGTCCATCAGATTCTCATTAAGCTGAGAGACTTCAGAAGGTATTATCTGCAATCACTGGAATCCAGAAGATGAAAGACAATTAGCAAATCATGATAATCCGTATTATCACATTACAAGCTAAGTACTTCTTGGTGTACTTTGAAGTGTTGTCTCATGGTTGAAGTGATTCTTATTGTTGGACTGTGTCCCATAGTCAGCACATTTACATTTTCCTTATACTGCTCCAAATCCCCTCTCTTCCCTCAAGTTCTCCGGTCTTTATATTGAACTTTTTGCTACATCCTCAGGTAGTCTGCCACCAATAACTATTAGTAATTCTTTTTAAATATTTGAGTAATGTTTTTATCATCAATATAATTTCTGACCAACCCTCTCCCTCTCCATCTTTGCCCCCGGTCTTCCATCCATGTCTGACGATACAAAACAGGACAGTTAATTAAAGCAGAAAAAAGGACCCATCTACTGAAGAGGTTTCTGTCCCACACAACAACACTGCAATTAACTGAAGTACCATGACTCACTACTGGGAGGAGACAATGAATAAATGCATTCCTTTAAAAAAAATGTCTACGTGCGTGTATTCTTTCATGATAAAAGTGTTATCAGTCTGAGGTCTGTGTGTAGAGCTTGTTTGGATATTTTTGGATAACAGAGACTGACTGCAGCGGACGGTTCATGTCATTGCAAATCCTACATTGTCAACTTGGCCAGCCCCTTAACTGATTAGAAATATCATTGTATCAAAAAAAAAAAACATCCAAAAATATTGATGTTATGTCAATAACACACGTGATAACATCCTGTAATCCAGCACCTTTTCCATTTTTACTTGTGGTTCAATTGCTCTTTTTATACACTTATGGTTATATACTTCACTTCCCTAAACTCATATTTTGAATATGTGAATTTGCCAAAAACAGACAAACACTCTGCTCATTTTCAAATTTCAGATATCACAATTATATTGCTATCATGAATTATTTGACTGTGATAACCGTGCAGTGAAAATCTGATATTGTGGCAGCCCTAAAACCATTTCTGTAATCATTTTATGTAAGTGTTTTTTATTTATATTTTTTATTTTCTGTAAGAAGCCTCTCTTTAGAATAGAAGAATCAGTTACTTTTTTTCCATTTCTTTTTTAATATTCAAGCAAAAAAATGTTAAATTACAGTGAGAGCACTGTACTTTTTTATTCGTCATACAATTCATAAATGCAGAATACGTACAGAATTAAAATGTCCAGTGTGTGGGATTTACGCTCCTATCCAAGCATGTAAGAAAAACTCTGGCTGCCAAATTAACATTAAAAGCAAAGGGGCATATCTAGATCATGGTTTGGTTTGTCTGTTCTGGGCTTCTGTACAAAAATGGTGGTTGGAAATGGCGGACTGGAAGAGGACCCGCTCTCACTGTAGGTATAAATGGCTAATTTTAAGATAACAAAAACACAATTATTATTTTCAGGTGATTATATACCAATGAAAACATAGTAATTAATATTATTTTCCATTTCTGCCAATAAATACCTCTAAATCTTACACACTGGACCTTTAAGATATACTCACACTGTACAGTGCCTGACAGAGGAGTGACCATGTCCGGGTTGCCAAAGGGGGTCGTTCCCTAGCTATGCACCTCCAGGAATATTCATAAAATGAACACAGCATTTTACCTGATATAGGCAAAACAGGCAAGATATGCAGCAGAATCAGTTCACACACAATAAAACTTACAAATTAAGCAAACAGACAGTACATGTATTAAAGCTCAGACTGGCAGCGAATGCAGCAGAGTGTAGCGGAAAGCTGTAGAGAAATTGTGAATGTATGTCAGAAGCCATATGGAGCTCACCAAGAGGCCAATAAAACAGAGCAATTTTCATATGAATAAGCTGTGAGTAAGAGGACAGTCATGTTTAAGACGACTTAAAATAGTCCTATTATTCTCTACAAAAAGGAAACAACAACAACCTCAGGGGAAATATATGTTGTTAAAACATTTCGCATTTGCTCTGACACAACACGAGTACTCATATTTTACCACTGCATAAGTTAGCATAAAAGTACCATAATGTCTGACAAGAACAACAACCAAAGAAAAACGAGGCCAGACACGACACAAGGCGGTAATTCACAACTTACACCAACAAACAAAAACAGCCAGCACATGGTTAGCAGCAGCGTCTCAGTTAGCTAGTTAGTTAGTTAGTTAGTTAGTCAGTTAGTTAGCTAGTTAGCTAGCTAGTTAGTTAGCCAGTCAGTCAGTCAGTCAGTCAGTCAGTTAGTTAGTTAGTTAGTTAGTTAGCAGGTGTGTCCAACAGCAGTGCTGGGGAGCGTCACGTGAGAACAACACTGAGCCAAAGCATTGACAGCGACATGCATGTTGAGAAAAACACTTAAAAACACTTAAAGCACAAACAGTGCTCGTCCTCTTCTTCACAGGAGAATAAATCTTTCAGTTTGTACGAAACTCTCTGACCTCCTCTGACCTGTGCTGCGTTTGTGCGCAAGCAGGTGAGTATTCATAACTAATGGTAACCTTTCTATACCTCTAATCAAATTTCAGCTAGTTAATATTGAAACTTAAGATATCTTACATCATGAAAGAACAGAGCTCCAAACGCTAAATAGACAGCCTAATGCCACAGAGTGTTTGTTCCTGTCACCTGTACAGTACAGTTTGAGTGTAGTAGTACTTTCCGACTGCCTGCATGAACTTCAGGCTTTAGCAACTCTGGCAAAATGCCAACAACAACTTTTTTCACAGCAGACATTTTGACTCGACACAGGTGTTAATAATAACAATGACGATGGCTCTGTTGTCTTCAGGTGTCACAGTGAGCCAGCATGCACTACGTCAGGAGTCTCAAGGTGAAATCAGACAATATTCATTTATTATTTGCACCTGTGATTTTCTTACCCTGACATCTAAATGTTTTGTGTGAGAAAATAACATGGGCCTAAAGGATGCAGGATGTGTACATTTTTACCATTTTAGGGTGGAATGTGAACTATTAAAGTATAATATGCAAGCTCTGGACATAAGTCTGTAAAGGTCCATGAAATGTCCAGAAATAATGTTAATACAGGTGAAGATTGGAGAGAGATTGATTTGGTATTTGACCCTGTGGCCCCCTAGTGGTTAATGTGGACATATATAGAAGGAAGTGAGATATGATACAGAGATGAAGCTTCATCACACGTGTTATTTATTTTAGATCTTTTCATCTTCTTCCCAAACAGCAGACAGAAGCTCTGTGAGAAGCATTACAGCTGCACTTCTCTAATGAAATGCAAAGGGAGATGGGTGCCATTTGTTTACTTGTCCCAATAAGGACACATGATATATCAGACACCTGGGATTATATTTTGAAATATGGTTGAACAGGCTAAACAGCAAATGGTTCCCACAAAAGGTGATGTAGCAGAGCAATAATGGAGAAATGTTCTATTTTATTTTATGAATTGTGCACAGCAGGGTAGAGTTGGTGTCTTTCAAGTGATATTATTTATGAAGCAAAGACAGTTAAATGTTGTGATGCTTGCCATTGTCCAATCAGGGGGGTTAAAAATGTCGTACAACTGAAAAATGTTGTGTTTGTTCCATGCATGTTAGATAGTTATAGACAGATAGACAGGTGCCATTGACAGTGTTTAGTTGAATGCCCCATCAAAAGTTAAACAGCTGCTAATGACAGTGTCAAGAAACAGGCTAATGTTAGCCTCATTAACATAGTGGAGTAGAGCTATAAACACACCAGGCAGTGACCCAGATAGTCCACTAACACACTTCTTTACATTTACAGATAATACCCTGCCAGTCTTCATTGCAGCCTGTCTGTAACAGAGCGAACCAGGTAAGATGTCCCCTCAAAAGAAATCTCTTCTGTGCACAGTTAGATATACTCCTAGTGCACCTTTAAAAATACTAGATCATTATTGTGTTTTGTGACAACAATATTGATGATACAGTTTCAGTTTCACACTCTGAAAACCAGGCCTACACAAAGAACAACAATAAACAGTGACAAAACAGTCCCACGTAATATACGTTTATTCATTTAAGCTTGAGAAAAGCCAGCAAAGACCCTCAGGGAACTTTTACTTTCAGGTCCTAAGCTTCACAAAACTAAAGAGTGAAAATATCTTTTGGAGTTGCTTTGGAGTCTTCCTGTGACCTCAACAGTAGCTGAGAAATTCAGAAATGATTCAGATGATCTCTGCAAGCAAATCAGTATTCAGTAACTGAATTCTTGCAAGTGAAGGGAGCTCAGTAGGGCACTCTCAACTTGTCATGACTGTCTCAGTCTCTTTTTACTGAGATATTAAAATACCTTTTTCTCAAATCACTTTATGGTTTGAATGTTGCAGTGTAGACACTACTGACCTAATGGCTAATGATGCGAATAAAGGAGTAAATCACTGATTAATTGGTGCTTTAGCTTGGACAGTGAGTTAAAAGACAGCCCTTACAGCTTTAATGAACCTTCAATTGCATTATAGCTTGATGTTATTACTCCTGTGTGTGGCTCGAACCATTGAATGTATGAATGACATTCAGTACATTCATGTAGTTACTTCTGTCTGACTCCACTTGGACTTTCTGAGTTTCAGACACTTCTTCAGACATCAACTGAATGCCAGTTTAAAAATGTCTTTTACTTTGACAGCGTTTTATTCAGGTTGTTCGAAGAGACCTTAAACCTGTTATATAACATCTTTAACAACACTTCCTTCTATCATGTGCTATCAGTCTTATGAAAAGTGAAACTCTAACTGCAGTATAGTAAACTTACAGAGCGATACACAACATATCATTTCAGTGATAAATGTATAAAAGATGATGAAGTGTTTCTGATGTTTAATATTCAGACCCGTTCTATAATCATGACGATATGTATCTGACTGAATATACTGTAATGAAACAAATCTTTGGACAGATGTTTCAGGCTGCAGAGTAAGAACATCATCTCTCAAAACTAGTGGTATAAGCTAATTATGACAGGGCACACTATTATGATGGACCCCAGCTGTCTGTCTATTGCACCCCATGATCAAATTTGGACAATACTGGCATGCATAATACTGAGCACTCCTCACTGTATACATTTATTTATGACAAAAATACCAAAGAGAATAAGAAAACAGCAGAAGGTTTTATTTTTGTGTAAAAGAAGTATCATTTTGTTTCCCTGAGATGACTTTGCCATTTCCAGGGCATATATAGCAAATGGCACCATTTTAAGTTTAATGTGACTTCTTTTAACACGAGCATATTTCCAAGCTGGCAGTCAGAATTGCAGACAAGGCTTCTCCTCCTAAACAACAACATGTTGTCAAAAAATCCGGTGCAATCTGCCTGCACTGTCTGCATTTACACTCCTCTCTCTAAACTCTTTCACCAGTATTTGTTTTCCAATGTGCCAGCGGCTACACATGCACCAGGCACAAAAAAGTTTTTCTAAAAGCTTCAGAATTACTTTCTACCAACAGAACTCGATAAAGTAATCACTGTTGGTATGAGGAAAAGGAAGAAAGCACTAGAGAGAAATGTATTGCTTTTTTCAAACTGTAATGGCCTGCCATACCTAAACAACGACCCTTTTGATCAGTCAGAGTCATTTCACCCTCGCTGGAATTGGAAGGGCACTGAACAGCACGTTTCCTCTAGTATATTAGAAAGGAAGACTCAATCACAGTTATAGGGTGAAAATATTTCACTTTATTCAGGCATGAACTGCAGAGTACGTCACATTTATCTTTTGTAAAAGTCTCTCCTCCAGTACGTCCTGTCTCAGTACGTCCATCTGTCTGTTTCTTTGTGTGTGCCACTTAAACACTCAGACATCTTCATCATCTTAAACACCCTTTCACCCTTCTCACTAGAGATCCAAACCACTAAAAACATCGTGTATGTGTGTGTGAAGGTGTGTAGGTGTGTGTATGTGTTTCTCACACAGGTGTGTGAGGAGGAGGTGACACAATTAAAGCCGTCACCTTTGTCTCAATGGTTTTTTTTCTCAAATAGCTTTGCGTGTGTGAATGTTTGCATGTGTGCGTGTGAATGCGTTTGTGCGTTTGCAGTATGTGCCCTCAGTTGCGTCAGCGTTGTCAGTTTCTGCGCCAGCAGGAGGCTCCTCCTACATATCCAGGCCCCTCCCGCTTCCTGTGTGTCAGTATAAAGCATGGCCTCCTCTCTCTCTCTCTTCCACATTCACTCACAGCCTGAACACTGCAGGAGCAAGGCTCAACATCTTCAGACTGATCCTCTCCTGGCCCACGCCAACACCTGCAGGTAAGAATAAAAAGGTGATTTTATAATTTGTGTCTTTAATTGTTTCCAGTTTTTCCAGCAGGACAAATGATACTTTTTTTGTGTGTCTGTTTCTTTAAATAAGTGTTTTTTTGTTTATTTGCACACAAGAAATTGTCCATTTCATGAAGTGTAGATTTTGGAAATTTGGATTTTAGATTTAATTTTATTGAAACTTTGAAACTCCCCACTTTGGTTAGTTGATTGAGTTGTAGCTTTAAGGTAACATACACACTAGAACATGTGATGTGATTATATGAGAGACAAGTGACAAACGCTATGGTATTATGTTATGTTACAGGAAAAGACTGTGCAAATCAGATCATGGCATTTGCGTTTTCTTCCTTCTCTAAAGTCTGGAGACTTGCATATATATACTTGCATATATATATATATATATATATATATATATATATATATATATATATATATATATATATATATATATATATATATATATATATATATGCATGTTAGATAGTCATTATTGCGCAGATATCATGGGCAGGAGTGTGCTTGTGAATAGAAGCGGGAGAAAAATGCAAATGAGTGCCCAAAAAAGGATAAAAATTCATCTGAGCAGGAAGGTGTTTGAATTAAATGAATTCAAAATTCTCTTTATTTATTGGGGGGGGGGTTAACTTTTTTTTTTGCAGAGAGGGGAGACCTTTCACACAATTTACAGTAACATCATTACCAACCCACTGAATAATGAGTCAGAGACAATGACCAGCTGCTAACAGGAATTATATTAGCATGAAGAGAATGACTATTTACACCACTGCTGTGTAAAGATAATTATTCAAATGTCCTGTCGTAGTGAGTCACAGTGATAACATCGTTGGGTTTAAAAGTACAGCATTACAAGGTTTCAGTTGAAGATGCTGTGCTGTATGTCCATGTTGATGAAGGGACTGATAATCTATGTAATCATCATGTCCAGTGAACAATAACTAGAGGAAGCTCTGGATTCTGACTCACTGTACCAATATTGTCCAGGCTACTGAGAGATGAACACACACTGTTTTGACTTCATATTTCATTTTGTCTGTTTGTGTCTTGATTCTGTGTCTTTGTGGAGAGATGGTCAACTGCCGAAATAGTCCATGTAAAACTAGATGCCATTGGACTTTCTCCTGCTTGAAATCACAACACCCTCCTGTGTGACAATCAGAGAGAGCGGGTTTGAATGACTGGGGATTGAAAGCCTCACAGCGACCGGTGCTGTTGTTTTGATTTAACTGGATGATTTGCTCTGGAAGAATGTTCTGCTCATCGCAGCTCATATATAAGCTGTAATACAGCTACTTCACCAGGCTCCAAGAGGAGTACAATGAGCAAATCTGTTTGACAAAATTATAGCATACATTTTTTTTAAAATAATTTTTTTCTTATTACATTGGATTTTTTTTAAAATAGAATGTCAAAACTACAACTCGTCTTGACTATCTGATGATGAAGTGGTGCAGATAGATGAGAGCAGATTATGAGATATTTTACTTCCTTTTAATATAAAGAATTAAAGAATGATGTAATTTACAGTGTTGTCGTGTTAATATTGGCTCTCCTGTGAACTGTTCAAAAAACAGGACGTAGAGTAAAATGAAGATTCAGAGATAATTAGTGTGTTTCCTTTGGGATTCTGCTAAAGCTGACAGTGTACGTTTATTACATTTGCACCACACACCAACTCTGTGTGTGTGTGTGTGTGTGTGTGTGTGTGTGTGTGTGTGTGTGTGTGTGTGTGTGTGTGTGTGTGTGTGTGTGTGTGTGTGTGTGTGTGTGTGTGTGTGTGTGTGTGTGTGTGTGTGTGTGTGTCTTACAAAATTGGTCTGCCTGTGTGTAAGAAAGACAAAATGATGTCCGCCTAAGGGTCCAGCTGAACCATCAAAGGTTAATTTCATCCCCCTAGAAATGCGCTTAAACAACTGTGAAATGATTTATTGTGAAACCTTCATTGCCTGTGATTTTCTCCTCACAGAAGCACATATTTACCGAAACCAAAGGGAGACAATAAAAAAAACAGCAGGCAACGCTGTTAGGAACACATTAGGTGTAGTGGATTTCTTTGACCTTGTTATTTTTTGTCCCCCTTTTCTCTCTCGACAGTCATGAATGTAGGTATCTGTGTGTGTGTCCTCCTGGCTGCTTTGTCCAGCAGTTCCCTGAGTCTGCCCTCACACGCCATGGTAAGACACACACAAACAGCTAAAAGTGTCTTGAAATCTCTGCATGGATTTGGGAGAATAAAAATGACTACAGTATTAAATTTGAGGATGTGTTTTTCAGACTCATAAAGTCCACTTTTTCTTAATTGGTAGAGTGTCTTAAATTAAAGATATATACACCTAAATTCTTACCATATAAAAGCGATTAAGTGAGCTTTAAATTTAAAATTAATTTCAATTACATTACAGTAAAGTGCTGAAATTTCAGGTTTTCATCTATTCCTCATTTTTCTTCTTTCTCTTTTTTCCCCCTCGTCTTCTAGTCACAGAGAGCTGAGGGTGAGGCTCTCCCGTCAGACAGCCTCTCCCCACAACACACCCGCCAGGCACGCTCAGCTCCAGCACCCTCCTCAGGGCAACTAGCTAACTACAACCAACCCAGCCTGAGCCAGCTACTGGCCAGACTCCTCTCCAGGAAAGGTGAGGCGGATAGAAAGTGTAGCTGATGCGAGAGACTTTCCTCCCTCATTACACGCAAAACATCTCTCTGTTCTCATTTTGCTCCTGGTCATGTTATTTGCTCTCTCCCCTCCTAACATCCATCCTTCTGTAATCTGCCGTCACTCATGCTGTGTCTTAGTCCCACCATCTGGCATTTGCCACCTCCCTCTAGGTTTCTCTCTGCTCCCTCCATCTTTCCATACGTCCTCCATGTTTCTTCCCTCAGTTCCTCGACCAGCCTGCTCCCTCTATTTTGTCCTTCTTCACTCGCTTCCTTCCCTCCTGACTTCACTCTCTCTCTCTCTCTCTCTCTCTCTCTCTGTCACTGTGTATCTCTGTTTATCTTTTAAGTCACTGTGTGACTGGGAGACCTGCTGGTCTCACAGAACACAAAGACGGGAACAGAAACAAAACAAACCAGCATGACATTTTATAATATAAAGTCAGCACAGGTTTAAAAGATGTCATGTTTTGGCCAAGCAGAATAACATCTTCCTGTCTTCATCACATCATCAGTGTCATAAAGTGTAAAGCCGGTTGTCTCCCTGTCCCCATCTCCTTCAGGATCTCCCTACCAGACTAGATCCTCCCTCACCAGCAGAGCCAGTGGTGTAGCTCCAGGCCACAGGATAAAGGACAGAGATTACCTCGGCTGGATGGACTTTGGACGACGCAGTGCAGAGGAGTATGAGTACTCCTCCTAAAGGCATGGCTTGCTTTTGCCGAAGCCTGAGTTACAACCCCCAGCCAATAAAAGCCCCCCAAAATAATGAGCCCTTTTCACACTGCACTGTAACCAAGGGCTGACTTGAATGAGCTTAGCCCCGGTATATATAAACAGAGAGGAGAAAGATCCTGTAATCTCCATGCAAATTATATCTAAGCACAAAATTTAAAGGATGAAGCTGAAAATATTCTACATTGTTGTTATTGTTAGGAGTTTGTTCATTTCTCCATACTTTGTGACTACTGCCCGTGGCTCTTAGCCTCAGACTGATTTGTTTCTAATGAAGACATCACTCATTAAAAACAGCTCACAAATATATAGTTTCATTTTTACAAACACACTTTAGCAAACTGAAACAGGATAAAAGTGCATTTATTTAGAACTATTTTCAGTTGCGGATTAATACACATTTGGTGCTCTAATGAGTATTTCTGGCATATGTGGGTAAAATATGTGTTCATGGTAATGGAGAAAACATGTCAATGGCACAGAAGGTGATGCTTTACAGGTATATTCTTGTTAGACCGGTTAATGCACCATATCTGTGTTTTCATAAGATTTGTTGACAATAAGACAAATATAGAATATTACCAGAATTGTCTTTTAAGAGCAAGAGTCTCATTTCTGAATTCAAGCTTTTTGGATTGGAACTGAAAAACGGACTATCATGAACACATTTGAAAAGCATGTTCTTATAAATATAAAGTCCAGTGAGGCACTTGTCTTAGAACTCAGATTTCTGTCACCTTTCTGTAGTGTTAAAGTGTCCAATTTTTCCTGACATTTCAGAATGTATCCAAGGCCTTATATTTGACCTTAATGAGCCACTTTGGGGTCTTTTGGAAATTATACGAAAAGTATGCTTTAAGTCTGTATCTTTGATTTGGTATCTTAATGTACTCAACTAACTGCAGCCCAGAGCTTCAAATCACCTCAACTTTACACAAGTGCACAGTAAGAAGTATTTTCATATCAAACCTTCTGCAACTAAAGAAAACAGCAACAGCACCTACTTTTCACCTCCGACCCTGGCCACTGAAGGTAACCCTGGGCTAAAAATGTGCAGTGTGAAAAGCACAAGATATGTTTCAGAAAGCACAAGGTGTTGTCTGCTGTATATGAGATGCCTGGGAGTGTCCCTATCATTACATAGTGGCACTCGGTGGCACATACATCAGATAAATCAGGACTACTGAAATACTGTAGATATGAGTAGAAGTGTTTTTGTTCTTTGTATGCACTCTCAAAGGTTAAGTCTCTGTAATAAATTATATGTTTTTACCAACTTTGAAATTCAATAAAATTCAAAATAAAGCTCCATTTCCTTTTTAATGTCAGCAAGAAAAGAAAAAAAAAACATTTGTTTGAGATGATGATATTTTTGTTTGTGGAGGGCACAGTTGGAGACGGAGATCTGATCCCAAGCTTTTCATGTAGCCGCTGCCTGCGTTCAGAGAAATACTGGACGTATGTCTGTGGGCGTCCTTCCACATGAGCATTTAGTGTAACTCACTTCTTAGACCATTAAAGCTAGCACAGCATCATTAGTGTCTATTGTAAACGTAGAGCTTTCTCAGGATTAGCTATATGAGCCAGTATATAATGAATAATGAGCCAGTTTCTTGAACATTCATTTCAAACTAAGTCTAATAGTATTTTAGAAGTGACTCTGAGACACATCTTGAATTTCAATTAGTTTCACAAAACAGATGTTAGTTTAGTGTTATTAGTTCCCACTTGTTGACTGAACAGAAGCTGCTGTAAAGAAAAACATGATGAGAAAGGAAAACTAAACTTTGATAGTAGATGCAGAAAGTGAGCCTGCCTTTGGCCTTAAAGTGGACAGCAACTATGATATGACCAGATTTTAACAGATGATTTTATGCCTCTGCATAAATTAAATCAAATGCTGATGAGAGGCAGGGACCAAAATGGTGGCCATCAAGTGGATTCTCTGTCACAAAATAGATAATTATGTGTCTGATGTAAATTTGATAATATGAAGCAATATAAATGTATGTGTATATGATTTCTGTTGAAACAACATGAGAGGAAAACATATTTTCTGTTGGGTTTTATTTGATGGTGATTTATCAATCACCAATTGGTAATGAATAAAAAAAAAAAATACTACAATGACCGCCTTCACACGCGAGTCCTGCGGCACTGACCACTATAATCAGTCTCCTGCGGAACCAGCTGCAGTGGCAGAACACATGCACATTAACTAGGGAAGCAGCACAAAAGCAAAATATGTTTTATATTTTAGATTCTTCTAAGTAGCCACCTTTTGCTTTGATGACAGCTTTGCACACTCTTGGTATTCTCTCAACCACTTTCATGAGGTTGTCACCTGGAATGGTTTTCCAACAATCTTGAAGTTGTTCCTACATTTGCTGAGTACTTGTTGGCTGCTTTTCCTTCTCTCTGTGATGCAGCACTCCATCACTTGCCTTCCTGGTTTAAAGGGCCCCTACAAAAACAAATAATAGTCCGAGTAAGTGCAAGCCAGCTGGGATGGCATGTTGCTGCAGACTGCTGTGGTAACTATGTTGGTTAAGTATGCTTTTACATTTTGAATAAATTGGCAACAGTGTTACCAGCAAAGCACCCCCACTCCATTGCACCTCCTCCTCTATGCTTCACGGTGGTGAACCACACATGCAGATATTATCCTTTCACCTTCTCTGCCTCTCACAAAGACATGGCAGGCAGAACTACAAATTTGGACCAAAATACACATTTCCACTGGTCTAATGTGCATTCCTTTTGTTTCTCGGACCAAGCATTTCTTTACTTTTTGATGGTCCCCCTCAATAGTGGCATCTTTTCAGCCATTTAACTGTGGCCTAAAAACTGCAGTTAGTAAAGCAGGCTTTCTAGATAATAGAGGGTTGCTGATTTGATTTCCGCCATCCCCAGTCCAGTCAAAGTGTGTTTGTGCAAGGCACTGAACCCCAAACTTTCCCCAATGGGTGAGTATCATTGTGCTTCAGAAAGAAAGCACTGTATAAACACCTGGTCTCTGCCATCAAGTGTATGAATATGTGTGTGTGAATGTAATGTGAAGGGTTGAAAGGGGGCTTTAAGTGGTCAGTAGACATGAAGTGTCTGCTACTTGAACTTTTGACGCATTTCTCTGTGCTCCAATCTAAAGTGCTGTTTATTGTTGATTTCTGAGACTGGTGACTGTAATGAACTCATCCTCTGCAGCAAAGGTAACTGTTGGTCTTCCTTTCCTGGGGCGGTTCTTGTGACAGCCAGTTTCATTACAGCGTTTGATTTTTTTTCAACTGCCTTTAAAGACACATTCAAAGTTTTTTAATTTTTAATTATAGACATAATTGAGTCATTCTTGCCATAATATAGATTACCAAAGTAGTCGAATATGGCTATTTACTATAGGCCAGCACAACTGATGGTCTCAAACACATTAAGAAGGTAAAAACTAATTAACGTTTGACAAAGCACATCTGTTAATTGAAAATTACTGACTGACTCTCTGACTGAGAGAACGCCAAGTGTGGAAAGCTGTCAAAGAAAAATGTGACAACTTTGAGGAATCTAAAATATAAAAGTGTAAATTCCAATAACAACAGAAAATACAAGGCCCTAACACGAGAATGACGTCAATATGTTCACCTATTGTGTGAAACACGCACACAATAGTCTTGTTTACAGTCTGTCTGTAAGTAAAGAGCATGAGTGGTTCATATTTACTCTGCTGCTGTTATGTTACACAAAGAGAGTACATTTGCCAAATCGCTACTGTGTCACTGGTCTTTTTAGTTTGGGATGAGTCAGTCCACACATACACACAAGAAAAGACAGGGCTGACCATGAGCTCCAATAACATGTTGTATGAACATGGCTGATCAGATAATACATTCCCAAAACATGATAATACTTTAGGTAGGGAACATGATGACATGAGCAGACATACAACTCAAGGTATGTAAGACCTCGTTATTACATATTTGTATTGAAAGTAAGTTATGTCGATAATCATTTGTGTTGTTTTGTTAGGCCTAAAACTGCACCTGAGGTACACACATATGAACACTGTGACATGAAACGAAATAGTTCTTTGTCGGTCGTTTTGACATAATCAGGTTGAATCTCCTGGAAAAGCATCATTATTGTATGATCACAATACTTTGCTTTTTGCTGCACCCACATGGACACAGAGAGAAGTGCACTCATATCAGACATTTTTGATGGATCTGTTTATTTCTCCATTTTAAATACATTGATTGCCGTCATCCAATCTCTCCTCCGGTCCAGTTACAAAAGAAAAGTGACATGCACACATTCACACTTAAACACATTCACACGACAAGCTGTACCTCCATGTTTCATACCTACTGGAACATACTGTACATTAACAACATTCAACATGTTAAAAAAAAAAAAACACAGGTAGATGACATGAAAAAAAAAAAATCTACTTTTAGATTGGAGAATAATGCTAATTACCATTTACCATTCACCCCAAATGAAGCCATAGTGTTAGAAAGTGCTAGAAGCCAAGAGTCCCCGATTGTAGAAGCTCAACAAATACAGATTCAGGAGCAGACCTTTATGATATATTTAAAAAAAAAAAAAAATTGTGTGTGTTCTACCCACAAAGCCTTCATGTTACACTTGAAATAACCAAAAACCAATAGCTGAAAACTGTTGTTTTTCAGCTATCAAAGAGCAAAAATGTTTCCATGTTACTTTTGAAATTAAAATGATTATAAATTCAGTAGTGAATACGCCAAACAGGTTCAGCTCTGAGTTTGTTTTTTTGGTTCTCAAAGCAGGGACTACATGACGGAGAAGTGCAACAAAAATATTGAAGATGGACACATATAATCATTTATTCTAGAACTAACGTATTGCTTTCAGCCGACTCGGTCATCAAATTAATTCAAAATAAGACACATAATGGATTATTTGTATCCCTCCTTGTTGCTATTTGAATTTGAACAATTGAATTTGAATTAATTTGATGAAATACTGAAGTTTCATGTAGAGACATCCTCATGTAATGCAACATTCACACATATTTGGAGTACAGTTGTGGGTTTGCAGATACCTGCAAACCCACAACTGTACTCCAACATTTTATGGATTAATGACACAATATTAAGTGCATTCAAAAACCACTAACTCCATCGTGCTTTTATAATATATGTTATCCATGTATATTTGGCACAACTGTATTCAGCGTGGTCCGTTCTGCCTAACAACACTGTAAGTAATTGTTTGATTGGCTGAAGGTAGCTGGTTCAGAGAGTTAGTTCTGCAAGTTTAGCCTGACTAACACAAAATAACGTCTTATATGATGGTGCAGAGCGTGAATAAAATAAAAAATGGTCACCGCATTAAAACACGTCTGAACTGGTGTGTTCATGACTGCTGCTACAGGATGCCAGACAATGCTCTTGTGTAAATAATGTCCATACAGGGCCTGGCTGAACACAATTGTGGCCCATATTGTGAAATTGAATCATAAATTATGTGCAGATGAAACAGACAGTAGTAAAAGCAGCTGTCTTAGGCAGACCAAAGAAACTGGTACATCAAGTGCCCAGTGTGGACATTTAGCTGTAGCGGCGGCAGTAATTTACTAATTAGTCCATGTGTTCAAACACTTTGCAGTAGATGGATAAACTCACTTTACAGAACATGTTGTGAACTGCTGCTTCAGTACAGCTCCAAAATCAGGACTATTAGTCAGCACAGGTCCTCCAGTTAGAGATTATAAAAGTGAAAAGTAAAAGTCGGTTATTGCTGTATGATTTGACAAAGTCAGGTAGATGATTTGGCCTACTGGACAGCAATGAGACTGTAACCATCCTGTATCGCTAACACACCACTACAAACCTTCAAGTTCTGCTGTAGTGCTTGCTTTTTTCTATCAAAGACTTACTGAGGACACATTAATTCTTCAAAGAAGAAAAGAAGGACCAGGTTAATCAAACTGAGCCGACTACATTAGAACAATCTCTCAATTAAATGGTTCGAAACTAAACTCCACAACACTGTCACAAAATGCTGGTATGACTACACACACACTTTAGCTCTGTACTAGCCAGAGTTATGTGAACTCCAGATGTGCATTATTATTATCATTAGCACATAATATTTGAAGAAACTATCTTTATTCTAAAAAAAAAAAAAATCTTCTTACTCAAGTTCAAATGTGTTTTTAACCTTTGTATTAGAAACATCTTACACGATATATTTCATTGATAGAACACAGTATATGTCACGCTCACACATGCTAAACGCTACAGATGATGTCTATCTGTAAAGAGCAACACAGTCTTTGGTCACTAAAATATAGATAAGAATTAAGACTTCCTTAAAGTACCACAGCTGAGTGTCAAAAGAAGCTAAAGAAAGCTGCAAAAGGCAAAGTGTATGAATGTGTATTATCAGTGTATATGTTTTTTATGATTTTGTATCACTGGTAAATCTGACAGCTTGTTTTCTGGCTCAACACATGTTACTCTTTTGGTCCCTGTTTTTGGTTTTTTAATGCATTAGTTAAATACAATGACTGCGCATTTATATGCTTTTAGAAACCGTGTGGATGATCACACACGACTATTCCTTACTTTTTTATTTTTCTTAAGGTGACCTACCACATATCACTAATGGAAGGAAACATGATTTGTATGTAGGTTTTTGTCCGGTGTGTGTCAATGAAAACGTCCCATGGCTTCAGCAGCCTTCACTCTTACCACAGGATCTGGATCTTGGAGCAACATCACTAAACCTGAGGAAGAACACACAGACCAAAAAATGAGTGTGTGACAGAATGAGTTTCTCTAAAGGAAAACAAAGTTGTGCAGTGCATTACCTTTAGTGATGGTACTCATGTTGAGGTGGGAGAAATGCTCCTCTGGAAGATTCCCCAGCAGAAACCCTGATAACAAACACACAAACCCAACTCATCAGGTCACACTGATTCTAACCTGTACATAAACGTCAGCCAAATAGTGCAGATGTTTCTTTGCTTTCTTAATATTGTGTGTACAATGACTAATAATATCAAAGGTTATGTGAACAATAAGAACTTCTTTCATTTTAAACCTCTGATTAATCTCTTGGAGTTTTATACGATAATGATCATGACATGGAGCAACGTTACAAGTGCTGTCATCATACCTATAAACATGGCGGCTCCCGCTCTGACCTCAGGCCAGTTGCTCTTGAAGAACTGGATGACTGAGATGTGATAAAAGTTCAGCATACCAGGAAAGTCCTGAATCTATGGAGCACAAAACATGGGCAGGACATCAAACAAGAGTAATTAGCTCAGTACAGTATTATCCATTCTGACTGTTTCTCATTATTTAGAAAAAATAACAAAAGAAAAGCTGCAAGAATCCAAATCAAACTCACTCATTTAAATACATTTCATACTGTAAAAGAGGTATTTTGACTATTTTGTGCATCTCACCAGGTACTTGGTGAGGTCGTTGATGAACTCTCCGTAGTGCAAGCTCTTATCATCGTGAAGGTGGTTTTGAAACATGGCTGTGATCTGCTCTGATCCCACCACAGGAGCACACACTCGCATTGCATACTTACACGCCTGGACAGACACAAAAACAAAATCCATCCAGGTCTAATGCTTGTACACATTAAGGAAAAAGCTGTTTTTAACATTTGTGTGTATGCACGCGTGTTTCCCACTGTACCTTGACCACCTGTGGGTTTGGGTCAACCAGGTGTAGCAGCAGGCTGACCAGAACATTGTGGATCTGGTCTTTGAACACCGGCTCTCCTGAACCAAACTTGGACAGGTTCCCCATTAGATGGATGGAAGCACAGCGTATCTCATCATTCTCCTGAATGAGCACAGAGCCAGAGGGTACTGTTAACGTAATATGTATGTGTGGAAATAACTCCTGAGCCGAGCTCACTAACCAACCTGAGGACACCCTGAAATAATAACCAAGTAGCACTCGCCGGGAATATAAAAAAAACACACACACATTTGGATACTTAATATTCATTACACAACATCTTGAAACATCTAAAGGAAACTTACACTTTCCAAGAATGGTTTAATCTTCATGAAGATATAGACCACCAATAAGTGGACATTCTTCTTGTCCAGATAGAGGAGCACTTTAGAAAGACCTGACATGGCTTCAAGCGTAATCAGCTTACCTGAAGGGAGACCAGAGGCCAGAAATTAAAAAGAGAGTTTCTACCAATGACAACCAATCGAAGATGATTGAACATATTGTAAGACAAACATGATGGATGTGTTTAAGGAGAAATGAAACCCTGAACCAGCAGACTGTAAGCTTTAGGAATTACTGTAATAAATCAGGAGCCACGCTACAGATGACTCTAACTTTTCTTTTTCCCCCACATAGGAAATGATTTTATTGTCAACTGACCTGGATCATCTTTCTCCTCCATGCCTGAACTCATGGCTGCCAGCAGCTCCTTGGCATATTTATTCACCTGTTGGGAGAATAAAGTGAGAGGAAGATGAAGTTGTGCCCAAAGTGTCTAATGGAAATGAGTTGTCAGTGTGCACACGCGTCGAACCTTTTCAGGTGATCCCATGGCTATATTGCCCAGCCCCCGCACAGCCAACATGCGGACTGTGCAACAGGGGTCTGATATCCTCTCCATCATGTTGTTCATCAACACATCTATCAACATCAACTCCGTCACCACGTGATGGTTCAAGAGCTGGAAGCAAAACACATCATGTTATTTATGTTCTGCTGTCAACAAAAACAGGTCAATGTCCTTTATGATCTGATGACATTTGGGGCTGTCTCAATACACTTCAGAACTGAAATAAGTGATAGGCATTTTAAAAACCATAATTAGTAATTAAGATATGAAGGCAACAGGTTTGGGCATTTAATATCAATTTCATCTAGCACTCTCCTAACACAAAAAAACTAAAAACTAAATATTTCATGGGGTTTCACCTCAGAGAAGAAAGCAGTGACGGTAATTCTCTGGCATTCGTAGATGTTGTTTAAGGAGGGACATAGACACTCCACGATGGCAGGCAATCTGGGACCAGCATGCTTTGACATTGCCCTATAGACGAGACAAATAAGTTTGAGTAGGAGTTCATTATTTAGAACATGGATTTACTAGAATAGAATTATATATTTTAGTTTTAGTCTTAAAACAACATTGTTTGTACAATAGAATTACACATTTTAAATCATTTTAATGCTTCACTGACGTGTAACTCAGCGTTCTGTACGCCTCTTTCTGTGCTATGTAACTCTGTGCTCCAGGGTCCAATCACACACTAAACTAAACTGAACTAAAGCTCCTGTTAGCTCCTTCTTTTAGCTGGGCTGCACAGACTGTGAGCTTAAAGCTCAGAGGGAGTGTCAATGTTTGTACAGGTGAATGCTGACAGGTAGCAGAGCCAGCGCTGTGCCAGAAACAGAGCTGGCAATGTAAACAGGTTCAGCAGCCTTCAACATAATGACAATGAGTGACTGAACAAGAGGCCACCGAAGAGTTAATCTAGGACTGACTTTTAGTCGTGGGTGAGGGCTTCATGAAATAAAAGGCTGAAAGACAGACACAGAGCTGGGCTACTTTCTGTTGGACTGGTCAGTAATATTAGCTGGCTGCTGTGTGTGTGTGGTTGCACAAGTTGTCCTTTCGCACAGCAGTTATCCTTCTCACTGAGATCACAATCTCAGTCGACCCAGTTAAGTGTGTGTACCTTGCCAGTAGTGTAACACCAGTAATGTGTGTGTTCTCTTCCTTTATTGCATCCCAGGCATTTTCTTCATCCAGTCTTTTCGTCACCTCATCCAACTGGGCTCGTGCTAACAGGATTCGCAGGGCATCAGCTGCTACCCTGAATCGCAAAAAACAAATTTGACCAAATTGTTAGACCGCACATATATACCTGGCATGAGGCAGTTGTAGAGCTTATTCATGTAAGTACCTCTATTTTAATAGTTAAAGGAATGAAAAGATGCCCACCCTGCTACATGGACAGAGGCAGCGTGTTTAGTGTTGTTGTCCTTCGGTGCTGAGACCCCAACACTTGCTCCCAGTCTGACAGTGAGACATGAGAAGAGCTGAGGAAACAGACTGACTGCTGGCTCCTGACTCTGCCCATTCAATAGAAGTTCTTTGAGACCACATGTCATCTGGAAACAAAATAACGCAATGACACGTTAGCTAGAAATGCCAAACAAAAGTTCAAAAACAGAGGACAAAAAACTGAAGACTCTTCATCGGTACATGCTACTTTATATGTGCTTTTTTAATGAAAGATCTTTAATGCTATTCCAGAGTACTGTGTATGTTTGAAATAAAAGCATTCATGTCTGGACATCATGGTCCTAACTTGAACTGGACAGATACGATGCATTCAGTGACACATCTCTGAGGTTTGTGACTTACAGCCAGCGGCTGATTGGTGGCCACCTTTGTCATCCCGCCTCTGATCATTGACTCCTTTTTGTCTACGTAGGGCGCCAGGATGAGAAGCTTCTCCATCACCATCTCCATGATCTGATTGGCCACAATGGGATCTGATCCCAGGGCCATCCACATCTCACTGGTCCAGCTGGACAGACAAATAGAAAAACATAATGTAAGACATCTTCCATTGATTTAGATCATTGAATTTACTTGAAACATGCCGAGTTACAGTAATTTATATAATTCGACATTGTGTATGTATACCTGTCATGAGGAAGTGGTTGATTAACTAGTGTATTGACAACAGTCTGTAGATGCTGAGAAGCCAGTATTAGTACCGTCTGTCCCGCGGCCACTCTCACCTGAACACAGGCACAGTGAGAGAGATTGTTTAGTGTGACTTAGTTACAGATCACAGATGGAGAGTTAATCATCAAGTAAAGTATATATTAAGAGTAAATGAGGTATGAATAATAATTATGCTGAATGTTGTAATACTGGTTCTTACCTGCTCCTCTGTGATGCTCTGCAAACGCACGTGTAGCACCTCCAGCATCTCTGGGACCTGAAATACACATCATACAACACAAATAGAAGATATAAAAACGCACTGTTTGGCAAATGGGAACACCAGACGTGTGTGTGTGTCAAGTAATCGTTGTCTATATATAATTATGTATGTGTGTGTGTGTTACCAGCTCTTGTAGTCCTCCTCCTCTGTTCTTCAGCAGAGTATTTAGGATGACAGATGAAGCTCTGCAGCAGTTTGTCTGACTGTCAACCAGACCTTCAAACAGCATGAACACCAATGTCGTCAGCTGCTGCTGCGGCAGACGCTTACTCATCACCTGACACACACACGCACACACACAGAGGAAAAGACACAGATTTACTGTTAACATAAACATTAACATAAACGTAGACAGCTCAACAGGAGATTGCAGTCACGTTTAGTCATTGCGTGCTTTACTAAAGGGCATGATAATCTATTTTGGCATTTAAAGATTCAATAATGTAAATTTAATTTCAATTTAAAGACAACCTTATAATAAAAAAATGTACCTTGGTGAGGTCTGAACAGGTCTTATATAGAACTGAGTGGTCCGGATTTTCTAGTTGGTGTTTCAGGGCCACCAGACTGTCCACAGCTTCATCCTTATAATCCAGGGCGAAACCTACACCCAGAGAAAAATGTCAAAACAACACATTTTTACCAAACCTTGTATGTCAACATGGAAAGCTTAGATTGAGTCAAATAACAATTATCTTAATAATTATTAA
This sequence comes from Collichthys lucidus, assembly GCA_004119915.2. NCBI lineage: Eukaryota > Metazoa > Chordata > Actinopteri > Sciaenidae > Collichthys > Collichthys lucidus. Next base: position 9,967,305 of record CM014091.1, on the reverse strand, counting down.
ATAAGTGCACATAAAATAAAATTACAAAGGAATACGGTCAGGACTCTCTACCTTCATAGCGTAGCTGTATGTAAAGCAGGGTGTATATACAGTCAACAGCAGCAATGCGTACAGCAGGGTGAGGGTCAGAACATCGTGGAGACAGTCGACCGAGCAGAGCTCCAAGGTTGTGGAAGGACACCATGTTCTAGACAAAGATGGACAGACATAAAAGAAAGGCACAAAATGGCTGTCACACAAAATGTCAGGTGAATATTTCATGGCTTGTGAAAAGTTGATTAAGGCACAAGACCAAGGTAACCCATGGTTACCAAGTAGTCATGTTGTCAAAAACCAAACCCACAAGACAGACAGGTATCTGTGTGTGTGTGTGTGTGTGTGTGTGTGTGTGTGTGTGTGTGTGTGTGTGTGTGTGTGTGTATACCTTGACAGTCAGGATATCCAGGTAGTAAGTAAGTATGTGAGCAGTGGCTGTGACAGCTCTCTCTCTCTCGTGGTCCTGTACTGAACTCAACCATGTTTCAATGTGCTGTACAGGACAATAACACATATCATGTCAGACACCACTGTGCTACAGTATACAGTCAGGAGAGTTACTGCTCTTCTTGATGTATGGCAGATGAATGGAAACAATTATTCATTTTAATTAGACAGCTTTTTGTTTGTTTACAATGTACTATTTTGTGAGCTATAGAGGGAACATTGCTAATGCAAATACCAGACTTTACCTTGAAGACACTCTGCAAGCCCTCAGGTGTGGGATCCCCGGTCAGTACACTTTTCATCAGCTCGTGCAGTGCAGCCAGCGTGTCTTTGTATAATGTCTGCACATATTTATCAGGATGTTAGTTTTAGCAGACAATAGCATTATAAAAGTGTTTTGTGTTTTACTACACAATAAGAAATGTAATAATGTGTTGTTGATGGAAGTATGAAGTAAGTATCTATGAAATAACACAAATACTTTATATGTGTGCACACATCACCGTAAGCTTTACTTCACCTTTCTCTGTTTGGGGTCCAGTATCTCCTCTTCTTTAGTTTTCTCTGGAGTGTGTGTCTCGGGTGGCAGAGAGAACACACTGTTCACACACACCTTTAACAGGTCAAAGCTCTCATTCTCACTCAGTGGAGGGTCCAGAGGCCTGAAGCATTAAAGGTCAAAGATAACAAACACTGAGGATTGACTGTGTGTGGTTCAAGTATGCAGGGATACAACTGATTGTCTATGAGATCTGTATTCTGCTGTGCGTCTTTAAATTACAGTTCTGCGATTCTGATTTAGATTTTATCAAAGAAAATGTGGACAGACTTTACTAAATAATCTCAGAGGGTTTACGAATGTCAATGGTGAAACTAATAGAACTGAATCTGTAAATCCAGATGGGTGCGGTTGTTTTTCAGCTGAAGGATACATTAGGTTGGCACAGGTGATCATCACAAGATGGCGTACTGGAGTCCTCAAAGAATCAGCTGGCTCTGCCTTGATAAAATCCTGAACCGGTTAAACAAAGAGAGAGAGAGAGAGACAGAGTGAGTGAGTGAGGGAGTGAGTGAGTGAGATCAGAAAACCACAGTTGCTATATCAGTAATTAAATATTTATGACTTCTTGTTGTCAGTGCTCACCAGCATAACATTAATGAGCTCCTGTTTGCGAGAGAAGATGTAGCCTTGTTTCTTCACACACTCGCTGATGGCTTTAGCTATGAGCCCGACACTCTTGATCAAGCTGAGCTTCATAGTCAGGTCCTGAAAGAGGCAAAGACAAAAAAAAAAATGCAATCAACAAGATAAACAAGATGCACAACAAAATACATGAGAGAACATACACAGATCAAAAGATTCAGGTCGAGAGGAAAAGTAGGCTAAATATGAAGAAAATTGGATAATTGCATTTTCCAAATTGTCAAGAATGCAACCAGCAAGGCGAACAGCAGCCCCACATCAGCAGATGCAACTCTACAAGTGCGTGAGCGTAAGAAAAAACAACCCCAAATCATTCCAGCAATCGAACAAAATCAATCCAAACAGCGATATTGTAGATTGATCCTCCATGCCTATGGATGGAGAGAAGATGGAGTGAAATCAGAGTTGTATGATTAGAGAAGATTAGTTTCACAGCAAACCGCCTGTGAGCTCCAGTCTAAGAGGTGACAGAAGAACTCAATGTCTAAAAAAGCTGTTAAGATTTAGCAAGAGATTGTTGGTATTAAGTCATTGGTAAGCGTTTAAAGAACAATTCACCACCACAAGCAAAGAAAGAAAGAAATAAAACTGTCTAAATTGTAAAGCAGCTTTATAAAAGAGCCAAATATAATAACCATAAAAATGGTTATTTAATAAGAAGCTTTTAATTCAAACCAAACTGACATAAGTGATTTAGAGGATATATTGGATCTTTATCACCTGCCCTCATAAAGTGATAAAGTTACTCAAGACTAGGGATGTAACGATACATCGTGACACGATTAAAATCGATACAAATGCGTGACGACTCGCATCGGTTCACAGAAAAAATGAATCGCGATTCTTGGCGAATGCGAGAGTACGTTTTTTTAAATTAGAAATAGGTTACGTTGTGGCTGCAGCTTCCACTGCCGCGTCTGCCTTTCTGTGTCTCACACACACACACACCCCTACACACATGCGCAGTAGTGGTAGTCGGCGTCAGGCCTGACTGTACAGTAAATGATACCATAACACAGACCCTCCAGGAATTCACGATGTTGCGATTTGCAACTTCAATGCAACTTCAGTGAATCCCCGTGAATTCAGGGCGGTGTTGCAATTTTAACCAATCACCGCAACTTCCGCGCAGTCTGCACGGGGGACTAAGCACGGGTCAGGGACGGCCGCACGGTGCGGGAGGATCCCCTCGTGGGACCTCTCCCCGGCGCTGGCTGGCACCCGCCGGGCGCATTTCCTCCGAGGCGGTGCGCCGCGACCGGCTCTGTGTTTACAGCACCCGGACCTCGCCGTTTCCCGGGGCCGTGGACTCTCATTAAAGGGTTAACGAGCTATCATCTTAATTGTTTTTATTTTCAGTTAGCTCATACTTCAAGCTGAAAGGTAATGGTCAGATCAGCTGCTTGCTGGCAGCCCTAATAAGAACACAAACAGTTTGAGAGTTTCTGTAAAGGGACATTTTTTTCCTACAAATAAAAAGATAATTTTATTTAGTCAGAGTTTGTCTGTAGCTCATTTTGATTTTAAAAAATCGTGAAAAAAATCGTATCGTGAACAAAAAATCGTGACTCGAATCGAGTCGTGAGTTGAGTGTATCGTTACATCCCTACTCAAGACATACACAAGACAAGAAATTCTTTCATTATATTCGGGTTCAGCAACGGCCAGTCACATTCAAAACTCAGAGTATTTTGAAGCTTGAAGGTTAGAAAAATGATTTATGATCAGGTCCCTGTTTTTACAAAAGAGCATTAGAGCGACAATCCACCCCTGATCGAGCTCAGAGTATCAAACACTAACTACCTATTAATGGTGACTGTTGAAAGTTTCTAGTTTGATGATGTGATTTAAGATGTTTTAGTACTCTTCCTTGGTGAAAATTGTTCTCCATTATAATCCATTGAAACTGATTATCATTACAATCTATAACAGTCACGTGTCAAGCCTACACAGGGTTAGTGGTTGACACTCAAAAGATTTTTGGTCGTGTAACAGCTACATTTCACTGAGATAGAGCAGTTTCACTATTTGCATTGAGTCACAGTTGTTGTCAGATTACAACATGTGGTGGTGGTTTGTGTTTTCTTCTCAATATTTCTCCTAACCGATCAATTTCTAACCAACAAGTGCTGAAACAACTTTAGATAACACCGTATTTGAATAGTGCACCTACAGATAGTTCATTATAGATTTTCTAACATTTTAACAGCTTATTAGTTGACAAGTGAAATAATTTTCTAACATTCCAGCGCTAGTTAAGGTTTGTTGTGGTTCATGAATTGTCACAAACACTACTCAGACAGCTGTGAAGGAGCTGAAATGTTACAAACACTCCTAAATCTGTAGGCGGACTATCCAAATAAAGTGTTACCTGATGTTAATTATGATGCAAGATGGTCTAGTTGGCGTTAACTGTAGAGCCTTCGAACTATTTTCACAATCAGCATTTGCTTCACCACCACAGAAGATTCATTTTAATGACGCATCAGTTATGAATGCCTCCACAACATGGGAACTAAATCTGGTGCTCTACCTTGTGAAATATAACTGATACACAGCAAAGTAAAAGCTTAAAGAAAAACTAGTTGCTTTATTGTATCAAGCTGAAAACTTTTTAGTAAGACTTTAGTGACGATTTCACCACGAGTGCATGGATCAGAAAGAAAGATACAAAGCAGAGTACAGTAAGGTGAAAGGCCCCCAGGTGCTCCTGTGACGATACCTTTGTCTCTACTTTAATCCCCAGAACCTGTATGAAATAGAGGTGATAAAGTCATGAGTGCACATACAAATACAGCGTTCTTACCTGCTAGATTAAGTTTATGGGCCCTATTTTAATTGCGCAATGACAAATGCAAAGCAGTAGGTCTTTGTCACACGGACTGTGTGGGCGTCTACAAGCAAACCTTTTTTTGACTCACGTACGTGCAGCAGTGCAATGTGCAAAGTGGCTGGGTGTAGACTAATATAGGCCAAAGGATGTGGTGATTCTTTTGTAGCAGCTTTTTGTTATTTGTATGTGATTTAATAGGCGTATACATACATACACCCTACAGTATCACAGCTGCGGACAACAGATAATGTTACAATCAAAATTTTAATTTTGAGGTACAGGCAGACTGCTTTTCCTTGTCTTCTGGCTTTAACAACATTTAATCTTCATATCTTCTCTCTATGAAGAGTCTTTAATTACAATAACGTGAACTGGCATTAGTTAGCTCCTAAAAGTCTTAAAATTGAAACAACCATTTTCATTTGCCACTGTTAGATTGCAGTAAAGTACTGCTCTAACCGGAACAGTTTTGCATGACAGTCAGTCCTGCAGCTTTTATTAACATACTGCAGCACTTGTTCTTCTTTGTCATGTGTTATTGTTCTCTGTAAATGCAAATAATTTGTCTTTCATAACAATGTCTTGTACCTTAGTATTTACATTACCTTGGTATTGAAGTGTTTACTGATGGAGCGAAGGATGTCTTGATCAATACGATTCAGTATCTTTTCTGGAGGTGCATTCAAAGCCACTTGACCATAGCACAAGATTAATGTGCTTTTCACCTTCTCTACCTCCACATCATTACGCTCCTGTGGAAAACAAAGGAAGGAGAGATGAAGACAGACAATTGATAACACTGATAGTAGTGCAACCTAATCAGAGAAAACAAAGTGATATTGATTATAATATTTTCATTTGCCATGTATCATAGATGTTCTTGTACTTTGAGAAGGTTGAAGATGCTTGGTGACTTCTTGAAGGCGTCTGACTTGCCGAATTCATCCAACTTGGCCAAAGTTCCCTCTAAGTGGCTGTTAGCACACAGACCGACACCCATTGCAACTCCCTGATAGATAGATATAGATATAGTGTGAAACACACAATCTGAACAGACATGCTTTCAAAAAATTTTTTCAAAACACCAGAGAAATCATTGTCATATGATATATGTGTTATACTGTACTTCTCTTTCGACGGCGTCATTGTGTCGCGCTGTGAGGAGGATTTCCTGCAGCTGTTTTTTAACCACCTCCTTATTGAAACACTGTTGGAGAGTTACTCCTATGCATTGATACAGGAAGCTCTAGAATGAAAAATGAAAATTATATTTTTGTCACATGTGTGCTACATTTTTTTCCTATATAACTGGGTGTGGGTTTAACAGTCTGTGACTGTTATGAGAATGTATGGCTCTGTTTAAATAAGTCATGGGCCGGTCAGGATTGAACAGGGTCACTGTTCAACACAGTCAACTGTTTAAGTGTAATTATGACTAACATGAAGCTCTCAATTACACTTGCTGTAGGAGCTTAGCCACTCGACCAACTACAAACTGACTGTGTGCACATTTATTTCATGTCACTGGACAAATGAAACCAAAGCTGTATCTCACAAATCAACTGCTTTTGATTCGTGGGTGAAAAAGTTGTTGAGAGAACTTACCTTCTCCTCTAAGGCGTTGTTATACGTGGAGAGGTACCTTGTTGCCTCAGCTGCCAAGCGACAAACCCACTTGTCATCATCGATAGTAGCCAGGGTTTTAGACAAGAGCTGGAGACAATTATAGCACATTTAGACATTTCACTGCATCGGGATTTAAATCTTTCTTTCTATATCAGTCTATCAATATATAATCACCACACGTTGGTTTCATTCAAATGCAAAACACTGACAAATTTTAAAGTGATTGAGATGATATTGACATATACAGCGGAAAAGCAAACCTTCAGCAACTTTTCATTCCAGTGCTTCCTATCAAGGCTCTCTGCCGATGACTCTGGAAATAACAACATGCAGTCAGACTCTGTAAAAAACTGTACAAAAAGAAAAAGCATGATGTCCACATATTTCCATACCCTCAAGCACCGTTAGCAGAGGGGGTATCTCTTTCTCCCAGAGTATCTCTGTATTGGGGTGAATGCTGACACTGAGGGTTTGAAGGAGAGAGAGGGACGGAGCTCCATGACCTCTGGAATTGAACGGGAATGCTGCATTCACCTGGGCAAACACACATAGATGAAAAGATATCAGTATAAATTACAAACGACACAGCACAGCTCCTTTCATTCCAGATGTTAAATATACAGTGAGATCAGCTCTAACAAATGATGCGTTATGCTTCATAGATTATGGCTAAAAAGATTGAAGGGAAAAAAAACTGATTAGGATTATTTGGCATGATAAACAGCTTGTCTAAACCACTGGCTGCAATCCATTAATTATATTTAATTACAATCTGTTGCACAGATAGTTATTAAGACTGAATGTTTAGTGAGTCTTTGTTCTATACTTTATACATAAAGTTCGAACAAAGCGTTGCAGAGTTGAAGTTACTTACCAGCAGTCTGACCATTAGTGTTTGAGGGGACGGCAGATTGACTGGAGGAGAGAGAAAGAAAAGCATTCAGCTTGGAGTGAATCAAACTGAACTTAAATTCTTCTAAATTCATTTGTTACACCGTTTATTCCATAATCACACCTGCTCTCTACCGTTTATATCTAACACGATAGGTAACTTACACACAGACGCTGGTCAGTAAATATTCCACTTACCTTCCTGAGTAAAGTCGATGTTGAAGCTGGGCTCCTGGTTATTTTTCTTCTTGTTGCCCAGCACTATCAGACTCTTACACAGGGGAGTGGTGGCATTGCTGTACTGTGGAGGGGTCAGGTAATACAGAAGCTTTGGCCACAGCACCTGCAAACAACAAAATTCATATAAATTTAAACAACCCCCGCTTTGTTATGAAGCTTCAAATTCATAAAAACGTAACTGCAGTCAAACAAACATCTGCAACAACATCAGCAGTTAAATGGTTGGGGATGGGAACACAGATAATTCAGCCACATATAGATCAGACAGATAAATAAAGAAAGAGACAGTCGTCGTACATCAGCTAGTCGTCCGACGGTGGTGGTCAGCAGATGAAGGGTGTTGTCACACATCATCCTCAGTGCCTCATTAGTCACCTCCTCTGGATCGGTGGGCCTCTGGCCTCGCTGGAGACACACAGACACAATCACAAATGGATCAATATTTTATACTTCGTCCCCTTAGAATTTCTATTGTAAACTTAAATAAGAAATGAGAGACAACTTCCACAAAAATGAAGAAGCTGTACCTGATATGTGTCATGTAAGGCACAGTGTTGAACTATGAATCGAACCAATAACTCTCCTCCCTCTAACTCGAGGTACCCGTGATGAGCCATCGCACTGATCACCTGGACCACATGCTTCTTGACCTGAGACACAGAGAGAGAGTCAGACAGTGTATGAGACATAGCAACAATCATATGAATGATAATCTGAAGAAAAACCTTAAAAGTATACAAGAAAAAAGAGACTGTGTGTGAGCCTACGTGTGTGTTACCTTGTTGCTGTGGTCAGCCATCGGTTGTCTGATGCTGGCCACAATTAGCAGCTTCTTACTCTCCATTGTGGAAGCTGCAACACACACAGTACGAGAAAAATATAAGTAAGGATGAAAACAGTACTGCAGTCAACAAGCATAATTTCACAAAAACATGAAAAAAGATTGTTGAAAAAGAGAGAATATGTTCAATATGAAAAGAAATGCGCACAAATAACTAGATAAGACGAATAAATGAAACAGATTTTGTAGTCAATGACTGTGCTCACATATAAATTAATACTTTATATGTGAGGCACACTGATTGACTGACGGTGAGAGCCCCTATTGAATTTTGTATGTTTATTATTTTTTTCGTTTTTTTTTTTTTAATTTTCTTTCTCCTTCCGTCAATAAGTAAATCGCATTTTTGACGGCCCATTTCCCCCCGAAAACTCAAATTTGCCTATCCCCCCATGTCAGGTGTAAAATTACGTATTTTGGGGGTCTCACACGTGGACGTACGCATATGGCTCTAGAGCGCCACCTAGGTGTGCGTTTTTGGAGGTGCACCTTGCCACGGTTTCGCCCACGTCTACGAAACTTGGTGGGAGCATGTAACTACAGTGAACCGTACAGCGTCCAATTTTTGCCAAATTTGGACTTTTCTGGTTTTGGGGTCATTTCCAGGGGTTGCATTTGAACGAACTCCTCCTAGGGATTTCATCCAATGTGGTTGAAACTTAGCATGTGTGTTCTCAAGGCCTCGACAATAAAAAGTTATCAAAATCACAACTTTCTATCAGGGGGCGTGGCGGTGAGGGCGTGTCAAAAATCAACACTGCCGATTTTTTCAAAGCGAAACAAGACTCCATTTACTTTTGGGCTGATTTTCAGGAAAAAGTGTGCAGCTATCATTTACTTTGTCAGAGCTGTCTGACACTTGTCATGGTTGTTAATACCAGTATTATGCACAATTCGGCTGCATAATTAATGAGGGGGCGGGGCAAAAGCGCTCTATAGCGCCCCCTGGAATTTTTCTTTGGAACAGCCCCTCCACAGTTTTTGACACAGAATTATGAAACTCAGCCAAATTGGAGAACATGGCAAGACCTACAAAAAAGTCTGAAGTAATGGGCTACAATGAACAAGAAGCGAGGTATTTAAGAATGAAAATCGCCATTTCCTGTGTTTCGGCCTGGTTGACAAGGGGTCATATTTGAACGAACTCCTCCTAGGGATTTTACCTAATTGACTTCAAACTTGGTAGGAGTGTTCACATAGACTACCTGAGTAAAAGTTATTAAAATTATGAATTTTGGGGAAACTGTGTAGGCGTGGCGCTTTATGCACATTTCCACATGCGCACATTTCGACGTGCGCACATGTGCTAGGGCCCAGCCATCGCTGCTTGCATCTTTAATTATTATTATTATTGTTATTGTTATTATTGTTATTATTATTAAGGAGGCTTTGCAATTCAGCATGTGCTTAATTTTCCCCTGGATGGACGGCGCCTTTAGCATTTGCCTAAACTGCCTATGCCACAGGTTGGCTCTGCTTGTTTTATTGCAACAAACCCAGCAGTAAAGCCCGGGGAGAAACAATTAAGATGTTTTTTTTTTAAATTCTGTATTGTAAAGAATGGGTTCAAAAGCCAGTTCGTCTTGTCCAGCATCCCAGCGTCTCTTTGTCCTGCGTTCTTGTTTTTAAATAACTGATCTTAGACCTATAGCCTGTTTTTGGGACCACAATTTTTGCCTCATGGATTTGTACTGTCGCCTGTGTTTTCCTAGCTTGTCTAGTAAAACCTTTATTAAACCAGTACTTTTGTCTCTGCATTGCGAATCCTTCTGTGAACCCCTTCTGATAGCATCTCAGGTCCCCTGTGATGAACTGTCATATAGTTACATTTTAATTTTACTCATCTTTAAAATGAATGCTTTACGTTTTAGACAATTTGCTGTAGTTTGATTAAAACACTTCACTGAAAAGTCGTGGGAATTTTCAAAGGCGCCGCTAGGAAGTGGCCGGCCCTTCTCACTCCTCCTCTTCCTCCTTCTTCTCTTAAAACCCCCATGTGGTCATACTGTGCTGTTGTTGTGGGAGAGTTGTCATTATAAGAACCAGAGCTAAACAGTAACACCACCCACTGCGCCACACTGCACTACTCCTCACATGATTGGAATCAGGTGGACAGGGCCACAACTGGCAAAGGTACAAAGTTACAACATTACAAGGGAGTTGACTTTTACATTCCCCCGTCTCCTCCATCCTCCACTGTATCTATATTTCCTTCTGTAAGTTATTAAAATCAGGTGTTATAAGGCTCTAACTGGCAGAGACGCAAAGGTTACAACATCCTAGAGGAGTGTTTTATATCATTTGACATTATTGTGTATCATCTCATTCTTTTACAATTATTCAATTTAAGAGAAGGTGGACAGTGAATCTGCAATTCATCATAATAAAACACGGCAATAAATCCATTCTCAGTTTTAAAGCCAGGCTATGTTGTTTGAGTGTGAGGCATGAGTCAAAGGGGGAAGACATGCCAAAATACTACACTTTTTTTTTGTGAATGAGTAAGCAACCGTACTACAGAGAGGAAGATGGAGAAAGGAAGAGCCTGTGAAAGAGGTGGAGGAATACAGTATTCAGTGAGAGAAGAGAGAAAATGGGTTAGGAGGAAGTGAATAAGTGAGAGAGGGAGGGATGGCAGACACCAAAAGTAGGAGGGGGAAAGAGACTGGTAGACTTGGCTCAGCTCACTGCCAGCTGAAGCACTGGAATTACGCCACTGTGGCAGGCTCCAAGACTTTCAGACAAATTACAGATACAGCTCAGTCAAGAAGCCCTTCTACAGACACTCCTCTGTCTGATTGTTTGTTTGTTTTCCCCATATTGCATCTTCACAACAACAGCAAGGGTGCCTATTTTTTTTAGCAGATGATGATGATTGGGGGGCGGCAGTAGCTCAGTCCATAGAGACTTGGCTTAGGAACCGGAGGGTGACTGGTTCTAGTCCCACATGGACCAAAAATATGGAAGGTGGACTGGTAGCTGCATGTGTGTGTGTCCAGGTTAAAATGCATGTAAAAAAATAAAGATAAAAAAAAAATAAAGTGAAAAAAGAATTTCCCCATTGAGGGATTAATAAAGTATATCTTCTTCTTCTTTTAACTGCACTTATGGCCAGTCAATCACTGGTGCATGTGGAGTAAGCGTGTATGGGATGAGCAGAGGATGCATGTGTATTTTCTCACTGGTGGAGTTGATAAGGTGACGAAGGACAGCCAGGGAGCCCACTCTGCTTCGCTCATTACTGTTCTCCATCTTCTGAAGAACAAACAAAACCAGTCGGTCCGGGAATGAGTTAGCTAGGAGGGGGAGAATAGAAAGCAGAAAGAAATTAAAATATGAAAAGAGAGAAGTGGAAAAAAAGGAAAAACAAGAGAGAAGTCGACCAACTGTCAGTTAATATGATTAACTTGTGGCGGAGACTAAGTCTGGCATGCTAATAGATGATCTCATTACTGTTCTTGTGACTCCATAGAACTAAAACAGATAGAACAGCCTGAAGCTGTTGGACAACATTCAGCTGTTAGTTTACACTGAACTTAACTTTCTTATATAACTGTCTTAGAAATGTGCATAATTTAAGATTGCAACAACAGTGAAATTTAACATACATTAGTAGCTTTAGTACCTAGTAAACTGAAGCAGCGTAGGACCTCGTTGTGGTTCTTGATAGTTGGAGGGTTACTATAATCAACAGGGACAGACACCTGTGAGGAAGACAGGAAATGTTACTCTCTTGGGAAATAATGACAATAAAAGAAGAAAATTGTAGTAGTGACAGCTTTCAGTTAGTGACTTGTTTGTCCTTGGAGTGGCTGATCACACATGCTGATTTAGTAGCACCAGGTCACTCATGAGGAGCCACATTTACAATCACAGTCTCCTGCATACTTGGATTATGTTTTTGAACTGGATATAAGAACTGAGAATTTGTTCAGGAGCGCATGTTTAGGTACTTATACTTCTATATTCACACTCTGATAAAATACTCTCTGTCTCCACCAAACAATCATCCACACAAGTCATTGGCAGAGTCATTGTGGTAAAATGTTGCAATAGTCAAGGCACCGAGCCAAACTTTAGCTGAGTCACAAGATGAAAACATCTGACTAGAGCGACTCTCTGACAGTCATTTGACACATCCAAAATAATGCAGCATAAGGTAAATATACGATGCAAAGGGTATAATCTAGTCTGCCCTAGGATTTGTAGTTTCAATGTGGTGAAGTGTTCTGTCACCAAACAGGATGTACAGTTGGTAAAACATCAACATGTGATAGAAAGTGCTACACAGACTTTTGGGAAGCAGCTGTCAACTGTCAGCAGTCAAACCTGACAGATCCAGGTACAGATAATATCATGTGCTGGTACGTTTTTTTTATGCTAACGGTTCACTCAGCATCTGCACAACTGCAAGAGTAGTATAACAATCTGCAAATATTTTACAGTCGTCATGTTAAAAACTGAATCATTACAGTGCATAGGATAGGCAGTTCTTATTTGAAAATGTATTCCATAATACTGGAAGTTCCTGACTGTCATGTACATGATTCAACTTTGCAAAATAATTTTCCTCTATTCTTCTCTGGTTTTGTAGAATTCTCAAGATGCTATTCAAGATACAAAAAAGCTAACCATCAAGGAAACCGCTAAAAAAAAATCAGCTTCTATTTGCCAGTTTATTAATTTAAACCTCAGTGTCTCCTAAATTCAATAACTGTATTAAAAAAAGTGCAATCAACAATACCTGCTTTGGATCAATGAATATATGATGAGCATAATATCTAGCATATCGAGCATGTTTTCTGACTAGTTCCACCTGGTTCACTCAAGGTTAAAGTTGCAATGTTTATTTTTTTAGTATTTACTTAATGTGTACCTGATGATGCAGTGCAAAGAGTAGACTGTCCAGTTGTGTCTCCAGCACCCTACTGCCCATGTTGACAGATGCATCAAGCACTTGGCACAGGCTCTGAGAGGAGACAGAAGACAGGAAAAACACTCACCCTTTGAAAAGCCAAATTAATTGTCACATTACTGGTGCCATGTTACAGAGGATGCGTGCCGTGTTACACACAACATTTACACAGCAAGCTCTGCTTCACTGACTAACTCTATTGATCTTTATTATAAGTCAGGAAGCGGTTAGAGATGGACAAAGAGTGACAGTCTTGTTTGTTCAAAAAAATGTGACAAATTCATTACCCACCTTGCTAATGACATAGTGCTCATTGTTTTTCTTGTACAAGGACAAGATGGCAGGAATAAGTTTAGGAATCTGCTCCTCCAGTTTATCACTGGCCATTAGATGGCACATAGAGCCCACGGCCTCAGCGACCGTTAGCCTCAACTGGAACACACAGAGACGGAAACACAGGATGTCAGGGGACAGACATGACAGAGATCACCTGACGTAGATTCACTAACTTGCAACATCAGTTTCTCTCTAGGTGTGTGTAGATAGGGAGGAACTAAAAAGAGGAACTAAAACCATGTACCAAGTACACACACACATATTATATATATATACACAAAAGAAAAATGCAAAATTACAAAATAAAAAAAGTGTTAAAAGCAAATGTTCTGTCTTTGTATGAACTGGAGTTGTGAATGTTGCTGAAGTAAACCATATTTAGCTCTAATAGATTCCTCGCCTTCTGTATAACAGCACAAGGACACAGTGGTAAATTGTTAGACTCTGTTAACAGAGTCTATAGTTTATAAATATAAAGTATACCTTACAGACTGTTAAAATTATCTTTGTATCCAAAACTCACTCAACTTCTCTCAATACTGCCTGAACATGACTTGCAGACAAAAGTACAGACTCCTTGTAGGTTTTATGTGTATGATACCATTTTGCTCAACCCCTAGCATTGACATCCAGTGACCTCACCTTGGACTCTCTGCTTTGTAACCAGTTATTGAAGAGGATGTCGAAAGCAGCGTAGATTTCACTGGAGAACGTGTCTTTTCTAACAGTGGGATCTGGAGCCTTGTCCAAGTTGGCGAGGTACTCTAAGATACTGTCGCTGAAATGACACAGAGCTGGAAGGACAGAAACAGAACAGAGGAAATGAGGGAGAGGAGAAGACTGTAAAAAACTGTGAGAGAGAGTAATGGGAGAAATGCTTTTGATTTTAAAGTTCAGTGTGTTTAGTGTGAGGAGTTAATATACTTTAAAATGACATGTCAGGGAGGTTCTTACCAGAGGAGAAGACCCACTTCATGTTGTCCTGTTTGGCCATACTCAACATGGGCAACATGGTGCCCAGAATAGCATTCAGGAAGGGTACCATGCCATATACTAGAGAACAAGGAGAAGAGCACAGCATTAATGACATGCTATTACTGACCACTTCCTCTGTAAGACTGAACTGATAAGAACCATGTGAAAGGAGAATGTACAAAAGTTTAAAAATAAAAGACATGGAGTAAGATTTTAGCACTCAATAGTGAAATCTGTTTTTGCACACTGCAAATTCATAATCATAATATTATCAGATTACGCTGGTCATTGACTTACATCTGCTAAAACTCACTTCAGTTTGTACTTCCTCTAAAAACTCCGCCATGCAACGGCTATTTAAGTTATTTATTATTATTTCGCCATTTAATATCTGCACATATCAAGTCTATATTTTGACCATAAAGCACATTTAGTATAAAGCTGGCCTGCATTACAATTTGTAAAGAACATCCAAGTGAATGTTGTTTAACAGCTTGTTAGCATTTAGGTAGAGTGTGCACTACAGTGGCATGAAGGTTTGAACAATGAGTCTTTATTCACAGCATGAAACAAAAGACTGAGTTTAAATTTAGGTTTAATTATATCAGAGGCACACAAGACTTTTTTCAGGAAAGTGTAGCTGAATCAAAGAGTTTTTTTCCCCAATTCACAATGTGTGTTCTCTGACTGGGTGTGGAAATGAACTAAAACTGCTCAGTGACGTTCATTTGTTCATGCTTTGCGAAGCACTTTAATCCATCCTAATACTCCTTCAGGAATAGGGTGGAGTGTTTGAAGTGCGTTGGCATCGGGACAAAAGGATTGGACCTAATCAGACTTTGCATAGCTGATAATGCTTGTTTATAAATGTCTTGTTCTTGTTCCTGACTGCAGCAAGCGTTGCACTCACCAATCAATGTATAAAAAAAAAAAAAAAAAAAAACTTTCTTAGAACATCCAAACCAAAGACTGCTCCTAACCAAACATATCCTCATGGTGTACAAAATATTTGGCCTGCAAATGCTGTTTTTGGACAGGTTTAACAGGTTTATGTCTTTGTCGACAACCTCTGAATACATGCTTTGTGAACAAAACTTCCAATTTCCTGGTATGCACCCACACGTGTGTGTGTGTGTGTGTGAGTGTGTGTGTTCTTTCTAACCAGTGTCTCATTTCTTTGTGTGTGTAAATATTTTCTTACCGTTGGAGTCAGAAAGGTTTGCTAGAGTCTGGACCACAAAGAAATGAGGTAAGAGCCCTGGCTGAAACTTGCTTAGTATCTCCTCCATGATGTCGTTGATGTGCTTGTTACCCACAGCAACCAAGATATTACTGGCTGCCTGCTGCCAATCAGGGATGACATCCTGAAAAAAACAGAATGAAGGAGGAAACAGTAAGGATCATTTGTCATCTGCCCTATGCAAAATATATATATATATATATCATAAGAATAATTAAAGATCTGATAATTTACCTTTGAGCGTGTCATTTCATCTGAGGCCAAGGAGATGATGCTCTTTATCCTGGGGTAACTGATATCTTCTGTCTTGCAGCCCACAATCAGCTCAATAGTCTGAAGAATCACAACTCTGTGGGTCACTACCAACTACAGGAGGAGGTAAAGAAAGGAGGGCACATGAATAACTGTGCAAATTATCACCATAACCAAATGGAATATTAATTACTGGAATGGCATTTATTTGTTTGCATGAAACAGCAGCAAATGTCAAGTAAAATGTCTGCATATAGTATTTTTCACATAGATCAAATGAAATATGATTTAGCGCATTCAACACCATCACAGCGAGAGAAAAAAAATGACATCCTGTGTGACTGATGTTTCCTAAGACATTTCGTCAGAGTAGCGATGCGATCAGCTGATAATCACAAAGTCAGGGGCTGTGACAGTATGATAAAATGTTGCAGCATCATGCACATACAAGCTGATCTCTGCAGAGCTCTGTGGTGAACTTTCTGAGGTGCAAATGTGTTATGAGTAAAAAAAAAGGGCAGACAAGGACAGGATATTTAATTTATTTAAGGCGTATTTTGCCTTTAAACATCAAGTTTCAGGTTTCAGGTTTGTAGGTCACCTGATTCTTTTCTTTTCTTTTTTTACAGGCCTATAAAAAGGTAAAATGTTAGCAGTGCAGACACTGAAAATTATGATTCGGCTATATGGGCAATATGTAGACGTCATCTTAGGCTTTAGGAAAATATCATGAGCATTTTCATTATTTTCTGACATTTTAAAATAATCAATGAATACAAAAAAATGATCAACAGAATAAATAATCACCAGAAAAATGGATAACGAGTCATGCAGCTTGACTGACGTATGAAATCTGAAAACCTCAGGCTGCTTATTGCAATGTTTACATCTTGTACATGTGTGAAACCTCTAGAGGGAATGTCTTGACATTGTCTTCACATACTGTTTTACCAGGCCGACAGGCCACATGTTTTGGGCTCTGAGAGGCACTTTAAATGTGACCAGGTTTCACAGATTAGCAGCTGATGTTTAACAGTTTAAAGATAATATTTTCCACTTATTAGAAATCAAAGGGAACTGAGGTATTTTCTTAGGTTGCGCTTGAGCTGACACTCTGAGAGCCGTGTTTATATATAAGAGGAAAGTCTTCTTTACCTTTGGGTGCTTGAGAAGGTAATCCTGACACATGGCCAACACTCTATCTGGCTGCTGTTTTCCCAGGGTCAACATAGACTTTCGGACCTGTTCCTGAACCTCAGAGTCTTTATCGGTGGCCGCATCTAGTAGAGCCAGGGTCACCTCTAGAGGGAAAACACACCAAAACAGAGACTGAATACAATGACTTAAACTGAGAAAGAAGAGAGAAACGGAGCAAACAGAAAGATGGATAGACCAAAGTCTGCATGCTGTTCAAAACAGAGTAAAGTAAGTACAGAGAGAAGAGAGGAGAAAGGACTCACGTTCCACATCTGTCGCGTCCATGGTGGACAGCAAGAGGGCTGGCTTCCTGGAGCCTGTGGCTGAGGATGTAGCTTCCCTCCTGGGGTACAGATGGGCAGAGAGACTGGAGCTGAGGGACATATTATGAATATGCGGATATACATAGAACTTGGCGGTGAGTCAGACTGCCATGCTCATTTTATGATCTGTCTTAAACTTTGAATGACACCTGTGTGGTTGTACAATCCATCTCGGGTAATTGATTAGCCTGTAACCTCAAACCTGCACAGGTCGTTCACATGACCGAGCACCGTGGCAGCAGACAGCGACGAAGCTGTCAGTCTAATTTATTTTAATATAAAACAGCCACTTCTCCATCAGCTGACACGGATACTTAACAGCCACCTCGTACAGTAACTTTCAGGTTTACCAAGCTTCATAAAGATGACACTAAAAACAAACACAGCGTGCGGTTTTAGCTGTGTAAGCCCACCAGCGCCTCGTGTTTTGTGTCTCGTGTCATAATTTAATATCCAGCTTTAACCTGGAGATGCTGCAGCAGCTAGCTAACACACTGTGACGCGTTAGCATGCTAACCTAGCAGCGGCTGCTACGCACGCACGCGCGTACACACACACACACACACACACACACACACACACACACACACACACACACACACACACACACACACACACACACACAACCGTGTTCATAAAAATAACTTACCGAGTCCCAGTGAGCGTCTGCTGAACAATACCCTCTCACGACGCGTTGCTTCCTACCCGGGTATGAACAAAAGGCGTCCCTGTCGGCGTTAGCGCCGTGTGTTTGTGTGGCTGCAGGTGTAAACACGCCTGGTCATGTGCTTCTTGTCAGCAGGAAGGTCTGAGGCAGGGGGCGGGGCGAAGGAGCACAGCACGGAGACACACAGAGCTGCTGTCACTGCCCGAGCTAACGCTGCTTACATGAGACCGCAATGCAGGACTCAACTGTATAATCAGTTCAAATCAAATTAGTTTGATTCTTTTTGTGTGTGTCTCATGTTTGCATGCATCACACATTACTATTTCACCCACTCTCGTAGCATTAGTGAGAACCTAAAGTACCAGAATGTGAAAATACTATACTTTAGGTGAACTCTCACTAAGAAAGGAAAACAGTAGATACATGTATTTAAAGTATCAAATGAAAGATTATGCATACAAATGACCGGTAGTCTAATATATATATATATATATGGAATTATGTAAAATGTAGCTTAAAATGGAAATGTGCTTAATTTATTTGCACAGGTTTAATTGAAATGTAGATTTATGTTATAGGTTGGTTTACTGTAGTATATGTTAATTTTGATGTATGTTTACTGGAGTATAAGTTAATTTGGATGTATGTTTACTGTAGTGTATGTTAATTTGGATGTATGTTTACTCTATGTCAATTTTGATGTATGTTTACTGTAGTATATGTTAATTTTAATGTATGTTTACTGTATTATATGTTAATTTTAATGTATGTTTACTGTAGTATATGTTAATTTTGATGTATGTTTACTATATGTTAATTTGGATGTCTGTTTACTGTAGTATATGTAAATTTTGATGTCTGTTTACTCTATGTTAATTTGGATGTATGTTTACTGTAGTATATATTAATATTGATGTATGTTTACTGTAATATCAGTTAATCTATCTACTCAAGTAAATTGAGTGTTGTCTGATGTGTAGTTCAGCCTTATTCCAAGAGACCTTTGACAAATGTATGTAGTCACGCACTCCTCGTGCCTTCAGTCTTGATTGCCACATCTTCTATCAGTCAGTCCTTAATGACAGTGACTCATTTCTGACTCAGCCACCCTGCCAACCAAACTCTCCACCTCCTCCTGAATTCTCATTCAGAGCAAGACCAACATCAGCAAAAAAGAGCTGTGCAAGTGAAACACAGCTGTCAACGTGTGACAGCATCTGACAATAGGAACCCAAAATACATCCAGGTTTCTGGATGCCTGGTGCAAGTGACAGCATGGCAGGAAGTCTAGAAATTTAGACTTCCAGTTCAGTGTGAAATTCAGCCCCCCGATATGTTTTACAACTGTGCCTTATTTAGTTAGTACTTTAAAACTTTGATTTCGTTTTGCTCTTGCTGAAAATCTGTATTATTCTGTGTCATTTAGGTAACTGACAGATACAAAGATTTCACAGACAAAGGACATTCATGTTTGGAGAGTGGCTTCAAATCATAGTAGATTGAGGAATATCTATATCTTGTGAATAGGATGCACATCTAAAATTATCTTAGTAGGATTAGTTACCCCAAAACAACAACAACAACTATTTGAATCCCCCAGCAGGCTGGGGCCCTTCTGTGTGGAGTTTGCATGTTCTCCCCATGTCTGTGTGTTTTTTTCTTTGGGTACTCTTGCTTCCTCCCCCAGTCCAAAGGACATACAGTTAATTGGTTATTTGGTGACTCTGTGTGAATGCTTGTTTGTCAGCAGCTCTATCAGGTATGTAGGAGCCAATATGAGTTTTTGTTGATTATTTTGTTTTTGCCCAATGGTGTGTATGTGAGTGAATGTATTTGGTGAGTGACTGGGTGTGTCTAACCCCATCTGGCCGGCACCTGGAAGGAGGGTGAAGCCAGAGATGCAGAGAAGGCCATAAGACCCAGCAGGACTGCAGCCAACGAGGGCTATGTTATGATAAAATTTCATTTGCTTGCAATAAAAGTTCATCTAGTCATCATTCAAACTGCACTGTGTCAAACTTAAGTTAAATCAGCCACTGATAGGTGTGAAATAGTGACTAAAAGGTAAATGGAATTTACTGCTCACAACACTGAAAAATTATATATTTATCAGGCACCTACTCAAGGTGAGTTAAGAAATTTATCATCCTCTGTCCATAACTTGAGGTGGTGAATTTTGGAATTCATTACTTACATTCATCAATGTCTTCATTGCACAGTGACTGAGTCAGCTCCACATCTTGAACTAAGCTGACACAGAACTGTTTATACCACAATTTCTATCTATATTTTATTGTTTAAAGAGGCAGAAAACAAGTGAAACTGGTGCTTTCCTTGTTTATGCAGACATGGACAAAGTTTAGTTTGGGGACAAAAGAGAGTTAGGCATCACCCATTTCCTGAGGAAAAACAATGTTTACGTTTCTGAAGACCAATATAAGCCTACAGTGCCAGGAAGGGTCACTGAGTGTCTTATTATTTATGTGGTGTATATCTGAACATACAAATACAACACCATCTTTGCAGTGAAAACAAACTGTTTGATGGGCTTATAAATAGAACAGCCATTGCAGCTTTTAAATCCAGACTGAAAACCTCTCTATTGACTTCTTACGTGTGCCGAGCAACATCACAAACCTGGTGAGAATCTACTTCCAGGATTTGCAGGTTTGTATTACAACAGCAGAGTATACAACAGCTTGGCAACCACTGGAAGTGGGAATAATGGCAGGATGCACCATCTCTCCGCTGGCTTTCACCATGGCAATGGAGGTAATCATCCGAGCTTCCAGGTGGGTTGTATGAGGGCAACGTTTGCAAAACGGACAACAGCTGCCCCCTATTCGTGCCTACAGTACATGGATGAAATGACCACCCTGACCTCAACCATCTCATGTACCAAACGCCTGTTGGAAAAACTTCACAACAACATCACATGGGCACAGATGAAGTTTACCCAGCAAATCCGGGAGCATATGCATCGTCAGTGGAAAACTCATGGACCAGAGATTCTACATCAACAAAGCACCCATTCCATTGGTCAGAGCAGCCAGTCAAAAGCTTGGCCGATTGTATGACACAAGCCTCAAAGACTCGTATCAGAGTGATCAACTGAGGGAACCATCAAAGGACTTGTCACCATAGACAAGACATCCCTCCCAGGCAAATTGAAGTTGTGGTGTTTGCAGTTCGGATTGCTCGCCAGGTTGATGTGGCCTCTAACAGTCTACAAAGTCCCCATCACTAAAGCTTCTACATCAAACTCTCACTCCCAAGCACGACCACCTTTGTGAAAGCAGGACAGCTTCCAGGGAGACCATCTGCAAGAGTGGAAACAACCCTTCTGGACATAGCCCGAGACTGGAAAATGAAAGTTGACCTTGGATCAGAAACTCATTCCACCGGAGATCGTTACAACTAATCTCAGGCCAGACCTGATCTTGTGGTCAAACTCGCAGAAACTCCTGTACATCGTGGAACTAACAGTCCCATTGGAGTCTGCAGTGGATGAAGCCTATGAGCGCAAATGCCTGAAATACACGGACATCGCAGCAGGGGTGGAGCAGTGTGGCTGGCGTACACAGGTGCTCCTTGTGGAGGTCGTGTGTAGGATTTGTAGCCACATCGACAACAAGGCTCCTGAGGAGCATGAGGATCCGAGGCCAGGCCCTCCAACAGGCTACAATTTGATTGTTTCTTCCGCCCTCCAAACACCAGGAACGTGCTGCTTATCTTATAACAAAAAGTCCTATTAGCCAAACTTATTCTCCAGTGCGTTCGACAAAATGTTTTTAAAACCTATCTTTTACTTTTTAATCTTTGAAATTTTATTTCAATATATATTTATCTCCTTTGGACTTTTCAGTTGGGTTGTTTACTTTTATGTTGTGTCAACTCTGTACAGCTCCCTTAACCTACCCCGATATATAAAATGTGCTATATAAATAAAAGTAGCCTAAAATCCTAAATATTGTCAGATCTTACCGGTGCTGTACATTACTGACAGCAGGCCAGGCCATTCTCAGGATGAGAGCTAGTTGGTTCATCATCTTCACCTGGCTGCACGTTACCAATCCTCCATCTATCTCTTGTCTTCCACAGGATCAGGACGCTGTGGCAGCAGGTTAAGCAAGGTGTTCCAAGTGACTTACCCCAGCAGCATTTTCCGCCGCCTCTTCTGTGATCCTCAGGTAATCCCAGGCCAGATGTGAAATGTAATCTGCAGCAAATTCTGGGTCTGCCCTGGGGTCTCTCTCAGTTGGATGTGCCCAGGAAACTCCCAAAGGAATGCACCCATTCCCAATATTGAGAAACTTTAAACGAAAACTCCAAAGAAACCTGAAATATCTGTAACTCTATCCCACCTAACTAAAATAAATGTATGAAAGACAACTAAAAGGTAGGTCTAACAGTTGGGAGTCGGATCTGAATTTGTTTGATAACAGCACAAAAGGACACAGGGAGTTGTAGTTTTGTGTTTCTAAACTTGTTCATGACCTTTATTAAGCTGTTAGACCACTGCATCTGCACTACTTTATTATCTTATGTATAGTGTGATTATAATCCAACATTCAAATGTAGAGGCAGAAAAGCTTGACCTTAGCATCAACTTAAAATAGGTTTGAAGAGGTGAGGAACAATATGCAGACAGTCTCAGCAAAATAAATGATATGACAGGAGAATATTTGTTCCTGTTCCTGTTTATAGTCACCTGCAGGATATTTGACCCAAGTTTAAAAATACGAATGTTTATTAAGCCATCTGTTTAAATGTATACTTGCAGATCTAGTGTCTATTGTTTTCAGAAACCTGCAGAATATATTTAAAATGAGCATAAACTCATCTTTCCATGACTCTCTGAATAGATATCACAGCTCATTCTGAGTTTCACAATTTGTCCAGCTATGAAAAACCAAAACATTTCATGTTTGTTCAAGATTTTACTGAAGGTGATGATGAGAAAAAAAATGCTGCTCAAATTAGATAATAAACATTCGAATGGTGAGCACAAAACACATAAAGCTGTTTTACTTTCCATGTTTTTATCAAGCACAAAGACGCAACAACAGCAGTGTGTATAACTATGTACAGTGTTCAATACAATATTACAACAATATCAAAACAATTTAATAATATCAGGTAAGGTCAGGTAATTTGCATACATACTTCTAAACAAAACAGCTGCATCTGAGTTAAATGTTTGACTTGAACATATTCGATTACTGTAAGTAGTAATATGACTCTAAATACAAAATAACTTACAATATTAGTCAGTTTTGCTTTATTTCTTACATGTTGCCTATTATTACAGGTACTTTAGAGAAGGTTCACATATTAAAATTGCTTTAAATTACGGGCCCCATATGTTATATTAGTTTCCATAAAAATTGATTTCATCAAAAAAGTGCATAACAGTAAAGCTGTCTACAAAGTCAAATATGGCTTCAAGATCAAAGCCTCTCATGAATAATATCTCTCATGTATGATTTAAACATATATATATATCAGTGCATAATAAATACATTAATGTTAGTATGGTTTAGTTTAAGCTGAAATGGCCTTTAAATGGTTAAAATTACTGATCAGTTTTAGGATACAGTTATTTTATTTACATAAATAAGATGTTTAGCCTTGCTTAACCATCAGAAGAGCAGCCACAATGCACTGTTACTGTTGATAAAACAAACAAACAAAAAATGATATATGAAAAAACATTAAGGGAAACAAATATTTTTAAATGCAAAAAAAAAAACTGCATTTCACAGGATATCCATAATACAATACAGACAAAGTAGAAATAAAATAAGACACTGTGTCTGTGTATAACATTTAATGCAGTTACATGCAGTAAACATTGTTGTGAATATGCAGCAATTTAAAGATTAATTTATAACACTAACAATTTTACCCTGTAAAACACAGAAACCATGATTACCCTGTAAAAGCAGATTTAAATAATCTACTGGAACTTGGACTGAGACATTTCCAAACTGAGGAAAGGACAGGGCTGTGAAGAGAGGGTGAACACAGGTCCACTGTCCTCTGATCCAACAGCACAGACGTCTAAAACCTCAGCAACATCAGTGCTTTCCCTGCAGTCCTGTCACTAATGTGTGACCTTTTCCATGACAGTTGTGTCCATGTAGAAATGGCTGGCTGCTATTCAGACTGAATTATTGTTTGACATCTTCTCTCGTTTTCTATTCATTATCTACACGTGACTTCACACTTCTTATTTGTTGTTTGCTGTTTCTCTAGTTTTCTGGCCTCATACATCGGGAATGGGCATCTCTCTGTCTGGTTGTATTTTCCTGTGGGAGAGAAACAATTCATCATGAGATATTGGTATAAAACCATAACTGTATTTGTTCTTATGGGAGTGAATGAACATACTCATGTTTAGTAAGAGAGACTTTGTCACAGGTGACCTCTGAGAGGTGTCCAACCTCCTTTGTGAACGAATTTTGCATGCTGCCTCTTCGGGGTGGATAAACCCTTCAGCTTCACTTCTCTGCACACACACAAATGTTTGAAATGTGTAAAGAAAACAATCTGACAACCAACAAGAGAAGATTCTGTTATGTAAAAATATTTTCCAACACCTACTTACCCATTAGTGGTTCCATCTCCCTCCTCAAACATTTTCATTCCTGGGACGTTATGTCCAAAGAGTTTCACACCGATAGTCATGAGCAGGCCACATCGATTTCTGTAACAGCACGTGGCGTCTACCACCAGGAATACCACCAGGAAGATCACCATGACAATGCCAACCACGCTGCCTTTGGTGATGCGGTTGCTCACTAGGAAAGGAGAGATGAGAGAGCAAAGGTGTCCTAACTGAAAGTATGGCAAACATCTTCACAGCCACATTTCCTGGATAACAGGCTGAAAATGTGTGGTGTGGTGTGGTGTGGTGTGGTGTGGAGAGTGGAGGGGCACATACCAGGCCTTTCTCCAGTGGTGAAGTTTAACGTGGCAGGGATAGAAGAACCATTCGCATTGAATGCTCTGACCTCCAGTTGATAGCTTGAGCCAAAAGCCAGGTTTTCAAGGTAGATAGAGCCGGCATTGGACGACAGCTGCACCTTTTTCCACTCAGCCCCCTCTTTATGCTGAGAGAGAAAAAAGAGGGGACTGAAGGATGACAGGCAGAACACAAAAAGGACGGACTAAGAGTAACTCACATCATGCTCGTCTCTTACCTCTTTGTATTGTATCTTAAAGACCTGCAGAGGAGTTCCGCCATCATTGACCTGTTTAAGGGGGATAGACAAGGTGTTTCTCTCCACTTGCATCTGGTCAGCCGACAAAACTGGACTGTCTGGTTCACCTACAGATGACACGAGAGAGGAAAGAAGAGTCATGAATAAAATTGCCATCTTTGGACACACATGCTGCATATCCAGTTATTAATACATGCATGACATGATATATGCATTTGGCATGTTTTGCTAATGTTTTGTTAGTGTGTGTAGCACTTACGCATTCCCTGCGTGCGGATAGTCTTTGTGTCTGAGAACTCTCCTACCCCCACTGCATTCAAGGCGGCCAAACGTACTGTGTATGACGTGTACTGCCTGAGGTTGGGGATTACAAGGGGGCCTACAAAAGACACCACAGACAGACAGAAAGACACAACGTCAGCCAATGTGAATGACTAAATGTTATTTACATTATTTATAGTATGTATTTCTAGATACATTACAGTAAGTTTATGATATGAAACTGTTCAAAGTGTAAATCTTTAAACACAAATGCAAAGCCTCTTTGAGGGGCAGATGTTTTACCTGAAGCCGGGACTGTGATCTCCTTCCACTGTTGTGCGGCACCTTGCATCCACTGTAGAACGTAACTTGTGATTGCTGTTCCTCCACTGTTGGGTGGGGTCTTGAGAGAGAAGCGGACTGAGGTTTCTCCAGATGAGACTGTAAGGTACTGAGGCGGGCCGGGCTGGGCTTTAGATCAGGAGAGACAAAAAGAATATTAGAATTGAAAAATTACTTTTATTTCACTTCATTTTTTTCCTTACACATAAAGGCTGACATAGATTCTTACTGTGTATTGCAACATCTCTTGATGCATTTCCAGAAGGGCTGACAGCCATGCAGGAATAGAGTCCACCATCAGAGGGCACCACCTCTTCAATCACCAACACACCATCAGTAACATGGACACGACCAGAGGGAGAGTCCTGACAGAGGGAGGCACAAAATATCCAATCACATTTTAGACCAAATATATATCGGTAAATTTTCAAATGTCGTGTTGTTGGAGTATCTGGACAGTGTGAGGGAAAAGTGTCCACACACTCTTACCAGTGTTTGTCCATTGTGCTTGTTGATCCAGTGTAGTTCAGGCTGAGGATGGCCAGAGACATTACAGGCCACAGATATCTGCTCACTCACCGATACACTCTGCCGCTCTGCCGACAGAAACACCTCTGGGGCCTCTAAAATTAAAAAAAAAAAAAAAAAAAAAAAAAACATTTCCATTATCATAACAGTAGCTACTTCACTGTCATTACAGTACAACTGGATAAGTAAAATATCATCATGGTTGAAAAGCAGGTTTTAATTTGTCATTACATTAACAGAAAAACTGAACTAACCAAAGATATTGAGCATAAGGGTAGAGCTGCTCTCAGCTATCTTGTTGGTGGCGGTGCAGACGTACTCTCCATAGTCAGTCCTGGTGACAGACCTTATGGTCAACTCGCTGCTGTCTGAGTTAAAATAATGACGTGAGTGGTCAGTTGTCACTGGCCTGGGAGAAGGAAAGAGCAAAATGCACATTCAGTTCAATTGTACAGGATTTTTTTTTCATGTGGATTTAAAAGACTGCATGATGCTATGCCATCTAGACTAGTGCAGGCAAAGAAAGGCCAGAGGAGGGAGAGACGATGCCATAGATTATTAACAAATCTGATGAGGAAATTTCTGGCCATTCACCCACTGGCACCCAGACAAAATTATACTGTTCGAGGTATATGTCAACGCAGTATATCAAAAAGATATTTTTGAGTTTTGTTACATATGATGGAAAGTCCTAAGGAAAGGTTATAACTAATAGCAATTTAATTTATATATAAAAAAAACATATAAGTCAACTGAAAGGCAATGCAAATGCAGACTGAAATATAACATATGCTTAAGTCATTAGACTTTTGTTGTGTTGTACAGAACAATTAGGAAGCAACAGGTTTAGATCAGCTAAACTATATTTGAACAATCTCAACATACTGATGCATTATATGCCTTTCTAAACAAAATCTGAGGGGATCTTAAAACAGTGTAACCATCTCTCCTCAAGTCAGGACTTACATGGTCCAGTTGATGTTGGGTTTTGGATGACCTGTCACCAAACACACCAAGGAAACATTGGTTTCTGGCCCAGCCAGCACTTTTTTCATCAATTCTTTCAGCTGTGCAGTTGGAGGAGCTGCAAGATGGAATTGCATTTTAGGCAAAATTATACTTAAATTTCACCTCATATTTATTATGGCATCAATATAACTTAAAATAAAATGCTAAATTTCTTTGTCAATGAGAGTGCCCAACAATAGAAGCAACTCAGCGCTCATTGATATGTCCTAATCTTTGTGTCATAAATATCTTTCTAAGGTCAGGCACTATTTAGGCCCCGGATGTCAAAATGATACTAACCATTGACGACAATTGAGACAGAGACTTTCTGTTTTATCTCCCTTCCTCTGATCTGGGCATAACACACGTATGTCCCAGCATCCTCCATTTTCACATTTTTAATATAGAGTGTGTTATGTGACTGATGTACACGTTTTCCCTCTGAAATTAGAGAGAGAGACAGACACAATTAGTGATGGAAAGAGGTCAACATAAAAAACACAAGGCTTTGTTTCTAGATGAAAGTAAATTATTCAACCATGTTACCACAGCAGGGCAAAGGATACTGCAGAGCTCATTCTGCTAAACTTAATGAGCAAAACAAAGACTAAACTCTGTATGCATCCAAAATATTCAATGTACTTGTAAAGCAACACTACATGTATTAGGATAGGAATATTGACTGCTGGTCCTACCATTAGAAGGGATTTCTTGATTGCCTCTCATCCAGTGAACATCCAACGCTGGTTTTCCAGTCACCAGGCATGGCACCACTCCGGTTGTGCCCTCCAGAAACTCATGGTAGGTGGGGGTGTTGCTAAATGATGGACCCTCTGACAAAAGAGCATAAGATGCTTATTTTACATGCAATAAAGCAACAAAATGAGTGAAGTCACACATCACCATGTTTATCAGGTTTATTAACTAAGACCTTATATACTGAACATAACTAGTTTAAAGACTTATACCTAAATAATTGCAAATACCCTGTATGTGCAGCCAGTTGTTACGTACCATAAACATACAGCTGTGTCTGAATATCATCCTTATGTCCGCTGTCATATTCACAGTGGCAGGTGTACTTGCCCGTGTCCTGCATTGTAGCCTTTTTAATGACCATTTTAGAGGAGGATTCATCCACCTTCTCTATCGTCACCTTTTCCATGTCAGCATCGATTTCTTCGCCATCTTTGTACCACGTTATGTCTCCGTCTTCAACTCCAACTGGGACAAGAAAATAAACATGAAGGTTCAAGCTGAAACATTTCATTCATACAGACAAGTTTGATTAGCCGTTGAAATGAAATTGAAATGACTCACTTTTACACAACAATAGGATATCCTCTCCCACTGGAAAATCTTGCTTTTTGGTAATGATGCTCATCCTTGCGTCTAGAGGAGGAGAGGAGAAGAGTCGTAAGTTTTCTTTGGCACCTGTTAGTCATCCACATTGTTATGAAGTTTTGCAGTTTATTATATTTGTCTATGCTTGTGTTTTGAACCACACCTTTCACCTTTTAACCCTGAAAATGGTCAATTTAACATCCACATCACAACAGAAATACCCATTTTAGAATCATAGTGATTAGTGTTGTCGTTTTTTAAACAAAAATACCTGTGGACTGAGATATAAGTTTATGAATCTACATTAAGACATAAAACTCAAACATAATAAAGCCAGTTTACATTTCTATTTATTTTGTTGGTGTAGACCATCTCAAACTTCAAGTTTAAAGATATTAGTTGTTTTACTGAGTTATTACTGCTCACGGTATTAATGCTTTAGGCATGCAGTATAAATGAAAACATATCACTACAACAATATATTTCTTGCTAAACTCCTAAAAACATCAACAGATCTTACCTGTGCTGTACATCATCATCAGCAGCAGCAACGTCGTTCTTAGGATGAGAGCTAGTTGGTTTGTCATGTTTACCTGGCTGCCTAAATGACTTGACTCAAAGCGTTTGTCTGTTTTTTTTCAGTGAGCACAGCTGGTCTGATGAAGTTTACAAAATTAACAAAAAATCTGCTGTACACAAAGAAACTCTGTAACTCTGTGTCACACTGACATGCAGACACCTGTTGTTTTCTATCCACCTAACGTAACTGTGATGGGGAGAGGGTCTGTGTCAAAGGCTATATAGGGGCGTAGTGGAGATGAGAGGAAACGAGAAAGAACGAGAAAGGGGTGGGGGGAAAGAGAGAGAGAGAGAGAGAGAGAGAGAGAGAGAGAGAGAGAGAGAGAGAGAGAGAGAGAGAGAGAGAGAGAGAGAGAGAGAGAGAGAGAGAGAGAGAGAGAGAGAGAGAGAGAGAGAGAGAGAGAGAGAGACCTCATTTAACCCCAGCAGAATAACTATTGGTTATTCCTCATTGAAGACAAATGTGAGCTGTCTCTCTCATCCTTTGTCTCTGTCTCTGTTGATTTACACTTGTCCCTACCTAAACTTCTCTCATGTGTTTCCATTTTTCTTTACCTCTCTCTCTCTCTCTCTCTCTCTCTCTCTCTCTCTCTCTCTCTCTCTCTCTCTCTCTCTCTCTCTCTCTCTCTCCTAGACCTCCGGATGAAAGCAGGGGAGGCAGCCCCTCGGGGAAAGAGGAGATGAAGAGAGAAGATATTTTTATCATCCCATAATTTTTTCCCTCTCTTATTTTAAAAGATTGGCATTCTTCAAGTACATAGACATACACTATGCCAAATTCACCATGCTCTCGCCGTTCACATGTGCTGAAAACATACTTTCTTTAGGATGCTTAGTTCAACAAACCTCACTGGCACTCAATTTGTTACAAAGAAATAAATATCTATATACTTTCACATCTACTTTCTCGGATGAAAAGTACAGGTCTTATTTAAAACAGTAACAATGTCTGTTGTATTTATAAAACAAATAAATTCCAATTAGCTTAGACAAACACACACGCGCATACACACATGCACACACATGCACACACAAAAAAAGCATTTGATTGCATAATGTCAGTTGTCTGATTCACTGAGCAAGACAATTTGATGAGGATTTTCTGGCAAAAAGCCTCATTATTTTTTATCTCTGAAAAGACAATAGACCTTTTTAACAGTAGACATTTCGACTTGTTATAGTAAGAAAACATAGTAACAATATTAACTCTCATAATACCTTTTCGTTGACTATGCAGTAGTGTTCTTTTATCGTGAACTTTGATCCCATTCTGGTTTGACTAGGATAAAAAAAAAACATGATCAAATACTGTTTCACCTTGTTAGTCAACTCAGTACCAACTCATTAACACCAAGACCACACATAGACCTATATTTCTATACTTTAGAATTTTGTATGTATGTATGTATGTATGTATGTATGTATGTATGTATGTATGTATGTATGTATGTATGTATGTATGTGTATATACATACTGTACTGTATGTGTATTATATATATATATATATATATATATATCTATATATATATATATATATATATATATCTATATATATATATATATCTATATATATATATCTATATATATCTATATCTATCTATATATATCTATATATATATATATACTGTAAGCATGAATTGGCACCTTTTCCTTTTGAGTGATTGGTTAGGAGGAGCATCTGGATAACGGGAGGTTGCTGCAAAGGTGGAGGGTGCATCTTGCTGGACATCCACAACCAAGCTTTGTTTTGGTTGTAGTCCAGGATCATTTGGGGCTTTTTGTCTTTCCTGTGACTTACAGAGGCATTCATATGAAGAATGCTGATCAGAGACATTCTTTTGAAACATTTTTTTGGAAAATAGGGCACCAGGGCATGTTTCGGTGAAGGCAAAATTAGATGAGAAACTGAGACTATTTCCAATGGTCAGCTTCCTTATCAACAGCTCCTCACCAAGGGCATTCGATTTGAAGAAGTTGTTAGGAGGACCACAGGCCTACCCTGATTCTTTTCTGTCTGTCCATCAGAAGGTTTTCCAGTGTACACCTGGATGTTTTGGCATCACATGCCACCCAGATTTTAATTCTGTCTTTCCCTGGTTTACTTGGCATGTATTGCTTGAAACCACAGCGATCTTAGAAGGGGACCATACACTCATCCACAGTCACATTATTACCTGGGTTATACAATAGATGCAGGCAAGCCACCCACTTGTCCCATAGTTTCCCACAGTCCCATAATTTGTCTCTTGTAAGGTGTGTTGGTTGGGTTTCACGATCATCAAACCGAAGGACCCTTGAGATCATATGGAAGGACTTTCAGCTGCATTATAGCATGGAAAATTGACAGACTAGGCCTACCACAAAGTAGGCGTAGCTTCTTTGCTTGATTTATACACCCTAGTGGGAATCAGCAAACCCAGGTAAGCCTGCAGGTCTATATGGTCAATGTCACACTATTGGCTGCCATACACATGGTGTCCCTCCAGGTTTGTCATTTTCAGCTCTATGTTCTCAATTGGTTGCGTCGGAAACAGCTCAAATGTTGACTTTATGCCATCATAACGAGCTATTGCGTACCTTGTTTGACCTTTTTGACCCCTCTCTCTCTCTCTCTCTCTCTCTCTCTCTCTCTCTCTCTCTGCTCCCAACATTCAGCGTTTCTCAGTGAAAGGGATAGAAGACCAGAGCAAATTGCTGTCCTTTGACTGGAAACTCTCCAATCTGAGCAGGTTCCTCTTCTTCCTTGGATGATTCATCCTCCTTTTCAGTTGAAGTATGTTCAGTGTTGTCTTCTGTTTCAGACACATCTTCCTCTTCTTCTGACAGTTTCTCCCGGTCAAGTTCCTCCTCAGTAGGGTTTTAAATGAACTCGAGAACCTCTGCTGCAGTGTAGCTTCTCTTCATGGTGGTGTCTCAGATTAAAAAGCGAAAAGCTGACCTGAGATGTTTTGAGCTTTTATACCCATGTATACATCAAAGATAAAACCAGGTTTACGCACCTGTAACTTTTAAGTTGTGTGTGAGTGTGTGTGCTTGCGTGTGCATGTGTGTGTATATGTGTGCACGCGTGTGTGTGAGTAAGATAAGACAGGGAGACAATGACCCAGTATGCACAATAACAGGACCCTGAAACTGAAGCAGCAACATGTAATTCAGCCAACATCAATGTTATTATATTCTGAATAAGCAAACATGTAAAAAAACTTTGTTTAATTTTGGTTTTAGTTTGATGCTTCACATGCCACATGACAAATCCTTAACTAAGACATGCAAAATCTCACACACCCAAGAATGCTGCTTACGTCACTGCCCTTTCATCTAGTTGGTGTTAGTACCCACAACCAGTCAAGATTCATCCCTTTGGGTCCTATCACTTTTATTGGCCAACAGCCAGCATACCCTTCCCACCTCCCTCTTGATAGCCTATCAGTGTCTCCACACTACCGTTCAGTAAGCCAATCAAAGGGTAGGGAGTCCAAAGGGGCTATCTATCAGGTTGATTATCAGGAGGTGCTATTATGGCTCATTAGAACGGAGTGTGCTCATAATGAGAGATGTTAACAAGGACCATTAACAAGGGTGGGCACACACTGACGGCTGCTCTACATAAGATTCATTTTAGCAGCATTTTTTGTTGTTGTTGTTGTTGTTCTTGTTTTTTAAAATGTTTTAGTAATTGGCAAAACTGTGTTTCACTTGATGCTGATGTCGACATTGGTTTTCATAAACATGAAACATGGTTTCTCAGACCTCTGACTGCTGATTTAACCTCCCCTTCCAAGTGTGTAGGAGAACCTACAGTGGCCCGTGAAACTCGCAACAAGTTACACAACAGCCCCAAGTACAGACACAATCATGGGTATCTCATGTCTCTCATAACAGCAGGTCAGCAACAATATGACCCAGCTCCACTCACACCACTTTAGTAACTTGAGTATTTTACTAAAATCAGTCAGGAGCCCTAAACACACAAAACTGGATAACAGACAAAAATATGCAGGGTTGGTGGGGATGAAAAGAGACGGTAAAAGATGGTGAATACTTGACTTAACATCCAGAGGCCAGAGTCGTCACTCAGAATTAATGTTCTTCTGTCACTGCTGGATGCAAAAGTTGCAAATATTTGATTAACATTATATATAACAAATGTATTTTAAGTCTTTTATTTATTTTTTACTTGTAACATTATGAGGAAGTAGTCCTCATAATGAGAAATTACAAATAAATTAATATAGTTGAACAAAAATGTTAACACAATGTAACCCCGCATTTAATGTAATAATTAGCTAATAACTATTTTCACATACAAACACACACCCATCATGGAGCATTCAGTGTTCCCTTTGTAAATAAATAAACGAAATACAGAGAACAATCGGCCGCCCTGCTGCCAAAATCTCTACATTATGCTTATAATAGTATTCCCAAACTCACACACACAAATACAAAAAGAATACAACAAGATCAAGCCAAGATGTGGCTTGGTTAAACAACATGTCCGGGTGTTCTAGTATGACATGTGTTTAAGGTAATAAATGATGAAAAACAATTCATGGCAGGTTGTCAGAACAGATTTGGATAAAATATAATAATATTAAATATGAATTATATAAAAGACTTAGCAAATAATCCAGTGTCAGAATCATATGGATGAATTTTTATCATATCTGTTTATGAACATAGTTCACTGTATCATAAAAACTCTTATAAACTAATGCTATTTTAAAACACTAGCTTAGCAGGGCCTCAACAAAGGACACAGCAGGATGTTTGCTTGAGGACACATGTACTGTTTACTGTTGTGTCTTGTGAATTATGTCGTCAAGTATACAAAATACATTGTATATAGTATAACATAATACATTTATATATAATACATTTTTGTATCTGTGCACACATAACACAATATATGCAAACATAGCCACGTGTAACACACAGGCCCACAGAAACAATGATGGCACAGCTAAAGACATGAGGACGAGACAGGCAGGAAGGAGAGAGAGACGCAGGCAGACTCTCGTGACTGGAGAAAACACACCCACACTCTCCCCCTTTGTGCGACCAAAACAGACCTTTGTGCGTATGTGCATGTCCTCAATTATCTTTACCATACAGATAAGATTGGCTCATTGGTTTACATAACTGGAAACACAGTTAACAGCCGTCTACAACTGTTCCATGCGGCAGGAAGCAAAAGGAAGACAAATCTATTCCATCCTCACTGATTTAGTTTAACTTGTGATATTCTATGTTTGGGTGTCAACCAAACAGCAGCCTGGATGGTAAGTGAAGCCAGTGCGGGCAGTCAAGCGGTTGAGTGCCCGCTTGAGGCTGGCTACAGAACATTTCAACCTTCATAAGTGCCATCATCAGAGCAGAAATAAACATGTTTACAATCTGGTACAAAAAATACTTCTCTAGGTCTCTTATCTATATCTATCTATCTATATATCCAATCTAAATCTATAGCTAATTTACCCGTTCATGACAACATGTAAACCAGCACCACATATTTTGAGATTTAAAAAGGTGCTTCAGAAACCTGTGGGTGACGTCATGCATTACTCTCCATTCTTTTTACTGTCATTGATGTCAACACAGACAACATTTTTCACAAAGAACTGAAAAATGTCAACAGTTGTTTGGGATTGACATACAAATTCCTAATAAGAACAGTTTTCGCAGACTGATGTTGTACTTGAAATGTTGAGCTTGATAAATGGAAAGACAATGGATGGATGCAGATTCACATTCTCAGATTCTTTAAAAAATCATTCATGTATTTCAAATTATGTTTACTTAAATCCAGTTGCTACTGCTCACAGGACAAGAAACATTTCAAATCAAAGTGAATACTAACAGTAAAAAAAAGTCAAAATTAGGAGCAATCATGCCATGGTTCCTAATGCAGTGATTACATGTCGTCACTCTGTAGTATTACTGTAACATCAAGAGGCAGGAAGTACTTAGTGGTCACACACAACGATAACAATCAGTGCTCAGCCTGCGCACGTGACACTAGAATGGGTTGTGCATGCATCTGTGTATGAGGAAATTAGCTTCGTAAATCAACTCTGAAAACTGTTTTAACATCTGTTTAAACACTTGAAATTCAGAAGGTCTGGATTTGGAAATAAAACATGTAATCTGACACATAAAAAGTAAACCTGGATCGACACAGACAGTATTCTAAAGACAAGGAGTATTCAGTATTAGCTCTAAATTTATTCAGCGCTTTACCCTAAATAGTATTGCCAAATGTCTAAATTATAAAGGAGCTAATCACTATATCATATAATATGTGAGAAAAACAGTTCTGTCATTGGGAGTGTAAAAGTGGGAAAGATTAATTTTATGTATTTTTTTACTCTCAATCTTCTGTCAAACTCCACAAATCTCTCAGGTCAATCTACAAAAATCTGTAAATCTGGAAACAAAAAAATTAAAAAAATTAAATATGCATATATACATACATACACATATATACATACATACACACACACACACACACACACACACACACACACACACACACACACACACACACACACACACACACACATATGTATAATATATAACAGTTTGAATTCTTATTTTTAATTCTAAATAATGAATGCATAATTTTACACTGACTTAATTTGTGTGCTTCATTCTGCATATATATATATATATATATATATATATATATATATATATATATATATATATATATATATATATATATATATATATATATATATATATATATATATATATATATATATATATACACACACATATGAATATGAACTATCAATACTGCAAATAAATGTCAATATTACATTTAAGGAAAATTGATCAACAAGGAAAATTAAATTTCCTGCTCTGCTACTGGAATAAGAGGCAGGCATATTTCCTGCCAGTACTATGATCTTTTACATACAATGCTATAACAGTGCAGTAAAATATTAACATCACTATTAGATTAATAGTGATAGTAAGTACTCCTTACTCCTCGCACGCAGAGCCATGGTTTGTGCTCACGTCTGTAACCCTATCACTGTGACTGAAATAGCAGCAGGCCGGCCTCTAAACAAAAGAAATTCTTCCCTTCTCTTCCATTCTCTCTATTGTTATCAGTGTGAAAGTGACTGCTGCTATATTTATCCAGTTTATATTATATCCACAAAGAAGACAGTTAAGGAGGCGCCCTGAAGTCATCACAACCTCTGTGTACGCCAACCATTGTTGTCACATAAACAACTAATAAATAAACAATGCAGTGTGTTCTCCTCCTGTACGCCGTATGTGCGTGCAAGTGTGTGTTTTTTCACTGTGTCGCATCTATTCTGGACCAGTCTGGTGCTGAGCCAGACCCCTGCACCTCCACATTTCTTCAGCTGATAATGGGAGAGACACGAACCATTTCCTGCTCTATGGTCCTCTCTTCCTGCCATATAGGAAAGTCATTGTGGATTAGCACTTTGAGGACACAGACAGGTGACACCTGTCTGCTTGGTTTGCTTTGAGCATCTGGGATTGTCACAAGAAACTGTGTGAAGAGTGGCACAAAGTATGGTACTATCGTGGTACTAGCCATGTCCCTTATCAAACAGCTGGGCAGTCTAAACAATCCTGATCCAGAGTCTCTCATCAGATCTTTCAACTTCGGGAACATCTTAACTGGCAGATTACTGCAGATGCACTCTTGATGTTCCATCACTGCGATTAAAATGCAGCCGCCTGTAACAATCAGATTGTGACAAATGAGCACTACACAGAACACTTAAGGAATTGCATTATTTTTATATTAAGTGGAATAACTGAGGGAAATGATCCTGAGACATTTGTATGAGACAGGATGAGGAAAAAAGGGAGACTCTACCTCTCTTGATATAATAAAAAATGTCATCATCATTTTTGTACATTTCGTCTAATATATGACATTATGGCATTTCAGATCTGTTGTCTGATCGACTCCAAATTCTTTACTCATTCAGTTCATCATCAATCTGTCATCTGAAGCCTCTCTGCGTCATTCAGTTAGACTATAGACAGTTAGACTTGAGCACTGCACGTGCATACATTACTGAAATTCAAAATACAATCAGCAGAAACAATAGAAGGAAGACAGATGGTACGCTGCTGCGCAGTCAGCTTGTCTAGCAGCTAAGGATCTTTACATGTGTGTTTAGACTAATCAACTGTCTTTTGGAGACAACCAAAGAAGAGTACCTAAAAAGACAGACAACCTACAAACTGTTTCTCTAACCTCAGCACTTCAGTCTTTGGTGTGGCCCTCACTGATGAAAGATTTCTTCAAATTATGAAAAATTTAAACCCAAAACATGTTCCCTTTTCTGCCTTTTGCGACACCTGCTGCCTGAAAATCTATTTCGCATTTCCACTGACATTTTGAACTGAAGGGGAAGTTGTTGACTGCATCCCAGCTCGGTCTTACAAACAATGTTTTACCAGAATAGAGCCCTGTTTATTTAACTTATAGTTTATTTTGCATGCCATTACATGACTGAATGAATTCATTTCCAAACACTGCAGCAGGCCATGAGTGGTTTGCCAGCAGCTGATATTTCACTAGAGCTTCCGTTAAGGATGTTTTCTTCCAAACACATGAAGCCTCTCATTTAGCAGATATCATTAAAAGTGGCCGCTCTGTACTTCGGATTTCTAATCAGTTGTCTGATGTTGAGAGAAAGAAGAAAAAAAGTACATTTTATGAATGAACATTTATCTATTAGGCAGCTTGTGAGTACAGGATTTACATTCATTCATACGTGAGAAGTCAGTCAGAGCAGAAAAAATCAGGGTAGATGTTTAGTGACAGTGTTGGGCAAACTTGCACGTAAGCTCTCCATGCTGCATTACTCTAAATTATTTGTTAGTGGGTCTTATCTTAGCTTTTAGTGGAGTCCTTTTCTTTTGTTGTACTGTGGCCTTGGGGAGTTGATGAGGGGAAAAGGGAAGATTTATTCTATAAACACATACAGTAAACCATCTCACTCACAAATAGGAAGACAGCAACTCATGCTTCAAATCTTGCCTTCCATATAAATAATTAGAGTTGTTCATAATTGTAACCATTCGTCCTGTAATATCATCCACATCTTTGTTTCATATCATTAATATCATCCATACTGGCTTCCAAAGTAAGAAATGGGAAGAAAAAAAGGCAGGCCGCATTTTGTATACAGTGTTTTAGACGGTCCAGCTGAAGCTGATATGACGCTTCAACAGTTAAAAGTTAGTCAAATCAAATCTTCCAATCTTCCAAAATTATCTTGTGTTTTCCTGGACAGCGTTTCCTTCCTGAGCAGCGCATCCATAGAGACACAAAGAATAGAATTTTGTACTGAGAACACAGAACCATGGGAACATATCCACTTTATTTGAGAAGCTCAAACAGCTGAGACCACGTATTATGTTTGGTTGACGTTTAAAGTCTCTAATCACAAACAATGGAATAGCATTGGGAGGGCATCTCTGACGCCAGTACAGGCAGTAGGGATGATTACAGAAACCAAAAACTATGCATATGTAATTTTAGATATACTGTACGTAGTTTTACGCTTACATTTTAGAAAGAACCTACTTAGCCACCATAAAATTACTCATCCCCTACAAGCTCTGTGGTGTACCACAAGGTTCAATTTTAAGTCCAATTTAATTTTCTTTTTACGAGCATCCACTTGGCCATATAATCGAAGGTTATAAAGTCTCATTTCATTTCTACGCCGATGACACACAGATAAACCTCCTGAGACGCTGTGACGGAAGAAGTCTAGTTGCTGTTTTAGACTTAGTTAGTGACGTCAACAACTGGATGGCACAAAATAGAAATCATAAGCCTCATCAGCTCAAAATGCACTTCTCTGCTTGGGTAAAGCCAACTGCCTGAAATTTAGGAGTAGCATTTGACTTAAATCCCAGCTTTGCAGCAATGCAATATCAAAACGAGTTGTTCAGTCTTGTTTCCTTCAGTTTAGAACCATCTGCAGAATTAAACATCTCACGCTTTGACCTGGAAAAAGTCATCCATGCGCTCATTTTCTCTACACTGTACTACTGTGACTCCTCTAAAAAGTCACTCTCTCACCACCTGCTTCCTGGTTTTAGTCCTGACTTCTCTCCACTGTCTTCCTGATTGATGTAGAATTGATTTCAAGATTCTACTGAGTCTGGCTCTGTGTTACATAGCAGACATATTGACCCCTTATAAGCCAGTCTGCACTCTAAGGTCCTCAGAACTCTGGCTGTTCCATAAAACCTGCCTGAGGAGATAGGGTATAAGTAAGTCATGTAAGTGATGTAAGTGACATAAGTGACGTCGTCTTAGAAAAAAAAGCTGTGTGAATGTGTATGATAGTGTGTATATGTTTGTGTGTGTATATCTATTTATTTATTTATATTTATATTTTATTCTCTTCTTATGTTGTTACCTTATTTATCTATCTATCAAATTGCTTTATATTGTCAGAAGTCTTGCATTTGTTGAACTTTCAAAACTTAAAATAAATGTTCAGATGTAAAACATGTAATAAAGAACAGTCACACTGAGCCCTCTATAACACCATGTACGCCTGTATGATGTTGTGAGTTGGAGCTGGGCAAACCTCAGTGACTGTTGTTGTGTCGCAGCCTCATTCAGGGATTTCAGATATTTATTTTGTCTAGTTTTTTTTGGGCCTCCCTGACTACATCCTAATGCGCTCGACAGTGTTACTCATACTGTCATCCTCATCAACCCCCCTACAACTCACCCGCTCATAAGCATGCCTGTAGTGTTATGCATACAGGAAGAGGGACATGCTGCTGAAACAATAGAGACGTGTCTGCACCTAGGAGCCGTAGTGAAGAGTGGCTGCAAATGCAGGGAATTTGTTCTGGTTTATTCATAGCTTATTAAATGTGCATGTTGATGTTTTTACTATCAACAGACAAAATTTGGATTAAACAGTATTTCCTGGTTCCTAAAAGTCTCTTCTTTTTTTTAAAGATAAAGTCCAGCAGGTGAATAATATGGATGTGCTCTCAGGCAATTTTCCTGGGGGGTCATTCACTCGTCCACCTCCTCCTCTTCCTCTTCCTCCTCCTACTCCCAGGCTTTTTGTCTGACTGTGTCCCTACGTGACTAGTTCAGGGTCTGTCAGTGCCAGCGAAGGCCGCCATGGTAGTAGACAACACTAAGTAGCTTCCTGCCATTAGTGCTAATTGCACCAAGGCCCGGAACTGTGGCACAGTTACCGTGCAGACACCCTGGGTGGGGCATGACTGAGGAGTGTGTTCGTCTGTTAATTTATCACTGCCTATGTCTGCTGTCTTGGAGAAGTGTGATTGATGTCTTGTGTTTGCAAAATGGAGCATTGAAGTGAATGTAAGAGAGGATGAAATGTAAACACTGAGGGAATGAACGTGAGAGATAGTAGATAGACGGTCCGTTATTGAAAGCTGGTTAAATAGTGTTCATCTAAGTTAAAATATGGAAAATAAATTGTACTCTGTTGTAAGGAAGACCTGGGTGTGTTGGGTCTAAAGAATATTATATGGATAGATGACACCAATGAGTGAAGTATTTATTTTTAAAATGGAATTTAGCACTCAGCATAAGTAAAGTAGGTAAAAAGTGCCAAGTATCTGTTAAAAAGATAACATAGACCCAGAGTTATATATCATAATGCTACATACTGCACATAACAACAAGACATAAAAGGTGAAAGTGTGTCAGAGTTCCTGATTACTTCCCTGTGTCATACAAAAAGAGAGAAGAGGATGTTTAGATGTTGCACTGTATGTTATCTGCAGACGTCTATAGCAGGATATATGACCCTGGGGAGGGCAGCAACGGGGTCTGTGTTTCTAAGAACATCAAACATGGACAAGCTTTCACAGAGCCAGAATTGACCAGTTTTGGACAAGAGTGTGCAGTTGGTTTGTGTCGTACTGTAGGTTTGGCTACTCCTGGCTTCAATGGGTTTTGAACATGCGTCCCCTGCTTTATTATCTATTATATTCTAAATGGGACCATAACTTAAGAATGGGACCATTTGAAAAATGATTATGCTGTGTAAAACACTGGCACAAAATCCAATGTCGTTTTCAGTTTAAAGCTGAATTTCACACCTGGCCTGCACA
This sequence comes from Collichthys lucidus, assembly GCA_004119915.2. NCBI lineage: Eukaryota > Metazoa > Chordata > Actinopteri > Sciaenidae > Collichthys > Collichthys lucidus. The sequence continues at coordinate 9,925,864 of CM014091.1, read as the reverse complement.
GTGTCAAGTGTATTGACTGTAACTGTAACACTTTTGTCTGTCCCTCCTGTTTTTTCAGATGTTAATTGGGATTTAAATGGTTAAAGCAACTTCCTCCAAGTAATTTAGTTAGCTGATTATGAGGAAAAAAACGTTACAGGGAGATTATTTAATTCCCATCCTGGAGATGAGATTCATGTGACTGATTACCCTTACAAAAGCACCAAGTGAATTTCATAACCCTTTGACCAAAGCAGCCTATTCAAACATTCCAACTGATCAAAAACATTTGGTTATTCTTGACTGGAGCTTTATCGGATAAATGTGACCACTGCCCTGGGCACAGGAAGTCACCAGACTGAAGAACACTTGGTTGACTGAGTGTTAGAGGTTTAGATTAGAGGATCTTCTAAGGAGTTATTGGCTATCTTCTGCAAGTGTGCATGTGTACAGTATGTTGATGAGAAGAAGCCATCAAAGTAGGCTAGCATCCTGTGGGCAGCCCAGGGCAGGACCAGTGGGCATAAGGCGGCGGCGAAGTGGGTGTCCTGGAGCAGGCACCACTCGGTCTGCCTCAAGAGATACACACACACATGAACACACACTCAATCCCTCCCCCAGGCACCAAAGGCCACTGTGTAATTGAAATAGTGTCAGAACTCTGGGGATGGAGAGATGGGAGGGACACACAAACAAACATTCAGAGGAGCTACTCTACAGCATTAACCAATTTAACTTTAATATTACATTTACAGCGTTTACAGTTTTACATAAAATCCAGGACAAAAACAATCAATTGGGTTCCTAACTGAGAGGAATTACAGAAAGTATTTAATTGACAGCCATGATAAGTGCTACGGAAAGATGCCTTAATGCTTCTTTCTTATCTTCTTTAGCACAGGATACAATGGACCATAAGGTATAATGCTGGCATACATTTTCCACAGCAGCACCAGTGACGCACCATTGTAGTTTCTCCATGGCAGACTCGAGTAAATGAAGAAACAACAGAGTGTTCTATGCTTACTCCTACACTTCCTTACATGGCTAAGCTCCAAATCTATAAATATATATATATTTCTCTTTCTATCCAGTTCTGCGTAATCCTGAATAAAATACTATATACCTTAATGCTGTTTGGCTAAGAAGAAAATCTGTTTTAAAAAAAATAAAATTGATTGACCTAAAACTGACCATGGTGGACATATTCTAATGTCCCTGTGTGGTCGTCAACCATGTCCTCAGGGAGCAGAAACAACATTTGTACACAGCAATTATTATTACTTCTCCTAAATATTTTTAATTAACTTATCCATACATGCATTGAATGCAGAAGTACGATGTAGAGAGCGAATCACATTCTCCCTGCTCGAGTAGTGTGGAGATTAACATGACCATACTGTGATGTATGATGTCTGTACTGACTGTTGTCTGCATTTGCATATACATTTACAGATTAAAAAAATAATGTTGAATGAAATTGTGAGGAGTTTACCAACTTACTCGACACCTGTGAGAGACCAGAACAAATGAGAGTCAGACACGAGAGCTTTACTTTGTACAAAGGGCACCCTGCCACTGCAACATCTAAGCTACAGATAGCAGAGAGGCGCAGAGCAGTTCCTTGTTCCTTTATTTATAGAAGTTTACATGACATGTGACTGGAGAGGGGCAGTCCCTGTTCCAGTAAAATAAAACATTTGATTCATCATGAGTACAGTGTTGTAAGATGAGTACAGTGTAGTAAGACTACTGATGCTGGGACATGTGACACTCTTTTAGCCTTCTAACAGAAATGCAGTTCTTGTGCACTGGAGACCAATGTTGTGGAGAAATTGCTGAAAGTCAATGGCACCAGGTCAGGAGGGAAGAAAGCGTTCAGGAGCCTCTGATGTCTTATGCTGTAATATTTATTGAAGCCTGGCCAATGAGAGATAGAGACATTCACACATACAATCCGGTATGCATATGAGTCTGTCTCTATTCTGCCCAACTCATGCTGGTGGTCAGACTTTAAACCCATACAGATGTCGTCACAAATACTATACGCCCAAAAATAGTCAAAGAGAATGTACTTACCCACCTTAGTGTTCACCTTCAGCACTTTCTATTGTCTGTTCATGTTAATGGACGTCAACAGTTAGCTATCTATTATGTCTAGGGGGCCAACAATTTCAAGGCAATTTTGAGATAGGCTGGCACTTAGACTCCTCTAGCGATCCAAACAACGGCCTTGCATACCAAAACGAGAGAGTATTCTCTGATCTGGCTTAGTGCAGTCACAGTGAGCCCCAAGACCCATACAACCAAAGGATAGAAACAGCAAAGGCATAAATCTCTAAAGGAATGTTCTTTCATGTCAACACCCATTTTTGGAAAGAAGATTACAAAGACATTAAACATACTGCTTGTATTAATAATGAGGTGTCCAGCTTAAGATGTGCCATAATTTGTACAGTACTGTATGATGTTTCTCCAGGAGAGGAGGAGAAGAAGCCAAAAACGAATCCGGACCATCAGGTTACTTGAACCTGTACTGGAGGCTTAATAGGACAGTCAACGCCTGTTGATTGTGCAGTAGTACTGGTTTTTCTGCAATGATTCAACACTTAAATATTTATTTATTGAATTTGGATAATGCCAAACTAAGACTAGTGACCAATTTGACTTCCATTATGCAGGCCATAAGGAACAAATGGATGTGGCGGTAATCACTGATAAACTGTGTGTGTTGAATAATATAAATGTGTAAGCTTGTGATTCATGTCTTAATGTTTGGGCAGCCACACTGATTTGAAATTTCAGACAGTTGTTCAGACGGTTGTTTGTTGGCCTTTCTGTCGTGTCTTACTTAAAATGAATTTCAAACAGCAATTCCACTCAACAGACTCTCTATGGATAAAGTTTTACTATTATTAATATGACTTTGTGGGTGTTTCTGAATCCGTCTGTATTTGTATTTTGTGTAGGCTTGGCTCAGAGTGAACAGAGTCTGCAGAACCAGTGATGTTTGCCTGCCACCTATTGGTTGAATCGAATCAGGTAAATAAGCGATCTGCTGCAATGTTACAACATTGTAGCTTTGTGCTTCTCCCTCTTTTGTTGTCTGTAGAGTGGAAACACTTTTGGACGGGTTTGCCTTCAGTCTTCAGGTGTGTTATTTTGTTATTGTTTTTATCATAATGATTTTTGATAACATAGTGGTCTGTGGAAATACAATCCAAAGTCATGTTTGCTAAGTGGGCTACTGGCCCTGAATAAAAGAAAATTGTGTGACATAGTGTTGGTTAGGATAAACTTTAAATTGGGACGGATTTCTTCAGGTCTTCTCACACACTCTCACACAAAATTTCTCTTTAATAAAACTCTTGAGTCCAATAGAGTTCAATGCTGTATAAAGTTACTGTAGATCAAAAAGCAGTGGTACTGGTAAACTGAGCTGCTCCATGGAACAACAGATCTTATCTCACAGTACATTTATTCTTTTATGTCCTCTGCCTTTTATTGTGGGGCCCAATTGTGAGACTCGTGATTCCCCTCCTCCCGTCTCCTCCTCTGTCTACATTTTTACCTTCATCATTATTTCTTCTTTTGGGGACTCTCCAGCCACGAGCAGTGTTCATTGTATGACTGCATGCGTATTACACTGGTTTGTACAGTTTGGTTCTATTCTTAGTCTTTATATTATTATTCATTAGTTAAAATGCATTTCCCACTATGTACAAGTACTGTAGGTATACTGTCAGTTCAATATTTCTTTTCATTTTGGATGGTTCTCTACAAAGGAAGACTGATCATGTATCACCGCTCCATTACATCACCTCTTTGTTGCTTCGTGTTTCCTCCTGTACTTGTCGAAACTTGTCTGCTGAATACAGATACATTCATACACATACATTCACCCATGCCTGGGCTGGAAAAAGAGCTACAGAGTGCTATGTATGTTCTCATACTATTTAGCTCACATAACTAAATATAGTGCTTAATGGAGCATTAAACAATGTTTGTCTAAGAAAGTTGTCCATGTTAAAAGTTAACAACATTATCTAAACCAAGGGGTCTTTCAAAGAGGGCTTCCATTTAAACAAAGCTTGGAAAAACATGGTTATGTTATTTGATTCCATAGACTCTAAATAATTGAGCCAATGTAGCCAAATGTAGCCAACAGTGACATTTACCTGCAATGATTCTTCTCCATTCGTAAAATTTTAGATGTTTTTGAGGTTTTGAAGGAAATCACAAGCCTAGTGAGGACCAGCGGTTACAGAAAATGAATGGATGAAGGAAGGAAATCAATGCAATAACAGTGAGTCAAACGTTGAAAGTTGAAACAATAATCGTCTTATTACTCACTCAATGAAAACTTGATCTAATTGTTAAAATACAACAATGAACCACTAAAAACTGGCATAATTAAAACTTACTAACAATATAACCGAATAACTCTCGATTAAAAGTAAATCAATCATTATAACTCAACAATAGTCAAAGTTTTTATAAAACAATCACATAAGACTCTCTGTTTTGACTCCTTTTGATGAGCATATAGTGATTCGTGAGGCAGTGGTTCCCTAGCATACACAAATAGTTCATAAACTGTAAAAAAAAAGAAAAAAAAAAAGGTCAACAGCAGAATGATTAATTTATCCAAATTATAACTTAAAGAGAAAGAAATTCCTTGTTACATAAAAATGATAAAAGTCAAAGAAAGGCTTTTAGTCATATTCTTAATAGCTAAAAATAATTCTGAGAACGTTGCACCATTTTCATAAAGATTTGATATGTCTTGATTTTCTGTCGACAGCTCCTTCTCTCTGTGTCTTTGCTCTGGCTATGATTCAATCCAGGCTCCACGGCAGCGAGAAGCTTTCATTCTCCAGCTCTTTTGAAATGACCGATTTGAATCTGGTCAGCTGCTCTGATGTAAAATGGTTTTTCCAGTCTCCCACCACACCTAACATAAAAACACACACAAGACAATGACATGAACAAGACATTTCCTGAAATTCAACTAATATCTCACTCCTAATAACTCAGTTTGAACACTAGGGTTGTACTAACTGACCCAGTAAGTTTCAAACATTTAAATCCAGTCACACAGTTACGTGCAATTTTAAAACAAAGGCACCAGAAAAAAGCAGAGAAACAGATAATGGACACACAGAGCCTCACCTTTCCTAAGGAACGGGGATTTGTTATCATCCATTAACCCCTTAGGGATCAGGCTGAAGTTGGACATGGTGTTGGTCTTCATGGTCTTGAAGGAGCAATTCTCTGCTATCTTCTGGATAACTTCCTCACTCAGATTACGGCCCAGGAAATCTGACATCCTCCTGAGAGCTGCAGGGAGATCCTAAAAGAGGGGCACATAGACATGCTCTGTCATTTATGTGAAGCAACAGGTATTTGCTTTGATCTTATGATGGACCTTCTCAATGGAAGACTTTGATGATTTGTATGATGAGGGCCCATTTTTAAGCATAACAATTTAAAGTTTGACTGGTGACATAACCATTGTTGTTGCTTTATTTACAGCTTAATTACACAGGAGATGTTTAAGGAGTATTTCCAGTCATCCATCATGCCGTTTGTCCAATGGAACTGAGGGTTTCTATTATAATCAATGTCTGCACAGGTTGGTATAATAAACTGATTGAAACACAATATTAGAACAGGAAAAAAGCAAATGGTAAATCATGTCTTTTTCTTCTACACACCAGTGATGCACAACACTCTTTTAGATTGAAGTGTTTTTACCTGAACCATTTCTTCATATGTGATGTACATGATTCTGTCTCCCAGCTCTGTGTGTTTCCAGCTCTTCACATGGTCTGTCCATTTTCCAAAGAGCACTGCAGACAACACAGATGACAGACCACAGAATGAATGCAATCAACGATTGCTCTACTTTGGCAAAAACTGACTTTGTCTTTCACAAGATATTAGTCCATCTATTACGTGATAATAAACCAACATGTTGCAACATTCTATCTCTGAATTTCATATTTTGTATGAGACCTCTGACCTCTGCCTTCCAGGAATTTCTCCATGAACTCTTCAAAGGTTCCTGGATCATGAAGGAATCCGGCCATTTGGTGGAAGTAGTACGAAGACACCACAACGTCCTTAGGGTTCCTCATGACATAGATCACCTATGGCAGTTACAGACAATTAATCATGAATAGAAAATCCATATCTGTTATTACAGAATCAGTAGAGGCTTATTGATAGTGGATTCTTAAAAACTGATATAATATTGACAGTTTAAAGTACAAAAGAAATGCCAATTTTAAATGAGAGAATTTCAACTCTGAAGACCAGGTGAACTATGAATCGAAAATTAAATTTTTGTTGACAGGGGCTGGCAAGCTAATCAAGCATAATTCATACAGGGCCTCTTCAGCTGGTGACTGTGCGCGCCCTTTTTGTTTGACAGGTGGAAGCTGTGCAGCCATTGGCCACTATCGAATGATGAATCAGCCAAAATTATGAATCAGTTGACCTCTGCACCACAGTTAGGAGCTCCTTTAACTGAATCTGTCAACATAAATCCTGAACGATGTTACAGAACATGGACCTGGTGGCTAAGGAAGATCTGCCCATGTTTTCTTATGTACAAATACCTAATATCTGATCTCTCAAAGCTTTTGATGACATACTTGCACAAAAGAGAGAGAGAGAGGCATTGTAGATGTGAAAATATCTCACAAAGCCTCCACCCAATTACCTTGGCTTTGGAGGCGAGGAAGGAGGGGGGCATCAGATGGTAAGGTAAATGTGAGACCAGCGCCCGTGGAGAAGGCAACTGATCCACAACCACTGCTAATCTGGTCTCCTCCAGCCAGGGAGCCCTGTCCCAGTTAGGAATGGTATGGATCGGCGTCAGATCTCCACCATTCAGCAGCAGTGGGAGGATCTCCTGCATCCAGATTGTACCTGCAATAAAAAAATAGGAATGAGCAACAAGATTGCTGCTACTTTTACAATCAGGTAAAGAATGAAGATGTCACACCGCGGTGAGGTCAAGTAGGGTATTTTTTCGGTCTTGTCTTATTTTGATATTTACCTGTCGTCTCGTTTCAGGTCACTTGCCCTTCCTCATGTGTCACCGGTCTGATTGTCTTCCCCGCCCTGATTGTTTCCACCTGTTCCCCATTACCCTGTGTAGTGTTTCGTTATCATATCAATCGCCAAAGCCTTGTGTCCTTGTCCGTCCATAGTCATAGCCTTGTTGCTTGAGTGTTCTTTTGTTTATATTCCTCGTTTGAGTGATTTTTTGTTGTAAATTCTTAGTCTAGCCTTTTTTGTTTCATAGCGTATAGTGTAGTGTTTCAGCCTCCTCCGGAGCGCTTTCAGTTAATGTTTTGCAGCCAGTTGTTTTTCCTCTTGGTGAGTGATTTTGATTTTGATAATCATTCATGAATAGTTTTTCCTCCTTTGGAGTGATTTTTGTTTTCTCTAGTTCAGGCCTGTTTTTCATAGCCTACCATAGCCTCACTCGGTCAAGGGTTTTTGTTATTTCAATAAAAAGATCATTGACACCTCTGCGCGTGAGTCCTGTTTGGAGTCTGGCCTGACAGAAGAGACATTGTATAGTTTATATCAAGGGTCTTCAAAAGGATAAAAACTCAAAAACTGTGCTCCCCGACACCATCCACTCCCATTAAAGTTTGCCAGATTAGCTATGAGCACTCCTTGGATGTACTATCACTCATTACTTTGTCACTAAAGAAAGGTTAAGGACAATCAATGAGCCCATGGACACATTCAAAAAATGTCTAGCCTCTGAATAAGGAGGTCTGGAAAATAAAATGTGAATAAACATTCCAGTGGTGAGTGCACATTCCATTTCAAGGAAACAATGACACTCATGAGGCAGACAATATGATACGCTTGTGTTACCCTAATAAGGTTATAACTTATGAACGCAGTTCTCAGTCTGCAACCGCAGTCAGCAGTATTTTTAAACTGCTCTGCTATGAACAAACTCACAATTCAAGTTTGCAAGAAGACGATAAATTGTTCACAACAATAGCAATGACTTTCACGTGCAAGGAAGACTTTGTGTGGTAAAAGACAAATGGCATATGACAGAGCTTAATTTAATTGAGTACGGCATTCACTCTGACTGAAGGATGGGTTGAGCTGATGCAGTTTAACTATTTGTGAGGCAGCTGACACAGACCAGAGATCATGATGATGATTTGGCAATATATTTTTAAAAAAACATTCAAAGAATTGCAGTTTTTTTTGCCACTTGCACACAGCTGACACACTCACACCCACAGAGTTTGCCACTTGAGTTGGCATCCCAATCAAAAAGACTGAAATAAATCATAATGTATAATATGAAGTGAGAAATGATTACTTGTGTTTTTTAGGCACTCCTAGACTGCTGTGTAAGAGTTTTTTGTAGTAAATTCTTCATCTCTCATATTGTGTACTTACAGCAGCACCCAATGAGGTGTCTAGATTTCTACATCCACGTCCACTCGCCACACAACAGCAACTCTCACCTGATTTTGGATAGGTAACAGCCAAGACGTCCGAGTCAGAAAACGCGTACTTCCGCACAAAATTTAAAGACTCAGGGGAGTGAGTCACTTTGGGAAGCAGGAGTCCATGATACAGGAGATACATCTCTTGAGAAGACATTATGTTGAGAAGATTTAAAAGTACCGATAAATTACAGATAGATGTTTTCACTGCTGCATTATTCAGCTGGAGAAGGTCTGACAAGTCACATAAAAAAAGCAGTCCTTCCTGCGTCTAGAACACCGCCCTTATTTTTCTTCGCGTACTGAGGCAATGTTTTTTTCTCTCTCTGCTGCTGAAAAGTATGAACCGCAGACTGTTCGTGTAGTTGTGAGAAGACACCTTCGGTGTACAGAGTGCAGTCAACAGCAGAGACAGTACTTACAATAAGTACCTCAAGGCATAGACATATATACATAGACGCCGCATTGAGCTAATACAAGGAAATGGACTGAACTTCATAAAGCGCCTTTCTACAAAGTTCTTTAAGTTAATGTCTCTTATACACCCATTCACACACACACTAATATATCTGGGAAACAAACAGGCACCAAAAACAATGTATGTAACTTTTAACACTGTTACTGTGATGATAAATATTGAAATATTTGTATTTAACATTTAATCTATAATAACCAGATCCTGAAATGTAGATGTGACATGAGGGTTTTCTCATGTATATATGTCTATGTATATATGTCTATGTATATATGTCTATGTCTATGTATATATGTCTATGTCTATGTATATATGTCTATGCCTCAAGGCACCACCTGATGGTAAGAATTGTGCAGCACATCTACAAACGTCACTATCCATTAGAGAAATGTAAATCAAGACCAAACTGTGAAAAAGCATGTTATGATAGCAGCTCTGTGGTGATACCACTAATACAACGTGAATGTATTATGCAAACCCCTGAGGGGTTTTCAGGTGAAGGTCAACTTTAAAATGTGGATTTAAAATCGATTTTGGCACAAAGATAATGGAAAAAAAAATCTTACTACTACAAAAGGGGGGCATCAGTTCAGGGCACCTAAAAAACAGTCATGCTGCCATGTTTGAGCGACATTTTTGCAGCTTATCCAAAAGATTTAGTTCAACCTCAAAAAAAGCAATAAACATAAGATAAACATTGAATAAAAGAATACTTAATATATTTCATAACAAAAATAAATCATATTCCTGTGCTGTCACGCTCACATTCCCTTCTTGCACGCATATAAAACCACAAATCGACATCATTAAAAATATACTGTGATATGATAAGAAGCGTGTTTTCTCTGGACATTGTGTTACTCAAGAACTACATAATAAAAGTACTTCAGAGTATTTGTGCACCCATAAAGACCGCAGAAAGTATAGGACAAACATTATTACAGTACCGTGGTATACAGGTGGGCTATACTCAGACAGTCAGTTATCTCCCCCAGACAACCTGCTGTATCAGCATGTCTAGTGGTATGTATTATTCATAAAAAGTCAACACAGATATTGCACTGTGGTATGTCTATATGTATAGAGTATGTTGCTGGTGGAACAATGCACATGAAACGTGCTACTTGCCCCAGGGACTAGTGAGACAACTGAAAAGAAACTTTTAAGTATGAGAATTAATACACTTACCTGACTTGGGGTAAGTCACAGCAAACACATCAGAGTCTTCCACAGAGAAATTTTGGGCGAACTCCAAACTCTCCATGCTGTGAGCTGCAGAGGGCAGAAGCAGGCCATGGTACTGAATGTACTTGCTGGAGGACATGATGATTGTGCCTGGCTGAGGGGGCACTGTTAGGCTGGAAACCTTATACAAGCCTTATACAAAGCTCCTTCCTGTCTCTGAGGTAGTCTTGGAGTTTCGGCCTTTATACAGTCTCTTTTCCCCTGAGCTCCTCCTAACCCGACACTCGAGCTGGCAGAGATGTTGTCACATGCCTCTAATTCTCATTCTCATTCTCATTGAAAGTCACTGTTATAAAAATTAGGGTTACACAGTTAGTTGGATGTTTTAACTTATACAGTGTTTGTTCTTACATCATATGTCCTTAGGGCACTTTCCTTTATTGATGTTTTACTCAGACTGACAGGGTAAGGTAAAGTTCAGATTAATGTATAAATAGAGGAATTTGAGGACAGAATGAGTCAGTAAGATGACATCAAGATTGGGGATATGTTGAAGTAAGCTGTTTGAAGGCATTATATGCAAGTTGACTGTAGACAACTAACAGGGGTTGAGATAGCCCATCTGCAGGAAAATGTATAAGAACCAACTGCTAACGCTCCTCTGGGAGCCTTTTTCTTTGTAACCCCTTTAGCGTGTTGCACTGTGAAACGCTCCTTCTTGTACAAGAATAATAAATTCAACTTAAACTTTGATGCTTTGAATCTGATCCTCCTTATTTAAGGGTTTCTCTTTAAAATTCTCGTGACAGTCACAAGGTCAGGATGATGACAATGTAACACTGTAACGAGCAACCAGATTTTCTTTCTGCAACCATGCACAAGTAGCAACAGTGTATAAACGGAAAGTAGTGTTATAAGTACTAGCAACACAAGCAGAGCTTTGTTACACTCCAGAGACCCGAGCTGAGTGAGGAGCAAGAGAGGCGCAGAAAATGCAGGCTGAGTGAGCAAAACTAACATGACAGGGAGAAGCACAGGGTGTATTAGCCTGGCATGACATGCGCCATGCTGAAGATGTGCCCTTCCTTCCTCCTGTTCTATTATTTGCTTGACGACTTACCCCACAGTCCCTGCCCTTTTACATATTCTTTGATCACGGTTGTCTTTCCGTATAAAAGCGCTTCATTTCATTTGCTCTGGGTCAATTCACTGGCTCAGATACGTTCCGTGACACCAGTCAGTCAGTTCACCAGTGTGCTGGCATACTTCCTAATAAAACACACACCACCACAGTAAACATCTCAACTGGACTCGATTTCTTCGACAGATGTAATAAATAAAACTCTGGAGATGATCTTTATCACTACACATGACTCAGATTTCGTTTGTTCTGTAGCACTCACCTCTGTTGAGAATTTCTCCTAATTCTGCCACTACTCATTTGTGGAGTGAGACACCAAATTGAGATGTCCAGCTGAAAAGTCACACATATGTTCAGAAAAATCACATGGGTTCAAAGTGAGAACTAAAGAAATAATCTCAGCTCATTTTTTGTGGATGTAACATATATCAACAGAATGTGCACAGGTTAAAACTGGGAAAGATCCTCTGAATAAAAAAGCCTTCATTCAAGTCTCCAGAAGAGAGCAGAGTATTTGATGAGGTGATTGGTGACTGATTGATGATGGTGTGGGAAGAATGATGGACAATATTAATCCTGTAACAGTGATCGCTTATGTTTTATATTACATGACATTGCATTTAGCAGACGCTTTTATCCAAAGCGACTTACAGAGGAGGACATAAGCTGACAAAGTTGTAAAGGAGCACAGAGTAGTTACAAGTTTTTTAAAGGTAGAAAGGGATGTTGCTGTTCCTGTAGTTGTTGGTAGGTCATTCCACCATATGGGGACGACCACAGAGAAGAGTTTAGATACCCCAATTTTTCTTGTTTTGCAGTCTAGGTTTTTGTTTCCTAGCTACATCACTCATTGTAGTGTATAGAATAATTGTAATTATACAATTTTACACCACTTATCCAATGATGAAGATAATACACATTTAACATAGTGTAGACTTAACGAAGCATTTCAACCTCTAGGGACATAACTGATGGTGTTATCTATCTGTAGATGTGACACAAAATATTACTTTCCAAATGATTTTGTTAAAGATGAGCATGAGTGATACGTTTTAAACTTAAATATTAACAGGCTTTGCATTACTCATGAGTCTTAATAAATGTTTAAAATGAACATGGGGTTCAGATTTGTATCATCTTCATGCAAGTTTAACGTGTTCAATGCAATTTATTCTTTATCTCACTCCAGATGTGAAAGAAAGGAAGAATTGTTTTTAGATTTGTTCATGCCTGATTGGCTTTGATTTGGTTACATTGTCATTTGTATCCAACTTTTATTTGTATTTGTCTCATTCTAGTAGTTCAAGTAGTGTTAGTATCGGCCCCTGGGCATTTTCACATTGTCAAATCTGGCCTTTTTAAAAAAAAAGTTTAGACATCACTGCCCTAGTGTTTAGGCTTTGGTCTTGTGAGATGCAGAGTATTTGATAAGGTGACTGGTGATTGTGTGGGAGGAATGATGGACAATACTAATCCTGTAACAGTGATAACTATTTATTTACTTATCTGTTTTATACACCATCATTTTTCTCATTTTGCAGTCATGCTGTAAGCATGTTTCTATAAAGGTGTTGTGCTGTAAGGTTGAGCATTCTTTTACATATTCTTTGATCACAGTTGTTCTTGACTTCACAGTTCTGTATAATAAGCTCCATTTAATTTGCTCTGGGTCAACTCACTGACTCAGATATGTTCTGTGACTGTCAGTTCACCAGTGTGCTGGCATGCTTTTTAATAAACACAACACCACAGCAAAGGTCTCAACTGGACTCCATGATTTTTTTGACAATCTTTAACACAATTCGATAATTAGAAAAATCTTGTTACAATTATGTTTTCGCTACTTGTAATATTTACTTGCATATAAATAAATTGATACATGTGTGGAAACAATGGACTATCAAGAAACTACAACTGTCATTAATTTGTTATAAATTCACTTAACTATTTACTCCGGTTCATTGGACAACACGTAGAAAAAAAATTATGTTACTTATAAAGTCTGAATTCATTTGTGGTCGTTCTGATATAAAATTCACCCTTTAACAAAACCAACACAGCCAATCATATATGAAAGCCTCCTGACGTCACAGCTCATCCTGCAGTTTTAACATAGCTTCATCCTGAATTCATGTTTCCATCAATGGTCCGTACAAACTGAAAGAACTGGTTAGCATACCAGTTGGTAGTTTGTACATTAGCCTGGTTTGTACATCAGCAGTCCAACTACCCGATATCAACAAGCATTTTTCAGTAGTTTTTGGTGTGATAGTAAGACTGAAATGGTAACAGGACACAGCTTCTGATTTATGACCACCTCAGTCCAGACTGTTGAAGGCTCATGCCAGGGTGCTGACTTTTACTTAGTTGCTGTGGACCAGAGTGACGAAGAGAAACAATGAGCAGAGAGAGATGGCACCAGTCAGCACAGCTTTCACCAACAGCACTGTCCAACTGCCCAGCAGGAAGACATGGACAAACAACCTGAAGACACAACAGAGAGAAACACAATATGAGTTACAGCGTAACTATACATTGGCACAAACTGTCCATCAAAGCCAGCGATAAATAGTGAGTTTATTCAGAATATTTCAGTTATTTCGTCGCCCCAAATATTCAATGATTGACTCATCAAATGTGTGCTAATAATATTAATAAAGAAATCTAATGAATAGAAATCTGCAAAGTAAGTTTTACAATTATTATACATGTTTTAAGGCCGTAAAACCCCTAACCACACACTTTTATACACCTTTTTACACGCATTTTATACAGTACTCCCTTAATCAGGACGCAGAACACATGTGCGGTTCTCCCTTGGCCAATTTAGGACGCAGAACACAATGCGCGTTCATACTGTACAGTACGCTGTAAAAAAAAAAATGCATGCAAAATTACACTGAAAAAAATCCACGAAACAGCGAGTCCGCGAAAAGTGAACCGCGATATAGCCAGGGACGACTGTATATTTTACAATCCACTTGATTTTGTAAATCCTTTTAGCTTGTAAATGAAAATGTACCTTCTAATACTGCTCATGTTGTTAACTAGTGCCATCCTGTGGTTTACAAAGTAAAATGCAGCTATCATATACTGCCGGGCAGGGTTTATGCAGGAATCCTGAGGTTAAATTTAAAAACCATTTAATACCTTTGTAATAATACCTTGTAATTTTTTATTTTAAGTTGCAACGTAACATGCCTCTAGTCATATAGCCAAAACAGGATGGATAAATGGGAGGGAACGTGCACTGTTACTGTCAATCCCTTAGTTATTTACATGTAGTCATTTAGCTGACACTTTTATCCGAAGCGACGTTCAGAGAAGATGCGATGGCTGCAGTGAAGTTTGACTGGTGGTGGGTGTACTGGGCATACTAGCAGCACAGAAATGCGATATTAATGGCTGCTCTCCCATCAAGTTGTCAGTCAACTGAACACTGCAGATAGATCCAACAACATGATTTGAGTTATGCTACTTGACATCTGCTAAAGAAATGACACAATGTCTAAGAGTTAAGCACCACTCCACACATAACCATGCTCTCTAATGGAGACATCAAGTACACTTGACCAACAGTGGAGGATGCTTGGAACTTGTGTTTTCACTGGCATTTTCAGTCAACGAAATCCAAAAAATTTCTGCAAGTTTTACTCCAGCAATCAATCAGTACATGTTTTTAGCCTCAGGATGAGGCTATATTCATGATTTTATACCGTCATAATAACCACAAACTTCTTATTGAGAATCATTACAAAGTTTCAGAGCGCCCCTGTAACCATGGTAGCTCTCAGCACAGGAGGAGAGGGAGCGACGCTGAATGCCGTTTTTATACGATAAAACGTGGACAAAGTCCAGAGTAGAGTCGTAGTTTCACACATGGAGCAACAACAGGAGACTCTCTCAAAATGACATCACAGCTCTGTGACGCAGTCAAAATCTGATTCATAATTGGTAACTAAACTTTAGCGCAGGTACTCCGTGTTTAGACCCCGGCCTGGTGTGGGTCACACACACATGCTGTAAACAATACCATTGGCTGTGTGACAATCTGCCAATAAAAACATCACCCCTCCTCGAATATACATTGATCTCATAAATAGCCACTGTGAACTCTAAATGGCGGAAATAGCAATGGAAAAGTTGCTATGACAGTCTGGCGAACTTTTAACAAACAAACTTACAACAAATCACATGGTAAATATATATATTATATACCTTGCAATCAGACATTTAATAATTTTCAAAGTTGATTTACTACCTTTTAATACTTTTTAATACCCTGCGGACACCCAAAAAGCATGGTTGAACTGAATTTTCCCTTGAACTAATCTGTTAGATGAGTTAGAGCAGGGTAGTCCAAACTGTTCTAAATAGGGCCGGTGTGGCTGCAGGTTTTCCTTCCAACCAAACAGCAGCACACTAGACTTGACTCATTTAATTAACTGATCTCAGTCTTTAGAGAGTTGATTGGTTAAACTGTGTGCTCTTGGTTGGTTGGAATGTTTGGAGACCCCTGAGTTGGATGATAGGATTGATACCACTCTCATGTCATGTCAACAAGGAGAAAAGGCAATGTGTTTCTACTTCTGTAAATAAATTAAATGTGACAAAAATGACTCCCACCAGTCATGATAACCGAGCAATGCCACATCCCTGAAGACAAAATTTGATTCCGTCTTTCTGTATACTGTGTTATGTCTGATGGCATGTAAACGTTTGTACTGGGCATAAGAGTGTGTGTATGAAGGCAGACGTACTCCATTAGGAAGGCCTTGTAGACACAGAGAGCCAGCAGCACAGTAACAGGAAGCCTGAAGCTTTTAGGAAGGTCATATCGTGTGAACATCCACACCACCGCTGCCATGGCAATATAATGGACCTATAAACAGACAGAGAGTACAATGAGAATAAAACCTTTTAACAAACGTGTGTGTCATCTGAACACACAGACAAGAACAAGTTATTTCAATCTTTTCTGTAGACAACAGCCGTCAACAAAGTAAGTGAACACGACATGAAGAACGAAACGAGGCGCTGTGGGAAAATGCTGACATAAAAAGACAACAGACGGAGAGAAAGCCAAATACACTCACCAAACTAATGTTTGAATCGAAGCTCATCTGGATGTATTTCCAGTCAAACTCAATCCCCCTGGCTCCCACCCACAGAGGAAGACACCTGAAGAGCCACAGCAGGACGCAAACAGGGAAGTTCAGTGTTTACATATTAATATAATTAGGCACGGCCATCATCTCTTTCACAGAACCAGTGTTACTGCTTACCTTGACATCACAAGTTCAGCTGTTGCCCAGCCCATGGCAGCCACCATGATCTTGTATTCTCCTTTACCAGCATTACGAGACATCACGAGATGGAGGCCCAACAGGTCTGCCAGGTCCACTGTTGCCTTCATGAACTCCTGGAAAACAAGCACACGCAGATTACAGCCTCGTGTGCAAGCTGGTATTTTAAGTGTAGTTTACAAGAGCTGACGAGGTGAGAGAAAATGTTCCGTTTCAACACTCACCCCGACAAAGTCATAAACTCCAGCTCCTCCTTCCCATGTGGGGAAAAATGTAGCCAGGAACAGCATCTGAAACAGTAAAAGTTAAGCTCTTTACACACTTTCAAGACAGCAATCGGCAACAGACTTCATGCTTTTCTCTCCTGCTCAGTTTTATTTATTATACTCCAGGCACTTAAAAAAACGACGATCGTTTTATAAGCAGAGAAAACTCACATACCTTACAGAGCTGAACAAACAGGTAGGTTGCTCCAGCCTGGACACATCTCCAGAAGGCATTGTACTCTGAACTAAAGATTGAAAACACAAGGAGTTTAAATGACAGCACTGTAAAATAAGAGAGCACAGTATGACAAGGTATTATATTAGGAAGAAACATGCATTGCTTTAAGACTTAAGTACAAACAAAAACAAAAGTTATTTAGCAAAAGTACTGCCAAATTCAAGCGCAAGCTAAAGAGTTTTAAGAAGATTATGTGGACCCCCCCGTGACGTTACTAAGCAGATTATTAACAGACCTCTTAGTGTCTGAGCATATGCTGCTAAAACAGGAGGAAGAAATATTAGACACGACGACAACTGACACATCACAGAATTTCCAGCTTTTTCTCCAACTCGACTTCAAAGGCCACGGCTGGCATGTGTGTTGAGACACTTACAGCCCGCTGCACTTGTACGTTATGAAGTAAGGGAAGTAGGCCAGAGCAAAGCAGTTCCCAAAGTGAAACAGCGTCATGATGTCTGCTTACAAAATTCAGCTCCCTGAAAAGAAAAAAAAAAGAGATAAAGGAGATCAGGCTTTACAGACACTGATACAACAGGCCACACTTGGATGAGATAATATCAACCACACACATAAATTCATAAATAAAAAAAGCACACGTTTTCAGAGGCCAGTGTGACGCCTTGACATGCTCTGATGTTTAGGATATTCAATTTAAATGATATAATAAGTAAACTGTGGCTAAAAACTGAGAACACATTAAAGTTGCTCACTGACTTACATGATTAATCATTATCTAAACTGCTGCTGGTTGATTTCCTGTGACCGACTGACTGATGTTTTCTCCTGTCCTCTGGTTACAGCCTGTGTAAGCAGAGGACAGGCTGGTTTACAGCCTGTGTAAGCAGAGGACAGGCTGGTTTACAGTCTGTGTAAGCAGTGGACAGGCTGGTTTACAGCCTGTGTGAGCAGAGGACAGGCTGGTTTACAGTCTGTGTAAGCAGTGGACAGGCTGGTTTACAGCCTGTGTGAGCAGAGGACAGGCTGGTTTACAGTCTGTGGATGTTTGAATACATCGGTACATGAGCTAGCTAAGCTACAAACTGGCCAGGTACACGCGCGCTCTTTTATCGTAGCCAACACGACCTGAACATCATTCCTCGGCGCCGAGTTTTAACCACAAAGCTATCTTTAATCCATTCAAACATATGGCAGCAGGTGTAAAAAGCTCGTCAGCGTCACTCACCGTGTTTGAAGAGCTGCAGAGGACCGGCGTGCTAATGTCGGACTCAACGACGAGCGGAACTGAGCTTTGGCGCAGCCTCCAAATGCCTCCGACAATGTCACCGGTAGGAACTCAACTATTTGTTCCACGTGATGGCTCCCTCTAATACATGTGTTTATTTAAGAAATTTTAAGGTATTGCTATTAATACTGGGTTGTACACAGTAGCTACGTGTGAGTGCTAAGAACTGTCATTGATTTGTAACAATAAAGTTAATCTTAGCAGGTCGAGTGGACAGCACAGAGGCGGAGAGAAGGATCATGGACAAACTGCCCTCCATCCTAAAAGACCCCCACCACCTCTGCACAGCAGGTTCACCAGAAGAGGAGTGTGTCAGTGGCAGACCTCTGTCTCCTCTCCTCTCCTCCTGCTCCACCAACAGACTCAACAACTCTTTCGACACCTGTCAGACATGACATCGAGGACACAGAGGACAACAATCAAATGGACAATCTCATTGTGTGTGCACACGCAGTGTGAATATTAAAAAAAGTGTAAATGGAGTCAGTGCAGCAAAGAATGAGATTGTCCATCTGACTAGTGTCCTATCTTAATTTCATTTTCTGATGCTGATTTAGCTAAATTTGCATTGATACATATGTTTGCATTCTATATTTAACAGTTTCGATGTCCTCAGTGTTCATCTACAAGGTGGAATATAATTGTAGGAGCCAATATGAGTTTTTGTTGATTATTTTGTTTTTGCCCAATGGTGTGTATGTGAGTGAATGTATGTGGTGATTGACTGGGTGTCTCTAGCCCCATCTGGCCGGCACCTGGAAGGAGGGTGGAGCCAGAGAGGCAGAGAAGGCCATAAGACCCAGCAGGACTGCAGCCAGGTGTGGCTGGAAAGAGGCAACAGGTTCTTGACCATGCTGGACCTGCAGTGCCTGTTGTTTTGTGTTACGATCAAATTTCATTTGCATGCAATAAATGGTCAAAAGGGACCTACCAGAACTCTGTTATCTTCTCATCATTCAAACTGCACGTGTCAAACCTAAGTTAAAACCAGCCACTAAAAGGAGTCAAATGGTGACTACAATAATAAAAAAGAAAAAAAAGGAAAGGTAATGAATGACGAAGCATATTCAAACTACTGTCTGGTACTGTACATGTTATTTGACTAGTCTATTTGAATATTTAGAACAAAAAAGAACATTTGTGTGTTTCTTCAGAAAGCAGGACGTTCCTTAGTATTTACTGAAGATTTAGTTTTGTAAAGTCTGCATTTTAACATATTATTGCAGAGTAAAGTCAATTAATTTTAGGCGGTTGTTGACTCAAATATCTGATGATATATATCTGTATACTATGAGGAAGCACACTGTGCGTCAAACACTTGCAAAAAGCAAAACAACGCATGTAACTGTTTTGCAAAAATGCCTTTATTGGTTGTAATTGTTTCTATAATAGTCACACATTTACTTAAATCTTAAGCAAGTCCTGAAAAAAAACAACAACAAAAAAACAAACAATACCTGAGCACCCATAGCTGATCAGCGCCCAGCACTTCAGGAATCAGATTTCAGGAAGACAGTTTTAATAAAAAGCAGGGTAAACGATATATCTTGTCAATTTTAATGTGAAAAATGTCACAAAGAAAGAAAACGTCTCATGTTGTAAAAGGTCAAAGAGAGTCAAATGACATTTTCACTCCTTCTGTATGGTAATATTCTTTTCTGTTTAACACTTGGTTAAAATCAACCCAAGGAACTTCTGATTATCTAATCTTTTATTTTCATAAATGACCATAATTACAGCAAAACATCATTTATATAGAAAATAGAGCCCTAGTAGAAAGAGATGATCTAATGAAACATGCAACAACAGAGCATTGAAGAGCCTTGTCTGAGTCACTTCTGCTAACAATGTTTTAATTTTATTTATTATTCTTGATTTTTATTTGTTTGTCTTAATTTCCATACCTAACCATATACTCTAAACTCTATACCGGTAGCAGACAAAGTTTCTTTTCTCTGAACAGTCCCTGATGATCCATCTCTTCGTGTCGTATTTGGACACAGTCCCACAGTGTTGCTGCTGAGACGGACACTTTGGCAGCCCACCACTGTCTTTCAGCTCCTCTTTGTTCGCCCACCACCACTTCCCTGCCAGGAAGCGCAGGCCTGTCCAAACCTGAGAAACACAAGGCAAACCTTGAGTGTCACTCTTTGACAGGTGTTTTATCTGTGATTGCTTAGAGTTAAACCAGTCACAATTACCTTGATTGCTAAAGTTTAAAATAACTTTTTTTTTAGGAAAACGTGAATGGAATATTAATACAATATATCAGATAAAGAAGTATATGCTTAACACAGCGATTGTGGTCCTGGCACTGCTGTTGTCTATTTGGGTCATCAAACTACCCAGCCACATCTTTTTTGGGGTGTTATTTAATTTATTGTGCATTCATATCCATCACACAATGGATAAATTTTATAGTGAAATTGTTTTAACAGTTTAGACAAGAAAAGACTTGAACCACACCATGGTATTTTGCTGATGATCATATTTTGATTGCTGTTTAGTAAGACGACTACAAAGGAAACCACCCTTCAGTGTATAATACTTAATCTATCAATATACATATACATTTAAGAGAGCATTTATTTTCTGATAAACTAAAATGAATTATTGCATTTAAATGAAGCAATAAAAACCTCAGAGTTATTATTCTCTCTCTAATTAAATTATTCATATATTAGTAAAATGATATATTCCATTGATCTCAGTGATTTCCATAATGGGCTTCAAGTGAGAAGTGAGAAAATAAGAAAGAAAATGATAAGTGAAATTATGTGTCACAAGCCACCATTGTATGGAGTTTTTAGTAGCTTGATTCCTTTTAAGATGATTTTTGTACAAATGTGTAAACATGTGTCAACCCATTTTCAGACCTCATCAGACGTGGCTTTGTAGATCCTGTCGCTGACATAGCTGTGGTCAGACCATTGCAGGCTCAGGAGGTCGTGGCGGTACATACAGTCCCGTGAGGCGGCACATGGAGTTGTCATACTCCGGCAGTGCTCAAGGGCTTCCTCCCACGTCTTGTTCTCAGTCACCAGCACCAGGTTGTCATTAATGCAAAGAAAATTAAACTCTTGAAAGCAACTCCTGCTGTACCACTTACCAGTGTCCAAATCATACATGGCACAGTCTGCGTTACTCGGCTCTCCTGGTGCCCACTTTCTGTAGTTAGATTGCGATTTTCCAATCCAAGACCAGGTGTCACCCCCCCTTCGGTACAATCCAATCCAGCTCCTATACTTTATCTTATCTGCGTTATTTTCAGTGACAGTGGATAGGACACCATCCTTATACTGACAGGATTTAGAAGCTTCTGACCAGCTAAGGTCTTTTACATAATGTTGAATGGTGCCACGAATTGAGCAGTAGAAATGATTTTGATATATACATTTACGACTGTACCATACTGTTTGTTCGTCTACCCATGCACATTGACCACTTGACTCTCCAGTGGCCCATTCATTGCTCCTCGAGAGGTCGCCTCCTGATAGCCCCTCTCCAGTTCTGAAAGAAAGAAATTATATCTGCAGCTTATATTTAAAGACATCAGCATAAAGATCATTTCAGACAGGTTACACACTTTATATTTACATCCATCCAGACTGAGTCATTGTTCGGGCTTCTTTTTAGACCAATCCAGAATTTTGAGCCACCATTGTTCCATAACCACTTAGTCCAACCTTCTTGCATAATGGACCCACTAACTAAGTCAACGTGATGATTCTGGCAGTGTTGTCTTGCCAATTCCCACGTCTTTATTGACAATGGAGAGTGGACCCATTTGCTGAGCGATGCCTCCAAGGAAAAAGCAGCCATGAGCAGAAGGCAGACTGTAAGCGCAGGGTTGGTCTTGTTTCCCATGTCTTGTCTTGTCTTGTCTTGTCTTGTCAAAGTTGTTCCTAGTTGTAGAAGGTTTATTAGTCAGGTCAGTTTGTGGTGTCATGTGGCTGGGTTAGTAGCTATAACTCTGGTCACTCCCCCATAGACACACCTCAGCATATCCAGCTGACCAGTAGCACCTCTCCACACTCCTCCACACCCCTGTTACAGTCATGTTAGTCATATAGTTTAATATTATTAGTATTTTTAATTATATTTATTTTTATTATATATAAATTGTATCATATATACATTTGGGTTCAAAGCAATTTGAATCAGGGCAGGAATAGCAGACTTTTAAAATGAAACACTTTAACTCACTGTGCTGCAATAAAGATGGGAAAAATATTTAGTAATGTATCATAAAAATTGGAAAGAAAGCAGTAGCTGTACAAATGCAAACTTGACCAAAGCCACTGAAAAGAAGCCAGTTCCAGGATCCTTCTATGGATTTAGGTACAGTCACAGATCTGTCACAGCCTGTCACATGTTTTCTTGCAGTGAAATATATCTAGATATATATATCTACTGCATATATCTATTTCATTAGCCATCGAATCTATCAAAGAGGGACATCAAAGTGGTACTTAAGCCAAACTTTAATGGGATATATTGTTGAAGTTTGGGAAACACCATCATAGTGGACTGTCGGGGGGGAGGAAGCAGGGACACAAATTGTATAGCATTGGTGTTTATCTCAGTTTATTCTGAGTTTATTCTCTTCATTTCTTTTTTTGTCACTCTTTTTGTGCCTGTCATTTCCAAGAGGTTCACCATGTCCAACCTTGTTATTTTATCTAAACAATATTTTCTTCATTCATTGCTCTCTGCAACAGACCACTCAACCGCTCTTTGTACCTGATCACTTCATTGGATCTAATCTACCAAACATCATGTTATATTGAAGCACATAAAGTTACATTTATGAGTGATCAGAAAAGCCCAAAAGGTGGAGTGCTAAAAAACATATAGTCCAAGCCAACACTTGGATGTATTGTCACATGACAAATGACAAGGAAAATATGAAAACGAACAAACCAAATCCAGTCGTGTGTGGCGTGGTGAGGCAATGTTTCTTTAGGCTTCATTCAAATTTTCTACATTCAAAACTATCCAGTCTTCATGCTTGGATAGGGAAATTAGGATGCAGGCAAATGACCCCATTTGAATTTTTAAGTCAAGATGCTGATGACGGCATCCTTATAATCACGCCTGACCTCTCTCAGCACAATGTCATTGATTCAGACAAAGTGTCACACTGTGCTTCAGTTAAAGCAAAACGACTGACAGCTATCTGAACAGAAGATGTCGACAGAATGGTGAAGAGCAAAGACATGGACACATAAAGTCATCACACCCCCATTACAAATTTTCAATGCCAATGTAAAATGTAAAATGAGATATATTTCATAGATTGCGTAATTTCTCTCAGGACTTTTAAAAATTATTATTCTCATTATTCCTTCAGTGAGAACAGGAACGCAATGTTATGATACACTTTGCATGCAATATAAGTGATTACTGAGTTTGACGGAGTGATATGATGTATCACATTGTTGGTCCTACAGCTGAGGTGGACATTGAAGTGCCATAGTTACACAAAAGAATCTGTGCCTGTGCATTTGCTTAACCCACACCCCAAAACTAATTTAATTTATTAAAAGTCAAGTTTATTGTTAATGCTAAGAGTAACCAGCATTGCACTAATAAATTGTTCATAGTTTTGCTCCTGAGACCTGTGAAACATCTTGTTTCTATTGCAGCATGTTGAGTGAAACAGTAGGTGGCACTGTAGCAAAATCATCATAAATATTTTCACAGCTTTTTGTATCATTTCCTTTTAAGTAGGTGTATCTCGGCCAAGGCAGGAAAAAGCAGAAGTGAAACATTTCTTCTATATTAGGATGCAGCCTGTGTGCTCAGTCCTGCTACTGCAGTACCCTGCAAGAGACAACAGGTGGCTCTAAAAGTTTCTGTGGCTTCTCCATCTTTCTTTCACAAAAGTTTCCTACCAGACAATGATTTGGAGGAATCGGGAATGTGGTAACATGAGTTACACTCCCTTTCCTTTTGAGAGGAGACTGTGCCTTATGTTTCATTAAGTTTCATCATCTGGCTTCACAGCCTTCTGTGTCCTTATACCATTCTTTGCACTCATAATTATGATCATTTTATATCCTTGTTCGACAGGTGACTGTAAGGTGCCAACAGGAAATAGAAATCATGCAGTTGTATGGTATTAATTCTATACGTCTATCATTTTTTTTTGTTACATTACTATAATGTCTCAAGCCTTTACATGAATGATTTTTATTAACATCATTACTGCCAGGTAAGTGCTGTCTCCATGTCTTCACAATAAATTTCTTTTTATCCTGAAATGCACAGCACACCTGGACATAAAATCATGTTAATATTTTCATGTTTTCAGTGAAGATTGGAAATGTGATGAGTAAAATAAGGACTAGACACCAAAATATAGTAGTTAACAGAGAAAATGATTGTGAAAATAGACCAGCTACAGATAGTTTAGAGTATTAGTATGTAAATTTCAAGAGTGTCTACAACACTGTGGTTAAAGTTGGTTAGATTTAAGCACAAAAAACATCCTGTGTTCATTAATTGTCACATACTCACTAGATAATCTCTATATATATCTATATAAAGTGTTAGTGTTGTGTTTGGTCTATGACACAGTGAACAGATAATAATGAAACAGGACAACTTGACAGCTTGAGGTTTTTCAAGTTTTATTTCTTTGTCTCCTAACTCTTAAGCAGAGTTACAGTAGCTCTACCTCTCAGCTTCCTCTTTCCACTGGTGATTAAACTTTTAAAACACACCAACAGGGAGATGGATACAGCAGTTACCATAGTACTGAGCCATAACGACACATCTAAGTGGCAGTGGGAGGTGGAGAGGGGGCACACGGACACAAATACTGTCACCGACCGATCGTCATTAAAGGAAAAAACAGATAAACTCAGAACACTCAAACACACTGTCGCTGCTGCCTACGTATACTGTAGTAGAGCTAAGGGCTGTGATGCTATGATGGCTATGAGTGGGGCCTGTGTGTAAAAGAGAAGGGAATGCGGGTGGGAGAATGATTGGGGTGGTCCCTTTCCTGACTTCCTTTGTGGATAGGAAGTGTCTACTCCTTGGAGTGCATGTACAGCAGCAGGTCGGCAACACGGTGGCTGTAGCCAAACTCGTTATCATACCTGGAGAGAGAGTGAGAAAGAGAAATGAATTGTTTGGTCAACTGTTTGGTTTCTTTATGGTCTTCCTTCCTGCTTTAGACATGGGTCGCACAAAGATGTTTGAAAACTAACCAGGAAATGAGCTTGACAAAGTTATCGTTGAGGGAGATGCCGGCGCCAGCATCAAAGATGGAGGAGTGGGTATCACCGATGAAGTCAGAGGACACCACCTGCAGAACACAAACCACACTACAAGTCAGATATACTGTAGTGTAGCCAGGCACAGCTTAGGCAATACATTACTAATAATCACAAAATACAAACCCGTTCAGTCACAGTTTCTGTTTACATTTTATAAATAAAATGAATCATAATTTATTTAAAATGTGAATGAATAAAAGAGTATAGCCTGGCCTGATCCTCTCCACCCCACCCCATCCTATCCCCACTGACTTACAGTTTTAGTTCTGGCATCATAACTAACCATGTATTTGCTTTACAGTTGATGTGGAAATAACTTTGGGTGTTACCTGGTCCTCGGTGTAACCCAGCACTCCCTTCATGGGCCCATGCGCGGCCTTCTTGCAGGCTTCCTTAATCTCGGCATAGGATGCAGGCTTGGACAGCCGGCACGTGAGGTCCACCACAGACACATCAGCCACTGGCACCCTGAATGCCATACCTGTCAGCTTACTAGAGACAAGAGAGACCAAAGAGAGAGAGACATTGGACCTGTGTTAGCTTATGTTTTTTTTCTTAGTTGCAATTAGAAAAGATGCTTCTTAGTATCAGGCTGATAACAAATGTGTTTGTCCTTACCCGTTGAGTTCAGGGATGACTTTGCCCACTGCCTTGGCGGCACCGGTGGAGGCTGGGATGATGTTCTGGTGGGCACCGCGGCCATCACGCCAGGCCTTAGCGCTGGGACCATCCACTGTCTTCTGGGTGGCTGTGTATGCATGGACTGTAGTCTAGAGAGAGGAGGGTTTAAGAACTCTTAAAAGATAAATAATAATTATATAAACTGTAACAGAAAGAGTGTTATATGTGGATACTAAGTAACTGTGGTCAGAAGGATGCATGTTCTCAGAGGATAAACTAATTTGCTGTGACTTACCATGAGAGCCTCCTCAATGCCAAAGTTATCATGGATGACTTTGGCCAGGGGTGCCAGGCAGTTGGTGGTGCAGGAGGCATTGCTATCAGTAGAAAGACAGACATGGTCATCAATTACCAGATTCAGGTCTCTTTACACAAATGGAATTGCAACACACAAATCTAGAAACATGCTAATGAAAATTAAAATTAAAAATCTACAGGTATATTACCTGACAATGGTCATGGAGGAGGGGTCATATTTGTCCTCATTGACTCCCATGACAAACATTGGAGCATCAGGTGAGGGGGCGGACACAACCACACGCTGAGCTCCTCCCTGGAGGTGAGACTGTGATTGGACAAGAGAGAAAAAGGGCACAGGTTAAAGAAACGGGACCAAGTGGCAGTCAGTGTATTTGTTTCTGTACATGTGCATGTATGTACGTACAGAGGCCTTCTCCACGCTGAGGAAGACTCCGGTGGACTCGACAACGTACTTGGCTCCGGCGCTGCCCCATGGGATCTCTGCTGGCTTCATACTAGAGTGAGGAAAAGAACTCGGTCAGTCTAAAATGAAATAAGGTTACACTTGGCAAGTAACACAAAACTACTACAAAAGTATAAAAACATATAAAAGAGATAATGAGCAGTGAGGGATTATAATGTTAGAGTAATACATCCTGTGCTTTCTAAATAAGTGTACCTTTGGAAGATGCCATGCTAGTCATGAATAGAAGATCATTTTTCTGTTACCACCTTAGTTTGTAAACATAATAGCCTTGCCAAAAATTAGATGGTGTGACAAAAACAGGAGAGTTTGAGGAGAAACCGCTGTACAATGTCTAATCCTCCTTTTTGTTGGTGTTGCTTTTTACAGGGATGACCCTGTTATTCAATGGACTAAAACAACAGGCAGTGTATCGGGTGGAGGGGTAGCTATATGGGTGAGGCCCCAGGCAGCAGAAAGCCTCATTCCTTTGCCTTAAATTCACTCTGGATATTAAGGACCAGGAGGTCAAACTGGCACAAAATACCTCACCTCAAATGAAAAATAAAGTACATCATTTTAACTGAACTCTGATAAAATTTAAATTGTAATGAAGTGGCACTTCAGCTGGCCTCTTCTTCAGCTC
Source organism: Collichthys lucidus (assembly GCA_004119915.2). Classification (NCBI taxonomy): domain Eukaryota; kingdom Metazoa; phylum Chordata; class Actinopteri; family Sciaenidae; genus Collichthys; species Collichthys lucidus. The sequence goes on along the minus strand of CM014091.1, from coordinate 9,898,211 downwards.
ACTTCATCAGCAGTTAACATTAGCGTCACCACTGCTGATATCTGTGCAGCAAAGCCGCTAAACATACAACGGCATCATCACTTACCACTGGAACACAGAGATGGCGTTGCCATCGACGACGAGCTTTCCATCCTCTTGGGCGACCTCACCATGGTAACGGCCATGGGTGGAGTCGTACTTGAACATGTAGACCTAGGAGGCAGGAGGAAAATCATGGGGGTTATGGGGGTGGAGGTTTAAAACTCAAGTCCAGTTTAGGTATTGAAATAATGGATAAACTATAGGTCAATTTTAGTATGTCAGCCCAAAATCTTTTAACAGCTGAAGGTTTAAATCTCGATTTTCTATCCAATATCTGAAGTGAGTAATTATGAATTTGTAAATCTCACACAACAGGTGTTCCACTTTATATATACTACATTTATATGAACATTTTAGTTTCCTTACCATGTACTGCAAGTCAATGAAGGGGTCATTGATGGCCACAACCTTGATGCCTTTCTGAAGGCAAGCCCTCAAGACCAGACGGCCAATACGGCCGAAGCTGTGAGGAGAGACAGAGAGAGAGAGAGAGAGAGAGAGAGAGAGAGAGAGAGAGAGAGAGAGATTAATAATAGTTGTTTTGGGAAATGTGGGAAACTTCCTCAGGATGTGGAAGAACTCTTGGGACCTCACATGAATCTTCTAACAAGGCCTCAAGCTGCAACTACAAACATAACTTTGAGTGGTTTTACTACCATAAGGAGGATCGGCTCATTAATCCCCATCATCAAAAACATCATGAATACATAACTTCTCACACTCCTATACTCCTGGAGCTCCACTGCTGTAAAGATATGCTTAATGTAAGTTTAAATGTAACACTTTAATAACTACCAGAAACTGTTGTGGAAATAATGAATGGCCACACCAAATATATGCTGGCTTTCTATCCTAATTGTCGTAAAAACCTGAATCTGTCTGTCTGAATCATCCTTTTTATGAAATGTGTGTGCTTAAAACTAGAGTTGTCACGATACTAAAATGAGTAACCACGATACTATACCAGACAAAGTATCACGGTTCCGGGTATTACCGTGATACTGCGGCCTTTTTAAATTATTATTATTTTTATAAACTGCAATGTATTTGTACAAGTTAGTTTGAAACAACGACGTTTGTTTTTTAAGCAAAATTAGTGTTGCCACCGACAAAGACGCCACGGCAGACTCGCTGCTCGGGCCCGGTGCTTCTGCCACGGTGAGTGTGTTGTCTCCTGTCTGGGCGAGACAGAACTTTAGCTTGTTGTTTGTTTTGAAGCGAGTTTCTATCGAAGCGGAGCTGTCTTCGTGGAGTTCGTTCTTGCCGGCAGAAACACGCGAACAGCCAATCAGCTAACAGATGGGCGGACCCAGCGTGCAACAGCCTATCACATCCCAGGACGTCACCAGTAACGGGCAAACAGCCAATCATTCAGCAGCTGTGTAGTTCGGTTGCAGTTCCATGTTGGTTTGTGTACAAAGGAGTAGCATGCAGTGAGAAGCCGGGAGGAGAGCAGAGGCGGCCGCTATGTAGTGGAGACTGGCACCGGTAGTTAGTAATCCACGGTAGTACCGTCGTGTAAAATTTCTAGTATAGTAGCGACGGTTATGATTTGGCACCGCGGGGTACCGTGTATACCGTGGGTATCATGCAACTCTACTTAAAACTCACCCATTGATTCCAACACAGAGATCTGACATGGTTGCTGCTGCTTGGGGGAGTTATCTGTGTGGAAAAAGAAAACAGAAAAGAAGTATTAGAAAAAGAACCACCTTTACCAAATGATGAAAATAACATGAAATACAGGCCATCCAATCAGACTTATGTCCTCTAGCTGGCAAAGTCAGATGACTGAGCCAAAAGAAAAATGCTTCTGCTCTTATTAACAATGGCAGAAATCAATACAGCTTCATGTGCCAGCAAATGGCCTTGTCTTGTCATTGAGTTTAAATATGCAAAGGTATGCTTGACAACAAAAAGCACAAGTATACACAAGTATACATGACAAAGAGTTGCCCTGGCAGCAGGAGGCACCTTTAATCAGGTTGGTTGCTGTACTGTGCATGTTCAATCTGCTATGAAAGTGTGAAGCCACTGTTCTTCAGGCTCTACAAACCTTTTAAAAATCGGTATCTGCATGATTGTGCATTACATTTCTCTTTTCATTTTTCTTCCATTGTAGGCTCTTCTTTTGTTCCTCAACCTGTTACGTACACAGTACCGTACTGTTGCCGTCTGTCCTCTCCTAACATTGCAGTGTGTTTCCTCCACTGCCTTACTCCTTCCTCTTTTATACACGCAGAGTAATGTGAACCAACATGCTCAGATAAGCCTCTGCCTTCATGTAGCTTCTTGATAAAAGTATGCTCTGTGGATCATGTTCTAACTTCTGATTTGTATGTTGTGATTTTCTTTGTGGTGTCAGCTGTAAGGTCTGTACAGCAGTGCCAAAATAATACCAAGAATGTTGGGAGCTTCACAGCACATTGGATAGGTAGTGTTTGTTGTTAGTAACAGAAAAAATACAGGCATATTTTACATGCAACTGCTGCAGGAGTATGGTGGTGTTACATCAAGCAGGGACATGTTTAGAAAACAATGGTATAAGAAGGGAGGGAGAAAGTGGTAGGTAGGTATGTAACACAACAAACAGAGACTTGCCTGCTGACAGCAGAGAGAGGAAGCCCGGCCTTGACTCAACTATGTGACCTCCTTTCCCCTCTACTTTCCCGTTTCTGCTCTCCACGCCTCCTCTGTCCTCTCCTCCTACATTTCTCCATTTTTTCTACCAATTGCATCTCCTTCCACTCCTCCATCTTCTCACTTCCTCCACCTCTTCCTCCCGTTTGCTGTCCTTAGTCTGTCTATACACTGTATTATGATATGCAGCTAGGGATGTAACGATACATCGTGACACGATTAAAATCGGTACAAATGCGTGACGACTCGCACCGGTTCACAGAAAAAATGAATCGCGATTCTTGGCGAATGCGAGAGTAAGTTTTTTTTAATTAGAAATAGGTTACGTTGTGGCTGCAGCTTCCACTGCCGCGTCTGCCTTTCTGTGTCTCACACACACACACACCCCTACACACATGCGCAGTAGTGGTAGTCGGCGTCAGGCCTGACTGTACCGTAAATGATACCATAACACAGACCCTCCAGAAAATTCACGATGTTGCGATTTGCAACTTCAACGCAACTTCAGTGAATCCCCGTGAATTCAGGGCAGTGTTGCAATTTTACCAATCACCGCAACTTCTCCGCAACTTCCGCGCAGTCTGCACGGGGGACTAAGCACGGGTCAGGGACGGCCGCACGGTGCGGGAGGATCCCCTCGTGGGACCTCTCCCCGGCGCTGGCTGGCCCCCGCCTCGCGCATTTCCTTCGCGGCGGTGCGCCGCGTCCGGCTCTGCGTTTACAGCGCTCGGACCTCGCCGTTTCCCGGGGCCGTGGGCTCTCATTAAAGGGTTAATGAACTATCATCTTAATTGTTTTTATTTTCAGTTAGCTCATACTTCAAGCTGAAAGGTAATGGTCAGATCAGCTGCTTGCTGGCAGACCTAATAAGAACACAAACAGTTTGAGAATTTCTGTAAAGAGAGATTTTTTTCCTACAAATAAAAAGATAATTTTATTTTGTCAGAATTTGTCTGTAGCTCAATTTGGTTTTAAAAAATCGTGAAAAAATCGTATCGTGAACAAAAAATCGTGACTCGAATCGAGTCGTGAGTTGAGTGTATCGTTACATCCCTATATGCAGCTACACAAATCTATACAAATGCATGTGACTTGTTACAGAAAACTAGCTGAGACTGCAGTGCGGTGCAGTGGTTTGAACATGCCAGCGAGCTCTGGCATTTCTGTGTCTGGGGCCTCTGTTTAGAGGTTTGCATGTTCATGTTGAGTCTAAATTGCAAATCGGTGTAAATGTGAGTGCGAATGATTTGATTTGTCTCAATGTGTCAGCCCTCTAAAAAACTGGCAACCTAGCCAGGGCGTAACAAGCCTCTCACCCAGTGTCAACCAGGACTGGCGTCAGGCCCCTGCAACCCTGATGAGGACAAACAGTTTTGAAAAATGAATAAATGAATGTTGATTCAGGATTAGAAGTGAGCTCTGTTTAAGCAGTCATCAACTTATATGTCATCAACTACCAGCTGGTTGCTTAATTTATTTAAATGTACTTATACAGGTGAACAGACTCCGTAGCGTTGACCAGATGATGGCCTGACCGGTAGCTGTGTGTGTCTGTGTGACAGCCACAGAGTAAGGGCAACACAGATTGTCCTTGGTTGTCATTTTAGACTACTGTAATCTCCTAATCTGTTTTGTGTGTGTGTGTGTGTGTGTGTGTGTGTGTGTGTGTGTGTGTATGTGTGTGTGTGTGTGTGTCTCTCTGCGTGAGTGTATGTGTGTCTCAGTGGGGAGCATGTAGGACAGGATGTCGAGGTGGTGAAATGCATTGTGGGAGCACTTTAAATAGACTAAAGAAGCAACCAGATTAGGATAAATGATCTTGTCTCTCTTCCACACACACTCTCCAACATGAACTATAGTAGATCAACCTAGTTGAACTCGAACTCATTCACTTGTTATTGAGCATAAATAGATGCTATGTCTGTCTGTGGAACTGTAACACTACGTGATGCCAGTAAAAAATCCATTTATTGAACAGTCTGACACAGTTTGAACTGTCTGTTTTTTTTAACAAGGTCATCTGTGGTGCGTGCCTGTTTGGGACATTTTTTTCTGTGCCTATTTGTGGTACCTTTCTTTCAGGGTAGAGCAGCCATTTTGTGTTTTGCTGCTAGTGTCTAATACAAGGTCACCAAAGGAGAGAGGGTGAGGGTGTATACAGTATGACAATGCAGTTCTCACATTTCTATGTCTTTCCTCATCTTTGTACTTGGTTCTCACCATTATCCATTGTGCATTCACAACTCTTTCCTCTCTTGTGAACTCTCCTTCCCCCGGACGCCTGTGTACTTTTTAGCAATTTGTCTTACTTACTGGCTTTCACTCTCTCTACACTAACCATGTCCATTTTCTCTAAACAGAGCAGTTGCCCATGATTGTTCAACATAAAATGGCTGCTCTTGGATACATGTTAAGAGGCAGAAATCTCTGCAAGGACCATGCCTGAATAGCTTTTTATTTGGAGTCTGCCTGTATGTACGTGGTGACACTCCCCCCTCCGTGCCCGTTACTGTTGCCTAGCAGCTTTGTGGGGCCTCGGCCAATCTCCAATAGGAGAAGAGAGAGGTTACACCGGTTGCCATTAAAAAAACCGGTAAGTGTTTAAATTGTATTAGTTGTAGCTACACTGTTTTATAGTCACACTTTTTAAACACTGACAATATTTACAACCAGGAAAAATCCTCCATAGCCAGCTCTCCAGTTCTTCCCAGGTCTCTTCGCCACACAGTCCCACCTCTTTACATTGTAGAGACCAATCGGCCATGATCTGGTATTCAACACTCACGCAGACGTGTCCCAGCTCACAGAGGCAGTATTGTGCAGCGCGGGGCTAAGAAGTTACATGTTGTTAACTGCGGCTTGCAATCTGCTGACACTCATTAAAACGGAGGAAGAAGAAGAAGCAGACAGACAGCTTCACATATGAAGTGTAGCAAGAGCTCTCTTCAGTGCTAGTGTGTATCTGAATTGATTTACTTGTACTATACTGATGTGAGCATACTGTAATACAGGATTCGGTTTTCTGCAGTGCAGCCACCTCCTCTAGAGAGACACTTTACTGTGCCCCTTGTGACGTCCAATTTTTCCATTTTCTGTTCAACCTTCCCTCCTTCATCCTCGCTTCTGTCCATAAATGTCATACCTTCTTTATCACCAGTCTCACCAAACCTATGAGAGCATCACTCATGGCAGGGGTGGTGCGACCATCTCCTCCTCTGATTGGTTACCCAAAGGCAAGAACTAGCCAATCAGAGAGGATTTAATGTGTCCATACATGCAGTTACTCACTTGTCTACTCTTCTTGTCCTTCTGTCTCCTTATCCTTCCATTCATACTTCTTACAAATTTTTTGGCTTATTCACCTTATTTTGTCCTTGACCTGCTATTTCTCTTTTTTCCCTTAAATTCCTCCCTTAGCTCAGTCTTCGTGGTCTGTCTCTTGCTTTTTAGGCTCAGTGACTATCATACCTCCTCCTCTTTTCCTCACCACCAAAACATTAAAATTCAACTCCCTCCCTCCATCTCCCTATTTCTGTCCTCACCACTCTTTGTCCGCCTAGCCTCCCTCCGTTTGGCACAACCCTGCCCTCCCTCTGAGCTGCGACCCATTTTTCTCGCACCATCCCAGATAATCAGGAGGTTAGTTGCTTGGTGGGTGCCACGCGCGTGTGTGTGTGTGTGTGTGTGTGTGTGTACATGTGCACGAGCGTCCACTGGTGGAAAGATAACTCATAACCAGTCGACCAGAAAAGAACAAAAACAACAGGCTGCATCAGATGATAAAATCTCAAAACTAAGCCAGAATCTGTTGGATGGATGAAAGAGCGGGGGCCAGAAGAAGGCATGACACAGCATTTCATTTCTGCCAACACCTCCTCTGGTGTGAAGCACCAACACTTTGCCGAACAATCTTTTCACTGTGTGGAGCATAGAGCCCTTTAACTAACTGTGTGGACTTCAGTCACTTGCCGCTAACCCCTATACAGACCCGAGTTTTGAAGAGCACACATACTACATAGACAGATCTCATTAGTCTCTAGAATGATGACTGAACTTTACTGGTACAGAGTGACTGTTAGCCATAGCTGTTACAGTTTGAGAGTAAAACTACAACTTGGAAATAACCTTTATTTATGTCAGTTCAGACTAAAGCTTTTACACTCAGTTTATATCAGTGTATTCTTTGGAAATTCGTCAGTGAGTGAATGAACTCACTGACTCTGCTCTTACTTTTCCTGCACACTATGCCACTCCCCCGAGCCGTCCTCCTTCATATACTTTCTGTGTCTCATGCCTATTCAAACCTTCCTCCAGCTCTCTAACTCTCTGCCACACCCTCTCTCTCTCTGTGTCTCTGTCCAGTAGTTTTCCACTGCAGTGCATTGATTGGCTAGAGGCCAGACAGACTATCCAATTAGGTAATGTTTTCTCCTGTTGTCCGCCTCTCAGAGAAATAAATACATTAGAGACTGAACAAAACGGGCCAGTTATACACCCTCACATGCAAACGCTGCTGAACTGGGCTCAAACTTTCTGTGTTGTCTGCAACTTTAGAAACTTTTCTTCTGCTCAGCTTTCCTTTAGCATCATGCCAGCTTTTTATAGACCCATCACGGAGGCCACATCACTTTGCTGTTGTACACAAGTCAGTTAAATGTCTGACACCATCACATCAGCTGTCAGGTGCAGGCGCACACAATGCTTACTTGTCCTACTCAGCAGGCATGATGTCCCGCTGACAAGCACAGACATAAGAAGACAAATAGTGTTTTATAAATGTAGTGACTTACTAATGCAGTTCAACGCTGCTGTGTGCTGTGTACACACCGGCCGTCATGAATTAGTAAAAGGTGTGCCATATCAAACTACCCAGGATTCAATAGGAGAGGTACATGTGACTGCTCTGCAGAGGTAATGCTGTACCACGCACTCACTGCCCATAGCCCTGTGAGCTTGTGTCAGCAGACAGATGACTGAGCCTGTCATTTGCCTCCTCTTCTTTCAGAACCTACAGTACAGTCGTACAGTTTTATGCTGCGTTTGTTAATTTCTCATATCCTGCTAGATAAAAAAAAGGCACCTGCGCTTGAATAACTGCAACATATATTTAAAAAAGAAAAAGAAGAAAGAAAAACTGCCTGGTTTGTAGGTAGGGGCCTTTTATGTCGCAGTTGTGTATGTCCTTCCCTGCTGCAGGGTTTATTTCCTTAAATTGGTCATGGTTAGATGCTGAGTCACTCTCCTTCTTATTCCTTCTCGCTTACACACATCCTGTACAAGATGGTTGAGCATAGCAGCTGCAGAGAATAAATGAGTAGGATACTCGCTCATCTCAGTCTAGACATAACCATCCTAACTTTGAGTGGAAAACTTGTGTTAATCTAGAAAAAAGCCCGTCATAACCAAAATGACTGGATGTAAATTAGTAACAAAATGACAAAACTGACTTTTAGCGGTAGTCATTAGTCACTAAATGCAGCATACACTTCACTAGTCTGTGGTGATTTTCAGGCCAGGCAGCCTGTGCTAAACTGTGACCGACATGAGTCACATGCTAATTTGATGAAAGGTACGTACAAGTATGTAGACCACGAGTACCCTGTGTATCTTCTCAATAACACTGTTATGTAGCCTTGTTAGGCTGGAATAACATGTCCTGTGTGTTGCTAGTGTGCTCTAGCTAATCTCATTGGCTCTTAGTTTTCTCCTTGCTCAGCAAAGAGGCAACATGTCACTGACATTTACATTTCAGACACCTAGAGCAGTATGAATGTCAAAGTAAATATGAGCTTCATGGCAATTAAAATCTGTGTCTCATATGCAAGTAATCTCCCTGTCTGTAATAAAAATGAAATACTCCGAACAGGCATATCTTCGGCTAATACTAGCCTGTCATGATGTACAACTGTAGCATTTGGCCACTGCGAAAGTATTAAAGCAGAACTGCAAACTGTTATCCACTGACGCGTAGCAAATTGATGCTACTTTGTTTCCAAAATTATAATCTGAGGTCTGGCAACACATACAGCTTTGACCACAATACTTGGCAGCTCCCTGGCATCTGACCTTCAGTCATCCACGGCCTAAGAGCTACGAGATGTGCCTCTATATCCATGAATACAGTGAAACCATTGTCTAGTTGCAAAGGAGTATGAGAATAAAGATGAAGTAGCAGGTCAGCATCACTACAGGCACTCTGGGCCTGCAATGACCTTCCTCAGCTGGAGTGATGACCTTCAACAGTGAGACAAGGCCAGACATGGCTACATCTGCATGTACCACACCTACATGAGATGACATAAAGTAGCTGCAGGAAAATAGTGATTGCCACAATTAATAACACAGTATCATACTGTATTATTACTATTATTATAAATAGTAATTAAGAGGTAATAGAGACATTTGTTGCACAATAGGACTGTGGGCCTCTGATACATTTTTATAATAATAAATAATATTCTTTTTATACTAAACTATAACTAGTTTTCTCACTGGTTGGTTGGTTTGATATCTTATTTATAACCAGGTTTACTACCAAGTAGATTTTTACATATAAGGAATTTGCCTTGGTGTTATTTAAAGAAAAAAAGTACAAGAAGCATAAGCACATATTATAAACATATCTACAAGATGATATTCACATGAAAAGAGCCGTGCAGTTTTAATCAGGTATGTGCAAGTATTTACAGTATGCAGATTATTTAAATGTGTCGAGGTTGACGTTTATTGAAGATGAAAAGAGGATTTTAAATGAATTTAAACCGTGTCGTGATGGCTTAAAAAAAAAAAAGACGCAGGCCTCTTGTCAACCCGCATCAACAGGTCTGTCGAGTCAAACTGCGGCAGAATCATGCGACAGCGCACGGCCTGTGTCCTTCAGGAAGGCTTCCTGCACGTCTCATCTTTCGACATGACGATGATAAAGCCACGGTTGTTCATTAGTTCCCTTACGTTTCCTGCATCACTGTGACCTCTGCTTGCCGTCATTGGCAGAGGGTCCAATTCATCCCTGAGAAAATCTAATTGCGCAACGACGACAGACTTCATGATGAGGAGCGGAGCAGGCACGTAGCTTCACCTCCGTCCGCGCATTCACTCAGCCCGTGTGCCGGGTTCATTACAGCTCGGTGCACGCAGGAACAACGACGCTTTTACACCTTTACAGCATCTATGAACACAGACTAATGTTAAGTACTCTGCTGTAATATATATATATTTTTTCTCTTTGGATTACATAACATGGAGACTAATCCACTTCCGCAAAGATGCAGGAATGGGAGCTGCCAATGTCACGTTACCCGCGCAGTGAGACCATCTATCTCCAAATGAATGAATTAAACACGATGAGCGGACTGTGACTATATCCACAGCTTGTCTTTACAATAACGCGCCTCTCTCTGCCATGTGAGAGCCTCTGGGTGTTTAATATATTTCTTTATATGTATATGTGCGTTAAGCTAAATGATGCAACGCATTACACAACGACCTGCCTCCCTCCACAGAGCAAGGCCATGGCCGCGCCTCCCTCCCATCCTCTGCCTTCTCTTCCTGTATCATAAAGCGTGCATCCTGCATCAGGAGGAAGCTTTCTTTAAACGTGCTAACTCTAAATGAGCATTAAGGTTGTTGTTTTTATTTTATTCAACACACTCTCATCCTACCCGCCTATCTCCACCTGCACTTGTGCCACGTTAAACGGAAACGTGACTCATTAAAGTAAAGCTGAACACAGGCAACAGGGTGGACAGAGCTTCCGCGAGTTATTTTAAGGGCTTTTATCAGGAAAACACACGATGAATTTAAGGAGGAGGATGTAAAAACGCCGTCTAAAGCCGCGTTAAGTTATAAAGACGCCGGTGATGGAGATTAGCAAGAGATTACGCAACATTTAAACACGTGGTGAAGACTCCTTTCAACGTCCTTAAGTGAGTTAATGTATGCTAATGTGTGAGCTATCACCGTCATAAGGGCTCCTACACGGTGAGGGGTGAGTCGGTGTGGCGGCTTACCTCTCGGCTGATGCTGCTTGAGTCTGTGTGCGCAGTCCTCGGAGCCGCCTCCCGCTTTTATACCGGACACGTGACGTCAAGTCGGCGTCACCACAGCGTGTGGGCCCGCTGCTGGGCTCCATGCAGGACGAGGGACTAGTCACGGGCTCTCCACGGCTGCCATAGTAACCACAGAGATGAACCACTGGCGTGTTTTATGTCTTATTCACACACTTAATTCATATAACAGGCCTGAGGGTTGTGTCGATTAATAAAAAATACTATGTATCAGTGACGAAGACAAACACAGACCGATGAGAGAGACAGGGAGACAAACGACATGCCAACGTAGAAGTGATGGGAATGATACAGCATTTCGTCCCGTGCAGCCAGTCACGTGTGTGTGATGAAATAGATAAATAATACATGACATAGACAGAGCTGGATTATAATAATCAGAATAACTCATTAGTGATGTAGTTAGTAGGCTGATCACTCTGTATCTGCATACAGAGTGCATGATCTATACAGCATGGCAAATGTTTTATAACCAGGCCTCCACTGCACAATGATCCGTAAAGAACTGCAGACTGGATCGCCTATGGATGCACTGTGTGTGTGTTTGTACCTATGGATGGGATGTTATGTAAGAAGTCATGAAACTAACATGTCACGTTTCCCTGGAGGCAGGCTGCTCTGCTGCTAAACATGCTGGATTAACTGTATGACCATGGTACGAAATAATGCAGATTCGTATAAAAATAAGAATGGATTTCAATTAGACTAACGTTTAGTTGCTCTATTTTATATCTTACTCAATTGCCCCCCCTCCTCCTCCCTCATGTCATAGCACGTGTCAGACTGGGTCTACGTGAGGGAGGATGCGTACAGTGTCAGATGGGAAATCCCTGCGGTGCAAGTAGGAAGAAACGCGCGATGACTAACATCAGTTTCACAGTGAACATGCGCTCTTGCATTTCATCATCACTGATAGGCGTTTGATTTCCGCATTGTAATGAAATATTAGAAGAGACGCTTCTATCTATCTATCTATCTATCTATCTATCTATCTATCTATCTATCTATCTATCTATCTATCTATCTATCTATCTATCTATCTATCTATCTATCTATCTATCTATCTTATCAAAATACTTGCACAACATTACGCTACGCCTAGAACACATCTCTCATGTCCATTGCTTTCGTGTTGTAACAATTATATATATATTTTTTTATGATATTTCATTTATGATATTTTAGCACCACCATGTGGTCCACTCAGGACCAGAACTTACTATTAATATGGCGCCATCTACTGGACAAACAACCATGCTGCACATCAGGGTAACTGCAATCTTTGGGTTTATGTTGAATTAAAACCAACCTAAATACGTCCTTAACGTTGCAATGCAACCCCTTGTGATTAGTCCTAACTCTTGGACACCACTGTTTCTGTTGACTGCCAGTATAGTTTGGACAATAAACTACGTGCAGCACACAGCAGGGTTAGGGATGATTTTCTGGAGGATCTCTGTTTATGGTTAAAGTGGAACTCTCATTATGTTTGTGGTGTTCACTGCAGTGGAAATACTTTATTTTATCCGTGAAAAATTATGGAAAGTGTTTAGATTGGCAAAGACTGAAAGTTGTTGCGAAAGCATTTGAGACAGTAAACCTATCATTAAGTTTGGTCTGACCTCGCAGTGGGTCTCACCACTACGACAAAGGCTTATTGTAATACTGAACAGCTCTGTACAAGGTGAGGGAGGTGAAAGGGTCATATGTGCAACAATGGTGTAGGGAAGTGTGGAAAGGCAGAGGCAGAGGAACAGTTAACTGACCAAACCGGATTCCTTGATTCAAGTGAAGCAACTTCACAGAAAGTTGCAATTCTTTATAAAGTAACATTCTTTCTTTATTGCATATCACACTAGGCAGGCAGGCTTGCGTAAGTATAGTAGGAGGGACAATGTTTTTTTTGACATTTAAAGGTCCACCCTCTATTCATCTGTTTTTCCAAAATATTCCCTATTCCTGCTTGACTTGTTTTAAAATGCCAAATGTGTTTAATAGGATGAAACAGAAGAGCGATTCCACTCTATGGTCTGTAATTCATGCCATTTCTTCTTTGTGCAACAGGGGGCGAATTCGCCTTGACAATAGTAGAGTTTTGGTTTTAGTTGGTGTCAGTTAAATCTGCTATGTTAATGAATGTTTTCACTATCTGAGAACAAATATTTGAATAAATAAATAATGAGCCAATGTCTAATGGTGGTACAAAACAATCAAGGTGTCAAGGTAATCAATGTATTACCACCTGTATTTCATATAGAACCTAAATAAATAATAAATCATTTATGAGTATCAGAAGGACACAGGTAACTCTTCTTTTATATAGACCATGCTATGTGTGCACAGGGAATTACTGTAAACTAGTTTACTGTGTATTCATTCTAAAACTACAGTAATCAATAAGTTATTGTGAAATCACCGTCATTACACACTCATTATGTAGTGTAAAAAATCACAGAAACCTATAATGTTCTATGAGTCATCAGAATATTTTCCTGAAAACGATTCTTGATTAAATGTCAACCATTAAAGAGTGTGTTATCCAGTACACCAGATTTAACTGGATCTACATTCATAGAATATGACAAAAATATAATAATTTAATTAGTGTATAATCACCTGAAAATAAGATACTGTGTCCATCATGTTGAACCTCATTGTTTTTGCAGGAAGATGCAGAACATGTTCTGGCTGTAGATTGGGGTGTTTTGTATTTCAGTGACCAATGTAGATTGAATAACAAGAGCCTGGAAATCTGCAACTACACCGCTAGATGGCACTCAATCCTACACATAGCTCACATGACTTGTACTTGTTGGTATCTGCACTTTGCCATTAGTCTCACCAAATATTCTAGTTGATCTCAACTGAGTTCAGCAATATATGTTTGTTTTGTTTCTCCTTGAGTACAGTGATATCTGTTAATTGAAGCACATTACTTGTTGTTGTTTTCCATTGGCAGTCCAGGAAGAGCTCAGGTTCAATGAAAATGTAAAGTTACTTTGTTTGGGCTATTGAAAAATCTGCAAATTACTGCCATAAGCCTGCTTATTACCGTTTTATGTATTACAGCAGGAACCTTGATATCTGCATTGAGAGATGAACTTTGCTGTGGCCCAATCGTTCTACAAAATCTTAGCAGATATGTTCCCAGACAGTATTTGTTTAAAACATGGTCCTTTTAGTGTATTCTGTAACTTTGTTTGGCATTCATAAAGTCAACTTTTCTTTATTATTTTTCATTATTTCTTTCCTCCACACGGAAACGGAAAGCACCTGTGTAACAGCACAAAGTATTTATTGATATTGAAACTTCCTTATATAAACTGTCAGCTGAAATGAGCCACTAGCCAAATGACAAATCTTTCATATACACCACCTACCACTACTTAACAGGAAATTTAGGTCTGAGCTGAGGTGTGTGGGGGTGTGTGCAGATGTGAACATATGAGAATTCAAGCTTTCCCTTATACACAACATTGGAAAAACAAACCATTTGTCATTATAATTCAAACTTTTAAAATAATTTCCACATGTTCTAGCCATGTCAAGGTTTTAATAGCGAGAGCAGTATACCTAATTTTGAAGTTTACATTACTCCATATACATATGATTATATCTCGTATAGTTTTTCTTCACATTCTCGACCCAGTGAAAGTGATTTAAGACAACTCTAATGCTGTGAGCTTGAACAGTTCAACACACTGAGCCCATGGTACCATTAAAACAACCTCCTGACCCCCTCAGGCAGAGAGCTGGCCCTCTCTGATAATATTTTCATAGTCTGTGAATTATAAGTGTTTAAAGGGGCACTAATCGCAGAGTTACACTCATGCCAAGAGCTGCTTAGCATCAGTAAACCACAAAGTCTGGATAGAGAGCCTAGAGGGCCAGGTTTTAGCCAAAGTTAAACATTCATTATAACAATTATTTTTTATGGCATATATGCCTTTTAAGAAAAGTATACAGTGGAAAATAAAATAAAAGATGTGAAGGACAGAGGATGAAATACAGCAAAATCATCCTTAGTCAGAATTAAACCCTTGACACCACTTATACACGACGTGTGCCTGGGGCTGCAGCATTTCCAGAGTTTTACAAAGTTTTTGGCAAAGCCAAAAAAGGTGGAAGGCCAATGTAGCCAAACACTTGAAGGTAAGGACCCTGGCTTCAATGGATGATTTAATCTGCTGTAAAATGTGATCATTCTCCCCTCCCCTGAACAGCTAACGTCAAGATTCTCTTCTCTTCTACAGTGTTTTTCTCCATTATGTGGAAGATTTTAAATGTCAAAGTTAAAACAAATCAAACATGTCAATAAAGTGCAACACAATACACATCTTTCCTTTGCTTTGTCACATTCAATCAAAATGATACTGCCCTTTGTCTTTAATATAAGGAAATGTTTTCCATGGTGGCATGAATTTTCCAATTTTCCATTTTCCATATTCAAATCACAATACAAACAGCAAGGCGAAGAACATTTCAGTGTTCAGCAGAGGGCAGCCTAGAACTGCAAAGCACTGTCATTAGTTTGAGTGAAGAAGTGCAGGAGAGCATTTTCTTTTTTCAGATGAAGACGCATCATTGATGCCAAAATGTGAAAATCAATCAATTGTCCAACTGCAGGTTGGGGAGTGGGAGCACAGGCGGAGTTTATGTGCGCTGACGCTGATGGTAACCATATTTCATGTTAAAACAGTTTCCTTTGGGGCTGCCCACAAATGTGAGGGGGGAAAGAGCATGTGAAAAGTTGACCTCAGGTTAAATTGTGAACCTCAGGATGAATTATAATGCAAATATCAAAAAGATTAAAATGATATTGAGAGAAATTGTGAAAATTTCATTGAAGCTATCTGAGTATATCTTTTAAAGCGTTAACCTGTATGCACCAAGTCCTGGTCATCACCAGGTCATCTCATCGTATCCATCATGTATTTATATTGTGTTTTCATTTATGATGTCACATCGCAGGACATTTCACTGTTACTCAGGCTGTACCAAATGTTACAACCTGAGATTTGAAAACCTGATTGGATGTGCTACAAAACCTATGAATTCCTTAAGAATTTGTTTGACTTAAATATGTCTTGATCTCAAAGTTAAGTAGATTAAAACAATTTTCAGTTGTGAACTTTTTACTGAAATGAATTTTCTAATTGGTTAATTGACATCAAATACTAAGATTATTTGTATAATATTCAATTATTTTGTTTGTGAAGCTTTCCAGTAGTGCTGTTGTGATGACACAGTGAGCTGAGAGACAGATCCATCATCTGCCCATCCACCTACATTCCTGCCTTCCTTCAAACCTACCTGTCTCTCTACTGTATATATCTCTTCTACTTCCTCTCCAGCCTCTCCCATGTTTTCTTTGGCCTGGCACTGAGGGACTGGAAGTGTCACCTCATCACAGCAGACTTTTGTTTCCCTTGGAGGCTGCAGTAGGATGTCTGTTAATCTGATCTGAAATCCTCAACCTGGATTTGGCAGCTTCCTACAAACACTGTTGGCTCTGAAACGACTCTATGAAGTCCTTCTTACAGCGTTGTGTATCTGAGAGATAGACTGCCTGTAATAACTCTACAATCAGCCTCAGTGGTGTGGGACTGCGCCAGTTTTTAACCTTTCCATACTTTGGCTGGGTTTCACTCTGGAGGAACTGAGGTATTGTGCAATAAACTGTTCTCAGATTCCACCAAGCTGCCACAGCGATGTATTTGATATTCTGGCAGTCTGATAAAAAACACACAAACGGGCAGTTTATCAGTTATATACAGTGGGCAAAGAGTGTTTATCCTTCAGAGGAATTAAGCTGAATGACAGGAGCTGGTTGGATACAGGTGTACAGCATAATAAATCATAGCAACAGCATTCTTCACTGTCAAAACCAAAATATGAATGTTTGAGCCAAAAAACAGCTCTGTTCATTCAACTTTATATTACAAAATCATTCTGCTAAAACAATGGAGCTGAAATATCTCCTCTTTCAATGCCAACATTTAATTTTTCATTTTGAATTTGTTGTGTAAGAATGTTGAAGAGATGAGGATAGCGAAACTGAAGTGACTCTGAAGACTGAAGTTTGAAAATGAAAACTTGTATTATGAAAATGTATTATTTATTATTATGTGGGGGAGTGGAGTCAGAAAGAACTGCGTTTAAGAGACCTCATCAGCCACGGCAAGTATAACTGCCAAATCTCTGAGTGAACTGTCAGTGGTCGAGCTACATTGAGGTTAATATAGGTCGGGTTTTGACAAGGGCTTTGACCTAATTATGCCACCATCTGAGCTGTCGTCCTTTTGCCTCCCTCACTGGCAGACACACACACCTGGAAAACACTGTCTCATTAGGAGGTTATATACTGTATATGAGTAGTGTCCAGTGTGGCTACTGAGCAGGCTTGTGTCCTAGAAGGTAAAATAGGAAAATATTTTAAAGGTGACCTTGGTTTAATCTTAACAACCTGTTGTCCAGGTCATGCAGGTTGAATAAGCTGGTTTAAAGGATGACTAGTGGTTTTGTCTTACAGTTTTTTCCATTTGCCACTGTGTGTGGCTGGCCGTCTACCTCTGCTACCTTTTCTGTTTATTGTCCTGTTTTTATCACTACTGGTGTATGATCGCCTGATCCTCTTTAAAAACCCACTTATTTAGAATGCCTTTAAACACCCAGTAGTATGATGACACTTTTATCATTTCTTATTCGATTTTGTTGCATTTTATTGTTTTTATTTTTTTTGTTTTTCACCTATTGTTCTCGTTATTTATTATCTACTCTAAAGCACTTTGGTACACAGAAAGGACTGTTGTACAGGGCTGTATAAATAAAGTACATTTACATTTACATTTATCAAAACATTAACACAATTCCCCAAACCACACACCCAAACTGCAAAACACATCATATATCCTGCAAAATGAAGCACTGCAAACAAGATCAAACTTTTGCACCAGATGGCACACACTTCATTCGTATTCTTAGATTTCTGTCTAACCAACTACACACTGTTGGGCATAATGAAAAGCTCTCTCATCTTTAGTATGCTTTGCTATAATACTAACATAGTTCAAACTGTAGAGAATTATTCAGATTGTTCACATGCACAGTGAAGTGTTAACAATTACATAACACCTGTTTGGCCATGTGGCTCATGTAGTGTCATTTTAAATGGCAGTGTTTTGAAAATGCAAACATGTGACTTTATGTCAAATTGTTGTGTCTTATGCAGAGAACCGCGTTCAGTACACTTAAAAAGAGCCACTTCCAATTGCAAAATGTGTGTAAAGCAGAAAATGTGTTTAAAGTTTTATAGATTTGAGATGAGGTTTTGCTCCCTGTGTGTCAGTTTAAATATTTGTGCTATCCATGTCATTTCAGTGTGTTAGCAACTGGACAAAACCGTAGTACAATATAAGACATAATAGTTATTTTCATACTTAACACATTTTATATTTGTATATATAGCTGTTGTGCTGGAGGTCACCACAATAAAGGCATTGAGAGTTGACATGCCACTGACTTGCCTTGAACTTCCTGCAGTTCCTTGAAGTAGTACTGATTTTGGAGTCAGATCTGGGTTGCCAGGTACTGCATAGTTTGAAGTAAATTACTAAACTGTATGTTGTATGAAGTTTGGTGCTATATATACTAACTGATCTTGATCTATTTGTCATGATAGGATTGCCATAGTCATATATTAGACCCAGTGATGGGAATAATAATGGCCTTAGCAACGGTGTTGTTTTTTTCTGTAACGAGTAATCTAATTGATTACTCTTTCCATCATTATTGAAGGCAGCTGTTTTTCATTAGACCAACTAAATCTCTAAGCCAGCGGCAAAGATTTTCCTTGTTCCTCCTTCCTTGGTGGGGGCACGAGACAATCGCATAAATGATGACGATTGGCTGAGGTTGAGTAAAAGTCCATGGTAAGCCAATCAGAGGAGGAGTTGCTTACACAATTTGTCAGACATACAAACACGACACAGGACATTCATGTGAGTCAATGAGAAACAGGAATGGCGAGAATAGTCCAAAGGTAGCTCCTTTAAATGGAAGTATAGTATAGTATATATCATAAATGATTGGACACGCACATGTATTTTAAGTTCCGTCAAAGAGGGATGGAGGTGGGGTCCAAATTCTTTGACACATTTGAGCATTTAAAAAATTAAAAAACTTGAAAGTAATGCAATAGTTACTTTCCAAAGTAACTAGTTACTTTTATAATTTCAGTAACTACTTTAATTATTTTCTGGGAGAAGTAACTAGTAACTGTAACAAGTTACTTTTTTACTTGCCCAACAGATTGGTGGGCATGAGAAAGGTTGGTGCCCGTGCTAATTTGCTTATGTTTTAGTTTTCTCTTTTGCTCTCTCAACCCCTGTATTTTTCTCAGTGTTCGCACCAAACAGATAGGGTGGTGGACTGTTGGTGCCCCTCTCCCCATCACTGCATGTTATAGTGTGCTGTTTTAACTGTGCCGTTCTACTTCTGTGGCTTATACGTGATAGTGTTTAGGTGATAGCCGGTGTGCTTGTGTACGTTGTGTTGTTTTTGTATGCCTGTAGCACTCTGGTACGTCCAGTTTCTACAGAATCTGACGGCAGATTAAGAAAGAGAAAAAACACACAAAATCATTAGCACACTTTAGCCATTGGTACCAACATTTCTACACATGCAAAGAAAATAAAAGAAATAGAATATCTCTGGTTCTGCTCAATCGATTTTGATTTTTAAAATCTGTTCATCATTAGTTGGACAGATAGGACTGCAATGTTAAACCACTGGAGTACTCTTTTCATTTAGCTGTAGTGAATTAAAATGTTTAGAACTTTTAATTGGCTGTTTATATAGAGACAAGTTTTATTCAAGCAGTAATGCATTTGTTTTGTTTCTTTCCATCTTTACCTTTCCTTCGTGCTGTTCTCTTTATATATTTCATATGAAGTCAATTATTTTCATAACGTTAGAGGCATCACTGCCGATATTTGACTATTTGAAAAGATCATTTATCCATCACCACAGGAAGTGTTTGTACAGGTAATGTGATGTGCCATAGTGCCTGTTGACCATGTAACTAGTTTTCTAGTTTGAAAGGAGACGTGCATACACAAAGTTTATATTTTGTGGTTTTGTTTCTCTTTTGTAAGTATGTTCAACCACTTGTTGCGGTTTGAATTCAGCACAAGAGCAAAGGTTCAGCCATCTAGTGGTTTGGGTGAATGTCAGAGTTAAGATTTAAAGAAAAAGGCAAGTCAGTGGCATATTTGCAAACGTGTGTGTGTGTGTGTGTGTGTGTGTGTGTGTGTGTGTGTGTGTGTGAGAGAGAGAGAGAGAGAGAGAGAGAGAGAGAGAGAGAGAGAGAGAGAGAGAGAGAGAGAGAGAGAGAGAGAGAGAGAGAGAGAGAGAAATTTGATGAGTGTGTGTCTGTGTGTAAAACGTGGTATGGCAAGGTTAAGATGACATTCTTGAGAGTACAACGTGTCTCTTCTCTTGTGCTCACCTTCTGTCAAAAACATCAGATCGGTCTCTGGAGAGATGAGCAAACCTTCTTGGAGGAACAGAGAGCGAGGTAGAGAGAGGGAGTCAGAAAGAAACAAAAACCGAGAGAGATGAGCAAACTTTTACCAGAATAAATAATGACTCCGGCTCTGTTTAACAGTTAATTTTAGACCGAAAGCTACCAGTAGCTTACAAATCCACGGTAAGTGGAGTCAGTTCAGCAGACATGCCTTTTTGCTTAAGTAGTGCAGACCAAAACTAACACATTACTAATAAAAGCAAATTCTTTAACAATGTTTCTGAACAGCTGTAAAATGTATTTCACCATCTTAATCGGCTTCTTTCAACATTTTCAACAGTGATTACTACTTAAATCAGTGATAGGTGTTTTAATACAGGAACTAATGTTACACTAGTTAAACTAAAGCTTTTAATAGCTGATTATTAATTCATTACTGTTTTCTTGTTACTTAATAACAATATATGTTACATGTCATATGCAAAAAAGTTACAGTTTGGGCCTTTTAAGGTAGAGAATTCTTTTTTCTTTTTCAGACCTGCTTCTTCAGACCTTCATACATCAAAAAGTCGTCTTGGTTGAAATCTTCTTAAGCAAAATACTCCATGCAATTTTATCCCTCATGCATTTTCTTAAAATATTACATGAATAGCTCATATATAAAAACAAAAGAAACCACCACAGGAAGAGAAGTTCTTTAATAGATATGTCCTAAAGAAAGTAGTCTGTACAGCCCAGCTTCTCCTGAAGAACTCCTGTTTAATTTTGAGAATTATTGTAGCCTAAAACAGTAAAAGATATATAGAAACTTAATATAAAATATTGTAAAACTAAATTATATGTTACAGACAAAAATATAGGCACATGTAATATATAGTCTTTGACAATAATGTAACTACCAAGACCACATTCTTTAACGTAATAATTTTTTTCCCTTTGCCCTGCTGACTGGTATGTTCAAACAAGCTTTGACTGTATCTGACAGCGTTTAAAATTGTTTAGTTTCTATCACTTTTAATCTGTTGTCTCTTTTAGTGATGAATCAATGACTTGCACACCGAAAAACACATTTAACCCTCTACTGCATGACTTTTTGATTTTGGGGGGAAAAAATGTCTCACCCTATTTTAGGAGAGCTTTGGGGTCCCTGATCATAAATCAATAATAAAATTTGACCCCCCACGCCCCCAAAAACAGATATTGGTTTGTTGCTTCAAGGCAACAATATGCGACAAGGGTTATAAAACACTATGGTTTTCTAAAATACATTTTATTACTGGAACAAGGACAATACACAAAATTATGCATGTTTTAAAAGTTTTTATTTGATAAATCCATTGAAGACATAAAACATTCAAATAATTCATTTATTCAGTGTGAAATTTCAGGAAGCAGTTGCGATCGGGGGTAAAGCAGAGGTGGACATTGCATTTGTACCACCACTGCCACTGCACCACTGCCACTGCACTGTGGCACCCTGCATCGCCCCTTGTCCCCGGTCATAATGAGCCAGTGGGCTGTTTGATCCAGGCGGACATCCGGGACTGGAATGGGAGCTGTGGGTCCTCTCTTCCTCTTCTCCTCATATGCGCCAGCAATGGACAGGCTGTGGCGACCTCTCTTCTTCTCCAGGCTCTTCCCACTTTTGCAGAGGCCCACTGCAACATATGACTTGAAAGTATAAAGCTTCATTTCCTCTTTCTTCCCCATACCACTGCCTTCACAGTCTCTTCGGTAGAGCGGCCAGGTGGTAGTGATGACCATGTCCAGGAAGTGGAAGACCAGACGATGGTACCACTTCTTTGATCTGACTTTGGTGCGATAGAGGGCAATCAGTGAATCAAGCAGGTCCACACCACCCATGCTCTGGTTGTACTCTTTCACCACAGCAGGACGGGGAACACTGATGTATCTCTTTTGCTTGCGATCCCACCTGTAATAACAATAACTATTTATTTATTTATTTACTTACATACATACATATGACACATGATATGATAAGACAGACACACACACACACAGTTACTTTCCCAAGTGACCCCTATCTGACCCTTGAGCTATGAAGTGTCCCTCAAACCTGAAGGGATCCATTCCTCCTGGTCCATTTCCTCACTTTCACTGTCATCAAGTTCACTGTCCTCGCTGTCTGTGGGAATGGCCCTAACCTGACAATCCTCCTGCTTCCTTCCATAAAAAGTACTAACATCCATGTCCTGTATAAATATTATTAGATTGTAAAGTAAAAATATTGACTATGATCATTTATGCATACAAACACATCTCCATACATACACATGCAAATGCATTATATTGCCTGAATAAAATTGGGCTAACTGCACAATGTTGCCTTGAGGCAACAAATGAAAAAGACACAGTTTTCATCTATAAATAAAACAAAATAAGTATTTAAACAATCAAACAAGCTTCACTGTACACTCATGCACATGCACATATTTTTTTGGTATAAAGTTATTGAATTTAAACATGTTAAAAAGTGAAATTAGTCTTACCAATCGGTGGCATGTGTCCCATGCAGCTTGACTTCCTGAAAAGACTGGTCCACCCCCCAAACCAAATGTCACACTCACTTTAAATCATCATTTTATTGGACAGAGATGTCTCTGGTAGTATCATTAGAAAAAAAAAGAAAAAAATCTTTTAAAGAGCCAGTGTAGGATTTAAAAATGTTGTTTGTTGCCTGAGGGCAACGCCATGCAGTACAGGGTTAACTTTGAATTTTGAAGGACGGAACAAAGCTATTTTAATCTTCACCTTGGAAATTTAAAATAAATGTATTCATATTTTCTAGAGACAGATCTATATCTTATTGTTTCATATAGTGTACTCAGTATATGCTATTATTAATGGAGCACATACATATACACAATACACTATAAATGACTACAGTGTTTAAACAGTTGCTAAGTCAAGTTCTTCTCCAGAACCCCGCTTCAGTCTTCTCGTCTTTCCTTTCCTCACTCTCTTTCCTATTTATCTACTCTGTATTTTTGTCATTTTGTCTCTCCTCTTCTTTCAATATTGCAATCCACCATAACACCTCCAGTTTTAACACTCTTGACTTTACTCATCATATCCTCCTCTCTCTTCTCCTCTCACCTTCATGCATCAACACCCAGTCCTGCATTTAACCTCTCCCCTTTGTTTCACTCCTCATCTGTCCCTCGCTCTCGTCACTATCACATCTGTCAGTTAGTAAATCAGGAGCTGTATAGAGAAGCGATTGGCCACCCAAGAAACATAATCATATATGTTCTCTCTCTGTTTTCCAATTTTTAAAATCTCTCACTCTTATTTGTCTCTCTCCCTCTGTTCCAACTCATTCTTCTCTTTCACTTAATTCTGTTTATTTATTGTTACTGTCTCTCTTTCTCTTGGCCTGCTTGTCTCACACTTAATCTCTCAGTCTCTCTCAACGTTGGCTGTCCCTCTCTCGTTCTCTTTCTCTGTATGCTGATGTCATGTGTTTGCATTGGGCTGCTCTGCACACTTTGACATATATACGAGCCAAAACATATGATAATGTTTACCCAGACATATCCCTTAATTGGCTGTTATAATGTCCAAATACAATAATTCACACTTTTAAATTCCTGAGGAAAAAGGGATTAGTAACTGAGAGCGTGCAAGAGAGAGAGAGAGAGAGAGAGAGAGAGAGAGAGAGAGAGAGAGAGAGAGAGAGAGAGAGAGAGAGAGAGAGAGAGAGAGAGAGAGCTGGCTCTGAAGGCAGCTGTCTCTGCCCTTGAGGCAAAGCATTTTGAAGCAACACACACACACACACACATGCAAATTCACAATAATCTGCAGCCTGCTATGTGTTACCCTAAATCACTGAAGAGAAGCTCCTACAGAGCTACACAAAGAGCGATGGGCTCTGAATTCACACAGAGACGGACACCTCCTCACTGCAGCTGCTGATCTATGTTCAACAAAGAAACTGATTTTCATGGGCAAATACAGTAGCGTATCATAATTTGTCATGGATCCCGGGGGCCTTCTCTCCATCATATTTAGACACACACCTCCTCTGCTCGATCAAACACACCAAATCAATCTGTTTTGGTATGATGGAGGTTGACAAGGTTGTTGTGTCAGGCAGGAATCAGACCTTGACCACCAGGTTTAGATTTCTACCACTGAACCACCAAAGATAACAAACCTAAAAATGTGAATTTGTTCCACTAGCGTGATTAAAATTGCTTGTTTAAATGACTAGGGACTGCAAAAACTCCCAGGGCCATTTTGTGGTTGAGGGGACAGTAATTAGTAGGCCCCACTTAGGACTCAAGTGTATACTCTGTACTTCTGATGTATTGTTTGAAATTTAGTCACTCTAACTTTACTTTTGAAACCTCCAGCTTCAAACTGACATTAAATTCATATTCTTCCATATTTTATTTCGCTAATGTGACAAGTTTACGTAACACTTCAAATCCTCAGTGTACTAATAAATGTAATGAAATGAATGAAACTGATTTATGAACTGTGAGTTTCTCTCTCTCTATCTCTCTTCCAAACCAAATGTTGTCATCTTTATATCTGCACTTTATTAACAGTGTACTGTGAGAGGACAATGAAGTAACTGGTCATGAGTTAAGCTCAAACCCATGTTGTTGCCAACACATGGCCTCAGACGGCTGAGCCACAGATCACCTTGTTAGTCTTGATTTCAGATTCTGACCCAAACCTGGAAGTTCCATCTGTGTGATTCACTCCAAGGTTGACTGAAGGATCAGGTTGCCCCTCTGGCTTCCTCGTGTGTATTTGTGTACACATGTGTATTTTTTAGTGCTTGCATATTACATGTGTGCATATGGCTTTGTGTTTGTACATGTGTGCTGATATCTAGAATATGTGTGTGCTTGCATGTGTGTGTGTGTGTGTGTGTGTGTGTGTGTGTGTGTGTCTGCTGAATGAGGGCCAGGTATGGGTTGAGGAGAAGGATTGATGGTCCTGGAGGGACCCGGCAGCTGGAACAGAGAGCACCAGACAGACGGACGGACGGATGGAGAGAAACAGGGGAATAAATCAGAGAAAGAGAGGAGAAAAAGAAGGTGGCCTGAAGTGTGGAGGACGGAGAGAAGGAGAGAGAACGGGAGAGGAAAGGAGAGATGAGGAGGAGGAGGGGGATCATTAGAAAAAGGGATTTGTCCAGACAAACAAACTGCAAATTCTTCAGAAGTGATGTGATGCAAGATTTCAATAATAGCCCAGTAGGCTTCAATATGTGCCGTCATTCAGAAATGCCAGGAGACCATAGGAAATATCATATAATACTAATGTATCTGACCACAACCATTCTTGACTCTGTGCAGACACAGACAGACACACACACACACAGACACGCACACACACACCTCATATTCCTCTCTCCCTCTTCCCTTATTTCACTCTCCACTTCTCTTTTCCTCTTTTTACCACATCCCTTACTTTCTCTCTCCTTTCCTTTCTGCTGGTAACCCTTTCAACGCACACACACACACACATACACACACATGTTATATCCCTCTCTCTCCTGACCACATCCCCTCCTCTCTCCTCTCCTCCCAACCTCAGGTCGTGTGGTAATGAGTGTGTGATGGAGCCTCGTGGCTACCAGACTGGCAGAGGTATTTTTAGCACTTCTGGTGGTTTCCATCACTAAATATGCTCCAACTTCATATTTCAAGATTGAAACTGACCTCAAAGGGAGAAATGGATAGTTTGTTGCAGTTACTTTAAGCTATTAGACATCGCTGTTAAATGTAGTGGGAAGATTTGTGGACTGACGTAATTGTTGATAAATGAAGAAACAACAATATGGCTGAGGATTAAAAATAAAGGTCAAAAGGAATAAAGGCACTGAACCTGACATGTGGACAACTACAAAGTCAAAGTTACAATGCTTCAGTGGTACAGTTGTGTACCTTGAAGAAAAATAATGAGTGGAAACAATCATCACATTCAATCAGTCAAAGCAAAGAATTTTCCTGAGTGTGGCAACAGTTTTTATTTTAAACAGATGCAATACATCGCAGCAGTAACTGTAGTTCAATTGAATGTGGCATAAGCATTTTACCTGTCCATACATGCAATCATGACACGATATATGTAGAGGTGGCAAACAATTACCTGACGCTGGATACAATCAGGAGATACACCTTTTAATTAGACGTGACAAGAAGTAATAGAAAAAGCATAATAGTGAGCAGCCTGGTATAGGGTTGGCACAGTTATATAGAAGCATCATCATAACAAACCAACAGAGCTCCAGAGGTCCTCCAGAAGATCCTTTTGCACAATTTTCCAACATGACAGAATTGTATGAAAAATAATAACAGCAACAATCAAAAGTATAACACCTTCAAAGGAACACCCCTAATGTAGGCCCTCAAAAATATGAGAGACTTAAAAACCAGGACCAGCTTTGAATCAAAAGCTTTTCCTGACGTAATGCTGCACAGGTATTGTGTTGCGTGTGGTTGCATTGCATTGGCAGGACACAGGAGCCATGACAAACTGTGCTCCAAAGCAACAACAAAAAAAATCTCAGCACTTTCTCTGAAATGACGGCTGACCTAACTGTACAGTTTGGGCATGCTCACGTGTGCCGTTTTTGTTGTAGAAGAAATGCTGCCTCAGCCACATTTTGTGCTGATAAAAAAGCCTGTCATGCATTGCTCACTTTGTTTCCATAACGACCAGTCGGCTGCAGTTGCCACTAAGCAGTATATTTAACTCTCAAACACTTAGCAGAAACTCCCTTAACACAGCCAATTTGTTTCCCAAAAGGGTCCCACTACAAACTTTCCTCCACCAATTTTTTCCATTTTCGGCTTGTTGTTGTCTTTAACTGTTAGCAGACAGTATTGTGAAACCTCAGCAATAATCCTGCTGATAAGACTGAAGGTTAAACGGTGAAAACTACACAATCATAGCTTTTTCTTGTTAAAAAAAAAGAGTAATAGTCAAAGTTAAAGTTGGGCAACAATTTGATTTATCTTGTTAAAAATGCTAATTAAGAGACTCTGATGATTGATTGTCACCTGTAATTGTGTGTGAAATGTGGAGCTGGTGCCAGAAATTATTTTAGGGAAGCTTGGCTGATTCTGAACCTGACAGAATCCCAACTAAAGTGGCCATTTAACTAACTCCTTAATCTGCACACAAACAAGAAATGTAAAAAGGTTCAGCTCTATTTCTAACCATGGCTGAGTGCAATGACCTCCTTGATGGTGGTCACCATGAGGTCGCCAGGCACATACTTTACTTAAAGTGCTGTACATTTAGATAAACTGTTGTTTTTTTAAAACGTAATTCCCTCCTTGACATGTGAGACTACAATTTCTGTATTGTGTGTTTGAGTGGATTTTACAAACCTAAAATGCATGAAGCATTAGTTTTTGAGCTACTGTAGCTTTTTGTCCCTGTTTTACAGTGTTTATACTAAGCAAGGCTAATCACCTGCCAGCCGAGGCTCCAAATTTAAAAAGTTTGTTAGTTACATTTAATGTTTCTCAAGACAACATACTAAGCGATTACTTGTACGAGTGTCAAATCTGTTCGAATAATACAAAAAAGTGAAATGATCTATGTTTTAATTCCTGGAAGTTAAACGAAAGAGAAATCATAAGAAGCCAAGATTCTACTTTACTCCCTTATTCTGATTTATCCTTATGGTAGATTTTCTGACACCAGATTAAGCGTAGATTTATGTAGGAATATTTTACAAGATATATTAAAGATCTCTAACCATTTTAATTATTTGTCATGAGGAGAAACAGAACATTCTGTTACATACGGCATCAAATTTATTCTGATCATAATATCATTTGTTCTTCAAGCAAGAAGGAAGGGACCTCTGAACTGATTGATGGCTCACAGCGGAACTGAGATCTTATTCTTTCTTTCATTTGAAAGCTTCCACATTTCTACTGTAGTGCTCCATCTCCTCCATCTTTATTTCTGTTGGCAGGCTCATCTCATTCTCCCTGAACATCTTTCCTCTTTCACAAGGAGCCTCATTGTCCGTAGAGGAGAAGGTTGGTTTATGGTCCATTCAGAGAGAAGTGGCAGAAGCACATTCCATAACTTATTGTGACCCGAAAGCCCATCCATCCACATCTGCCAGCGTATGTTTGCACTTTTTAACTGCTTGGGTCAATTCCCTGTAAACAGAAGCTGCTCTTCCTGTTCTGTTTTTACTGTTTGTCTCATGTTTCCAAACATAATCATATTCTTGTAATAACAACATCACATTTGCAACAGTGGCATTGTGCCAAAGCCATAAACTGAAGAAAGAAAAAAAAAAACGAGAAGAAAGTAAATATTCTGATCACGGATTCATCACTGAGTCTTTACTGGAAGCATCTTCCATTCATTATGTCTGTGTGGTTCTGGCTTTGCTTTCTGTTCATAAGACTTCCCTTCCGTTTCCCCTCCTGACTTGTCACTTGAGTCTGTGCAGGAGTCTGTAGTTTTTCTGAGTCATAGGCCTTCTGGGAAATAGAGTTTTGAAGGCTCTAATCCTTTTCACTTAAACCACAACTTTATTTTGGATGTTACTGTGTGTGTTTGTGCAGTGCCTACAAGATAATATTTCATGTCCCATGATGATAAAAATAGAAAAATAATAAAGCCATGTGAAATAAATGAAATCATATGTCAAGCAATATGCACACGGTATGTTGCTAGCTTCTGGCTAAACTCATCCATCCTGTGTGAGGTTGATGTTGACACAGTGCTGAAATATACAGGAGCAACATTAGTCAGAACCAGACGACCCTGCACACTGAATTCCAGTTGAACGTTACACTCACGTCCCAGATTAGGCCATTCAATGATTCAAACAGACCAGATGTGATGCTTATAGAGCTGGAGAATCACAAGGATTAACAATGGGGACACTATCTTCCTGTAAATGCAGAACTAGTAACAACAAGTCAACTTATTTCTTTGATCAATGTGATTTCTTTTCACCCCTCTTCAAATAAGGAATTATGAGCACAATGTCAGCCTAAATTAAAAGTTAGGTTACATCACTAGTATGTAATGTGCCAGCCATCGGTTCCGTAAATCAAACAATATGCATGCTCATATTTTGCTACGTCTATGTGAGTCTTTAGGGTTGTCCTTACTTCTTGTTTTTTCAGCCAGAGTTGTTCTCTATGGGGAGGCCCAGTGTGCTCTGACCTCCGCCCTGACCACAAAACCCTGCAGTAACTGCCTGGGTAAACTGCTTGTGGAAGTGGCTACAAATCCATGGCACCCAAATTCAACAGGGCGTATCCTGCACTTTCAGCTCACTGCTGTAAGTTTGGTATAGCTCTCACATATAATATGGATCATCTAATACATCTTCCCAGAGCAATGGGAGCTTTGCACAGACTGGACAGCAACAACTGGCTACCGTTTTTTTCAGTGTAGGATTATTAATTGCTGATTGTCTTGGATTTCACAGTCCCTGATCTTATGTGTATTTGCACTTGATGATCCCCTGATCCCCTGGCTTTTTTAACTGTGGGTTATCTTGAGTTATTAGTTCAAATTTCATTCCTTGTTTGTGTAGCTTGTATGGATCAGCAACTCGGCTCTCTTTGTCAGTCTCGGACAATTTCTCTTTTTGTTGATGATGCAGAAACTTCTTTGAGATTTTAAATAAAGACTTTGCTGTCATTACTTCTGATGATGACTGATAATACTGATATGTTTGAACTGAAACAATTATAATGTCAACTACTTTACTAACAGAGGCAAACATCAAGCAAGTGCAACAACATAATACAGAACAAACAACTAATATTACTTTCTTTCAGACTTTTACTTCACAAAGCTCTTGACTACAACTCAGTCACAGATATACTCTTGTCCAGCGGCCTCTTGATCAGCCATTCTGTCCTTTTCTGGCTTCTTAGCTTAGCTTTAGTGCTCTTTGGTCTCACATTGGGTCATTATGTCCATATAGAGTGTTGAACCCAGTTGCATTGCCTGCTTGCCCAGCTCCGGTTCTGGCACGACACTGGCTCCGCTCCCCATTAGCATTCCCATATGCCCCAGGGTTGAATACCTCATCTACAGGTCCAAAACACCTGTGGTATAAACATTAGCCAACAGTAGGAACATTAGCCTACAGCAGCCCTAGTTCAATTTCATTACTTACAGTTTACTTTACTTACTACTTGTCTGTTAGGAATCAGCAAGTTGAGGTGTAGCAGCCAGAGGAGATCAGAGGGAGAGCAGAAAATATTTTCTCCATAAATTATGATCCAGTTTCACCAAAATCACTGAATTAGTGGTTGGGGTGTGACTCAGTGCTATAAAGCATTATGTGCTTCTCACTGGTCATGGTAACCAGAGAACAAAGTTACATAGCACAAGAACAGACATACAGGGTACAGAGTGGGAATGACAAAGCATCAGAAGATTTAAAATCAAGATAAAATGCAATAAAATAAAGTTATTTTATTGTAGAGTAGTTACACAATGGGGCTATATATTTACCTTGTCATCTTTTATATTACCCTAGATATAAAAATATATCTATGTAGACATAGAGCCATTTCGAGGACTTCACTTGTGCATGAGTCTTTGAACTTTGTGACATTTATTTTTTGCCAGTCACTTCAATACTTAAAATTAATGTTACATTTTCTCGAAGAAGCAGTAAAAATGTTGTAGAGGAAGAGACATAGGCTGCTCTACTTGGAAATTACAAATCCTGTTGGTATTTTGGACCATCACAACCTGGCTATAACCTTGTAAAATATTGTTTTTTGTACGGGATTCTCAGGACATTTGGTGATGTAGTGATGAACTGGAGCGCAACATCACTCACAGCTGTAACGTATTCCCACAAATTATCCTTTAAATCACCAACTCTGAAATCAGATACTGTACTAACCTGAACCCATTCTTACCCATTGGCACAGTATCGAGCCAAAACAAATCCCCTCAGTTTGTGTCCAGGGCAAATTTATTTCATACACAAGCACACAGGAATCTGGACTGGCTTAAGAGCAAATGCATGAAAGCCAGGTAACCTCTCCATAAAGCTAGACTTTCAAGTCCCCAAGCGAAAGGCAACGACAACTGGTCTGCAACCAGGCTTCAAATTATCTGTCCTGTAAAATGACCAATACAGCAGAGAGAGTAACACTCAAAATTCCTCAGTCACTCAGAATGTGCAGACTGTCCTGTATGTTAAATTTCCAACCACACGTCTGTGACTGATGCCCCTTTTTCCAACTGAGTCACTGCCAGTGTACGATCCTGCTCATATTATAAAAAACCGAGATGCCCATAGTAATTCAGTTCTATACTTAAAAATGGGAGATTTTGATTTGCTACCCAGGCCACAAGCTTTCTGCACAAATAAACTCTGAGAGGAACTGGGACACAAACCTCATGCTTTTAAGCTATACAATAGGGTGCAGATCTTCAGGAGATTTCACTCACAATGGGCATGTTTATACACCTAATTTTAGGCTTACATCCTCTAGTATAATTTAATAAATATACTTTTATTCAGGATGATAAGTCTTATGTTTTGTCTAAATAGTTAATTAAAATCACAAACAAAAGGAAACAAGTACATGATGTCATATACGTGTCTGCTTACTGCAGTGGGTAAAAGGTAAAAGGTAATGTAACGATGAAACCCTATGGGACTTTAGCAAATGTCTTATAAGGAACTTTTAGTTGAAATGAAGTAGTGTGCATGAGTGTACATGCTATAGCAGCAACTACTGTTTCTGTCTTTATGGAAATCAAGCATAAAAAAGAAAAAAAAGAAGGCTTAAAAAAAAAAAAGACTAGCCCCTAGATTCCACCCGACACGTCACTCTGATGTTGCGGATGCTGTTTTGATCGATTCTACACGCAGCTTCATATCCCACCAGGAGAATTTCAGAAGCTGAAGCCCGCCAGATTCTGTTAACTTGCTCTGATTTGGTCATTTTCCCCTGGTTTATGTGCTTCTACCATGGGTAAGTAGACTATGTAGTAAAATAGTTTCCCTTCTGTTTTTTATGATCTGGAGTCTGCACAGGGTGCTTTATTTTGAAAATTGACCCGATTCTCTTTGCTGTTTCTGTGTCTGACATGAAACCACCTCAGTGTATTCTGCGCTGATTGACGCGGCTGGTCATGGCATCCATCAAAAAAAGTACAGCTGCATATTCTTTGCAGAGCAAAGCTGTGAGGTGCTTCAGAAGCTAATACGCTGGTGGAATCACAAGCATTGTCTGCAATCAGCCCCACCGGCTATGGCACAGCAGGAACACATTGAAGCCCTGCCCAGTGGAATTTGTGGGTTGGAGTTTACCACCACAATAACAACTCAGTGGTGTTTGGAGAAAAACACTACTGTCAACATGCTAACACCCTCAGATTGATAATGCTTGAAGATACCTAAACCTTTTGGCTTTATTGCTTTTACATGTAAGATACCCTATTACAAAGACCTCCGAGACACTGTCCATACAGCATATTGTGAAAATGGTTAACGACCAACTGCTGGAAGTTTCAAAAAACAAAATGACTTGTAGCTGTGTATTCTGGAGTAAAACCTGTTGCACAGAATCAATCATCCAACAGGGCACTGACCCCAAACACACAGCCAAAGCAGAGGCAGAGTCCAAACCTCAGCTGAACTGAGAATGTAGAGGAGGCCTTGACAATTTCATTTCGCTCATTTTTCCCATTCAGTGAGATGGAGCTGGAGCAATTTAGTGAACTAAGAAAAGATTGAGCATAAATTGCTGTATCCAGATGTGCAAAACTGAGATTATTCAGTTGTTCAGCTGTAATTGCTACCAAAGGGCCCTACCAATTTTCTCATCATATTCAAAATATTTTGTCTGAAGTGTTTATGCTACTGCCTTACTCTGCATCACATCGTCCAACAGCAAATAGCAAGCCTTCCGCTGTCAGGGAACAACTATGTACTTCCTGTTCACCAAATGCAAGCGTTAAAGCTGCTTTGATCAATATTTTTATATGGATAAATGACTATGTGCACTGTCAAAGGGATAAAGAGGTAAACCAACAGAAAATTATCGTCCACTCTGTGGTTTCCATCAACTCTCTGAACCTTTAAGCTTCTTATTTAGCTCGTTGTTTTGGTTTTTCAGATCACAAATTCACTCAATCTAATTTTCAACAGGAAGACAACGGTTTTCAACGCTAGCTGACCAACCGCAGTCACACAAAGCCACAGTCACATCAAGTTTGCAAGTAACATGTGAGCTTTTCTTGGTGGAGACCAAAACAAAACTAAAAGGAGAGTGAATATCGGACATTTATTCATATGTGTGCCTAAGGATGGAGTAAAATGTATGACGAATGTATGCAAAACCGAATGATTTTAGGACATGTAATAACTCTTTGTTGACATACAGTAAAGTATACGACTTCCATTTTAACTGCACCAAACAGTAGTTTCTGAGCAAAGAGAACTACCTACCTTTTATTGTCTCCCAGAGGAATTCTCTCCCCAGTGATGCAACAATAAACAGTGACTTGCCTTGACATTTCTGATTTTGTCTTGTCCCTTTTTTATTGGCTCCAGACCACTACCAGTCAAAGGATATATACTTAACAAATCTGTGCAGTCAGGGTTGCATTTGTAGCCAAACGTTGACAGTGGTGAGGAGTGGGATTCATATGGAACATATTGTCGTTGTTATGAGTGGTGGATTCTGTCCAGCTGCCCACGGAGCAAGAAATGTACAGGATCATATGGTCAAAAACCACAGCGCTGTTACTCTCCACAGCCCCGTCTCCTTCTCTCTTTTACTCACACACTCACACACAAACACACGCACACACACACAGCACACGAGACAAATCTTGCACATAAACAAATGGATGCACACAAGGACACCCGGCAGGCGCACACACAAATCACCCACACTCGCTCACATGCATGCACAATTAATGCTGATATAAATCAACTGCCCAATTTTTTGTTGGAGCGCAGAACAATTTTTTCCGAAATTCCACAAAATGATCTGCTGTAATTTATGGTGTGTTTTCCACCGAGGGGAGTGATACCGGGTTCTGGGCTGTAAACGTTGCTCTGCCATGTTTATTTTCATTTCATTTTGTTCTGCCTCTACTAACACTTTACCTTGGTGATTTAAGGAGGCTGAGAGTGGTTTTGGAATACAACCAGCTGGCAGAGTGTGTGTGTGCGTGTGTGTCTCCATGTGTATGTCCTCCAAAATATGAAGCTACTGAATCCTCTTCTGTTTTACTTCTTTACTCTGTTCTGCAGTATAGTTGCAGTAAGGTAGGGTGGACCAGCTTCACCTGTTGTACACCTGTCAATAACTGAATGGTTCATTACAATTACAATTTGAATGTTGCTGTTGTCTTCTGTCCTCTCTCATAACAGAGCTTAACCCATAAAACTTTCCATATCGAGCAGGTCTAGACTGTACTCTTTATAATGTTATTTACAGAGGCCTAACAATTCCCACCATGAGCAAGCATAAAAAAATCCTTTTGTACCAGAAGCCTCGACCAGCTAATCGTGGATGACCATTTGCCACAATTGGTTGAATTGTTTTAACAGAAATTGCTGGAAACCGTCTGTAAACTGTGCAGTATTGTAGCTGTTATCAGGTATGGCTGTGCAAATGCCACTATTTAATTTTCCCTCTATATGTCTGCATCTCTACCTTATTATCCTAAATTACAATTGCAATTAAAACACTTTTAAGTGTAAAAGTTATAACAACGATAATAATGATTTTTTTTTTTCCGTGGCACTGTTCAGTTTACAAACTTATAGTTTCATCTTTTAAAATGGCTCACTAATTTTGACAGCTGGGCACTGTGTTTTTTATCAAAACAGGAAAAAATTTTGTTTTTGTTAGGGACTATTTTTAGTGGCGGATTAATACACATTCGGTGATCTAATGGTTAAACACAAAATAAATAAATAAACTTCATCATCATGAAGGTACATGTCATCCAGTGCAGCAGTGTGGATTATTGATGTGTTGGGTGGTTGAGACAGTATTTATAGTCTAGGTCAACTTATTGTTGGTGTTTTTTTTCATGCTATTTGTTGCCAAAAAATGTAGATTTTTAGATTTATAAGATAATTAAAAGGACAAAGTTATGTAGGGAACATATTATTAATAGCTGAAAAGTTTAGTTTAATACCTTATGATATATGGCAGATGAACAGAAGACATAGCTACTGACGGACTTGCAGTCTACTCACAGCCAAAACCCACAATTTGAAGGACTTTCTCTTGGTTCAGCAGGTAAAAGAAAGACTCCATTAATCTCACACATACTGTAC
Organism: Collichthys lucidus; assembly: GCA_004119915.2. Taxonomy (NCBI): domain Eukaryota; kingdom Metazoa; phylum Chordata; class Actinopteri; family Sciaenidae; genus Collichthys; species Collichthys lucidus. Next base: position 9,862,588 of record CM014091.1, on the reverse strand, counting down.
ATTGCCAGCTGCCACTCAGTCAGTCAGTAATTGTCGCTCATCAGTCAGCCAGTCAATCCCTCATTCTGTCAGCCATGTTAGCCAGCTTGTCAGCACCCAACTAGCCCATCAGCTGGTCAGTTAACCAAACAGCCGGGAGAAAAAAGAAAAACAGCCAACCAGCCAGTCAGTCAAATCAGATCTCATCATGCCGGTTAAGACTAGTTTTCCTCAAGGAAATCTGATTAAGCACGAATTTGAAAGCGAGAGAAACAGGAGGCTGCATGGACCATGTCTGGGGCATACATGCACGCATATGTGTGTGTAAGTGAATGGAGGGAGATATGTATCTATATATGTGTGTGTGTGTGTGTGTGTGTGTGTGTGTGTGTGTAGGCAGATCCTGGAGTTATTTTCTGTAATACCCCCAGTTTCATTTCAGGTTTGGTTTGGGTCCAGGTGGTTGGCTTTAATGTAGTCCAGATGGGAGACGCAGAGCAAAGAGTGGCCAGATTTTTCCAGAGTTTCGGTCGAACCAGGGCTTTGCTAATAAAAGCAGAGGAGATTTTCACAGTTCCGCAGACAAAACCTCGCATTCTAATTCTCGAGGGGGAACGGAGAGCGAGCGAGACCGCAATGTTATACTTTGTTTTTATTAAAGGGGGTGATTGACAGCTTGGAGGGAATTTTCCAGCATTAAACCAGGGGTCTTATTGGAGAGGACAGAGCAGAGAGCACAGGGACCTGGCGAAGCAAAGCAAGGCTCTGGCAAGCTGCTACTGACTGAAGGCTTGGCTTCTCTTCTTCTTTCTTACCATCGACTTCTTTCTCTCTAGTCTATCTATAACTGAGGAGAAGATTGCTGGAGTCTGTACCTGCTCCTCCTCCTCACCCCACCCTGCTCTCCACTCCATGGCTCACTCATTGATGTTTTCTGTTTTCTTGTTTTAGTTATTTCATCTTTTTCTGTTTTCCTCTTTTCTTTTTGATTTCTTGTCCTTTGCCTAATAATTGTGTCTAGGATGTTTTCACTGTGGGGAGGGTAGCACATGTTCATTTTTGGATCTGTACAAGCCTGCTTAGAGGCTAATAAAAACTCAAGTGCCTGCCGATTCACAGAGCCTGTAAAAGGATGAAACACTTGCAGCCCTGCGTGCGCGCGTACCTTCATGCATGCACCTTAGGGCGTATCTCAACCTCCATCTATCTCAATATCCATCTATCACCAGCCCAGATCACGTAAAAAAAAATTGGCATCGGTCACCCAGTGTTTCGCATAGTTGACAACTTAATGCAGGAATGGAGGAAGAGCTTAACATCACCTGCAGTTACCAGATATTCTGTTTTCTTTTGGTTGCTAATATTTCATATGTCTCCATTGATTGTCAGCTGGCGGTCACTGAGCCTGCACTTGGTTATGGTCTGGCTCTGTTTTCCACTCCTGACAGCACAGAGCTGTTATGTCAAATGTAAATCTCTTTAGCACTGTATAATATTCCACATACGTAAAATATTAATTCATTTTTCTTCAAATATGCTTTCCACTTTACAGTAGTTCAGTTTGGATTTGGATTGTGTTTTTAAAGTTCTGAGTGTGTAAATACAATTTAATTATAGTTTTTGTAACTGCTCAAATACTTAGCTGTACGTGTGCTGGGTCTGGCTCTGGTTTGGCTTAGGATCAAAATTGGTGCCCTTTGGTCTTCCCTCGCAAATGAACATATGGGACATGTCCAGATTGTACATGTGTAACTATGGCAACAGCATAGCAGCCAGTGTCAACATCACTGCTCTGAAAATTAACAGTTATGCAATTAATCATAATTTGATTAGTGCTTATTTTTCTTACATTTCCTGTTTCTTCAGGGTTTTCCTGCCAGTATGTTCATGTTAACATCATCTTTCTCTGACTTTATGCTTTGGCTGCATTTGCTCAAATCTGACTGTGTTTCCAAAAATGCATTTAAGTAATGGTTGTCCTGACATCAATTTTATAGACATACAGCGGCTTAAGCGTTTAGCGACTTCACACCTGAAAGTGATACTGACCCTCTTACGGCTGTTGGTTGCCCTTCATGTAGCACTTCACAACATTCAGAGTCGACAGCCATGCTCGCAGCTCTGTGAGGCTGTATTCGGGGGCAGCTAAACACTACTGTCAGCATGCTAACATGTGCACAATAACAACGATAACGTGCTGATTTTTGCAGGTATAATACTTACTACTTTCACCATACCTGAAATACCTCCACCTCAGCCTCCACCTGTAGGTTATGAATCTACGTTCCTCTAGGGGAGAATTAGGACCTATTGTTCTAAGGTTGGTGTTTACTTGTGAGGATTGACAGTCACCAGATATCAACACTGTTCATTGTTCATATAATTCACATATCTATTTATTCTATGTTAACTGACTGACTGTGTTACAGTATTTTTTTATTTTGTTCTAAAAGGTTCTGATGCTGAAATGATTAACAGATTACTTAATCTGTGGAAATTTAAACCAATTTATTGATTGATTGATAGTTGTTTCTTTTGTTTTAAGGGTTTGGCAAAAATGCCCAAAAATAAGAATATATTCTGTTTTTTTATTATTTTTCAATCAAAGTAAATTGACTATTTGAGTTAGAATATGCTAACTTGAGCTTTTTATAGACGAAATGATAAATCGGTTCATTTAAAAATTAACAGCCGATTACATTATGATTTAAGAAAAAAAAAACATTACTTACAGCCATAATAGATTTAACTAATAAATGGTTTATAAAATGAACCGTTTTTAAAAACAGGGCATCAGTTGTCCTTTGAATTTTTGTCGCTCGGGTCTCTTGGTCATTTTCTCTTTGCTCATAAGGGTATTTTTTCCAGACAGACATTAATACTGAGTCTAGACAGTCGCTGTGAGCTACCAGTGAGAATTCAACTTTAAAAAGGGGAAAACCAGAGGAATAACAATGGAGGAGCACAATGGGGAAACAATCATTGGCTCTAGTCAAGAACATCAGCTTTCATTACCTGGCCAGATCACCCTCAACCACAAACTTGAGTGCAGGAAGAGATTCCTGTCAAGTGGAGCTGAAGATAAACTACTGGTCTTCTTACATGCAGGACGTGTCAGGAGACAAAAAAATTATGCAAGGATTATAACATTTCAGATGATGAGAAATTCTGGTGTTTTGCTAAGCCATAACGGTGTTTCTCCTCAGCTTCAAGTGCTTTCCAGTCAAGGGTTTCTGTGATTGTGTTGGATCAGGTGACTGAATGCAATTGATGATCACAAGCATGATGAGCTCTTGGTGATCTTACAGGAATAAACACCCACATGGATACACAACTGGAGCCTGCAGCGTTACTATTTAGTCTCACACACATGCACACAGTCATATACAATCATAGAGGCTTCCATGGTGGTATGCTCATGAGCAGGAAATGTCTTTTTAACAACCAATTAAAGGTGAGCCAGGCTGCTAGCTTACAAGAGGAATGTTTACACAGAGGGAAGAGGGGGAGAAAGATTCATCGTGGGGGAGAGAAGGGAGAGATAGAAAGAAAGGAAGAAAGAAAGAAAGAGGAGGTCGGAAGAAAGCTGGAGAGCTGAACGAGGTAGAGTCCAGGATTTGGCACTTTCACAGGTGTGCACAACAGGGGGTTGTGAAGGAAGACGTTTGTGTACATTTGTATGTATGTGTGTGTGTGTGTGTCAGAGTGTGTGCATGAGTGTGTGGAGCTGCCAAACTGGCCACCTGTCTTTCCCTCGTTGTAGTTTTAGTGTTTCCTTTCATCCGGCCCTCAGCAGCACAGCTCCCACTTGGAGCAGTTAGCCTCCTGCCGTGTGTGTGTGTGTCTATGTGTGTGTGTGTGTGTGTTTGTGTAGCTCAGTTCCCAGTTGGGTTAGAAAGACTAATGTTCCTAAAGGTGCATTTCGCTCTTTCCTCCACGTTTTTATATCTTTGTTCTTTATGTTTTATTGAGACAGTTCGAGTGGAGGCAGGAAGTTGGCCAACAGGCCTACAGAGCAGGAGAGGACACCAGAGGAAACTTCTGCTCCAATGTCAACAGGAGGTCATGCTTCAGGAAAAGCACTGCTACCTATCCATCTTTAATTAATAGACCTTATTCAGCTGGGTAACATCTAAGCGCAAAAACATGGATGAGTTGGAAAAAAAACAGGAAGTGCTCCTGTCTCCTCCACTGATTCTGATGTTATGACAGTTGAAAAATTAAGAAATAACTCCTTTATGCTTTGGAGAGTAAGTCTAGGAGCCGGTCCAGACTTATTTGTAAGAACTGTGGTGGTTACTGAAAACAAACTTGATCTGAGAATTTAAAGCTTCACATTTGGTTTCCTTCTGTCCAGCTACTGGATTTATATTGGAGGATGTATCCCATGAAGCCAAGCAGGCCAGGGGTAAACATGTTCCGCAGTTAAAGCTGCACAAACTGTAATTTTTATATAAACTATATCTCAAATGACTATGTAATGTAAAAGTCAATCGCTGGTAGTGAGGAACCCACATGGAGAACTCTGCAGTTTACCTCATTGTTTTGGTTTTATGGTTTGCTGTTGATCCCTTCTCCCCACTCTTGTAACATAAGTTTAAGCCATAGTAGATATTATCCCTAAAAAACGTTGTGAAAAAGTTACGACTGCACACAACGTGCTCAGCACCAAACAGCAGGCGGACACAGTTGGCGACTAGCTGGTAAACAGAGTGGAGCTTTGCAAACTGATGAGCCAGATATGAAGTTGGTGGAGACAAAACTGAGTTCACCTAATGACTTTAGAAGGTCTGTCAATGCTGTGTTTACGGCATAGGCTGTATAAAACATGGACATAATATCCGTGATGTCATCCATAGGTATTTGAAGTTAACAACATGACTACCAACCTGTCAATCACAGTGGCCACACTCCTGATTATGCGTGACTTAAAGTCTAAATATAATTTAAACAGATGAGTCCTATAAAAAAAATCACGATTAGTACAGTTGTCATTAATGCCACCTGGCTGCATGATGGGCAACATGTGTCTAACTGGCAATTATTTATTTTGCACTGTATTTAGGCAGCCAGTGCTTCACTCAACACTGACCACTAACCACAACAACGTCTTGTAACTCTTCCTCTTCATTAACCTTAATGCCATTATTTTGAGGGACTGAGTGAAATAATTTAGAGACACAATTTTTTATATACTACACTTAATTTATTTCTACTAGTTTTAAATCCAGTCTTAAAGAAACATTCTGTATCTTTTCTACTATGAAATAACACATTTTGAATCATTTTAATGCTTTGCACTTACTTGTAATCAGGTGAATGGTGTCTTTCTCTATAACTTTGTGCTGCAGGTACGATCACCTACGAGAAGTACGTAACGCTTTACGGCACTAAGTCACACACCACCTACTTCACTGATTTCGACGAAACTGGATTTAAATGTTTTCTGGTTTTCCCTCTGATGTCTTCCAGCTGCATCGCATCAGCTCCCTGTGATTTACAGTTTCCTGATGGACAGTGAACTGCTGCAAACTGTAGCTGCTGTTAGCAAATGTTAGCTCAGTTTGTTAACCAGGCTGCTTGGATTGTGAGCTCAGCACCGGGGAGTGTTAGTGTTTGTTGCAAGAGGTTTTTTAGCTCCAGGTTCAGGGACGTCTCTCTGTCTGCATTTGTCCGCACCCCGGAGCTGTGATGTGATGAAACCAGGCACAGCAGCCTCTATGGACACAATGACAATGTTGAAAAGACAAAAGAGGGTGTTGACAAAGGAAGCTAAGAAGAGAAGAGGACGGCGAGTAAGCAAGAAGTCGTTGGCAAGACACTTGATGAAATAAAAGGCTGAAAGACAGACGGCGAGCTGGGCTTCTTGCTGTCGGACTAGTAAGTAACATTAGCTGGCTGCTATGTCTTGTGTTGTTGTACTTGCTTGATGTTCGGCTTTTAGCAAAGTTGCTAGATATTGATCATAAAAAATATCATTATAACAATATACACTGCTCATATTTACAATGAAACCGCAAAAATACCAATTTCTAGGTATTGTTATTTAAATCAATCAATTAATGAAATTTGCAATCAGACATCCTGATGCTACGCTCCGTATTCTCCATTTGCATTATATTGACAGGACGCTCAATGTGTAGAGTGACAGATGGAGTAAAGATAGGAAACAGAGAAGATGACCTGCAGCGCACAACAAGTTTGCAAAAAAGTTGCAGTGAAAAATCTGAATCTGTATTATTATCTCCACGTGCCTCAACCCTGCTGAGGCTCACATGTAGAACAGGAAAATCAATTTGCGGAATAATTACTGCTATTGTGGAGCTCACCAGAGACCATAAACCATTTATGTGATCCTGTTTTCTTTTCATAAGTGATTAAAATAAATCACAAGTTTGTGTCTTCTGTATTTAGGCTTTCAATACCTTCTGCCAGTTTTCAATTATATCCCAAATATGTTTCATTCGCCTAAATCGTCTTCAGGCTACATCCGCCAGCTCCTCTGGCACCAGAACCACTCTACAAATGCCAGGACACAAGCTGCTTTTTATTTCTTCGGCTATCAGTGTCTACATGCCAGATTTCCATGGGGGCATCTTCGTCAGACACCATTATATTGATAATAAGAGCCAGTCCATCGTCCAACCTCCGGTTCACCTTGGTCCAAAACCGCCCACTTAAATCCACCACAGCAGTCTGCCCTCTCAGCTGATCTGTTTTCATCAATGTAAAATACAGAGATCATTAGACAACTAAGCTATATCACAGATCCTCCTGCTTAGCACGACTGTGCGCGCATGTGAGTGTGTGACTGCACACGCATGCATACGTCCATTTATTTGCGCATATGTAAGTTCATCGGCATATGAGTGTGTAAATGGTCATCTGTGTGTGTGTTAAATTGTACGTGTGTAGGCGTTGGGGGGAACCTGATCTGGTCTGTGTGGGAGGAACCAGTTCCTTTTTCCCCCCTCTCTGCTGCTCAGACAGACGGCCTGCTAGAGAGATCAGACTCTCAGACTAACTGGACCAGAAGTCATTAGGACGCACTAGACACACAGCGCTTTTTTTTTTTTTTTTTCAAAGCTTTTGCTTCCTTTTAAAAAACCCTCAGCAGTAAGATTATCTACGTCTCATCGGCTCATAATAGAACTAAGATCTTTTAAACAAGACGCAGGGCGCTTTTCAAACCTTTGTCTCAGGAACCAGCGAGCAGCAGGGACCACTTACGGTGAAACTGTGCCCTGAGATTTAGTCTTTTGTTTCCCTGTGTTAAGTTTGGGGAGGAAAAACCTGCTCTGGCACTTCAGTTTAACGGGCATTTCAAGCATAACATGCCAGAAGTGCATTTTGTCTTTTGTATAAGTGATTCTCCAGATAGGATGATACAACTATCTTTAGTTTGTTTCTTCATCTGCAGGCCTATATTTTCAGCCTTTCTCTGGTCCCAAATCTAAATCTACACCTTAGTCCCCCTTCATCACCTTTGTGAGTTATTTCATTAAAACGAGTGTCCTTTACATGACATCACTCCAAGGAAAATCCAGACACATTAACTCTAACGCCGACTGTGTTCTGTACTGTTAATAGTTTTGGGGTGTTTGTGAGATTACACACGCAATAAATCAGCTTTGATTTTCAGGGCAGCTTCCACTAAAAACTGTGTTTTGGCAGCGCGACCAAGTGACGTTTGGATTTTTGTTAGTTGTTTTTCTTCACCAGGCACTTGTCACATTGTTGGAAAAAGCTCCATAATTGGCAACTCACTCGCAGAAACAGCTTGTTAGCATTGTTAAAAAATAATTTGGAAACACCAAACCGGTGCAGCACAGGGGTTAGTCTCCATTAAAAGAACGGCTCATTTACATTTTGCTTAATGGTGGAAAATGGCTTCAGAAATACTGCTGTAATGTGGTTTTGAAAACTAGGACAACTTAGACTTGGTAAAGACTATTAATACATCTTAACGCTCCAAAGTCATTTGTGAATTAGAGCCTATAATAACCTTGTGGAGAATCCTAGAAAAGCAATAGCATCTCTCTCACATCAGCCATGTGGTGCAACATTTTCAGGTAGCAACTGTATTTATTTTTCTGCAGAACGAGAAAGAAAAACATTTGCGGTCGGTGTGGGAGGTACGGGTATGGTAGGCAGAGAGAGAGAGAGAGAAGCAAGGTTTATGAGAAATGTGACAATTTTAAAAAGGAAGGGGCAACATTCCACATCGCTAATGCCCTGATCATTTTCCATAAAGGCGATGGACAGATTTGGAGAAAAACAGAGTGGAGAGAAGTTGGAAGAGAGGGACAGAGTGATGGAAGAATGGAAAAGGTTTAAATAGATAGATAGATAGATAGATAGATAGATAGATAGATAGATAGATAGATAGATAGATAGATAGATAGAAAAATGAGGTAAAGAGAGGGTAAGTAGTGCGTGGCTAAACACGCTGGAAAGCCATCACCAACCAGACTCTGGCCAGTGGCACTCTGGGGAAAAGAGAGGAAGAGCAGAGGAGGAGAAGAGAGAAAGAGCATGTGGAAAGGTAAAGAAAAGGACAGCGAGGGGACACAGGCAGATGTCCAAGCGGCCATACCTGCAGATTCAATTCTGCTCTTTCTTTTTTTTCATCCCTCCCTCCTTCTCTCCTCTACTCGCCTTTCCTCTGCTCCTCAAATCCCCCTCTTGTCCGCCTCATCTTCAAACCCTCTGTCTCTGTCCGCTCTGATCTTGGTGCCCCAGAAGAGAAGAAAGAGTGTACGAGAGGGAGAAAAGACGGAGAGAGACAGCCAAAGGTAAAACTAGGAATTAGGTTGATGTGAGCTACAGGTGTAGCCACTGTACTGCTCTTTTTTTTGAGGAGGAATTTATTTAAAACTTTCAAAATGATCTCTCCCCGAGCAGCTTGAATGAGCAAAAGTATGATAAAACCACCATTTAGTATTAAAATGTCTCTACGGCGCAGGATTGTTTCACAGTGGAAACTTTTATAATGTTTATTGGTTGGAACTGGGGAGGATTTGAGAATACAATAGACCCAAAATACCACCAACAGAAAAATGAACTCCCAGATATACAAACAATTTATTGGTCATCTTGAGTTATTTTCCAGCATTACGACATTTTCAGAACTGATTATTAAACATAACCAATACCACAAAAGTTCCAGCATGTTTTCTGTGATGCCATAAATTGTGTCAATAGCCAATGTTATGCACCTTCATACCTTTTATCATTTGTCACGAATGTCAATGCCGGTTAAATAACATAGTTTCATTATATAATGTTATGTCACATAAATATACATTTATATTTCAGTTTAATAACACACAGCTTTTGATGAATACAACTTTTGTCTTTCATAAGTTCTGTGTGTTTTTCAATCATGTGCCATAAGTTCCTTAGACTCTGAGCAAAGAGTCACTGAGTCTTTGAACAATACAGTAAAAAGTCTCTTATAAGTGTTGTTGAAAGGTTCTTCATGGTCTTGATAATCATGTGAAAGGCCTTTAAAAGTACTGTTCACCTTTTCAGAAGTGTCTCCAACATATTTGAAAACACCCTAAAAAGTAAAAAAAAGTTCTTGTAAAGCAATATAAAAAGTAAAAAAAGAAGAAGAAAGGTTTGATAAAGTTCCATGAAAAGTCCTGGAAGTGCTAAAGAAGTCCTTCGAAGGTCTTTGAAATGCATCGCAAGTCTGATGAGTCTTCAAGTCGCAGCAATTGTAAAATCACTGAAAGCCCCATCAAAGTGACGAGCGTCTTATCCGCGTGGTTTGTGTCCTCATTGTTAACTTCGGATGGCCGTCTTCCTGTCTCTGTCTTTGTTCTGCAGGTGAGAGAAACAACATCTCTTATCATCGAGGAGCCAACACAAATTCAAGGCAACAGTGCGGCTTAGCTTAGCATTAAGGCTAGAAGCAGCAGCTAACGGCACGCATGTGAAACAACAACAAAACAATTTTACACCGCCCGGTTTTTGACAAATATAATATTAGTGAGTTTTAAAATTGCTGTTAGAAAGATTTTGTTACTTTTAGATAGAGACAAACAAGATTTTTCCTCCTGTTTTCATGCTATGCTAAACTAGCTTGCTACAAGCAAATGATTAAGTGTATTTCTTATCAACAATTATAGGATTGATTGGGTCAAAGAAAAGAAGATGCTAATGATATTTGAGATTTAGTTTAGTCTTTAGAGTGGTACAGTTTGGGACAGTATTTTCCACTCCGTACTCAAATATTTAAATATGCTCAACAGGTGAATAACACTGCTGACTTTAATGTAAAACCTTCATTGCCGTGTCCTGAAATGTGACTCTAGGAAAATGTACTCCATGTTGTGTAAATGGATACTGTTTTCCTGCAAACACAGTACATTTGTGGCTTCATGCAGTTTTGATTCCACCAGGGTTGAAATAATTAACCTTGACTACATGCAGTAAACTCACACAAACACTTTCTGCACAGTAGCATACATGCTGTGCATTAGTTGTGGTAGCGGTAGCTAACTTTATTATAGGCCGGATAGTGACATCATGAGCTGATGTATGACAGCCATGCATGATGATATGCTTCTCATTTATCTGTGGTATCAGAACAGAGAAGCCTTGATTTCCTGGCTGGTGAAGAGACTTTCTCTATCTGGCCAGGAAAATAACATCACATTTTCCCTCCTCACCTAACCTCTGCTCTGCTTGCTTCTCAGGCCATCTACCACTCACTTTCCAAGCTACAGTCAAGGGATTTTATCAAACACACCATAGACTGATATGCAACACGTCATCCCTGCCTTAATAATTACTTTTCAGGACTGACGTGTGAGGTGTGAAAAAAATGATCTGAGGCTGTTGTAACCTAAATTTGTGGTCGTTTTGCATGAAAACAGGCAAACTTGATTTTATATGGTAGCAAAGGTGTGAGGTGAAAGTTCTCTTAGAGTGTAGGTCAACTCTTCTGCACTCATGTCCTCTGCTGACTTTTTTTTCCCCCGCTAATATCGTCTCATCTAACCCTCCCGCCACCCCCTCGCCTTCCCCAACACCTGTTACACATTTCCTCTCAGACCGCGCACAAAGTGTAGGTGATTGGAAAAATCCGTTTGACTGACATCAACAAAGGTGGGTAGGTGTTTGGAAGAGTATCAGGCAGTAATAAAGGAGTGAGATCATATGATTTGGAGAGGAATCGGTCCTCCCACTGATTGAGGTGTTAGGAGATACAGGAGTTATTATTGTCAATACTTCCTCCAGCTGGACTGAAAGCAGTGGATGATTTTTAGATTGTTATTATCTAGAGATGAACGATTACCATTATGTTCTTGGCTGTATACAAGTTTCTTTTCGCTAATGTTTATGACCAGCTACTTGTTATGAAGATTGGTGGTGTGTTTTTCTTATTTCCAGGCATGTTTCCTGGGTGGCAAATGTAGACGATGTAGCCATCTGTTGAGATATGTCTACAGTACAGTATACAGTTAGAGTAGCAGTGATATTTCTGAAACAAAAACATCAACAATGTTACTGATTTTAGTTTTATCTACTCTATTTTCCCCCAGTGAAATGTATAATTATACAGTAAAAGAACTATCAGGTTAGTTGACTCAATAGACTAGAATTCATTGCAACCACAAGACTTACTATTTGGATTTATTTCCTTATTAATTACTTTGGAAAATCAGAAATCAGAAACACTGTCCACTATGTAATGTGTTGACCATCTGTCTCTAATAGATCATCATTTTTAATATCAGATTTAATTTAAGAGAAACGTCCTGGCTCCAGCTTTACATTTAAGTGTACCAAGTAGCAAAATGTTGATGCTGAACTTGTGCAGTGACAATTTTTATTAGTTTTTCTTTAATATCCGGCCTTGCAATACAATATATGCTCATAGCCACTGAAGCGTTTTATAGTTATGTTTAGGGACTCACATTACATGATTAAAGAGAAAGATGGTGGTCTCAGTTAAATACTAAAAAAGCCAAGTGACTTAAGGTTTACTTTATTAACATTTAAACAAAACCACAACCACCACCTTCTCTAACTTTATGTCCTTTATTGCCCAAATCTTACCACATGCAGGACTCGGGCCACAAATCCTTGTCTGTGAGGTCCAGGTCCTGCACTTTGACACCCATCCTTCCACCCTGACCATTCAAATTCAAAGATGCCCAAAACTATTGCACCTTTCATTGGAGGAAAGAGTGCCACCTAGGCAACAGTTACTGTATATTAGTTTTTAATAATTGGAATTACATACAATTTCTAGGGGTCATAGTGTAGTCAAATGAGTACACTATGTGCAATATTAGAATATAAGAAGTGAACAATCAATAAACCACAAATCATTTAAAGCCTAAATGACCTGAAAAATGTCTTAAATATGTTTTTAATTTTGCCATTACACACAGACCACATGGAATGATCTCTATGAGTTGTGAATAAGTTTCACACTGCCTGGAAAACTTTTGGCCTCACTCAGGCCTTGCTGTTATTGTGCCTTGCTCCAAACACAAACTATAAAACTGAGACATGTGCAGCCACGATCTCTGGTGTTTGTTGGAAGGCACCGTGGAAAATTGTATGTATTTATCAGTGGAAATAAAAGTACTTGAAGTAGGTTAGAGAAAGTGGGTACATGACAATTAGATGATTTACTAAATTACATCCAGTTACCATGAAATCACTCCGAATCAGAGCCTGCCTCGCTGTGAGTGCTCAGCTGTAGTTTGGGAAGCACAGCTGTAGCTGGTGAAGGCGGTTCAGCTGGAGTGTAAGCTGGTGCAGTCAAAACAGGAGGATGGGGGCTTTAGACTGGCCTGGTAGTCAAAACAATCTCCTGAAGACTAATAGGGCATGGTCGGATGACATCTCTGCTCTCTCTCTCTTTCGTTCTCCAAACACCCACCCACACACACACACACACACACACACATACACACACAGACAGACATACCACTGACATCCCGGGAGGGTGATTTGTCCAACACTAATATGATTACCTGATGATGTTTATGTTAGATACGATATGATGATATTACCACGCTGGAACAATATTTTTGTTTAATCAAGGTGAAAGGAGCCTGTGTTAGCTTCAGTGTAAAGATGGCAAACACTCTAAACAGCATCTTATCATCTCCACAAATTCAAAAACTTTAATATTGTTTTCCGAAACTCGATCCGGGCTGTTCCTTTACCTATAAATGTGGATTTTCCATGCACTCTGTCTTTCTCTCTCGCTCTCTCTTTTTTTTTCCTGTGTTAAGCTGGTCTGTCAAATATAAACATCTAATTTAGTTTCTGGCTGCATGAAGAGAGGAATGACTGGTTGGAAAAAATAATTCCACTTGGGTACTGGCCCGACAATCGTATAAGGAGATTGGTATTCAACCATGAAATGAAAACTGGTAATATCCCTTTAGTTTGTCCAGTGAAAATATGTGAATATGCGTCAGTTCCCTCGAGTAATAGAAGCTGTAATTACCCTCATAAATGATCATCGATTAGAAGATTACAGACATACATTAAAGTAGTGCAATAAATAACACATCAGACTTTTAAATTAAGCTAACTAACACACCAAATAAGCCGCAGTCTGCCATTATGTGGCTTGGATACCTCAGACATGTACTTCATGTTCACTGTGGTTTGCTAATAAGCATCCTGATGGCTTCTGAAAAACACTTGATTTATCTTAGATTGCCTAATCAGATGTAATTCGCACCAACCGGCCACACATGCATTTAACTACTCCCACATTTTCATAATCTGTCATGATGACTCCAGAACAAGCTTCATTTTGATGACTTCATTCTGCTGAGTTACAACTATCACTTTATCATCATCTGTTAAGATGTGCGCTCTGCGACAGCCAATATGTCATTAGCTTCAGTAGATATTGTTTTAAGTAAATGCACAATTTAAACTGCCAATTTCTGCCTTTCTCCGTGTCGTACATTTCTTTTAGATTTGCTCTCTGCTCTGGATTGGTTTCCTGTAGTTTTGTTTTAATTTGCTCCGTGAGCAACCCTTTCCCTGAAGGCCAAATGACAACAGAATGATAGTTTTGCTAATAGATTTTGTTAGTTATCTGACCCGACTTCTTCTGTTGGCGTTAAATTAGGGTTTAACTGCTTCCATCTGTGCTGAAAATATACAGACAGGTCCATGCATGAAAGCACACGTCATACACAGAGCCAGGCTCACACACACACACACACACACACACACACACACACACACACACACACACAGACATATACACAGACATACACCGAACGTGGGCACGAATATATTTTAAAATTGCCTGCAGTATATTAGCTACCTTCGATGCACCTCATTAGCATAGCTTGAACTGAGGAGCAAACAGGCGAAGCTTTCGCTCATGAGGCACAAAACATTAACTCGTAGTCAACACCAGCATTATCAGTAAATGAGGGTAATTTAGTTTTCATCTATGACCTTGAAACGTCTACTTCATGCAAGTGACGTAATGCATTTTTCCAGCGAAAACAGACTAATAACCAAATGACTGTAAAAACCACAGTCATTAGTGCGCTCCTGCACATGTCTTATCCATGCATTTAAGCCCTCTTAAGGTGCACGCTTCATTTGATCTCTATAAAGGAGCAAAGTGTAGTTTCAGCACAGTCAAAAACCAACTGTCCAAACTGGAGGATAAATAGCTAAGTTGATTATCCTGCTGAGTCGTTGGCTATTTCTCAGCCTCTCTTTCTCTCTTTCTCCATCTCTGTTTCCACAACTTCCTGCAAACCATTAGTTTAGAAAGTGTTGAAAGCACAGTCGTGATCCAGAGCTCCTTAAGTGAGTAATCATATAGGAGGTTTTTTTTTTTGGGGGGGGGTGTCTAGAAAGACGCAATGAACTGCCGTCTGGCTACGAAGACTAGAAAAAATAAAAGAGAGAAATGCTTTTGATAAAAGTCTCTGAGTGTGGTGCACTGTACGCTTGTGTGTCAGTATTTCTGCTGCCTGCCTGAATGTGTCATACGTGTGGGTGTGAGTGTGTGTGTGTGTGTGAGAGCAGTGAGGGCGTTTCACAGAGAGTGGTTTCCAGGCTTCTTTAACATCACCATCAAAGCCCAACGTCAATGTGTTTCTAATAGCAGCAGCTGAATTAAACACTGGCTGTATAGGCCTCAGCAGAGGATAAATCATTTACAGAACAATTAGCTCATTTGTTGCTCCGCTCTGCACTGCCAATGACTTCCAGACATGGAGAGCCAGCCAGTGTGTGTGTGTGTGTCTGTGTGTGAGTGTGTAATGTATATCTACATGGACGTAATGTCACTCTATGTCACTCGCAACCATCTCAAAGTAACAAGCGCAGATAGATATACACTCAGACTAACTTTTCCTCTCTTTTACCCACTCACACGCGTAAACACTTTCACATTTACACACACACACAAGCACAGATAAGTCCGTCTCCAATTCCATGGTGCAGTTTTAGTGCCACTGTCTTTCCATACGCCCTGCTTTCCAACCACCCACAAAAATCATCACATATAAAACTTTTACTGCAGCTCAGACGTAATTGGAACTGTTTGTGATATTAGGAGCCGTACACATCATTTGTTAGGTGCGCTGTTTCACTAAATTTACACATCTTTCTTTTTTCTTTTTAATTTCTAGAAATTCCAAATAAATACGATTCCTTCACGTTAAATTAAATCAGGGCTGTGCCTTAAAATGCTTGTAAACTCAGCTAAACTTAACCATCTCAAAGGAGAAACTATCTATTTACAGCAACCACACTATGAGTATCATGGTAGTTATATTTTTGCCAGATTTTTTAATTTGTTTCTAAACATATAAATTCTCTTTTAATTTGTCAAATGAGCTTCTTTAAATTTTAAATATTGGAAAATGTTTGGACTTGTCATCTCCAGCATAAAAGGAAAAAGTACAGAGTGATTGCTGTTACTGGCAGGAGAATCGTCATTTCTGTTTATGTTTGCCATTGAATTGAATTGACCCTCTCCCTGTGTCAGGCCAAAAGAAATAAGCCACAGTCGAGGAGGAAGCCGTTAAAATGCTTCAAGCACTACAGCCTAAAGACAGCAAAGTAGAGAGATTAACACATTTTTAAAAAAGTTTTTGTTTTGCATGAGGGAATAGCTGAATAAACATCATCTCATCACATTCAGTAACATAACACTGATACTCATGTGCCGCCTTCACCTTCAGCACAAATAAATATGTATGTATATAACCGCTGCAGATGCTGACCTGATCCGCCACATTTCAAGGTCATTAAGGGTGACTTCTAGCAGACATCACAATGATTAAAAAAAAGCTCTAATCATGCAGGTTTCATGAGTCCAGATACCTGACAGCTGTACTGATCAGCAGAAGCAGAGCGGCCTAGCACAGGATATCCGCATCAATCAACCAGACAGCACAGGGATTTAAGCAACCCTTTGCTCACCTCAATCCTCTATCGTCAGCCCTGTACATCTCATTTACAGATGTAGCCATCAGGAGCGTCCCTTTTTTTTTTTTTCTTCTTTTTTACTGCATGTATCAAAGGCATCAGTTGGACTCCATGCTCCATGCCAAACCGCTGCTGCTCCCCCCTAATTTAAAATTTCTAAGGGTATGTGTGAAGGTTCAAGGAATATCTTTGCTTCTGATACTGAGCAGAAATGTCCCACAGTGTGCCGTTCTGTAGCTGACATCTTGATAAGGAAAAAAAAACATACAAAAGAATCGATGATATTCCCTCAATCTGAAAACTATTTGATTGAGCTCACTAAAACAATAATTTCATAATTTCACGAGGCACTATCATAAAGCTGACAGCAGATATGTTTCAAAGAAGATAGCGGCAAAGAGAACTTTTAATCATTTTTAAACTCGCTATCTTTCACACTTTCTAGATAATCAGCCTACCACATCAAGAAGATATAAAGAATAAATCGTATTTACTTCATGTGTATAAAACTAATTTGAAATTGGTCTGTATCCGTGAAAAAAGTCACACAGGCAATTAAATCACATTAGTATTCCAGTGAATATGTAATATGCAATAGCTCAGGCCTCTCTGTGCAGTAGTCATTACTAACAAGACTGTTTGTTTTGAAACAGTTATACTGTATACGTACATAATAAGAGGAAATGAGCATATACTTTTCTCACTTACACCCTCTCCCGCATTGGAAATAAGTGTAATTGAAGCGGCTGGTCTAAGCAGACCTGACAGCTGTGATGAACCTCAATGACCATAAAAACATACAAAGAGAGCACTCAGGACACAAAGTCTCAGTTTACCTTCACAATCGTTTCCTCTCTGTAATCACCAGCACTGACTATGCCCTTTAGCCCACTTAAACGCACTGTATAGCCACTTTTCCGGGGAAAATTAAATATTCTCAGGCTCTGCCAATCAGATTTAACCATTTATATCCCAGGTGTGCCTTATCCTTCTCCTCTAAGAGTACGGTGTCAAGAAATCCCATGAAAATACACAAACCCAACACTGAATTAATCCCACTGACCAAGAATTGTCTGTGTATTCAAATCCTGACATAACTTAGTCCTGTTATACAAAAACACCCCAATAAGCCACAACTTTGCACTGGCTGACGCGTTCCTTCTTTTCGATAAATGTGTATCAATCCGCCACATAAAACAGTCCACAACAATTCACTCTTTCACTTTGTGGGATGTGATAACGATGAGAACATTTTAGGATGACAATATTCTGAAATTTACAAGAAACTTTTAAACTTTTATTTATTTATTTCAACTTCATCCAAGAATCCAAGAAAGGATTATTTTATGTGATATAATAAATGAACATGAGACAAATTTACATAAATTACATTAATTTACGTAATTTAATCCTTGTTAGGACCTCCTTTTGCATAAATATTATCTAAGTTAAAAATTCTAAATTTGTCTTCTATCTCCTTCTTTGTGATTAGTGTGGATTTATTTGGGGGTAATCAAGGGTAATTAAGAGATAACACAGATTGACCTAAACAGTACACTGCATGAAAACAGTTTGTCCTGTGCACATCCTACACAACAGAGGATAGTGTGAACTGTTATGGAGCTAATGGAAAACAGCAAAATGTGTCAAAAAATCAAAGTGTCTAGGTTTGAAGGGTTTGACATGAGAATGTTTCAAAATTGTTTTCTAACCAGCATGCATTTACAGGTCAGTCATGCGTCTGCAGGAGCAAGTTGACAGCAGCAGATAGTATTACACAGCTCCTACTGACAGCTCTGACCTCCACCAGGCTGATCGATATGCGGGGAGCTGAGGGAGGGAGGAGGGGGGGGGGGGGGGGGGGGGGGGCACTTGGGGAAAGAGTTGAGGAGGAAAAAAGTGAAACAGAGTAAGGAGTGTGCGAGGGTGAAGGAGGAAGAGAGTACAAGTGAAGAAGTCAGGGAGGGAAGGCTGAAGCGAAAAGAAAAGGAGACTTTCAGATTTCAGGTTAGTTATCTTCCAGCCGAGGGTGTCTGGGTTTCAGACGCTGAGGACGTCTAGGCTTTCACTCACAACAGTTCAGAGGGGAGGCAGGAGGGAGGGGGGAGACACACACTGCTGAGACTCAGGTTATCCCCAGCTAACGGGTCTCTGGGTTTAGACACTGAGGAGGGTATTAGCTTTCACACACTGCTGGGGTAACGGGGGAGTCTGCCAGATGTCAGCTCCTTACCCATAAATCCTGCTAAATGGGCAGCGGCTAGGTTAGAAGGGGAAAGTTGAGTGGACGTCACCTCTCTCTCATCTTCCGTGCAGGCTGGTGGTGTTTGTTAAAGTCAGAACTGGAGTCATATAAATTTGATTTCAGCCAGCTGATATGAATTCTTCATTCCCTGCTATTTGTCACCAGACTGACGACTTTCTTATGCCGGGTGTGTTTTTGATTATGTCTATTTCCTGTGTTGAATCAATCAAATGTGAGCTGAACTTCACAGTGGATGTAGTTCTCCTTTTCTGTATCTCTATTAAAGATGTAGAACGACAGTGCAGGAGGAAAAACACCCACACAACATTAATCTCTGACACTAAAATTTAGAAAAATAATTTTTGGTTTGAAAAATGTTCTCAACACTGAGCAGTATGTGAGTTATATGTAGAAAATGGCTGTTTGGTGACATCCAGTCTCAGTGGAACAAAGTCATCATTACCAATCTTTGTATCTCAGGTCAGCTCCTCAGCAGTTATGATTAAAACCTCATATTCAGGCTGACGTCAATACATTCTTCAAATTATACACATGGTTTTGGATGGATTTCATGGATTCCTGGTCATAAATTTCACCCGCTGCATGGATACCCTTGTGAACTTCAAATTCATATTTTTAAAAACAGAAAGACAAAAACACCCCAGTTGGAGTTCGACTGTTTTTACGCAACGCTCGTGCACGTCTTGCCAGTGTTATGGTGAAAAAGGCTGCGTGTTGTCTGACCCACCTCTCTGCTCAGCCCTCTCTTAAGTCCTCTGACACAAAAACGCTCGCATCTATTCGCTGTGACGTCCAGTAAGTTTCGGAAAACACCTTGAACGTTCAAACCACCTGCTTGAGTAAAACTAACCCCCAACAGAACAATAATACACAGTCCTTCACCCCAAAAGAGGACTTTAAAGAGGTTCTGCTTTTAATGTCCCTCAGGGCCAATCAGGTTTATAGGCAGAGTCACTGATCTCAGGTCAGCTTTAAACACCAACGTGACCCTAAAGCACTGCACCGCTTCCCAAAAGGAAGCCTCGCTCCACAGTGATCAGCTTTTCCTTTGACTAAATATTTTTCTAATTTTAATTCTGCATAATTAATAATTCATGTTTATAGTATCTAAAAAGTAAGTAAATACATTCATAAAAGTATTTATAGTTCTTAAAATGCTGCAAATATATTTTATATATTTAATCTAAGCAGTTGATAACACTGTTTTGTTAAAGGTCTTATCATACACAGCATTTTTATTTCAGTTGATTTGTTTTGTTTTTTTTCTTGCTTGTTGCTTCACGATTTTTCGTCTGCTCACCATTTTCCTCTGGTTGCTGAGGCAGAAAGTACAGATGTGCTTTGGCTGAGCTGATTGGTCAGATCCTCGGGTGGGGGAGGAGTTAACGTGGAAGAACGGTGGCGAGGGAGCGTGGCACGGCTGTCCGTCATGAAGCCCCTCGCCCAGGAGCAAGACGTTCCCCAGATGGCTGATGTAGCTGCTGGCCAAGCGTAGCGTCTCGATCTTCGACAGCTTCCTGATCATCAAATGAGAACGACATTCATGGTATTGATTTAAACCACATTCAACAAAATGCGGCTACCCTTATTTGAAAAAAAAATATCATGCACTGAGCATATATACAGTGATTCTAGATATGTTTGGACTTCCCGCATACTCTATGACACATGTAACTCATGATTAAAGGCAGTGTTAGGTCTGTCCCAAAAACAATTCAATTGTCATTAAAGATGCCAGAGCTACATCAAAGTCTACCTATTTCTCTTCCCAGATGGAAAAATGTATTTGAGCATCAGCCACTTTGACTCATGCTGCTCTGTACCTGTCCGCAGGCTCAGTGGGGATGAGTGTGCGCAGCGCTGTGAATGCTGTGTTGACAGAATTGGTGCGATCTCTCTCCCGCGCGTTGGCTGCGGTCCTTTGGCGACCCTCTCCAGGGGGAGGGGACCCCTGGGTGCCAAGCCTCCCCATCATGGTCCCTACATCTACGCCTGAGCCCCCTATTCCTGCGCACAGCTTCCTCTTCCTGTTCACCTTGATGTGAAAGGCAGATGGCGACGAGGAGGACAGGCGGAAGGCAGCAGAGTTGGAGGAGTTGGTGGTACGCTCCTCAGAGCCCGACCCCTCGCTCCCGTTCTCATCGTCGTCTTCGGAGAGGAGGGCGATGTCGCCGTACAAGAAGCGGCCTGTGGGAGGCGCCGTGCGCAGCATGGCGAATGTCATCTTCACCGCAACAAGGCTCTGACAGCTACTGGTCAATCCTTGTGAGGTTTCCACTTGTTGAGGTTTGAAAGTTGCTTCTCGGAAGTCGCTTAGCAAATTTCAACTGTCGATGCTACTGACAAAAAGCTCCCACCCCTTGTTACTTTACCCCCAACTTCTCTTCTAAATTTGTTGAGCCAGGTGAGTCAGATGATGATGCTGAGCTAGAGTTTAAAAGATCAGCAAGTTGATCCTTAGTCAGTAGTCAAGAGCAACTGGTCCTCAGAGCTGCTGAGTCACAGGTGGCTGCAGGATCCAGGCCCCTCTTGTTTTTCTCTCTTGGTTTATACGAAAACAGTTCACATCCCAAAGGTAATTTCTTCTTTCAGTTAATCCTTGGACAAAAGTCAAATTTAAAATGGCATGTTGAAGCCAAATGGCTGTTAACTTGTCCTCTTTTTCTTCTCTTGACCTCTTTCTTGCCCCTTTGTTTCTATATTTGTCTGTTTGTCAGTCCCAATAGCACAAACTACTCCCAGTCTGTGGCAGTAGTTTCTCTCTCTTTGGTCTCTCTCCCTCTCTCAGCCTCTCTTAACGTCCTCTCTCTCTCTCTCTATTTCTCTCTCTCTCTGTCTCTCTGGCTCTTTGCTCCACGTGTGCCTGCTGTCTGAGTGTTTCCGTCTGCCTCTGGTCTTATAGCCGGTGGGAGGGCCGGAGGACTCCTCCGCTCCTCCCTCTGAGCAGTGAGGGTCCCTCGGCTGCTGTCTAGAAGCAGGCCAGAGAGACCGGAGGCAAGAGGCAAACCATCAGCGAGAGTTTGTTTTGGCTGCACACTGGTGTGTTTCAGGGGAAATCCACCCTAAATCAGAACCTGCATCACACTCATTTACTGGTTGAGTGTAGTGACCTTCGTGACCACAGAGGCCTCTCAAACAGACATTCCTATCAATATGAATACTGTATACATATTCAGTTTCTTGGACGGTGACTTAAAATGGAAATGAAACAGAGATAAAGTGTTGTCAGCTGACAAGAGCAATAAAGCCCGGATCTTAGACAGCGCAATCAAATATCAGATGTCTGAGACAAAACTTTAAAAAAAAAAAAAATTCATATTGTTGCTGAACTCTGTGAGCTCAGTTATTTAACTTTGTCAGGGGCAAAATCTAAACATAACAAAGGACTTGCTCAAATTATTTAATATGATTTCATAACCTTCTGTAATCATTTGTTTTTCTGGTTTTGACATGGATCAATTCTGCAGACAAAAGAAAAAACAAACAGTCTTCCAATTTTCCTGTTTTTCCATGCTGGGTGCCTCTTTTCTTTTTCCAGACTTATCTGACATGAGTATGAGTTTAAAAAAAAATACTTGAGAAAGCAAAAACAAAACAAATTGTGAGCACAGCTCAGTGAGGCACAGATTTGTCATAGCAGAATCAGATCCTGTGCACTCGCTTTTCTGCAGCTGTTTTGGCAGCTTCTAAGGTCACTTGTCAGCCTTTTTTTTTTGACCAGCCAGCTTCAGCAGGACACGCCCACATCTGGAAGTCAGGGTCATGTCTTTTTCAAAGTTATTGCTCCTCCTCAATTATTCTTAAAAACTAAAAAAAGAAGAAAATTAAAAATCCCTACATCTGGTTCAGAAAATCACATACGAAAAAAGAAATGAACCTGAAGCTAACACAGCCGCGATGATGTGCAGCTAGCAACTACTTTCAGCTTTCAACTCTCATAATGACTCTGTCACAATAGCTCAGTTTTAAAAAAATTTAAAAAAGTGATTGAAAGTAATTTTTCCCCTTTTTTTGTCATACATATTTTTTTAATTTTTAATATAATAAAAGAAATGCTTCTCTCTGTCTCCATCTGGTGGTTCAAAAATCCTCCAAAGTAAAAGAAAAGATGCAACAGGACGACTCCGACATGTCCAAGTCATTTCCAAGTCAAATTAAACAAGTGATGTTCTGCTCTCAGTTTGCGCTGACACTTACATGCTCAAATCATCTGTTCGGCTCACAACTCTGTCCTCCCTCGTGCACAAATCTAATTTTGCTCCTACAGATCTGTACCTGTGTGCTCTCAACGGGTGGCACTCAAATTCACATTGTGCTCTCTCGAAGCTTTTGTTTTCAATATACTTCCATTACAGAGTAGGCTACCAGCAAGAGGGAAGACTGGGACATGGATTTGCAAAAACGGATGTTTTGTTCAACCGCACTCTTGACAGCAAGAAGCTGAGAAGCTTGAGTGGTGAAGTAAGAGTTTGCCTTTCTCCCTGTGTCTTCTTTTCCTTCTCTTCAGCCTCCCCATCTGTGCTGCGTTTGCCCCTGGACAGCAGGCTGGGAGGCAGGCAGCCGCAGTGCTGGACGGTTCTGCTTGGGCTCGTGGTTGAAGCCGGGAACTGGGTTTATTCAGCCATGGAGAAGTCTTTTATCTGTGCATGCTGTGACGCTGGAGGGCCTGCAAGCACTTTGCTCACAAGGGATTCAGTATTTTGGGTGGAGTGTTTTGGTAATGAAGGGGAGGCTCAGGGGTGTGTAGTAGGGGAGCTGCTACTTTATTCACTTGTACTCCCTTTAATAATCAGTCTTCCTCTGAAAGAGAAGAAAAAAATGAGAGGAGACAGCAAAGGGAGCAGATACAGAGGAGGGAATAAAGACAAAAGTGGGAGAAAACTAATGAAAGACAGAAGTGGATGACAGAGATCTATCTCTAGCTAGCTTGCTTTCGAGATGCAGATTAGAGATGTTTTAGCAGAAAATCACATTTTACTAAGACTTTTATACAGCCTTCACCCAACTCTAATCTGCTTCTACTGCTTAAAGTCTTTGGGATTTTATTAGCCGTGATCGTGCAACTTAACTCTCATTTCCAAGGAACTGACCGACCTTTAAATTTTGTTTCCTGCTTCAACTGTGCAGTGGTTAAAGGTTGACAACCTATGTAAAACTCTACCATGAAGTCTTTAATCCTCAGTAGTACATTATTGAAAACTCTAAACCCAAACGCCATTGCTGGTATGCCTCTTTGTGTAGATTGGCAACTGTAAGCTACTGCTGAAAACTAATAGCACAATGAATAATCCGTCAGAGTTACACAATGTTACAGTCAGCATTCATCACTCTCTCTCTCTCTCTCTCTCTCTCTCTCTCTCTCTCTCTAACTCTTTCTCTCTTCCTCTGTCTATATTTCTCTCTCCTTCCCGTCTCTATCTATCTCTACCCTTCAATCAAAGTCGTAGTGTTTATGCTGCGGTAGTGAGTGTATGAAGTGAGGCCAGCGTTGGTTGCAGCGGTGGATTACAGTACATACAGGAAGTGCTTGGAGCAGTCATGATGGAGTCAAGCGGATAGGCATAGGTGGAATCAAACCACTGCCTAAATAGTGTAACAAAGAAAATAGCACAGACACAATCTGATTCTAGCCCATAAAACTCAAGATTCACAATAAATTTCCTTTAGTCTGGTGAACAACAACAGTTGCTTGTAAAAAAAAAATGTATGGACCAAAAAGTCAATGGAAACAAGCAAGAAAAAATGTCAAATTTGATAGTTTCCTCTCTCCTCCAGTTCTCCTTAGGCACATCCGGTCACTTAATATCAAGAGTGTTTGAAACCATTTTCCTGGCTGTCAACTCCGACCATCTGCCTTCATGAGATCAGTCCTCTGCAATGGCCTTTACTTTCAATCAGTTTCCTACAACTGTGCTTCACCTCAGTCAGTGATCCAGATTCAACAGCCGATATTAGCGCTGTTGTATAGTTCTGTTAGTTTTGGAAATAACAAAAAGCCTTAATGAAACTGGACCAAAAAGAACAAAATCAACCAACGAAAACAAACTTTGTCTTTCGTGAGCCAACATTGAAATGCAATCCGACAGCTCATTGCTCGTGCAAGGGAGAAAATCATGACATGTGGTACACAATGGGGTTTGGATCTCATTCCCTGTTGGGTCTGCTTCTCAGCGTGATAGTCACTCAGGTTGGGAGCGTTATTTCGAGCTACTATCTGAGCAGTCTAAAGATTATAAAATAGATCATATTTATTGTGATATATATTTCACTATATATTGACTAATCTATTTAAACTGCCTCTGTATATTTATGGCTATTTTACTGACTTTATATTTAACTATATTTCCAAACCAGCTACACTCACTGTGGTCGGTCATTACATGCATTAGCATGATCTTCCTCTGATTTGCATCTCCCAGGAGTGTGTGGCTGGTCTAACACAGTATCCATTTCTCTGTGAATTGTTGCCCGCAGGCCAGAAAACATTTGATGGGTATAATGTAGACTTATAGTCTTTTCATAATCACACGTGGCTGCATTTACCCGTGGAATGCTATATGAAAAGGAAATAGCTACATTACAGCACAGTAATGGTGACATTTACATAAAACTACATGTGTAGTGTTGACCCAAGTCCACAACACAAACTCTGCATTTTACATAATCACTTTGAATGTTCCTCAAATACAGAGCACTGCTTGTCAGTTACAGGTTATTTGAGAAACTATTCTGAAGCTTGCACTTGAACTTGCATTAAATAGAGCAAATTTAAAATGTAAAATTTAGACAGTATATCATGAGAAAGAAGCCACACAGACACACACTATTATTATTCTTGCACTGGGCGAGAATATGCATGTGCTGATGCTGAGGCTTTTTCAGCCCTTGTTGAAACTGAATGTCGACTACAAATAGTGCATTTGCATTAGAAATGAGATATTCCTATTACATGTGTCTTCAGAATTCAAATTACTGAAATGATTTTCTGGAGATTTCACAACATTCCACAACTTATTCACTGTGTTTTAGGTTGATTCTGTTTTGAAGTAGCACAGTGGGCTATTTTGATGGAGAGTGAAAGAGCAAGATATGAGGGGAAAGCTGATCTGATGATCTAAAAAAATGTGCTGTGCTATGCATTGTCAACGTCTGAACTGTGATGAATGAACAGTGGTTTGGAGCGGTTTATGATCATTGCTCAAACATGTCATTTTATCAGGCAACTTTAATACTAAGCAAGATTTTTGCCCAAAAGTGAATAAGGACACCAGGTCAAGTTGTAGGTGCCAAAGCTACTCTGTAATCAGTCCAATCCAATCATTATTTTAAAATTAGAAATGTGTAGAATTAATATTTATTAAATGGTTTAAGTACAACTTCATGCACCAAACACCATTTCATTAGCTGTTGAAAACTGGTGAGTTGAGTTGTCAGGTCAAGAAACTGAAAGAGGTTATTCATTTATTTTCTTAAAATATTTATTGTGAACATTTATCAAATCAAAATGTATGTAATAATAATTTTAGTCTCTGATTCATATTACTGAAACAAATCTGTCTTATGTGTGCACAAGTTTGCATTTGAAGAAGATAGAGCAAGTGCACACAGACACACACACACACACACACACACACACTGTCTGCATTGGCTGGCATGTTCTGACAAAAGTTAAAACTAAACCTACCTTTCTTGCCTAACAAGTTTGCCATATGAACAATACAATGACAAATTTCCTTAGTATATGGAGATAGTATAAAATATATCTTAATTCTCTACAATGCTGAATACATTTCTGCGTCATCTTGTCCGTTATCTTACCTGGAGTTGTCTCATAAACGTGTTTGCTAAGATTTGCTTCTAGTAATCCTACATTGAGCTGGTTTTATTCAGAGATAGAGGTGTGTGATGACTTGAATCCCTCCAGTATTATATCAAGAATTCTTCAATTAAACAAAGTAAGTAATATGGTTTTGATATTATTGAGTTTCAATATTTGTTATTCGAGCAGCAGTAGATTATTTCCTAGAAGTATTATATTGTTATTGTTGTATATTGATGATTTCCTATGGTTGTAAACTAATTTTTTTTAAAGTATAAAAGTGTTTAGCCTAAGTTTCAAGAGATTCAATGGTTTGTGCTACAGGGGGTCACTGCCACCATTTAAAGGTCACATATTATCCAAAAATACTTTTTTTCCCTGCAGCTTTTGAACAGAATATGTGTCCTATGGTGTATCTAGAGACCTCCAGCATATGTCAAATTTTAAATGCAGTGTCACACAGATTTTTATTTATTTTTATTAACTGACTGTGTTGGAGATAAACACAGGGCAGTTGTTGACAAAACGTTTTTAATTGATAGTGAATTGTACATTTACTGAGCAGTTCTCTTGGATTCAGGTACGTAAGGTAAACTTTTGCTTTGAACACTTCAACCAGATTCACACGATATCTTTGTACATTAATATATTAATCTTGAAATGAAATCATTAAGAGCGAGGAATGTCCCTTAGTAACTTTACACTTATTTAATGGTTATGAATTCAATATTAGACAACTATGCTATTAGCCAAACATCAAGTAGGTGCACAAGAAGAGAACACAAGACATAGCAGCCAGCTAATAGTACTTACTAACCAACCGCAAGAAGCCCAGCCCGGCGTCTATCCTTGAACATTTTATTTCACAAAGCTCCCTCCAAACAACTAAAAGTCAGTCCAAGATTGACTCTTGTTTGGCAGTCTCTCTTTTTCTCTCCTCAGCTTCCTCAATTGTCCTCTTTCCTCTTCCATCCTCGTCCTCTGCTGATCCCATTCCAGCATCACTTCCTGTCTGCATCCTCTCTCCACCCAGGGTCTGAAAATCTCCTCTTCCCAGAGGTCCAACACACTCACAGAACAGGAAGCACAGCTAACAAACTGAGCCAACATCACAGATAACAGCAGCTAGACATGACCCAGAGTTGAGGCAGAGCAGCCGGACATGTTCTACATAAAATATGATCCAGTATCAACAAAATAAGTGAAATAGTTGTGCTGTGTGACTTCTAAGCATTACACAGTTCTCCTCGGAGATCGTACCCAGATCACAAAATTACATAGTGCATTGAGAATGACAGAGACACCATTCACCTGAAGTCAGTGTAGAATCAAAAGGATTTAAAATGCCTTATTTGCCAGACAATGCAAGTTCATATAAAGTTGTTAGTATGTTGCTTATTTACACATACAGCAGAGCCACATTAGTATTTATTTATAAGGAATACAGTCTAATACTGTTCTCCACTTTATTTTTGGTCTCTAAATGCTCAGCAGGTAGTGTACAGTTTTAGCTGAAAACAGCTGTGTGCTGTGGCTGAAAACAGCACTATGAACGTGGTGAGAGTTAACCAAAACAGTTCAGATGTGGGCTGGACAGCTGAACTGAGCTGAAATTGGCTATAAAGCTCTGTAAACATGACGGCAACTATAGATTCAGGTGATGATTCTCTGTGTGTTTATCGCTACAGTCAACCCCTTAAACTGTTTTTCACATTGTCATTTGATAAAAAAATTAAGATTGCAGCTGCTTTAAAAAACGTTTCCAGCACGGGTTTGTAGGTAGGTGGGATGTTGCTGTTCATCCAAAAGATGTCACCAGTACCAGGTTTTACTCAACAATTACAAGTTGGACTCTGAAGTCTCTTTTTCTACTTCAGGAAATTTGTTCCTCTTTACGATGATGGTTGCACAGTACCGGAAAATAATAATCGCATAAGTCAATTTTTACATTGCGTGGTGTTCTCCTTTAAGGGCACAGCAGCAGCAGCAGCAGCAGAGGCGGCAGCAGCACAGTAGTAGAACACCATCTGATAGTCATTACCCCTCCCCTCGCTTTCTCCTCCTCTTCTACTCTCGCTTGATACTCTTCTCTCAGCTCAGACGTATTATTCATTAGTCTGATGAAAAACACCCACCAACTTAGCCGGGTCCAACTTTGCTCACACAAATACTAACACAAAGACACTTATACACACACACACACACACACACACCGTCCCAACCCAGCTGAACTGCTCTGGCGTGGGTCAGGGACCTGTCAAAACTCGGAAGCAGGTCTGGACCCGATATGGTACCACAGAGCAGGCGTCTAAAGGGGGAGAAAGACTCGAAGGAACTGAGCTATTTATCGTAGTCCTTGGATAGTCGTTTCTAGCCTGCGCTCAAAGTGATAGAAGGAAAGTTTCTAGACTTATTATGGTGCCACTGAGCAGACGTCTGGACAGGGTCATTACCAAAAGTATCTGTCTGCTTTTCATGGCAACAAGCACAGAAAGGACAACAGGAAGAATAATAGGAAAAGGAAGAAAAGAAGGTGGGATGGTGGAAAGCAAGAGGGAAAAGGAGACGGACGCAGTGGTTGTGAGAGACAGAGGAAGAAAAGTAGGATGGAAAGGAAGGAAATGAAAGAGGGAGGGAAAGAAGACGAAGGGGAGCGAGCTGGCGGCGGCCTGCCAACGCTCTAGACTGCATGGTGTATTGCATGGGGAAAATGGTCGGAAGTGCTCGCCCCCCCAACTTGCACCCCCACCACCACCACCAGCCCCATTTCAGCCTCATTCAGCCTCAGCTCCAGCCACACTCTACTGCGTTTCCCAAGAGAGCCAGACTCTACAGCTGGCCTTATTAAACCGAGAGAGGCAGAGAGACAGAAAAAAGACGGAGAAGGAAAGAGAGGTCACACAACTGGAAGACATCAGTTGAAACTGTGCTCGCTCGCTTTTTTTTCTCAGTTTTTTCCGTTCATATCCCGTTTTATGATAGAGTTTCTCACAAACACGCTCGCGGTGCACTGGGTTCAAACACATAGTAAAAAGCTATTGTTTGATTCGACATCCCTCGGAACGCTGTAAAACAATGAAACAAATGCTGGGAAATTAAAGACTGTGCGACTTTTATCTCGTTTGTCTGAGTGCGTCTGAAGGCTGTCGTCATACATCTGAGACCTGCTGCATGAGGGTGTCTCTTCTAGTTTGTTTGAATCTTGGAGTATTTGTGAACACACTGGGGCAATAAAAGAAACTTTGAGGGGTGGAAGTCTGTTTCCAATCCATTATGTGGTGTTCATTTTTAATTTGCTTCTTTTCTACTGCAGCTTGGCTGAGGTGCCGTTTAACTTTGAGGATTTTTTTGTTGCAGATTCTCTCTGCTTTTGAATATGCACATTCACACCTAAACTGAGTATCTTCACAAACAGCTACTGATCTGCCACACTGTGGCAACTGGAGGTGAAGTTCCATGCTCAAGGCCATTTCACCACCAGTACATATCATGCGTCAGGAAAGCCTTACTCCTGTTTGTCTGGGGGTTCAAATTGGCTTGCAGTTACACTTGCAGTGAAAACACAGCAGTTTTCTGTCTTGTTTTGTATTTGTAGCTAGGTTCTTTAAATGAGCAGCATCTGGGATTTATTGGCTGTGTAGTTGCTGATTGCAGCTCCCTCACCTCACCCTCTTCTTCATAGTGTGAAAAAATAAGCGATGGTGGCTGCAAAAGGCACGAAATAACGAGAAAAGCCCATTCTACAGCCAGTTTGTCCATTGTATCCATGACGTCACCTGTAGGTTTCTCAAGAGTCGTTTTGAAGCTCACAGTTTGGTAGCTTTGGCCTCTGCCATGTTGGCAGTACTGCCTCTTCCGCCTCCCAGCTTATTCCAAAAATATGCAAAGATGTGGATCATCGGTGGACCTGAGGTGAGCTGAATGATGCCTGGGTGCTCAAACATGCCATCTGTAACGACACCCACCTGTCAGTCAAAGCATCCACGCTGTTAACTATGCATAACTTTAAGCCTTAATATAATTTGAACAGGTGAGCTAGATAGAAATTCAGACTCAGTACGTTTGTCATGAACAGGGAAATAAGCTATAGAGACAAAAACAGAGACTGACTCATTCTATAGCCAGCCTCAACTGGCCATTTAGGGGACTTTAGTCACAGGCTGTGTCCGAAATCACTCCCTAACCACTATATAGTGACCACGCCATTTTGTAGCGGTGTCCGTTTAGTTGTTTAGAATGTTTAGTGTCCACTATATAGTGCACTGCATGTATCCCATAATTTACCGTGAAATGTAGTGAACATCCGATGGTCACTAACCAAAGCAAGGTATCCCATCATGCATTGCCAGAAGTTCTCTGCGCACGGAAAGGAACATAAATGTGGCAGATGGACGGGAGTCAGCAGGGGGTGTAGTTTGACGGAGGATAGTATATATATAGTATATTGAATTAATTAAAGAAAATGATTTCTACTCTAATTAAAAAGGCGCTAAAAAGTAGGCTATCACTCACAATTTGATGACGTCTTGCTAGTCTTCTCCTTTCTCTCTCTCTCGCTATTCTAGTTCTGCTCCTGATCATCAATAATTGAATTATTGATAAAACACAAACAGCTAGACTGACAGTAGACGGCGTTTCTATAGTGCTACAGGAGTTTTCTAGAATAACAGTGTGTGAGGAGCAACAGTCACGAGGCGAGTTTATTCCATTGTTTATTTTATTACACATTTCAAAACAAGGCAATTTAAATGGCTTTCTACATTAATTTAAAAAAAGTGTAAAACAAACAGCATATAATTAAACATTCCAGTAGATTACACTGTAACTTTCTGTTACTAAAGAGCCAAGAGAATAAAATATAAAAATATGCAAATATAGAAAACAAAACACGAAAATAAAACATACAGGACAGTAATCAAAAGACTGTAATTTAATAAAAATGCAGTAGTAAATGGACAAGTATTATGTGAGACGACATTAATGTGGTACGTTTTAATTGTGCGACAGCAATGACGTAATTACTGGCGCTAAGAGAAGTGTCCGAAAGTGTCCGCACATTTCTTCTGTTAAGCTCACTATATAGTCCACTACATTTATTTCCCTATGTACGGAGTAGGGAATGAGTGATTTCGGACACAGCCACAGTCACAGAGATTGCTGCTTGCTTGGAAGAAGACCCATAGTGTCTGTAGATATTAAAGGCTTATTCTAATGTAACGAAAACAAATCACAGGTGATTATACACTAATAAACACATAGTTATGCATTCAGCTTCTACTGTATTCTGTCAATAGAGTTTCCTAAATCTCACACACTGGACCTTTAAGTGTACAAATGTAATCATGAATGATGGTACAATGAACGTAGGCTCGGTAGCTACACCATAACACCTCAATGTTCAAATATAAATCATTGCACATGGTCAGCTTCTATAGATATCTAAGCCTGAATTGATGATAAATCTGTATTCAGTTTAATGCTGTATCTCATGTAAGTTAATTACGTGCCAAGTGTATTACATAGCCAAAGCGCTCTCCACACTCTGTTACTCTCAGTATTTTATTCCAGTGTAGGTGAAAGGTCTGGTTCATGTCAGTAGATATAAAACAGAAGACACCATTCAGTTTTCTGCAGCCAATCAGACCCTGAGCTACACTTAAAATTCTCCTCTCGTGAATATTAGGCCTCCGTTTCCTGTTGAATGAATGTTGGACAGAAAATAAATGGCGAGACTTAACAAAGGTATAGGAAGTTGACCAAGAGCCAGTTTGGAAGAACTGCTGGTCACCTGTGAGATATTCGCTTTGTTGCAATATAAACAAGTTTGAAAGTTCTCTATAGACATTAACATGAGCCACGTCGTCAAGGGAAACCGTTAAAGGCTTTCTTACACAACTAAATCAGTTCAATACAGACAGCTGCAGCTGGCTTGCAGTTCATTCATGATGTGGAGTAACTGATATTAAAAAATCTGAACTGTGATTACTCGGCTCGAAAAAGGCTTCTCCAATCAGAGCGGATGCAGCCTCCTTTTTACTCGCTCTGAGTTATTGACGACATAAAAGCAGCTCCCTAGACTCTGCCGTTAAAGACTCTGGCCAGTAGCAGCTCTACGTCTTCTGGGACAGAGGAGTGGTGGAGCGGTAGCAGACTAAAAGAGAAATCGGCTGTAATGTCATTGGCACTAATGAGGTGGGAGGAACAAGTTTGACCACCTGACTCACTCACCTCTCACTCTGTATTTTTAACTTTCCAGTGGCTTTCTCACCCACTTTTTCTTCTTCTCTTCATCTGCCACCATCTCTGCCTACCGCTCGTGTGAGGGGGGTGAGCTTAGCCAGGCTGTCCTGCTCTGTTGTACCTTGGCTGCAATCATTTGCAGAGCTGTACTTGAATGTACTTCACAGTCTAAACCTATAACCAACGATCTGGTCTCCTTGAGAAACAAATAACTTATGTTAACAGGATCAGTCATGATAAATGGATATTATCTGAAAGGTAACAATAAATAAAATGGTTCACACTATGGTTTTCCAAACCCTTAAGGCCCTGGTTGGCTCCACTACGTTCCATGGTGTAATGACTGGCTGCCTCAGATGCCAGGGAGCTCACATCACTAAGAGAAAGAGAGGGGGGAAACAAAAAGGGGGGGAGCACAGAGAGTGACAGAGGTAGACATGGGTGGGAGGTGGTAAAGAGCCCGCTGGAAGAAACTTGCCACCAAGTCTGAAAAACTACAAGACGTTATAACAATTGGAATTTAAAAAGAAAGATACTAACAGACAATATGAAGAAAAATAGATAGTTTCATGTATGAACAAAGAAAGGTAGAGTACCTGTATGTGTTATACATGATGTTTAATTTATTTTTATTTGCTGGGTGATGTTATATTGTAACTTCAGTTAGTGCTTCCATGTCTTTCTCAGTTGGTTATAGTGCCTGGACATGGAAAGGGCTTGGGGCGATTTGGGAAAATCCGAAGGATGTGACGCACTCCTGACTGTCTTCCAATAACATCAACAAACAATGGCAGCTACTACAACACACAGTCCAAGACCAAGCCCAAAGTCAGGGCGAACACTACTGTAAAGCATGAGACATGTACTGTGGTTTCAACTGCTTTGTGGATGTGGATGAATCACTTACTAGCCAATGTAGCAAAATGCTGTCATGGGTGGATAGCAACAGCGAATTCATCCAGATTCAAGTGTGAACAACAGGGTACTAACTTAATGGCCATGTGTCATGAACATGTTTTCTGAATGAAATTAGTGCAGGTATCTTAGCTTAGCATAAAGTCTGGACACAGTTAGCTACAGCTAGGGGAACAGCTACCTGTGTGTCCAAAGACAACAAAATCAGCCTCTACGGCACACTAATTAACATGTTATATCTTGTTTGTTTAATCGGTACAAAATCAAATAGGGATTGTGTGATTTCTTTGTCCATAGCAGTGATTTCCAATGGAGACATCACACATGAGGCAACACCTTCAAGGCTCCACGTGTAGCAGTTTTTTGACTGTATAAATATGTAGTAGTGGCATTATTTGCTGACTGAGTAAATATACTCACCAATTACATAACTAGCTAAATATTTGAGTCAACACTGACAGATTTCCAGTTGACTGGTTTTCAGACTTCCTTTTTAAATGTCCAAAAGTGGGCAGAATGGGAAAGCTGAAGTGAAGGTGTAATGAAAATAAATATTAAAGTGCAAAAGCAGTTTTATTGTCAGGTCAAGTCCAAACATTTCATACTTCATACCGCACTTTATGACTGTACTACTGTGCAGTGAAGCGACATTCACAGAGCAGACCTTGAAGAGTGAAAAACAATCCTTCTTTAAAAGTATCGCTTCAATTATTGGGCGGTAGGCGGTGAGGAGGCGCTTTTTGGTTGTCCTCCAGCATGTCAAAGGTCAGAGTCACATACAGAGTTACAACTTGAGCTGATACTGAAGGGATCTTTTTTGTCTTGCTTATTTAACCACATAATATAGCACTACATCTACAGTATATTTCACAGGAGAGCACAGCCTTTTAATTATCAATTCTTGCACTGCGTATACATTTTATTGTATTTAAAAAGAAAAGAGAGACACCGCAGGAGGCGTGAGAGTAACGTATCAGTATGTCGAGAGTGGAAGAAGTGAGGAGAAGAGTTCATTTGATGAACTTGTTAAGGGAAGCTGAGGGTTGAAGTGAAAGATGTGTGAAGTCAAACCTTTGTGTTAAGTGTGTGTGTGTGTGTGCGTGTGTGTGTGTGTGTGTATGTGTGTGTTTGATGTTACAGTCTTATAAAGCAGCAGCTGGAGAGGGCCGTCCCATGAGAACCACCGCAGCCAGCTAGTAAACCACACACACACACACACACACACACACACACACACACACACACACACACACACACACACACACATACACACATATACACACATATACACACACACACACACACACACACACACACACACACACACACACACACACACACACGCACACATATGCAGTCTTTAATAAAGCTATTGCTTGGGAAACAGACCAGACCCAGGCCAATCTGAGGCTCTTTTAAGGCGACAGTGACACGGTCATGCTCACGTTCTTATAGATTCACATCCTCTGAGCCAAAAAGAAATGACAAAAGAACCTCATTATTCCGTCTTTCAAACCCGTTTCCTAATCAGACAATAGAAAAAACTACACCTAAGTGGTGTAGGTGTAGGATATATTGAAATGTAGGTCTTTTGTGAACGTCTCTTTCCTGGTGTGTGCAATTATGAGTATTTTGTCTGCATATGGTTCTACTGTAAAACTGTAAATGTACTGTAAAACTGCCCCGTCCAGATGTGGAGTTAGTAATACAAGCCACAGCAGGGGGGGGCACCTAGTGAGTGCTATGAAGTCAGTAGCTCAGTGAAACTCATTAGAAAAGTGGAACACCTGGAAGACCCTGTGAAATACCAGACTGAGGTTCATGTATATTAAATACTTTGGCTCTGTCTGTGCAACAAAGTTGCTAAAGCAACAGGAACAGATAAACCGACTGATAATTAGTATGCTTTACATATTAAAAAGAAAGTTTTTCTTCTCCTTTTTTAAGCTCTTCGTCCACTTGAGAAAATAAGAGACAGGTGCAAGGGCTCAGGCAACAAGTTTCTCTGTTTATGGCAAGTCTCTGTGTAGACAAACATTAGCTGCAGACAGAGCTCCGAATTAGTCTGCACCACAAGAATCTCAATATTTAAGGAAAACCACTGTTCTTTGCACATTCACATGTCATCAAATATCTTTTTTTTTCCTTGATTGTAGGAATTATATTGGATGACATCATTCTGCAGCTGACTGGGAGCAAACACTCCTATTTTAGAGCTGTGGATCGTTTCCAGGAGATGATATAACACAGTCCAGATGAGTCCCTCCAAGGATTGTCTCATTATCACACACGCCGCAGCTGCACGACCACTGTGTATATGAGTAACCGTGTTTATGTGGGTGTGTGTGTGCAGGCAGGCTGCGCACGTGTCTAGGTGTGTGTGTGCGCGTGTGTGTGTGTGTGTCTGTGACCATTTAAACTCTACTTGCAGTCAATTACCAGAAAATGACTTGTGTGGACCGTTTTCTTTCCAAAAAAACTAATTACAGGGTTTGGTTTAAGGTTAGGATTGGGGTTGGGATTGCAGGAAAGTCCTGGAAGGAGCTTGTTCCATGTGGACGACGTGAAACCAGGGGCGTAGCCAGAGGGCTGCCAGGGTGGGACTGGACACCATCCAAATCTGATTGCTCCCCCTCTGTACAGACCCAAAATTTGGAGTGTATATTTAGATATTATAGGTTTACCAAATGGAGAGATTACATTGTTTTAACCTCTGACCTCTAAATTAAACATATTTGAATAGTTCAGTCAATAGTGGCACCAACAATTGTGGCCTAAAAGTTATTATATAGTCTACTATGCAAAAACTCAACTCAATAAAAACACATAATAAGCCTCAGAGACTTCACTAAAGTTGTGATGAAAAGCTAGTTTGAGGCCTCACATCATTTAAATACTGCTCATATTACATATTCATTTGTCCCCAAAGCAACAAAACAAACAGTGATTATCAATGTGCGGCAACTGCTTTGTCTTGAGAATTCATCTTGTGGTTGTGACAATGTTTTTAAAGTAAGTATTTGCAAGAAAATAAACTAAACACCAAATAAAACCCAGAAGAAAAGTTACTGAAGCGTTTATTGGGTCTTTTTGGTTGAAATGAAGAATGTAAGTAGCCATTTGGTAATTAAACAAAAATGGCATTTTTCAACCACATGAATTATTACACTTTACTGATTTACTCACATGGTTCAACATTTTCTTTAACAGAAGTATTACTGGAAAAAGGTCTAACATACAAATCAAGTGAAAGGCTGAAGGCAGGAAGAGTTTTTTTTCTTTTAATGTGTCCAATAATAGTAAATTTATTTAACATTGGTTGGTCTTAATCCCCCTTGAGAGGATCAAATCATTTCCCTCATGCTTTATTTATCTTTCAGTTGCATCTGGAAAACTGAATATGTCTGTGTGTCATTTTTGTGGATTCATTTTAATTAGAGTTTTGTTGTTCTTAAGTTCTTAATGCTATAAAGTCTTAATATTACAATCTGTCTCTCTGGGAAATTACAAAAACAGCATATAAACATGTTGTATTACTATTAGGACAAACAGCAATTTGACATTTGTTTTTACCATTTAGAAAATAATGCATTGTAGCTTTAAAAGTATGTACAACAACAATATATATATAACCTGGATGTCTTGTACAATCTTCAGATGTAAAAAGTAAGATGAAGAGGAAGAGGAGGAGGAGGTAATAGAAGGAGGGTTTCCGACAGTAGCCCAGACCTGACAGTTTCCTTCATATCCGACTTCATTCAGTCCCATTCAGGGACCCTGCACATGGTAAAACCATCACAGGCACACACACAACGCACACACACAGACTCCCACACACTGCCTCGCTCTCTCATACATACAGAAGACACACATGTTCTCTCTCAGTCCCAACCAGGAAATGGCTTTTACTCATATATGAGAACACAAGAAATACAGAGAGGGAGACAGACAGTCATTTGGCTCTCACAGAAAAGTTTATGCCACTGAAGGCCGAGATTAAGACTCCCAGCTGGGAAAATCTGGACAGACGATGTGAACAAGGTGTGCTCTTCTTGTCCTCACATCTACTGTCCGAGAACCACAGGAGCTGCTTACCGACAAACTGTTTTATTTGTTTGTAGCAGCTGTCTGTGGGTGTGTTAATCCTTTCAATGCAAATTCATTTTCTTATCATCACCTAGAATGACTCAGCATTCTCGGAGAACAGAATGTTTATATGTGATGATGTTGCAAAATAAGAAGAAGAAATCTTTTATAACACTTTTTAAAGTTTGCATCCAGTGATGTGGTTGTGGTTGGGCAAATAAAACATTTGGTTAAAGAAGGGAAAAATGTCATCATAATTAAATATTAAAGGAATTGTTTGGCATTTTGGGAAGTTGCAGTGAGTTAGATGAAAAGATCAGTTTGACTACCAAGCAGCACTAGAAGCTGATCAGCTCAGCTTAGCATAAAGGCTAAAGCTGACTTAGCGTGTTTTGGATAAAGTGACAAATTATGTTTGTATCGGGGGTTGAACAGTTTCTTGGCTGGGCGCTGGCAGCCCGACAACTTTACCCTCATGGCAAAGTTACTGTGCGATACAACGTGTGGTCTTTATATAAGGTAAACTAATCAGCTGCTAACAGCAGCTTCATAGTTACTGAACACATGTGACAGTGGTATAGATCTGTCTCTTGCCAATAATGTGAATGTGTGTCTTCCCTTAAATATCAAACTACTTCTTCAAAAGGACGGAAACTCCGTTCATTGGTAGGCAGTGGAGCAACCATTCACCAAGCTGTCCATAAAAAAAATGATTTTTTTCAATGTCCACTTCACTTTATGAGTGTTACACTACTTTGTACATTGGCACTGAGCTGAAAAATGTATGTGTGTATGTATGTAAGAATGTAGCATGATTGAAATTGGATGCATTTTAGTAAGACAGTCACAATTGGGTTTTTTTTGCTGAATTGAATGTATCTTCAGCCTGTAGCCTCATAGCAAGTCAGTTCCTACTTTCCCAGCCGACTACATATTTATTTATCCAACAGCTCGGGTTCATTGTGTTGATTCAAATCAACACAATGAATAACACACCTCCTACACTCCATCCCAGAGGTAACTGGCAGAGTGATTGATAAACTACCACAATTTCCAAGACTCTGGCACAATATAGAAGTACACCTGCTGATATTTGACCATCGTACCACTGGGTTAAAGCTTTAAGGTTTAAATAACAGACCAATAATTGTCTTAAAGATTTAGAGTTATACTGCTTTCTTTTGTTTCACGCTCATTAAAGCCATAAAAACCCCATAAAGTCCAGCTGCTATGTATTCTTACACCACTAACCAAAAATGTGCCCTTAACTCATCTAGACTGGTTAACTGAGAACCTCATCTTAGTCAGCTCGGTTGGATGAGGTTCAAAAAAAGATGTAATTTTGTCTGCTGCCACTAGACGGGGTGAGAGATGGGGGGAGCCAAATGCCTGCCCATAATAACCACCAGACATGACTCATTCAGCGTGGAATACCACAGCAGCCACAGACAGGTCTCTGGCAGACAAGGAGCAGAAATCCGACCCTGCTGCAGAGTTTGTGAATGGGACAGGAATGAGCAAAACCAGGGTAAATTTAATAGAGCTCCAATATTTTTCAAAGATTTAGGAGTTTTAAAAATTCATCAAGTGTTTGGTTTGGCTTATTTATGAAAGTCAAGTGTCTAAGTGGCTAAACACTGTGCTTTATTGATAAGAACAAACTCTGTCTTTCTCTCCTGCATTTTCTTTTCATTGCTATTTTCTAATTCCCCCTTGGTTCTCTGATTCTCTTGGCAAAAGTTCAGCTCATCAAGTCTTCAAGTAGAACTCCTAAAAGACAGCACAGGAACAACACATCACCTTGTCAGATATGATTGTAGCTCTGATCATCGTCATTCTTGCCCAGACTTCCCCCGTGGAGAGCACCACTCAAATTGAAGACTAACACATGTTGGACAGTCGAATCATTATTTGCTTATGTGGAGTCCATCCAAGGCTGGAAGACCTGAAGAGCCAAGAGTCTAATCTGTGGGCATAAGGAGTAACATAGAAATAACATATTGTACAACTTAAAGAATGGCAGGGGAGCAAACTGTGAGCGGTCACATTACATGAAAACAGCAGGCAGGAAGTGTTTTGCAACAGCGGAAAATCTTCAGGTCCAGTCTGACCACCAGACGGTCACACTTCATCTGGCCTGGAGGCTGCGGTCAGTGGATGGATACCTTCCCTACCGTAAGGGTTGGATATGCTGTCATACATTTGTCTATTGCTCCCTCTCACCCTTTTTTCCATTCCGCTTCCTCTCTCTCACTCACTCTCTCTCTCCTGACAAACCTAACACCTATTTTTCCTTTACCTTTACCTTTTTGTTCTTTCTTCCGCCTTATCCTCCGAACTTCCTCTGCTTCTCTTGCTTCATCTCCTGTCTGTCTTTTCCTACTTTCCTCCTTAGCAACCTTACCTCATTGTGTTTTTGTCTCTCTTTCCCCCCTCTCCTACCTTCCCCTTCAAACTTTCTCATTCCTCCCTCTCTCACCCTCTTTCTTTCTCTGTTTGTGGTCAGTCACACTTAATCTAGCTCCATCCATCTGTTTCTCTTCATTCGTTTAGTCGGCTCTGTTTTTGATTAAGATTACATCAGGCTTTGACCTATTAGTGTGCCGTGATCCTTTTGAAGTCATTCTGTGGTTACAGGTTAAGCTCAAAGCCCACCACTCCTCTTACTCAACATAATACAGACAGTATTTGGAGGGGGAAGGTTCTTAAAACTTTTCAGCCAGGGACCAAAGTGACTTTTTTTTTCCCTGGGATCCAGGATCATTAAATCATACGAGCGTTCTTGTCATGTGGAGACCCACTAGAGGAGGGCCTGC
Source organism: Collichthys lucidus (assembly GCA_004119915.2). Classification (NCBI taxonomy): domain Eukaryota; kingdom Metazoa; phylum Chordata; class Actinopteri; family Sciaenidae; genus Collichthys; species Collichthys lucidus. The sequence continues at coordinate 9,822,012 of CM014091.1, read as the reverse complement.
GACCCATTTTGGGTCCCAACCCATAATCCAACCTAGCAATCTGTGAACTGGAATATATTGTTCATTTAACCTCATATCCTGAGGATTTTGATTACATTTTTAAGGTAACTTTTCCAACCAGAGAATTTCTGTTCCCTATTAGGGGTTCTGTTTAAAGTTCAGATTCTGCACTAAACATAATGCAGACCTCTTGAACAAAATCTTTTTAGAAGGCATGCTGATACCCTGGTTAATGCACATACCGTACAACCACAACATCCACAGTTTCATCTCCAGCTGAGGATTTATGTTGTCTGTCAGACCTCTCCAGTAAAACTGAAAATCCCCCAAAAGATTTCTATTATTGAATCTTACCTACAACCCTAATACTCATTAAAACCACTAATTTCTGTTTGTTTTTATCTGAAGACCAACAAAAGTCCTGCATATCCTCAAATCCAGCAGGGTATAAAGCGGATATACATCCATGTTTCAACATCAGCACTGACCCCTTCTGCCCCCCGCCCATCATATTTGACAGCTCATAAGTAAAATGTCAGCATTTATTTCCAGTTATAGATCGAGATATCATCTCTGAAACCAGTTAACTCTCCTTTCATTCTCTGACTTGGATGTCTTTGAATAGAGATTGACTGAAATGTTAAACTGTACATCATCATTACTCCTGGGTCAAAGCAGGGGTAAGTAGCCAATTGGCCAAGTCGTGACGCTAAACTGACATTATTGGCCAAGTTGTGGCAGGGTAGGATGTTAAAGTCATTTAGACTCATCAGGCTAAGTGGACACAGTTGACTGAGAGGTCTCGAACCTCCCCTCGTCTGGTTGTGGGTAGTTTTCTGTGCCAACAATTCTCAATTAGAGCAGTGGATGAGAGGACATCTGGGAGCCCGGGCTATGTCTGTTTGACTTATGCATGTTAACAAACGCCAACAGGCACGGATTCATTTTACAAATGACCCATACGTGTCTGTCTTTTTAACAACCAATCAATTATAATGGTCAGAGTTTGCAACAATATTGTGACAATGTCAGAGTGGAGACTTTTTTTTTTTTTTTTTTTCACAGTGCAATAGTAAATCACTGAATATTCTGGATACCTATTGATCAGAATTAATATTTGTTGTGTTGTGTGTCACAGCAGGTGTGTTTTTATCAAAACAAAGCTCCAAATAAACCAACCATATACCACCTGCTATTGCTTTTAAAAGGAATAGAAATTTTAGGGAATATATTTCCACTTATTATCATTATTGGGCCATTGTATGCCTTTATTATATAACACATAGTAAGGAGATGATGATTATGGCTAGACCGCTGTGTTTTTTTTTGCTGCACTGTGAGATCTCACATTTTACTGACTACAGGTTAATGACAGCAATTTAGACACAATTGTGGAAGTGGATCCTTGTGTCACAAGGATGTCACATTTCGAACAACACAAAGTGGGAAAGTGACTCATCACATGTTTGACCTTAAAACAGTTTCAGATGGAGAAAAAAGTGAAAATGGAAACAATTTAGTTTAAAAGAACACATCTGAAGTTACTCTAAAAGCACACATGTACTTCCTCTTCCTCTTCTTCCTCATTCTGCCACCACTCCTCCTCCCATCTCCTGCCACCCGATTCTGATCACCATGCATCTCTCGCCGCTTTAACAAAATCACCTCCATCACCAGTCGGGTCGTAGGCGTCCTTTAAACCTTGCTCTGTTTGACTGACTGAGCTGAATGAAGATACTTTAAGGGGTGAGTGCCTCATATGTAAACATCTGGATGGTGTTTATCCTTATGAATATTTTCTTCACCTCTGTGTCTCCCTGCACCTTTCTCCTGCTCCGGTGACATTACAGAGCTCGTGTCAGCGGAGATGTTGGCAGGTGCGTTAGTTCTGGGCACCATCCTTACAGCTTTACCAGGTAAGAGAAAAATACAAAAACGCACCAGAAATCATAGCTTTTTTTCATCATGAGGTGTAAAACTTGAACAACATTTTAGTAAATTCAGTAAATTCTTATTTTTTAGGGGGATTAAATAAACTGGTAGGCTCTTTAATTTGTCAGATATGTGCATTGTATTCCATATATATCATGAATGTGTCACACATATTGTAAAACAACAGTTTAAAAATGAATGAGTGACTTATTGGATCCATTATGCACATAAGGTCCTGCAGCCAGGTGCCCTTGCCTTTACGCTCAAGTTATTTATAAGTATTGATTGCCTTTTGTGCAAGGTAGTCAGCCAGGCAGGCAGTTAGCAGCACAGGACGACACCACGGCTGCACATCAGAGCTCATTCTCGCTGCTTCAGTTTTATGTGTCACTGTCTGAGCTGATCAGAGCTGTGGTTTGACAAGTTTTTCTCTGAGGAGCCACAATGAGGGAAAACTTTGACTTGTGGTTGTGTAAATGTACACTTCTTTTAGTCTTCAAGTATGTATTCCCCAAACCTTTGGTAGTCTGTTTTATATGGCAAGCAGTCTGAGAAGGTATGTTAATGATGTTTATTTGTTTGTAACCCTCAACTGATTCTTGATTTAAAAAAAAAGAAAATGACAAGAAATGGTGAAAAGTATGACAAACAGCTTATAGATGCTCTTCATCTATCATCCTGTCTAGCTTTACATACGTTTTCACCACAAATGTTTGTTTCTTGTGCAGATGAACTTGTTGCATAAGTGTTTTTAAATTGTCCTGCAGGTATCCAGAGCAGGTGGAGTGTGACATTTTCAAGGAGGGAGATCTGTGTGTGGGCAGGAACAACTGTCACTCTGCCCTGCCGTTATGACTACCCATCAGGTATCAAATCACTGTATCTATAAATCTGTGAATCTCATCAAATATCCAAGCTATTAAATGCTCTGGATGCTACATGTGTCTAAGTTTAAAGCAATGAAGATGAGCTCAAAAACATAAAGCCTTATAAGGCATCATTTCTTTCTTCTTCATCATCATCAATATACATGTTCTATTGCATATATTTTTTGTATGATTTTGAATTATTTTATGAATGTATAGTTTTACTCTAGTCTTTCTCTACCTTCATAGGTCATACTGTGAAGGCGGGTCATGTGGTTCCGAGTGTCTGCAGACGGTCGCAGAGAGTTCACTCACCACACTGACCCGAACCAGATCAGCCTCTCGTACCGTGGACGTACACGGTAGGAGAGACACGCACTGTGATTTTTTAAGCTGACATGCTGTAAATGTGAAACAATGCATAAAGACTATATGACAAACGAATCGTGGGTTCCAGCTACATCGGTGGCAGCTATTCCAGCTGTTCGGTCCAGATTCGGGTTGTGAAACTGAGTGATGCAGGTGACTACCACTTCAGGTTTGAGACAGACCAACCACTGGGGAGATGGACCTCCCCTAACACCATCAGACTTGATGTAACAGGTAGGTTCATATAAACTAAAGCTGCTCTCATATTTCTGATATGATAAAGATGTATTGGGTCATAACAATCCTGTACTGGACTTAAGAATGTCTGTATGTATTTCAGACCTCCAGGTCCAGGTTCATCCAGCAAGACCTGCCAACATGTTTGGCTTTGGAGAGACTGTGTTTGTGGGCTGCCAGGCCAGTGGATGTGCTGCTCCAGGAAGGAGTCTTGCACTGTACAGGTGTGTTTAATGTACATATTACAAACAGCGTTTCAGAGCACAGTGTAGTTAATTTAAAGAGAACACCATCTGCTAGCTACACTGTAGATATAATTTGATGCTCCTCACACAGGAATGGACTGAACCTTGGCTCGTATGAGAAGTGGATGATAATCAACCGCTTTGACCAGCAGGATGCTGGAGCGTACACCTGTCGTCCAATCCCACCACAGAATGTCCAGTCACCATCACTCTCTCTGGCACAGGGACGTGAGTACAATGTGTTTTATTGTTTTAACACAGAAATACAAGTAGCTAAGGTATTTAACTGAGGTTTACCAGATACATACACACCTGCTGCTGGCCCCCACCATGTCCACTCCCTTTTTTACCTCCACATATAACTTCTCTTGCCTCCTATCCAGACGGTCCTCACTCCACCTCCATATCAGTGTTACCAGTGGGAGAGGTGTCCGAGGGGGGTTCGGTCACTCTGACCTGCACTAGTGATGGAGCTCCACCTGTAGAGAGCTTTGCATGGTTCAAAGGTACAGGACAGCGTATGATGATGATATGTTCACTGAACACATTCATTGGCTGTGATGCATGAGCTAACTGAATCAGTCAGTTAACGGAAGTAGCAATAATCTGCTAGTATGTCTTTGTCGGTTTTCCAGACATGGACAGTGGCAGCATCCCAGACAGTTTTAGGCCTCATCTGCACCTGTCCCACCTCAAATACACAGACAGAGGAGAGTACGTCTGTGTCGCACGTAACTCGCTGGGAACAGACCGCTCCAAACCGCTTCTACTCAATGTCACTTGTAAGTTTGTTGAATGTGTTCATTGTTAGCACTGTATCTGTTAGCCCAACTTAAAACACTTGCACAGATTAAAAACTACATGCGTCTAGCAGAAGTTAATTCTGAGAGCAAAGAACCTTTATAACCCCACCGCCAGATCTGTATTCATCTTTCTATTTTAGGTCCTGTTGTGTAAATCGGTCAAAGGTTAGTCTGGGTTACACTGCTTAGGCAACACATCTGAATGTCTTGTCATAATGAAATACTAAGTATCATGTGGATTTAGTAGGAAGTAATACAAGGTGTTAGTAAGAATACGTTTCGAAATGCAGTAAAGCTGATGTCAATCATCAATTGATCATCATTCAGTCAACAGAAAATGAATCTGCAGCTATAGTAGTATTCCGTTTGTTAAACATTGCACACACTGCCTACTCTGGTCCTGCTTTTCCCTCATACCTAAAAATCCAATATCTGTAGGTTGTATCTATAGGTCATATCCCCTTTTTTTTTATCTTGAGATTAGTTGACTTTATCATCCACACAGCGTGTTCTGTAGAGACCAGCACTGCCTCCAATAAAATCCATAAGTGGCATATGGTGTCTGTTTGCCTGTTTAGACTCTCCAAAGAACACGCGTGTGCTGGTGACTCCTCCAGGTGACATCAGGGAAGGATCATATGTAAACCTGAGCTGTGTCAGCCACGCCCACCCTCCTGCCAGCAGGTACGATTGAAAGCTCTCCTCCAGGTTTATCAATCAAGTAATGCATGATAGTAATGCTGAACTCAATTATATGATGCTGTTTCTTTTCTTAGAGATGTTTTTGATGTATTTGTCCTCATTATCATCATAATTCTGGTCATTGTCACCTAAACATTCTCTTTTTTTTTTAAATCATTAATTTTTTTTCTTCAGACTTTAACTTTCTTCCAGTACTGGGCATCATGGAAAAACATTTAAATGCTAAATATTCACCTATATACAATTCAGTGTCACATAATCTAAATATTGAAGATTATATTATTACAAATTGCCTAGTCATCCTCATCACCATCATCATAATTATCATTAACATCATCTTCACCATCCTCTCTGCGGCAGGTATGCTTGGTATCGTATCCTAGGAGACCAGGTGTTGGCTAAAGGAACCATCCAGAACCTGACTTTCCCTGTAGTGCGTGCTCACCATGCTGGCCAGTACTACTGTACAGCATGGAACCGGTTAGGATACCAAACCTCCCTTGTTACGACCCTCTCTATACTTTGTAAGTAGTGGGTGGGTGTGTGGTTTGGGTCTGTGACATTTTTTATATTTTTTTATCAAGGCTTAACTTGACTGTTTGTTATAAATACTAATTTGTATCTGAGGACAAGCTACTCAGTGACAGTCCTCTCCTCTCCAGCCATTTCTACTATAAAGTTTATACAAACTGTGTATTGGTATCAATGCATAATGTGTCCATTGTATTCCCTACTCAGCAGGTGATGTACGGTGTCTCCATACTCTAACCTTCTTCATACTTCAAAATTGTGATATAAATTTAACATAATTTGCATGACAAAACCTCTCTTAACCGTGTGTATCTTCTTCCCTGCAGACCCTCCTAAGAACACCTCAGTTCTGGCTCGTCCCTCCAGTGTGGTAGATGCTGGTCGACCTTTGACCTTAACCTGCAGCAGTCAGGCCAACCCAGCTGTGGACAACTTTACATGGCATCGATTAACTCTAGACGGGGGCTCTGTACAATGTTAGCATCCTAAAAATGTGGTTCCACTCAAGGTTAACATTACAAAATCATCAATACCTAACTCTATAACCTGTGGTAAATGTTTGCAGTCGGTGAGGTGTCGTGCTCTCTGGACTATCTGACACTCTCACTGAAACAGTAAGAGCATGTTGTCCCTTTCTGTGCAGCGTGGGGCACCAAGTCGGGTCCTGTCTTCACCTTCTCAGAGGTCAGCCCTGGAGAGAGCGGTCAGTATTACTGTGAGGCCAGGAATCGAATCGGAGTCCACAGCTCTCCTGTTCTCACCGTACGAGTCAGAGGTACATGATGATTCATGCACGGACACTTCGTACTGACACTGCTGTCAAACAAAACGGAAAGCCCCACCATAAGGGTCATGTTTATGGTTTTTTACAGGATAAAAGGTTATATTTGTTACACACATTGTGAGCATGTTGTTTTTTTGCCAAATTGTGCTCATATACAACCTCACAAGGCCACTACCAAGCTACACTCTTATACACCAACTGAACACATGATGAAGTAGTTATATGTAGTAGTTTTATCAGTTGGCAGTAGAAAGAAGAGCTATTTCCGTGAAAATGTAATGGATTACTTAACAAGTGCAAGTTTTGACCCTTGCCAGAGAATGAACAGGCTTCACACTGAGAGCTCTTTAACATTACAGAAACCTTTGAGACAAAAAGTGCTACAATGGAATTTTTATGTGGTGATTTTCATGACTTGTGAAGGTGTCCGCGTTACATTCACACTCAGTCTGAAGGCCCTTAATGGTTCATCTCTGCTGACAACTGTTCCCCAACACTCTCCTGCCTTTACTGTAGCGGGTTGTACCCCTCCTCTCTTTTTTCGGAGTCATTGTGCGTTGTCACTTATAAAGGTGTAATGGAAGAGATGAGGTGACACTGATAAGCTTAGTGAAACACCATCGCACCATTTTTACATCTATGTTTCTGATTATCGTAGACAATGACCAAAGTGTCTCTCTGAGATTACAGCTCAGGGGACATTTGGATGTGTGTTTGAAATGATGAGTGATTGAACCTCCCCTGTCGGTATCACAGCATGAGGCCCTATTCCTTCGTTGTGTATGGTCTCAGGGTTTCTGACTGTTTTTCTATGAGTCATGGTGAGTCATGTAAAGCCCTCTCGCTATGAGAGAGGAAGGGGTGATGAGGTGTTGTGGAAAACTACTATTTGAGTCTAGACAGCTGAAAGAGTGGAGCTAGGTTTGGACTTCAGAACTGGAAACACAAGTTTTAAGTCTAGACGCCTGCAAGATGATGCACAGCTCTTTCCCCAGTGCCTCACTTTCTCTTTTTCTATTTTTGTCTGTTGTTCTTTTTTAGTTTGCCTCACTTCTATTTTTATTCACCACATGTTAACCCTTAGCATTCTCTAATTTCCTCCTCTTTCCAGTGAAGCTGATAGCCTTTATTGTCCTCCCTCTCGCAGGTCGTCTTAAGGTCATTGCCTTGGCCTCAGCAGTAGGCGTGTCTGCTGGACTCATCACTCTCACAGTGGCCATTATGATCAGGTGACACACTGTTATTTACTCACTGCTGGATTAACTATTTCAGGAATATCCCAACACTGTATGCAATTCTACAAGTTTGCATGTTTGCATGTACTCCCTTTGTCTGCATGGGTTCTTTCCAGGTACTCTGGCTTCCCCACACACCCCTCTACATGACTCTAAATTTCCTATAGGTGTGAATGCTTGTTTGTCTCTATGTATCAGCCCTGTGATGAACTTGCAACATGTCCAGGGTGTACCCACTACCCACCTCTTGCCCAGTGTCAGCTGGGATTGTCTCGACCCTGATAAGGATAAGTGGTCATGGAAAATGGATGGATAGTTTATGCAATAATTGTGTGTTTAACATGCATTTATGCAACCCATTTTATGGAAGCTCGCATGAGGTTTATCTTGGTTTCATACATTATTTTTGTATTAGGAGTCATAACACGGTTATGATGTGATAATATTGTCCCTGTGTCATTACAGTAAGAACATGCACAGAGTAGACATGGAGTCAGGAGAAGCAGCAAACAAGGTACAGTATTTATTGATCTTTTTGAATTGTTTTATAATGACACAAGATCTTCAGTTTTTGTTCGACCAGCCAATTCAGAAACATGCTTTCAAATGATGTAATATCCCAGAGTCAGGATAGTTTCAATAATGTGACATTGCAGTTTTCTCTCAGTTTTACTCTTTTCTGTCTGTGTGTGTCTCTGTTTGTGTGTGTGACCCCAGCGTCCGTCAGTGACAGCTGACACCATGTTCTATGAGTCAGCCCAACAGACCTTTCCAGTCAGAAAGGGCAAGATGTCCGACATACCGGTACACAACTCAGTACACAATTTGAGAGACTTAAATAACTCTGGACGAGAACGACAAAATATTACAAATGATCTGTATTTCTGATGTACAGTATGTCTGTGTCGCTCACAGGAAGAGCCAGAGGAGTTGAGTGACAGCTCCCACCCCGCCATCGTCCCTCTGAAGGATGCTCCACCAATCACAGAAGCTGAAAGTCACAGCCCTGCCCGCAACTACATCACTGTGCACTTCTCCAAATTATCCAGGTAAACACCATCTTTCTTCATCTCTGTCTCTTCCTCGTCTGAACTTCATCCGTCTTTCTGTCTGTTTCACTTCCCGTCTCTCTCCTTCTGTGCCCGTCTGACATCTTCTGTCTCCTATCATCACCATCTGTCTCCCCACAGAGCTGCTGACCACAACAGCAATCTACTGTTTCATGTCTTGTATGCCACAGATTTTATTTTACAGCTGCAACGGCCCTCTTCATTTTTTCTTTATCTTCCCGTCATCACCTTCTCTGCACTTTCCACTTCTTGTCTTTTCCTCTGTCTTTACACTCTTTGGTCTGTGATATCTAACACGTTCTCCTGTTTATGAGTGGACAATAAATTTCTCATCCCAGTTTTTGGGTCTTAAAAACATTTAAATGGTCCTGGAGTGAAATAAAAAAAATGCTTGCTGTTTTATTTTTTATTTTTTATGATTTAATCTAATGTCCAGATGTCCAGATCAACTCATATGGTTTCTGTTTGTTGTTGATGTTGGTTCAGTGGGGACCAGGTGCAGGTCCACAACCTGCCACTTGGCGGTGATAAAAAGCCGAAGGATTCCTCCAAAGTTGTTTACACGTTACTGCAACAACCTCACAACTAAAAAGAGAAATCAGACCACAGAGGTACAGTTATATCCAGTTTTGTTTTTGCTGTTTTGTGTATTTAAAATTACATTGCATTTAAAAGTACACAGGGATGTGTCAGTGCTTTGATTAACCCACATACAGAAGGACAAGTACGTTTAATTTATTTATTATTTTTACAATAATAAAGAACCCCTGCATGTTTATTTTCATAATAAATCAAGTTTGAAAAATTTCAGTGGCACAACAACCAAAACCATGAAGGAATAAATAGCCAAAATACTAACAACATATAATTCAATGATTATGATCAAATTGTGTAATCTAATAATTTGCATTGATCTGTGTTCTGTTCTGTTTACTCAGATTTCTGCTCCTGTCATTCTCAGCTGAACAACACATCAGCCTTCCTCGTGTGAACCAGTCGCTTTACATCCATTCACCCAGAGAGGATTGTGGGACAGGAAATGACTCCTTGTGGACTCTGACAATGCCTTATGCTTTTCTGGGCCAGACATGTTGTGATGGATTCTCCACAGTTCATCAGACCATGAGGACAACATGTGGTCCCGGTCCTCAGTGCGAGTCCAGCTCTTAAACTGAGTTGCATGTCTTTCCTTTTTTGTTTTCTTACCATGTGTGCTGCCTGAGGAAGTAGAAATGCTTCAAAACAAAAAAGTTTTTAAAAAAAGTAACGTTCATGCTGTTAGTTGCTTGTGTTCATATTCACAGTACAGCCTATATCCGCTGCTGCTTTTTAGTTGATAGTTGACACTGAAGTTCCTCACCAGGTAAATATAGAAGGCACAGTATTCCTGGTTGCTACAGCATTATTTGAGGTGTGTTCTTCATTTGTATTCACACATAGTTGTCTCTAATATACATGGCATACTAGTAGAAAAAACTTTTGACATCTAAAAGCATATGCAATATTTGCCACATATGAATTTCCATAAACTTAAATTGTTAACAGGCTTATTTTGATTGCTGATCCTCCAACATTTATTCAATTGATAAAGCTTGCTTCCATGAAATCAATAAGCAATAATGTAGATATACATGTTGTGGTTTGCTACATTAAAGACAAATAAAACAATTACAATGGAACAAATGGTACGTTGAATGTATGTTGGATTTTCTCCAGCTCACAAACATTTACACATCTCTCTCTCCCCACATTCCTGTCACTCTTTAGCTGTCTCTAAAAATAAAGCTTGAAAAAAGGACGGCAACAAATATCTTTAAAAAAAAAAAAAGATCTCTCAAATAATTTCAGATAGTTGAAAAGCGGTCAGTGGAATCATGCTACGTTAACTCAATAGCTACTTTCATTTCAGTAAACATTACCGTATTACAGTGAGCCTGTTTTGGTATCCTGATAGTTTGGTTGATTAGCATTGTTAACACAAATGGTGTCAATAACAAAAGAAAGAAGAGACATTCTTCATTCTTATTTTCTTTTTAATCCATAGCACAATACTGATCTGTCAGATATATAGATAATTTTTCATCTTTTTCTTTTATTTTTTTTGTTTGTCTTTTCTATTTCTTATTTTTGAAAAGTTATTTGTAATGACAACAAATATAAGTTACTCTCCTGTAAGTATTAATATGTGTAATCTGGTGCTACAAATGTAAGGACAGCGGAGTTTACTTCCACCTTTGAGAATTTCCACAGTGACACTGATCAGCTCAAGAGGCTGTTGCTACATTGGTGGCACGTTGTCCATCTTTACCACCTCTTACAAAATGTGGGGAAATTAAACATCGCCGAAACATTTGGGCAGTTTTGACCAGCTTGCATTAGGGCGACAGACCAGCAGGTTAAAACTGAAAATGAACGAATGACTTCACAAATTCTACAATTCGTCCCAACCTTACTTCTTACATACTATTACACATGACAATAAAAAAAATAACATTTTATTCTGAAATGTTCCTGTCTAACACTGTGTTACAGAGGACATGTTGCAATAAATGCCTACTTGTGACATTTCCTCCTTTAATGTGTAGAAATATTTTGGAAATTTACATAAAGTTGTGACAACACCAATAAAAAAAACAACAAGCGTAGTCATAATAATTCATGATGTTATAATAAGCCATTTGAACCCACAGTTTTAATCAATCTTTTTACTCCCTCTCTCTCAGTTTTAGTCAACTTATATCAGGTAGTGGTGAAGACAGTGACCGAAGTGGGACAGTTTGTTTCCTCTCATCCAAACAAATCTGTGGCTCATGGGCACCAACACACATCATTAACTTCAGTTAGAAGTGCAGGGGTTTCACGCATAGCTGTATTTGTCGCCAGTTTCTTACATGGTTCAGCAACACCACCCTGTGGACAAGGATATATCATGTTGGCAACAAGAAACCAGATTTTTTCTAACATGTTGCTTAGAGAAAAGCTTTATTGTACCTTAACGAAAATATACGAGATATATATCACCCATGGATATTTAGCCTGTAATGAGTCCTGGGGAGTTTGTTAGTAATATCCATACTTCACATGACAGAGGATGAAAACATCTATCCATTGAGTTGAGTATTGTGATCCCTGCACTCAGTTTCTTTGTACCATCAACACATTGGTTTGACTGGCAGTGACACATGCCAGCACAAAACAATTCAACATGTCCCACAGACATGTTTGAAATCCCCTGGTGGGACAAATTAAAATCAAATTGTCTTGACTGTATTTTATTGACTCTCCAGTGGATTTCCATCCTCATCTTGTGCAAATGCTGGTTTGCATGACAGAGGCTGAGGATATACGTACGTACTGGACTGTGCTGCCCAGCTCTCTTATTCTGTGGCAATATAGTAAGAGGAAGCATGGAGAGGACATCCCTCCCACTTCTGCTTTTCACTCAACAAAACGACATCCAGGGCTGTACAAAGAAATAATTCATCTTGCATAAGTTGGTGAGTTGGTACAACTAATTTAAAGACATAATGTCTTTCAGTGTGTTTATAGACTCTATACTAACATGTGTGCTGTGCTGTGACGTTGCAGGTGGATTTTTAAACATGAAAAGTTTGATTTGGATTATTCTGGTAACAACTCCAGGTAAGAAATAATCAAATAAATCAAATAATGTAACTGCAATGTAACTTCTGCTAATTATTAAAAACAATTTTATATATATTATTTATACAGTCTATGTTTTTTGTAAGTTATTTACCAAATCCTGTGAGGATGTTTAAATGACTCTTTTTTTCTATTTTTGCCCAAAGGTGTCTGGAGTGGAAACTGGGGGGTGACCTTAAAAAACCAGTGTGCTTTGAAAGGGACATCAGTAGTTATAAACTGCATGTATGATTACCCTGACTTTGATACTGTCCGTTCGGTTGGTTGGTATAAAGCACAGTATTTAAATAGAAGGTGGCAGTTGGTTGCCTTGTCAAACATCCCTTCTATCCGATATCGCTTTAAATATGTGGGCAACAAGCAGAATGACTGTGGTCTGCAGATCAATAATGTACAACACACTGATGAAGGAGCTTACTTCTTTCATTTTAAGACAGAATACAACCAATGGACAAGTAGAACATATGCTCATGTGATCGTAAAAGGTAATGATAAAATAATAGAAAATTTCTCCTTTCATTAATTTCTTGTGTATCAAATATGTTTTAGTAAAGTTAATGTTTCTGTTTCAGAATCAGAGTTGACCACTGTCGTACAGCCGAGCACTGTGACAGAAGGAGGAAATGTCAGTCTGAGCTGTGTGACAGGCTGTCCAATACAAGTAAATGTTGTCTGGTTCAGAGATCAACAAGCTGTAAGAAATACAGTCTTTCAGGCCAGGAGAGAGGATGCTGGGAGGTACTACTGTGCCATGCTGGGACAAGAGACTGTCAGATCTAAATCTGTGGCTCTGAATGTTCAATGTAAGCCAACTTGCCAACTTATGCAATTTTCTTCTGTGACAATAAAACCTGAACACCTCTTTGATGTTCTGACTGTGAGATGAATGATGACATGAGAAAATTACTAGAAATATCTCTAATCAACACACACACACACACACACACACACACACACACACACACACACACACACACACACACACACACACACACACACACACACACACACATTTAATCTGATCTTTCCGAACACTAAACTCCACTTTCCATTGTGATTCACTGTCTGACTGAACTCTCTTCTCTCAAACAGATGCTCCTGCGAAAGTAAAGTTGTCAGTGAGTCCATCAGAAGAGGCTGTCAAAGGAAGTTCAGTGACTTTCAGCTGCAGTAGTGATGCCAACCCACCTGTGACACCAAGTGGATACAGCTTGTATAAAGATGGACACTTTATCAGTTCAGGACAGAAGCACACCATCTCTGACATCCAGCCCAGCCACAGTGGACTGTACTACTGTCAGGCCGGGAATAATATCAGCCGGAGCGGCATCGACTTCATAAACTCTACTGAGATTCACCTTAATGTCCAGTGTAAGTTTGTTGTGTCACTCTCAAGTGTAAGTGATGATTTGTTACAGGAACTGTGACCCCTCAAATTTATCTCATGAGGGACCACAGGTCAGCAAACTCTGCTCTAGTAGATTATCTTTTGATATAGCAATAGTATTTTGAGAACACTTTATTTATCGAGAATAAAAACTGATGACATGTTAACATTACTGTTTTTAGACTATCCAGTCAACACCTCTATCTCAATGAACCCACCACATGTTGTTGGGGGCCGCAGTGTGAATCTGACCTGCAGCAGCACCGCTAACCCTCCAGCAAACTACACCTGGTACAAGAGGACAGATTCTCTCAGCAGAGGGAACATCCAGGTGGGCTTAGGACAGGTGCTGTCTATTCCATCTGTGGAGGAGTCCCATACTGGACTGTACTTCTGCCAGGCCAGGAACCAACTGGGGGAAAACAATTCAACTGAGCTGCTGCTAGAGACGATGAAAGGATGGAAGGAGAAACATGGTTTGTGTGACTTTACTGTCAGTTAAACTACTAGAAAAGCATAGATTAGTCATGACTTGTTTACTACTTTATCTACTTTGTTCATGTAGAAAATTGAATATTTCATCTTTATTTTGTATTTTAAGTGGCACAAATACTTCCAATCTACCAACAGTACTCCAACAATACAATGTGTTTGTCATCAGGCATCCGGTTCCTCCCAATAATAGCTGGAATCGGAGTCGTTCTTTTCGTGGCACTTGTGTTAGCAGTTTTTTTGTTCTGGTGAGTCAATGAATGATGTTGAAAGTGTGACTCAATGACCATAATGTCCCTTTACTTACTTACAGTAACTACAAAGTCGAATTGCATCTGTATTTTCACATGTTGTGTAACGTTTTGCTGTGTTGTGTAGTTTTGGTGTTAACATGCGTCATTTTCATTTCCATCCAGTGGCCACTTTTAACCATGTACTCATGGCAGTGGTTCAGACGTCTTAATATGTTGATGGATATTATAGATATGCAGAAATCCATATATTCTGTAGAAGTACTACTTATTTAGTTATAATGGGTTAAGAAACGATTTCTTCTACTCTAATTGTTTTCTACAGCTAATCTCTAACTGAACTGTACTGTACTGAAAAAAATAATGGTCAGTGAAAATCCCAATGTGTGTGTTCCCCAGTATTGCAATACAAGTAGTCTAAAATGTGTTGATGTCAAAGATTGAGCAACAATGTTTTTCTTTTATCTCGATAGGAGGAAACGCAGAGCCGAGGCAGAGAGAAAAGTGAGTACTTCCAGCTCTCGAATTATCAGAAATTCCCCTAAACAAGTCCCAGGAAAATATCTCATACTGGTTTTTGCTTTTCTAAATTTTCAACCTTAACTTTTTTTTTGCAAAACCAAAACAAAAACTTTAGTGAAGTCAAAGCACAAGCTTACAAGTTCCCAGTGCCATGTACAGAAAAAAGAAAAAGAAAACCTGATTTGTCCTTTGTTGTGTCGCCTCCAGCAGCCTCACATCGGGCTCAGTGGGAGAGGCGGAAGCTCTTCAGGCACTGAAGATCAACCCAGCACTATTTATGCCAACATCCACGCACTGCCATCCTCTCGTCCAGCTGTTACTGACATCTCTCCTCATGCACAGAAGAGTTCACACCCTGAATATGATGTAAGTACGGTGCACACACATCACCACTCACAACAATCAAATGGCTGCAGAGTTTGAATAAATGTACTCTTCTCCCCTCAGGCTCCCACAGCTCATGAAGATGAGGTGACCTACTCGACAGTGACCATCACACCCAAAAAGCCCAGTCGCTCACGTCACATAAACAGTAGAGCCCTACAGGACATCCAGTAAGTTCACTGTCCAAAAGTTGACCATATCATATCTCTATACTGTCTGTGCACTTTATTACTCAGTCAGGTCATGTGTGTAACCTTTCAGTCGTCATGACTGAATAGTCTTAGTCTGCGGTAGACATGTTACAATCTCAGAAGATGTGTTTGGGCATTCATATCTCACTTTTTTACATCTCAGTAAAATCATCTGAGATCAGTCCAATTTTACAGGAGTTACATCTGAATGAGGAATGATAGAGGATGCTGACACTGACAAAAATACCATATTTTTCACTTTAGGTCCAAATCAGGAGAGAATGATGAGTTTGTGATCTACGCTACAGTGGCTAAATCCAGCTGAGTGTGAAGGAAAGCTTTCCCTCCTTTTGAGTGCAGTTTATCATCATCACCATCATCATAGAGAAAGTAACAGCATGCTAGTTAAGGTAGTTATGAAAAGTTCAATGTTCAGTTTCTCAGGAGGGTTGAATTTAGATCTTTCAACAGGTGCAATATTCTTAAAAACAATTGTTTTAAATGTTGTTGTTTTTGTCATTTGTATTTATTATATTAATTATACTAATAATTAATACTTGTATACAGTAATACTTACTGAATAAAATGTATCAGTGTTTAATTTTAATATTTTTGATTACTAAAGAGTTTGTTGGGGAAAGATTTGAATCTTTATATTCTGAAATATTTTATCCTTTTTAGAATTAGGCTTTACTACAATTTGTAAATTTGATGATAAAATAATATAAATATGATATTATAACACAATGAGTGTGGGCATTTTTAATTGAGGCTTTATTTCAATACAATACTCAATGCAACAATTTACATTTTACAATATTTATTTCTCTTGTACACATCATAACTTTTATAATGTACATACATTCCTTTTATTTCAGACGGGGAACTAGCAGTGTGTAGTATGGCCCTTTATGAATGTATATTACATTCTGTTTTAGAGCCAAAGATCAGTACCAAAAAGATTTCAAAGGTATTTTCAGTTAGTTGTGTTCACATCCCATACAGGTGAGGGATACAGATTTAGTGATATCTATTATATTACACTATATTTTCAGAACGTATCTTGAGTGTTGTATCGTATGTATGAATGTATTTTTTATTTGCTGATGGTCTGATGTTCTGTCATGTGTCACACTTCCTTTTTTACAGTCCAGTAAAGTCGTAAGTTTCCAAAATGTGTTGCTGACATATGCTTTTGTGGTTGATGTTAAATATGACGTATGAAATACGTATGAAATATATGATATGTAAGAACAGATGGGTATTTTAGTAATTGCACTCTTGGCTTTGAGATCTGTGGATGATGAATACATCTGTAACATCTGTCTCAAATAAACGTCTACACAAACAAGACTAATATTTACAAGACAACAACAAAATACTGATTTCAATATAAGCATAATCTTCATCAGTTCATGGGGGAGTAAAGGCAGAACTTGCATGAATAATTATTTTTCATACAAAAGTCAGGCTACTGCATATAAAAAGACATGACATACAGTAACAGTTCACATAAGTTTAATCATAAAATGAGACATTTACTACGTGAAAAGGTTGATGTGTGCTGTACTTTTACAAAAGGTCACCAGGAAATGTTTTAGTTCTTATTTAGCATTACCCACAAATCAATGACATTTTTATAATGCACAATGGAAGTGTACTAAAAGAGTTGAATTTGCACAAGATCCTGACTGAACACTGCAGCCTGCACTCATTGTGGCTCACTGTGCAAACTGGCTGCAGAAAGTCTGGCACTTGTTGCATGAATCATTAGAAATTATGTCTTGAATGCTTAAGATGAACCTGAGCCTTTAAATTTAAATTCATTATGTTGCTCATAAGTTATAGTGGTTATTTCTAACTTGATTCTGGTGACATCACAGTAGTAAAAAGCTAAAAAATACAAGAAAAGAAGAAAAAGTCATCTCAGAAAAATAATCTCACAATATTTTACAAATCTAGCTTCTTAAATCCAGTATAAGGATTTTAGTATTATTTCACTTTTGCCTCAACTTTATACAAACAATGTTAGTCAGCTTCAGTAACTCTGCATTGGTCCAGTGTGTGAGATTTAGCAGCATCTATTGACTAAATAGAATAAAAGTATATTTTCATTTGTGTATGATCACCTGAAATAATGTTTAAAGTTTCATGGCCAGTGCGCTTTCCTCGCATTTGTAATGGGATTTTTTTTGTTGCAATCTGCAGCCTCACTACTAGATGACACTAAATCCAACATACTGGACTACTGGAAAGATCTGTCTGTGTATCTCTACAAAGATACGGGTTATCTATTAGCATGCATGGTGCTGGTAGATATTTAACAGTGTGGGAAGGACCAGAAAGTGGTTAAATCTTTGCTAAAATGTTTTAGATAAGTAGGAGACTCTGGAACCGTGATATGAGGGGGACATCACAGGCTTCCGTCCTCCTGCCGAACAGTTCCTGTTGACATCTACGAGGTCTTTTAATATTTTCATCCAAGAGTAGAAAAAGTAAAAACAAGTGAGCAGGAATCTCATGTCCGGGCCATTTTGTGAACCCCCTGTGAGTTGTGATAGTTCTGGGAGAGAGAGAGGGAGAGAGAGAGAGATCAGAGACCAGAAATTGTTACAAAATGTCACAAGAAAGTGTAGATATAGTTCACTTCCAAACTTGAAGCATGATTATTTTCAAAATTCTGTGATTAATTGTTTGCACATTTGCTGGTTTCCTTAACTTGACAATTACATCATTTTGTGTGTGTGGGTGAGGGAAAACTAGTGTGCCCTCTACTGATCATTCCTTGGTTGTTATGACAACACAACAAAATACAGTAAAACAGTGAAATAAAAAAATCCAATCCAGTCTCTCACCCTCATGGCCGTAGATATCCAGGGCAGAAATCTGGACACTCTGGTGTAGACACCAGGTTTCTTGGCCATGGCACAACCTGTACCCCAACTCACCACCCCCAGCAGACGATACCGACTCGTCTTGGATAGGCAGTCATCTGCTACAAAAGGGCCACCACTGTCTCCCTGAGGATTATAGTAGTTGACACACACACACATTATAAAAACACCCATTTAAGGCAAGAATAAACAGAAATTCAAGTAAATACAAGTAGCATGGAAAACAACCAGCTATATGCATGCAGATTATAACAAGATTAAACAAGATTAAACAAAGTATACATACATATGAGGACATATCAGAGAATAGAAGTCCCTAATTAGAAACCCACGCACATAAACACACCAGCTTTTATGCACCAGAACGCATCAACACAGGCACACCCTGACCTGGCAGGCGTCAGTGCCTCCTTTCTCATAACCAGCACAGAACATACTGGTGGTGATCTGATTGTCATAGTAATCAGGAGCGTTACAGACAGTGTCACTGATGATGGGGACGTTCGCTTCCTGGAGAATATCTGCTAGATGACCTGCGTGAGAAACACCACAATTCAAAATACAATTCAAAACAACAATCATTTTATCTAAAAATATGTATTTATGTATCAAAAATGTATGTTGATAAGAATCTGAATAACATCATCCAACATGTCATTTGGACTGTATTACAGTACAGCTGTAGTTAAACATAGACTCACCATAGTATCCTACATTTCCCCAGCCTGTTACTGTTCCCATCTGTCCGTCTATCAGCCTTTGACCGTATGCTGGCAGGCAAACAGGCTGAATGTACTCTACACACAAACATGTGTATTGAGATATGTAAACACATGTACATCATAATACTACTGATAATAATAGCTCACAATAACAAACCACTGCAACATGTGTCAGGGACACACTGAGACAATACAGACCTTTAAACATTATAAGTGAACTGAAACTGTAGATTTAAGTTTAGTCTAATTTTCAGGTTAGTTCCTGTCTTGATTTCACTCCTACTTATAATATGCAATATCTTCGCTTTAATTTTTGCCTGTCAATGGGGTAAAACAGGACCATTCTCATTGGAACGTGCTGTCTAAGTCAAGGGTGACTGCAACTGACATGTAAGAGCTAGTAAACTTAAACTGTCCTTTACTTGTTATTTTTCACTCCAATGGCCTTCGTGTTCTGGTTGTATTTATGAATACCAAACACTAGATGTCAGACACGACCAACTTTTAGAGTTTCCACTACAAGCTTCTTCTAGTCAACAATTGAACTCTACATCACAACATTTTGACGATAAATCAAGTGTCATTTACATTTCAGAAACCACTTCCTCTATGAGCATGTCTCAATATATGTCTTCAACTGTTTATTTGCTCTTATTGGTCAGTTCATATAATGTTAATAAAGTATATTTGGATTTAGATGTTTAGATATTCAGTGTAAATCAATCAGATCAGATTTCAGTGATGTTCCAGTAGAAGACAGATGGCTCCAGTCTACTAGACTCTACGTACTAGGCTTGGCATCAGACATCATATGAGGAATCTGTAGTTACATCCTGTTCAGTGCTGATGTAATTATGCTGAATAAAAGAACTTTTGTCCCACTGACTTCAACCTGAGAAACAGGAAACCTAAAGCAGGCAAGTCATCTCTCTGTGTCCCGTTTGCTCTCTCCATTTCTTTGCCATTCTTAGTCATCTTTAATCCCTGTCATCATGCAATCAAACACTACAGGTGTGTGGAGATGAGTGTGTTTCTCCTTTGATGAATACGTGTGTGTGTCCTTGCATGTCCTACCGTTGAAAGCGAGGGGCTGGGTGAGGGCCAGAACAGCAATGTCCCTGCTGTTGTCATCAATGTTAGCATCTACAAAGGGCAAATAGCTGCTGTGGTAAACAATGGTCTTCACCTCTGCCACGTTGGCATTGACTGGCTTATTATAGATGGAGCCAAGCAGCACACGCCAACGATTAACGAAGCGATACCTCCTAGCATGAAAAGAGTAAAAGAGGAAGACATGACATACAGTATCATAACATACAATACTGACAATATATACAGTTAATTAACATGATTCTGATGTTGTGTCTTGATCAAATATAATTATAACATAATTATAACTGTGAGAATCTCGTGAAAAGTACTACTTTAGAATACCTAAAAAAATGTACCAAGCATTTGTTCAGATCTGATTTTTTTGGTTAAAAAATAATCCACTGTGCAGCGCGTTTTTACAAATAAAATGTGATTTTTGTTTAAATTTGGCTTTATTACTTACTCTGGAAAGCAGTGAGCTGCTGAGACGATCCAGCGGTTTGAGATGATGGATCCTCCACATTGATGAACTCCATCATACTGCAAGCTGACCTGCCAAGGCCAACTACCCTGCCTGGCATCCACACCACCAACTATGCGGTCTGCTGCAAAACTACGCCTGCCACAATCTGCAGAGGAGAGATTGGCACAGAGGGGGAGAAAATAAGTTCACTTTCCGCACAAACTGTAGGTGAAAAAACGTTTATAGACGGGGGAAATAAAGTAAAGACAGACAAGACAAGAATGCGAATGGGTGATAGGAGTGGAAATTCAGAGTAATACAAAGCTAAGTAAGAAAAGAATAGATAAGCAGAATGAAGGACAGAAACAATGACAGAGAGGCTGTAGAGAAAGCATCTGTCAGAGTAAGAAGCAAATAACAGGGTGTATGGAAAGATGACAAACCATGTGGTGGGAGGTGGGTGTAGGGTATCAGGGTATAAACTGTGCCAGTGTGTCAGACAGAATGAGTGCAGATCTGAGCTCACAGCTTACCTTGGCACAACAGTGTGAGAACCTCCCTGCTCTCACAGTCACTGCAACAAAGACAGACAGAGTTAGTAACAACCTGACGGAGAAAAAGGAAACATCCGAACTAAGTTACTGTCCAGCTTTCTCTATGTTAACCGAGTAGACGAGTGAAAGAAAAGGCAGGAGGAGCAACAGAGAGGACAGTGTAGTAGAAGGTTAGACTGCTGTGAGACAGGTGCAGGATCAAACAGACAGGTGTTTGTTACCATGGGAACAATGAGTCTTTGATTTTCTTGCCGAAGCTGAGCTCTTCCTGTCTGACACAGAAGAACTCACCACCATCTCCACTCGCCTCTGGCACTGATATGACTGAGTAATTCACCACACTGAAACACACACACACACACACACACACACACTTTAGCCCTGTGTCATAGTGCTGCACGAAAACATGCAGTTGTGACTGGAAAAAGGTCTCACCTGACAAAGCCCACTTCTTCACAGCTGATGCTCGCTAGCAGCTCATTGGATGAGGAGGAACACACCTGACGCCACCTCCTCTGGGTCGTGTCAAAGACTCTGAGACGTTGGTCGGCAGAATTTACCTGAACTGAAGGGAATAATTTGGGCTTAAGACAAGTCTAACAGTAACATATATTTCTTTTTTCTTTTTCTCACTGTGATGATCATTTATTTGGTAAATTTTATGGGCTCAGAGATTGTTTGTTTCTCTGTTCATAGCTTGGACTTTTTGGCAGTTTTAATTTTTTTATTTTGATTACACACATAATCTGAATCAAAATACATATACTGTAGAAATAGAAAATCATTGTGTACATATATATATATATATATATATATATATATATATATATATATATATATATATATATATATATATATATATATACCCTTCAGATATGTAAGTAACTACAGAAAGATATAAGTCTATAAGTTCCTTTTTTCTCTGCAAACAGGACTAAATACAAATGTTGATGGCAGTAAAAGATAGGTAATTAAAATTAATGTGGTATTTCTTTTATATATAATATAATAAAATCAGAGTTTACAGCTCTTCTGTGGACAGTAAAATACACTGAGGTTTCCATCAACCCTGTTTATTATATGTGTACTTAAAATCTGGTCTAAAATTACTAAACCTATTTTTGTTCTAACTCACCATCATATAGTCCTGTGTCTTCCTCCATTGTGCAATACGTAACTATAGAATGGAAATAATGCACAATGAATGATACCAAATAATGAAAGATTAACACCTTGAAATGAAAAACAACAGATTACAGTCAGACATAAATGTGTACGTGTCAAAGCATGTGGTCTGACCTACGGCCCAGACGGCTGCTCCAATGGCTCCCAAGGTCATCAGCATCATACACACCCCAATGACACGGCAGGGGGTCAGCACACAGGTCAGAGAGATTCCCCTGCTCCCTGCAGACACCCACACACACACACACACACACACACACACACACACACACACACAGCATTACATAACATTTTCAAAAACGCAGATTGCTGAAGACAAAGACAAAGAAGTAAATATTATGACTGCGCTAAAGCTGTGTAGCTGTGTTGTTGCTGACATAAACATGTATATACGCATATGTATGCTGTTATTTAATAGAATAATGCATGGCACAATTCAGACTGCTGGTATTAAATTTGGGCTCTTTAGTGCCACCGTACAACAAACATGAGCAAAATGACCGTGTTCAGCTCGCTGTCCCAGTGTGGAGGGGCATACAAGCACATGTCCTGGCACAGACTGAAAAGTACAAATGACACAGGCACTGATTAGATCAATAGTCTAAAGTCTAGCATTTCTCCACAAAGCGAGAACAAACTCTTAAGCTCCGATATTGTGCCATCATGTCATGTCTGCATGCACATACAGTATGTGTGCGTACCTGCACCTGTTATCCTCTGCTCTGCTTTGAGCTTTGTCAGCTCGACCATTAGAGTTAATAACTAACTAACTAACTATAATTAACATTTTCCATTGCAGACATGTAATGGAACGAAAAACATGTGTGATTATTAACATTAATGAATCCTGTTCTGGCACTGTGCTTGCTGACTCACTGTCAACTAGGACACTTATGATTAATCATCACTCCACCTGTCCGGTTCCTGCTTTAACCGGTCTGTTGATATTTCGTTCTTCTGTCTCTATTTCTTTTTTTTCTTTCTCTCATTTCACCTGGGACTTCTTACTAATGTAGGGACATCCGTAATCATTAAACACAGCTCAGCTCCGTTCACATTCCACATCAACCATTTACACATGCATAGAACCAATATTATCATCATCATCTAGGTTAGATCAGCAGCGAAGACAAAAGCAGGAGGCCAGGGTTAGACCTCTTGACAAAGATCACACATTTAAAGCTGTCGATCTTTAATACAGGCAAGGTTAAATCATGTTATCTGTTGCTTGAATGTAGGCAACCATAATATTTAAAATACATGAATGAAAAAAAAAAAACACCCATAGCTTAGTACACTACCAAGCCAGCAGCTAAATTAAATCAATCGATAAAGTAGAGAGTAAAATGTATAACTTTTTCCCCCTCTTCCTCTTTCAGTGTTAGACGAGACAATGTTACAAGCGCACATTGGACTGGTGTTTGGCAGGTGTTGCTAATATCATTAAAGATGACCTCACTACTCACAATGGTAATTGGAGCACAGGACCTGGTAAATCAAATACCGCCATCATCATGTACTTAATTACACCTGTCTGTGTCCAGCTATGACATGTCTGCAGTAAAAAAAGATTGTCTGGTGTGACAAGTTGAACCTTTTTTTTATGAGGATGTTATAAAAATAACTGTGTCTGTTTCTATTTATCAATAGTCATCGCTGAAGTAAAATATAGTCCACGCTGAAAGAGCAAAATTTAGTACATAAAGATTGGCTATTCAGAGTCTGTGTCTGTAGTAATGTTATAAAAAAGCAGGTGGATTTACAGTCCAAACTGTAATAGTAATACTTTCCATCAGTGTGCAAGGAAACAACTGGAGATACTGTAAGTATCAGAGAAAACATTCTTCTTTCCTTTTCTGCCTCTGTCTCAACATTTCCCTTGCTCTCTCACATCTCTAGCTTTCTCACAAAATAATCACAACTAAGAAAAATTTCAAGAAAATATTTGCAACTGTGACATTATGTCTACCAAATGTAAATGTTCACAGGGGTACTGTTTCAGGACAATATCAGTTTATATCAGTTCATTTTAACTGGACATTAAAAGCCCACTGGGATGCTGGGCATCTGAAAGCAGAACCACAATGATCCTACAGTGTCTTTAGCTGAGTCCCGTGTCTTGATCTGTGGAAGTAAACAGCTCACAAACCAGTGTTGTACAGAAGTCACACTACTTGGTCTCACATCAAGAAATGTGATAGCTGTGTAGGCTCGTTATTTCAGTGAACTTAACCTCAATCTCCGCAATCTCCTCACATCTGCTCCCGCCCTCTACACTACAACCTACAACTCTGCCTGCACTTTGACTGCATTTCCCTTCTATTTCCCCTCTCAACATCCAGGCAGCATCATAACTGTGTTATTGTTCTTGGATGGTAAAATTGGTGTAAAAAGATCAAAGAGAGACAAAGAATAATTCAGACAGAAAAAAAGAGTGAATGCTGTACATATCAGAAAGACTTTTCAATGTTCATTCTTACAGATTGTGTTTTCCAGGAAATTCCCCAACATCTCCTCCACACACTTCAACAGACTCACAACTCCAGCGAAACACGTTTACGTTGGTGCTGTCTAACCCCCATGTTCCCAGACTCCTTTCTTCCTGTTTCTTTCCTGCTCTGTTCCCCCCAACACAATCAAATTGCAGGACAGAACAGGCACTCTATTGTGTCCACTTGTACCTGAGACCACCTGCTCCTGTGTGTGGTTGAAAGTCAGGGTTCTCCACTGCAGTATTATGTGCTGATGAGTACGCTGCAAGCTGGTAGTCAATGGTGAATAATACGAACACAGCAGTACTTTTTGCATTATGTTCAAAGATTCAAACAGGTTTCTTTATGCCAAGACATAGTCGAGAAACTGGATTCAGTTTTTAGTAGCCTACAGTGAAAGACACTGTCACAATACTGTTAAATTAGACTTTCTCTGAGCTCATAGACAACAAACTTGGTGACTTCAGTATTTTTCAACCTGGATTTCAGTCTATCTTTTTGCATCTGTTTGACTGATAGGGACAGTAATTTCTGAAACTGGTCCACTATTGAGTGAGAGTGCCGCAATGCAATCCTACTATCAATGTAGATCCACTAAAGTGCTGGTTATGACAGGCTCAGATTGTTATTGTCTGACAAAATTATGTAAATGATCTTTACAGGGGTGGAACTTTTTGTTAAAGAGTAAGATTTCTTTTGTTTAATTAGAGGCAGCAGTTAAATCGCTGAGCTCAAAGTGACTAGACTTCAAAATCAGTGATTTTACCTCTCTGGCTTGCAGCTGTCTCAGTCGTTAGTTTGTGTGACTTTGGTGCTTTGGTAAACCGCCTAGTGGAAGCTGAGTACTTACTGCAGCAGCCTGCGTTTAGACTCCAACCTGCAGGCCTTATCCCTTGCTCTCTGTCTCTCTCTCCCTTTCCTGCCTGTCTTCAGCTTCACTATCAAATATAATACATAACAAGCCCAAAAAGATCATTAAAGAAAACACCAAAGTCACATAATAACACAAACAAACTCAGGCAGTGGTAGACCAGCATCTCCTGCAATTCAACAAGTAAAATTACTGTTTTTGTCAATGAAGTCTCGTAGCTTCCAGCAGAGTTATATAGCAACCATGTCTGTCAGTTGCCCCAAAGGATTATGGTCTGCATCTGCTATCTGTATCGCTCTCAATACTGCATCAATCTTATGTAAGAAAGAAAAAAAAGTTTCAACAGCTAAAAATGGCACAATGTATTACTGTCGTTGAGACTGTTGCCATGGTGGTAAATAACGCAAGAGGTGCAGAAGATTGAATCATCAGTTGCTGTTTGTGACCTCTCCACACAAACAAACCAAACATACATACATTTTATTTGGGGGGTTTCTATGCTCTGTCCATGAGTCACATGGCTAGCCAAAAACAGCTCAATGGAAATGCTTACTTCATTACTCATTCTCTGTGGTGTTGGGAGGGATACCCTTAAATTTGCACACATTACGGCTCCCACAGTAACAGAAAAAAGTGTTGGGTGGAAAGCAGCTGTGTACCAGATGAGACGTGGCTGTCCTCAAACCAAAAAACAAAGACAAAAAATTTAAGCTGCACAAACACATTCTGCATGAAGCAAAATGTTCTTTGTTATCCACACGAGCCATGGATCACACATTTAAATTAAGTATCTATTTTTGTTTCATCAATATTGCTTTTATGACTTTGCTTATCCTTTGACTTCAAGTTAGGTCTGAAAGTTCATTCTTGACCTTGATAATAGCCGTCTGAAACAATAATGCCAACCCAAGGTCCATGGCTAACTGCATAGTCAGTATCAACTGTATGATCTTGGGGCACTGACATTCAGACTTTGGGAAACAGATTCCGGAACTACTGTCAAAACAGGAAGATCATATTTTATATATATATTTGTTCCATCAATAACAGGGGTGTGCTTAATTCAACATACATTCACTCCAATTTAAATAGAAGCAGTTAAAAAGGTTCAGACCTGACGCAGACTGAAGCGTAGGTGTGGTAAGAGGCGGGATGAAGCAAATAAACCATGTAGGAGCAGGAGGAGACCTCACACAGTAGAAGTTATGACTCATACTTGTAGTGGAGGTTATAGCGGGATAGTATAAATAAACACAGATACTGTGCAGTATGTCAGCGTATGTTATGCTACATGTTCACACGCGTATACAGGATAAGCAGGTCACGTTCAGGTTCACACAGGTAAACACAGCTTGTTTATGGAAACAGTTGCTGTCCCTCCTAATCTAAGCACAGCCACACGCAGAATAAGCCACACCATATGCCACTCCTTGACTAGACTGTTTTTCTTGTAATTACACACACACACCTAACACACAGCCTGAATCATTACATCTGGGTGGACTCCCTTCAGTCAGACAACAGAAATGACAAAACCAAACACCTAGCTGATCTATTTGGACTGTTAAAGCACAAGGGGGACACAAAGACCAGGAAGCCCTGATGAGACATGCAGCGGAATATGTGGATACGAACTGATGACTTCATTTAACTGGAGACTACTGGCACTCAAACTGACCCCTGCAATATAAGGTAGGTTCCTATGCTTTTGTCTAGAAGGGCCCTGAAATAAAAACAAGGTGAATTTATTCTCTACAAAGTTTTAAGATTTGAATTTTTTTTTTAGTCCAAAAGGTAGAGAGAGGCCTTCGAGTACAACGTAAGGTCATCATATATATAGGCATAACAAACACTGGGTTTCACAGTTCACAATGTTCACACTATTTAGGAACAGTAAAACGCAGCACATAATCTTATCTTTGATTCTCTATAAAAGCATCATATCACTTGCAGTAAACTCATTAGGAGCCATAAAGCTTTAACATACCCTTACAGTTCATGCAAAATAACAAGAGGACAGATGTAGATGTTCTTGTGGCTTCACTAACATTGATGGGAGCATGTTTACTGGAGGTAGGAGAGCTTTATATTGGTGTGGGTAGATTGAGCTGTTTGTTTATGACCACCAGGAGAGTGTGCTGTAATTGCCATAAATATAATGTGTTGCAATATAAAGTATAATTTGGTGTGAAGGGTATTGGTTACTCCTGGCACCTGTTATCAAGATCACTATCACATTTCTATTTGAGGTACAACTTAATCTCATTAGTCTGAAAAATGGTACAAGCAGTCCAAATATGTTGTGTTGTCTATGATGAAAGCCAAACCTTAAAAAATAAATCCAGGAAACAAAAAAGAGACAACCAGCCAGTTTTGACCAAACCAGTTAATGGTTAACTGTCAAGTGGACTGATGTCTGGTCCCAAATACAGAAAACAGACAGTGTGAGTTGCAGCATGACCAGCACAGCATTTTAATCTGTGTGCATGTGTGTGTGTAGGACAAGGGATAGGTGGGTAGAACGAGAGCAAGAACAACAGTGTATCTAACATGTGCACTTACCCATCTTCCCCTCTGTCAAAACTTTCTCAGCATACATCTGTATAAAGTACGAGGCAGAGGGCAACAGCACACAATGATCTGTCTCCTTTGTTCTTCCCTTCCTTCCTTCTCTCCCCCTCGCTCCTCAGGGCAGGTGGTCTTAGCCCTTGGCAGTCGACTTTGCCTGGTAATATGATATGAATGGTCGTAAGTGACATACAAGCACAGTATTGTTGGTAATACATTTTCTTCGATAAACAAAGAAATGGCGTGGCAGGGTGAAAGTATATAAAGGATTCATGAGTTTTACCATGAGAGGTGAAACGTCTTAATGTATCCACAACTGAGAACCTTCACAAACGCCATGCTAAGATACTTTAACTAATAATATTGCTTATATTTTGTTATTGATATGCTCTAAAGTACAAGTCAGTTACAGCACATGTTTGTTTCAGAGCAGCACACACTGAAGATCAACCCAGCACACACTCCTCCTGACAGCCATGTCTGCTAATGTCTGTCCCACTGTGTAACTAATCATTTCTCTGATGGAAAACTTACTAAAAACTAGTCTTTATTGACTCTCAGTATTAAGTGATCTGCCAGCAGGAGGATCTGAAGTCATAGGGGACCTCTAAGAGCACAAGGGCATTATTATAGGGAAATACACAATACACAAATAAGGATATTTAAAAAGCCTATAACATAAAATAAAAGCTGCTCTGACATGTGTGACCCGGTTAAAGCTCTTATGACAGACATGGTTAAACAGGCTCAGCATGTCAAAGGACATTAAGAAAGGTTTAAACTGTAAAATGATGTGCTGTAAAATGTTGCCTTTCAAACAGCTGCTAACTACCGTTTTAGCAGTGCAGCCTAAAGCAAGCTTGTAATAATTTAACGACACCAAATTCAGGCTTGTAGCTAATATTTATAAAACCACAGGGCAGAAAGTGACTCACCTGTATTTTCTTTAATGACAAATATCTCTGAATGTTTATCCTTTTCGAAAGAAAGAAAAAAACACACAAAACTTCTACCTCAGGCGACAATATTGATGAAACGCCGCCGCAGATAAATCCCAGATTTCAGTAAATCCTTTTTTTTCTTCCCCCCTGCTCTCTTCACAGGTTACTGACCCCAGAGAGAGAGAAAAGAAGAAGAAACAAAAGCTGCAACAAAGATTTCATCGACTGTTTCTGTCAACCAAAACCACCGGCGCCAGCTTCTAATAGAAGAGAGAGAAACATCTGGAAGACTGGACTGTTTTTTTTGGACAAAGTTAATAAAAAAAGTTTATCCGAAGTTTTTGTCGTGTTCAGTGGTCGTCCTGTGAGCGGTCAGCTGCGCGAGACCGGAGGGGCGCGAGTGACGTCAGCAACACGCCTCTGAGTGGACGAAAGGCGCGCGAGAGCTCTCACACAGGCTGTCTGCATACCTGCTGCAGGTGGACACGCTGTCCCGCAGGTGGACACGCTGTCCCGCAGGTGGACACGCTGTCCTGCAGGTGGACACGCTGTCCCGCAGGTGGACACGCTGTCCTGCAGGTGGACACGCTGTCCAACAGGCCTCATAATAATACACACCTTTAAGCTGATTTAGGCATGCCAGCTGTTGTTATGTGGGATGCTTCATATTCCTATTGCTACAACTGAACCTAAAAAAACACTTACAGTCACAACACCTACACACTTCCCTATGCTAAGTTCCCTATGCTGACATGAAAGCTAAGTCACCACCCCATTTCAAAACAAGGGGAAGTTGGACAATTTAAAAAGAGAAGCACTCACTGACTTAACTAAAGAGCAGACGAGGTTAGATTGTTAGACGAGCCACAGAAAGACAAGGTGAAGCCAGAGGAGGAGTGCTGGTGACTGAGGGAGGAAGGTTCAGGAGACCCCCAACAAAACAAGCAACAGCCACAGCAGAGAAGTGATGAAGATGGTTGGAGGCGCTGCGCAGAGCTTCTGGCTGCTGCTCACACTGTGTTTGAAGGGTAAGAGCTTGTATGGAAGCTACAAACAGCCACCATCCTGATGTGTTAATTTATAGGGTGATATCATAAAAATCATAAAGCTGATGTGCAGCCACAGCTGATGGGAGGATTCTTTCAGTGGCAGATGTGCAGCATCTTTACAAAGTGACATGTTATGTTGCAGTTGTCACGTGGAGGAAGATGTTGCCTACAGAGCTGCATATTGTATCTGTCTCCTTGTTGTCAGTAAGAGTTCTCCTTGTGACGTGCTTTGTTACTTTTCCAATCATTTCCCATGGGGAACATCCAGTGAGCTGAGACCAAGTACAGTCCTTGAGCTGAGCAGACGCATTCCTGATTTCTTGTCTAGTGTTTTTAGAAAAAAGCTGCAATTCATACAAAATACAATAAATACAATATAGAGAAATCTGCAACAGTGGATTGGCTTTATCTTTAATCTGTAAAATCAACTAATTAACTTGTGGTGGTAATAATAAAGTCTTTTTCTCTGCATCAGGTATTCTTGCTGGTGATTGGTCAGTTCATCTCCCCTCCAGCCCTATCTGTGTTGTGGTTGGTTCCACAGTGGTTCTCCCGTGTTCCTATGACTACCCCCAAAGTTCAAATGAAGCCAAGGAGGAGGGACGTCCCTCTGCTCAGGTGATTTAATAAAGAAGGCATTGTTAGCAGCTGCTATATATCTTGCAGTGTGTCTTTAACCAGAAGACTCCCTCTGTCAGAGCTAAAAATGTGTGATCAGAATGAAGAATCATGGCGTTCAGTAAGGATTCACTGAGTTATACTCACTATTTCAAGCTTGCAATCAAAGATCTGGGTGTAGATTGAACATCTAGAGTCATGTTTTCTATAACATCTCTGTTTATTTCTCTCTATTAGGGTGGAGGTGGAGAAGAAGGACAACAGTACAAAGTTTTGTCTGAGATGTGGTGTCTCAAAGACAGCCGCTGTATCACACCGAGGTACTGTTTATGACACTTAGACAGAAGACCTGCAATTCTTTAAAACAAAGAACTCATTGCATGTCTCTCTGTCTGTCTCAGATATGTCTACCACAGTGATGGTATCTTTCCAGATCCATCCTACAGAAACAGGGTGGAGTACCTGGGACAACCAGGAACAAAAAACTGTTCTCTGAGGATTTCTAATGTGAGACAGTCAGACAGTGGAGCCTATGTGTTTTACCTCATCACCAGCCACCCTACACAGAAGATGCCAGAGCAGAGCGGTTTACAGCTGCTGGTGGCAGGTAGGACTATTTCATATGCCACAATAAACATCATCCTCTTTAACAAAGCATTATGAGTAAGTATTTACATGATACACCTAGAATTTAATGTGATCTTTTTTTGTTGGCTCAAATAATTGCACTTATGCCAAGTTATAATCTTGAATACAAGTTAGGTAGGTGATTTTTATTAGTCGTACCCTGATTTTTACCCACAGTTCATGTCATCATCTCAAAAGCTTAGAAGTAAACCTGACTGCACTGACAAACCACAATAGATGAACCACAAACTCTTTTTATTTGTTCTTCCTCTTCAGTATGTGCTCACTGTTTTTGTCTGTCTCACTCACTGGTGCAATCTCTTTACTGTCTGTCTTTACTGTGTGTCCTGAGAGTAAATGCCCACTTACAACAGTAATGAGTGGTAGCTATTTGGTAGTAATTCTTCAAAAACAACACCAAAAATATTTCCACTTTGGTGTTGTTTGTATTACTTTAATACCGAGACAACATGCATCAATGTTTTAACCACTTCCTTAATGCAACTCTTGGTCTGACACTCTGCGTTTAATGAGAAGTGGTACTGAAACTGACAGCATATAAATACTTTTTAAACTTAGCATCAGTTCCATACTGTCAAAGGCCAGTGTCTTTGTCAGTGTCATTAGTTACTAACCAAGTCCTACACTAGCAACATCACTCACAGACAAACATGCGAGGACAAACTGTAACTTGTCTTTGCTGACACGTCTTTTAAAAGGGGGATTTAGAGCAATTTAAGGTATTAGAGCCTGTTGCCAACAATTTGATCTCGTGTGTGCAGACTGGTGGTGTTGTTCCAATGTAAAGATGGCTTTAGGAAATGATTGAGAAATGTCTGTGTCACACTACTTATTTTTCCTCTCTGTTTCCATGCTGTCTCATCCTTTGTGATTCACAAAGCTCACTGAATAATGTTACCCTATAGGATAAACAAAACAACCCAAAAAAACATAGAATACATTAGAATAAAAAGAAATGTCTGATATTTGTAGTCAGCTGAAAGATTTTAATTTCAGGCTGGGAACAGATTGTTACATTGTACTGTGTTGTTCATGACAGTTGTACAGGAATAGTTGTGGTTCAGCCGCAGCTAACAGATAAGTCAGAGAGTCAAAGAGTCAGCGAGGGGCTTTGCAAGTCAAAAAGCAATTTTGAACCATTATTCTAAAATTATTTGTACAATTTTACTAGTAACACCTTTACTAGTGTGTTTTACTACTAGTATTTATAGTCAACTTTTCATGTCCTCAGTGTGTTGTTTTTATTTATTTATTGATTGATTTATTTTATTAATTTTAACAAAAGAATAGTAAAGAAATGTCCCAGAACTGGGTATTTCTTTGAAAAACAAAAACATAGCTTATATACCATGATATAGACTAGAGAAGCACTTCTCTAATCTAATCTCTAGTGGGTGGTTTGACTTTTGACCAATGTATTTAAAATTTAAAATTTTGAAAAAGTCATAAGAAGAAAGCCAAGCAATTAGTATATGATTTTACGCTGCTAAAATACTCACTCGACCTACAAGTCAAAACATGAATTCTCTCTACTTTAATATCTGTAGTAAGTAATCTATTATGTACTTTCCTTCTGTTCTAACCCTGGTTTTCCTCCAGACTCGTCCAGCTCAGTGACAGTATCAGCAAGTTCATCCAGTGACATCACTGAGGGCGGGGCTGTACTTATGGCCTGCTGCAGCCCCTCAGCCGGTCCACAGGCCCATTTCAGATGGTATAAGAACACGAGCACCGGCCTAAGACACACTGGACGTGTGTGGAACCTGAGTGAGGTTACATCTGATGACTCTGGCAGCTACTACTGTCAGATACAGACTGGAGATAAAGTACAGAATTCTACAATGCTGCCCATTGATGTAGAGTGTAAGTAAAGTTTAATCTTGATTTAGATCTTATACGTCATGTAAAATAATATACTGCAAGCTTGTTAGATATGTTGAACTCTTGTTCACTGAACATGAACAAGTTAAGCAAGCTGCAGACGGCATTTCAACAAAGAATTTCTTGAGAAATTTTTGTCTGGATGAAGAAACCTCCCCAAAAAGTTTCATAAGTGAAATTTAGTTTGAATATAGTTCAATAGTTGTGTCAGTGTTTTGTCAGAATGTCATATAACACTTATTCACGTATCTCCTTTCTGTCTAGACTCCCCTCGAAACACAACTGTTTCAGTCTCTCCTGCTGGAGAGCTACAGGACGAGCTTCCTGTGACTCTGACCTGCAGCAGCGACGCTAACCCGCCAGTCCACATATACACCTGGTACCATGGTGCAGCGTGTCTCCCTACAGCAGACAAACGCTTTCATCCAGCAAGACAATCACTGGCTACACCCACCGGAAGAGGCCGGACACTCAGAGTTCCCAACATCACTGTTAAGGAATATGGGCAGCACTGCTGTGTAGCTCGCAACAGACATGGATCACAGACTAACAGTGTAACCCTCACAAGTTCCAGAGGTAGGCAAGTGAAAAACTATTGACAACCAGTTTTCTGTGGTAACCATGCCAAACTCAAACAGGGTTATGGAGGGGGTTTTTTTATTACATTTGCAAATAATTAGCCCAAAACATAGAAACTCAGTTCAAAGTTTTGGCAAAGCAGGCAGTGCTTACATGATAGATTGACTTTAATACTGTAGCTGGTAAATATATATTATATATATCTCTGACAATCTATAAATAATTAATAATTTATCTTTTTAGTCACTGAGATATAACAAATCAAGGGGTTGAATCATCAAAACTCTGAGAATTATTTCCTATATATCCATGAGGTGTAATTTGGGGTTTGTCTTGCTTAAAACAGAGACACTGAATATTATTTGTTCAAGTGACTTAATTTGATAGCCTACTTATTCTGATTGCTCATTTATATTTGTGATACAACAGAAAAACATGACTTTGTCAAGTAAGAAAATGTTATGGAATTTTCTCTTTTTAGGTTACACGAGGCCACGTGTGAGCCTTGTGATCCACGCCAGTATTAACTGTTTGTCTTGACTAGGTGCCACCATATCTCACTGTGGTGGCCAGGGTCGAAGAGACCTGTTGCTGCCTTCCTAGTCATAATAGATAGCTTGTTGTTGCCGTTCCAATCTGCGTAAGCGGACATCTGTGTCTCCAGACTAGGATGTGTTGACAATAACACCTCCAAGAGTAAAGACATTCTCTTTTACTAATTCTGGGGCGTATAGTATTTGGGGTGTGATCTTTGGGTTTAAAGTATATGCACCATCACAAGTTCGTCAGAATGCGAGACCGACTCAAGCACTTCAGATGTACTTTGAGAGTGTCTCTAGTTCTCCTTGGCCAAGCGTCAATAAATAATACAGCATAAGACATCAGAGGCTCCTGAACACTTTCTTCCCTCCTGACCTCACCATTGACCTTTGACTTCAGCAATTTCTCCACAACAGAAAACACAAACCAATTCTGCTGCATTCATTGTAAATTTAGCAAACACATGAAGTCAGTCCAAACCTGCAGGCTCTGCTGCCATGAAGCCCGAAATTATGAAATACCTTTATATCAGGATGACTTTGTTCCAAAGGTCTAGTCATTCACAATGTGTATATGAAATTACTGCCTGAGACCAACAGTAAGCTCTCACCCATTTCCTGTCCACTACAGCATTGACCCCATCTGAGTCTTCAGGAAGCAGATTGCTGATTATAGGAGTGACCATCGCTGTTCTACTGGCTATTATAGCTCTAGTAGCTTTTCTCATTACAAGGTGAGTTCTTTACTTCTGTATATATTATGTCTTTGTTTGTGTGGAGCATGTGACAAACAGCCTAGCAAGAAGCGATGTGATGTGATCGAAAGGCACCTGAAGTATTGTTCATAACAGTTTGCAGGTTGTTCAACTACTGGAACAATCTAATCTTGATGTGAGCAATTAAAAGACTATAATTTGTGATGAAATGGTTGTAGTGATACACAGAGTGGTGTAAAGAAAGATTTTTACATACAGCATTCAGTATTTGAATAAATGGTCTATTTAACGATCATAAGATCAAATAAGCATAATAACTTTGTGATGTAAATGTGGGTGTTTTGATGAGTCATTTGTCATTTCAGGAGAAAGAAGTCATCCCAGCACCAATCATATGTCCTCACCGAGACCACTGCACACTGAGTTCTG
The DNA here is from genome assembly GCA_004119915.2 of Collichthys lucidus. Taxonomy (NCBI): domain Eukaryota; kingdom Metazoa; phylum Chordata; class Actinopteri; family Sciaenidae; genus Collichthys; species Collichthys lucidus. The sequence goes on along the minus strand of CM014091.1, from coordinate 9,786,107 downwards.
TATAAGCAATGTCCAGAAACAGAAAACACTGATGTTATAATGATCCAATTAAAAGCTGTTAGCAGTTAGGACTGGGACACATCCGTGTGGTTTTGAGTAAACTCTTCAGTGTGATAAGACTCTCACAGATACTGACCAGATCCTGAGAAGTGGAGGAGGATGAAAACCAGGAGGACAGTGACTCTGATACCAGGACATGCATTTACAAAATGTACTTTTCATCTCATTAGTCAATTTTTAGATTTCTCCAATTTATCGTGTTACAGTGAGAATAGCCTAGTAAAGCGGTGCACACATCTTCTTTTTTAAGTGCTAATTAAGTAAACAAGGAAGTGCATTGTTTCATTTTGCAAACATTTAATAGGCACATCACATTTACTGTACATTCTTAACATTTATATGGTGTTTTAACAGGAAACTGAGATAGTTAGTGGTGCTCATACAACTGCTATAAGCTAAATTGTATTATCAGGTGAGATTTGTTCTCAGTGTTATGTACATAGTATATAGAAGAGAGTGATACAAAGATTTACAAAATGGTTGCTATCTTAGATTTAATAAACAGCTTCTTCTTTTTTTTACTTTCCAATACAGAAAATGTATTGTACAGAAAAACATGAAGCAGGTGTAAGTTTATAGTTTATAGTCATTTTTCATTATAAGTCCACAGTAAGAGCACTGAATAGTGATCATTGATTACTACAGTAGTGTGGCCAAAGTGTCTTTGTGAAGCACATGGTGATCAGTTTACAGTGTGAAACCCAAAAGTTCACCATTATAGACCCAATAAACTTTATTCTGTTTGTATGTTGTTTCTAAAACATTGAATATTATAAAATCTAAAAATAAAATCTCAACCCTAACTTAAAAAGGATGAGGCTGAGGTTATTAATGCAAACTTTATAAAAATGTTGCAGACTGGAGGTTTACAAGTTAATGTACATGAGTATTTTGAACTCAAGGGGGCAGCATATCCTCTTCTGGACACTCACACTATAGATTTATTTCCTGCAACAATATTTTCAGACCAGAAACTGTTAAAATGGATATAAATGTAACATTTTGACACAAAACTAGAATTAAAAGAGAATGGTCCCCCTGTAATGTCACAAGAAAGATACAAAACATATTTATCTCTGTCTTCAGGTTGTGGGTAATTAACTAATGAAATAAACAGCAGTAATGTTATCTTGATAATGTTACAATTATCTCAAATTGTACAGAAAAGAACAGAAGTCGGGAATAAATGCTGCTTTTACAGGAAATCACTTCACTTTTGCCACGTGTCTGTCAGTGTGTGCCGTAGGGATGTTTTCATAATCGTTGTGGTTCTCCTGAAACATAACAGGGCAATATTAGAAAGTGTGACACATTGTCATTATTTTAAACACAGCTATAGGTCCTTCTTACCTCTTTGTCCACAGCAGAACTACTTCTCCACCTCCTTCACAAATGAAATAAGAAAGATTTGTACGTTGAACTGAGTCATTAAGGACATTCATAATAAAATTAACCATGTCAAATGTGGGGTGTCGATTAGCTCAGCTGGTAAAGCATCTGCATGCACGAAGGCTCAGTCCTTGCCGCAGCAGTCCAGGGCTCGAATCCGACCTGCGGCCCTCTGCTACATGTCATTCCCCATCTCTCTCTCCCCACATTCTTGTAACTTTTCAGCTCTCTCTATCCAATAAACTTGAAAACATTTAAAATCCTAAAAAAAACCCATGTCAAACATTATGGATAACTTAACTTACCAGGCCCAGATAATAATAACGAGTGTGAGCATGAGGATAATAACGACTTTGACTCCAATACCAACAAGGAGGATGAAGTGGTTAACTGTTTGTAGAGGCAGAAAGAAAAAAAAGTGATTTAACATTTTAAGCAGTTTTGAATCTAACTCCAGATTTATGATTACATACGGTATGGGATGAATAACATTTTTACAGCCCACCCTAAAATCTTTCCAATCAGGAAAGTTTCCTGTTTTTCTAAATGTCCAGTGTGTAAGAGTTAACAAACAATAATCTAATTACAGAACATGTTTAAAGGATCTAATGTGTATAACTATGTTTTCATTAGTGTATAATTACAGACAAGTGGTTGCAATCAGAAATCCCTATACAGGTCATAACAGCTTAGTGTGCCGATGATTTATCTTACTCACTGTCTGTTACGTCGACTGTCAGCAGCTCAGTTGAATTGTTTGCCCCCAGTTGGTTCCTGGCCTGGCAGAAGTACAGTCCAGTATGGGACTGCTCCACATAGGGAATAGACAGCACCTGTCCTGAGCCCACCTGCACCGTGGAGCTGAGAGAATCAGTCCTCTTGTACCAGGTGTAGTTTGCTGGAGGGTTAGCGGTGCTGCTGCAGGTCAGATTCACACTGCTGTTTGCTTTGCCATCTGTATTAAGAATGCAACATTTCGTTGTTATACATTCACTGTATTTTTGTGCAGGTTTAAAAGGGAAGAATTACGCTGTACATTGCAGCCCTAAATCTGAAGCTTAATCTATTATTTCTTTAATTAAATACATGTTTTCCACAGTGAAATACTAATTCTTTAAACTAACGAAGTCATGATAAACATACTTACACTGAACATCTAGAGCCACGGGATCAGAGAGTGCTGACTCCTGTCCTTCAGCAGCACATGCATAAACCCCAGCATCCTCTACCTGAGCCTGAAACTCTGTTTTTGCTACTCGACGTCCATCTTTGAACCAAACACTGGGAAGTTGGCAGGATGTACATTCAAGAGTCACAGTGTCTCCTGCTCTCACAGTGTCAGGGTACACTCTGGCACTCAGCCCTGGGCATGAATCAGTTAAAGAAATCAAGATCAGGATATTAAGAAAATTGAAATTTATTAAACTTGATAACTAAGACTTAATTTAGTGTTATTTTACCTTTGACAGACAGATAAACACTTCCTTTACTGCGCCATCCAACAGTATATGTATCAAATCTGAAGTAGTAATATCCAGCGTCATTTTCTTGCACATCATGAATTGCCAGGCTACAGTTGTGCTGCAGGTCACCAAGATATTCAGTACGATTTTCATAAGAAGGAATGTCTGAGAGCTTAACACGTTTCCAGAGGCCGTCTTTTAATTCCCCTTTGTGCCACGTAGTCTTGTTAACAGTTTCCTGTTTGCTGTAGTTGTATGAGCACCTGAACTCCACCGATGATCCCTTTAAAGCACAAGGATTTGGATTTTCAAAAGTCACAGACCAAGCACTCACAGTTCCTGCGGAGAGATCATGATGTCATATGATATGTTTTATTAGTTTCATTGACTTCTTGTACATTATTCAGAACTAAAGGACGTCGTCAGGATGACTCAGGGCCAATAGATGCCCCTTTTAACTGTATTTTAGACATAAAATTATAAATGGCAGAGAATTTTTCACAGCTCAACCAGGACAAAACCGAAGTTTTAATTATTGCTCCTGAGGCACAGAGAGAGAAACTAAATATAAAACTTTAAGCACATAATTTTAAACCTTCTAAACAAGTAAACCTGGGAGTTATCATAGGCTCTGATCTCAGCGTCAGGCCCCATATTAAAAACATAACTAAAACTGCCTTTTATCATCTTAAGAACATTGCCAAAGTACGAGCATTTCTATATACAGAGATATTAATGCATGCTTTTATCACTTGCAGAATTGACGATTGTAAAGCTCTACTTTCTGGTCTCCCTAACAAAAATTGCAACATTTTGCGTAAACTGCTGAATATATAATTAATATAATTCATATAATAATTATATCATTTGAATCATATAATTATATTTACTATGATATTATATGATTAATATAATATTAATCTTAATCCCACTTAAACACATCTCTGAACATAGCAGCAGTAGATATGGTAACTTTTGGAGAGAGAAGTGAGATTTTAAAGCCCTTAACAAACTTGACACAAACTTAAATATACTGAAAATTAATGAGGTGTCAGCCCCCTGTGAAAATATAACTATGGCTTTGCTAGAAGTAGGTAATTAGGGCCCCAGCATGCGGTGCGAGGCCCTATTGAATTTCTAATGTTTATTATTTTCTTTTGTTTTTATTTTTTTTCTTCAGTTTCCTAAAAATAAATCGCCTTTTAGACGGCCTATATCCCCCCGAAAACTCATAAAAATTTGCCAATGTCAGGGATAAATTTCGCATTTTGGGGGTCTCGCACATGGACATACGCTGATTTTCGGGCAAAAGTGTTGGGCTATCATATACTTTCTCAGAGCTGTCTGAAACTTCTTGTGCTTGTTAAGACCAGTATTCTGCAAAATTCGGCTGCATAATTAATGAGGGGGCGGGGCAAAGGCGCTCTATAGCGCCCCCTGGAATTTTTCTTTGGAACAGCCCCGCCTCAGTTTTGGACACAGAGTCACGAAACTCAGGAGCTAGATATTTAAGAATGAAAATCGCCATTTTTTGCTGTTTTGGGCTGGTTGACAAGGGGTCATGTTTAAAAGAACTCCTTCTAGGGATTGTATCCAATTCACTTCAAACTTGGTAGGAGTGTTCACATAGACTTCCTGAGTAAAAGTTATGAAAATTATGCATTTTGGGGAAACTGTGTGGGCGTGGCGCTCTATGCACATTTCGACATGCGCACATTGCGACGTGCGCACATGTGCGAGGGCCAGACCCTACATTAGATAAACAGTTGTAATTAGCATGACCAGATCCAGGACAGGTGGAAATCTGGCTGAATTTGAGGGTAGGCGCAGCAAAACATGAGCTTGCTGATACTGCATATGTTGAAACGGCAAATCGGGTTAGCAATAGATATGGTAACTTTTGAAGAGAGAAGTGAGATTTTAAAGCCGTTAACAAACTTGACACAAACTTAAATAAACTGAAACTTAATGAAGTATCTCATTTTGGTTCAAAAAGATCATTTCGTGTACAACCCAACAAATAAATAGATATATGTATCTGCTTCCTGATGTGTGAATTAACTTTGTCTTTAAAGATAAATTAAGAATAATCTTACCTGACTTTAAGATCAGAAGCATCAGCACTGCGATCATCTTCTCCACAAAGCAAAACAGGAATTATTGCGATTAATTTGGTATAACTTTCTGAAATAGCTCTGACTTTAAGAGAGTGAAGTGTTGAGGAGAGAAGTAGGGTGAAACGGAAGGAACATGCGTCTCTGCCTTTAGACAAATGAGAAGTTGGAAACATGCAAAAACTATAAATGGCAGTCTGCAAATAGGGAAGTTGAGGCTTTTTTCACACCATGTTCATTTACTGTAATTGGTTTTGTTGATTTCCTGATGTACCCTGCTACTGTGTCAGCACAACAGGGAGATCATCTGACACTTAAAACAACTTCAGCAGCAGCAGCAGCATCACTGAGGGGTTTTTAACTACTTGACATTTAAGGTGTTTTCCGCAGGTTCTATTTTGGTTAAGTTAATCAGTCCATACTAAAATATGTCAAAAACTATTGGATAGATTGTCTTGATTTTTTACTAATGATCCACTGACTAATCATAGTAATGCTCTAATTAGTAGTAGTCAAACCTCTGCCAGGATAGACATTTGTGATTCCTTCACAGTGACTTTTCATCTATCCTGCAACATACCTTCCAAACTAATGCAGAGTAGCTGTGCTATGTGTTTGGTGCCAGGAAAAAGTAAGAGAGTTAACCTTTTTAAACAAACCTGCCAAACATGTTTGAATTGATACTGTGCCCACGGTAGCAAGCATTTAGTTCAAGGCATCAACATGCCTGTAAGTACAGCCTCACAGAACTACATACCAGGGTTCATGTGGGGGAAATTCAGTTAAAGGTTAACAGTGTGATGGATACATGTGTGACATTGAGTCTGTTGTCTCCATCTCTAAAAACAATCAACACAAAAATAAAAAAATAATCGTCACTGGGTATTAGAACAAGAACGGGGTAAAAAGCAATGCAAGTCCTGCTGGGATATCAGCAGGTCAATCTGCTTGTCCTTCAGAAAGAAGGAACCTATTTGAAAGTAAAATTTTGTGAGCCAAGTATTTAAAGTTGATTCTCAAAGGCTGAAAGATGGTAGGGAAAGTAAGGGAGGCTGGAGGGGGTGAGGGAGGGAGGATAACAGATGTTATCATGCTCTGTGTGTGTGTCTGTGTGTGTGTGTGTGTGTGTGTGTGTGTGTGTGTGTGTGTGTGTGTGTGTGTGTGTGAGAGAGAGAGAGAGAGAGAGAGAGAGAGAGAGAGAGAGAGAGAGAGAGAAAGAGAGAGAGAGAGAGAGAGAGAGAGACAGAGACAGAGAGTAAATGAGGCAGTAAGAAAAACCTTGCATGATTAGTTTACGTGCGTCCCAGCAGCTATTATTGGCTCAGACTGGGCCTGTTCAACCTGTTTGTTTTCAATCCAGAAAACTCCAGGAAGAATAAATGTTTTCATTCATGACCTGTGTTGTTCTGAACTTCCCGCATAGTCAGAGAAGGAGGATGGAGTGAGACAAAGAGAGGAGCAGGGAGAGTTGGCACTGCGTTGAGACATCAGCAGCCTCTTCCACTGCTTACGGAGACACTGACAGTCGATATATGTCAGACTGACATAAGAAAAGGTGTGTAGACATCTGACATTTCACTGCGTTTATTTTAAAAGAAGCGCTTTGACAATCTTCAAATAAGGAAGCTGCCTGCAGAGCTCACTTTTCAAGGTACTTTTTTCTATTTTGCTTTTATTCTCAAATTTGGGGACAAGAGAATCAAGAGTATGGGTGACAGGGTTGGAAGACTTATTCACAATACTAAACATATACTTAAAATAAATGTAAAAATATAAAGAGGGGATACAGTATACAGTATATCAAATGCTGATTGCTTGTATGTAGCTTGTGCTCGTTACCTTTGGCTAATATTGTTAATTAATCCAACAAGTTTAAACTGTGGAAATTCAAACTTACCAGTAGTCCTGCCTGAAGAAGTGTCTATGCTCTTAATTAATGTATGTTCCTAATTATGTTTACAATGGCTCATCCAGCAAAGGATAAACACCCTGTGACACATCCGTATCAGTAGTATCAGTAGTGTTTGAATGCTTCTTCATGTTGACCAAAGAGGTGCAGATTTTACAATAAATACAGACCAACAAACAGGTGAGGTAACTGCATAATTATACCTCTTTAGTAAAGTGTTTCTTATTCCATACTTAATACATATTTTTTCAATTAATTTATTATATTAATTAAATCAAATACATTTTATGCCTCATATACTTTTTATTTTATACTGATGGTGTGATGGTATTTAGTCTATCTATATCTCTTAAAATATCCACATATAAATGTATCTGGATCTAAAATCAAATCAAAACAAGACACTAGTAATATAACATGTACTGTATTACTTCATTGTTGTTGTAGGTTTGCAGACTGACCTATGGAATAAGAGACTGAGTGGAGGAAAGAATGGAGATGAGGAGGGAAGAAGAGACTCGTATGTGCTTGCTGCTGCTGGCTCTGCTCCAAATCACCACACCCTCCTCAGGTGCATGATTTTAATATATGAGATTTATTTTAGTCATGCTTTTTATTCCAGCACTTCCACACACATTCAAATCAGCATTCATAGAGTGACAAAGTCAAACTTTGACATTGGTCAGTGTTTTTACAGTCTGTAAGACTTTCAGGGGAGGTGGAGGAAGACCAGAGATGACTGAGAAATTCCTCCAAGGAAACACAGGTTTCCACTTATTAGAATATTCAAATCTTTAGGAGAGCAGTGGAGGGATTTTGTTTAAAGTTACATATTAGTTGCACGCAGAATTCAGTTCCTGAGTAACATCACACAATAGGAACGGCTGGACGACTATATAACAACAACTGAACACAGCAATTATCTGAGTGATGTTAGTACAGTGTATTGCAGATCATAAATGATATGTGATCTATTTGCCCACTATTGACATTTTTATGGAGTATGTGTTTGGTTCCTAAACTGGTTTCCTAAGAGAAAAGCTTGTTGATCTCAATGGGTACCTATGAATTAATTAAAAAAATAAAAATAAAGTAAAGGAATTGCATTGAAATGCTTCCTCATGTGATTGGGTTTTGTTGGAACACGGTAACAGGTTAAAATCTGACTTTTTCCATTAAAAAATGAGCTGGATTCAAATTCAATTTTAATAAATAAAGATATTTGGGTTAGGGTTAGCAGTTTGTACAGCAAGTAATAAATATGCTTTTAATTATCTGTAAATATATACATTGATATAATTATTAGTGATTTTATCTAATTTTTTTTTCTTTTTCTCCCACATACATAAACACACTAATCATAAAAAACAATCACTATCCCAGCTGAAAACAACAAGCTAACTCTCAGTTACGTCACACGCCCGGCTGACATCAGAGTGCCTGTGGGAGATCCTGCAGTGTTTCGCTGTGGAGTGCCCCAAGCTGCTGAGAACCTCACATTCACCTTCCATCTGAGTCAGAAGAGCTACATCCTCACCTGCCCTAAAGGCCACATTGAAGAAATCGCCCTGGTGAGGTGGTCAATGTTTTGATTTCCTATATGGCTCACTGTATCCTCACTTTCTTCTCCTCTTCCTCTTAGCAGCACTGATCATATAATCATAAAAAAGCCTTCGCAAACTAGAGGTCAAAAACTTCACAGGATACCTGTTTGGTGTGTTTGTTGCACAGCGTAGTGAATGTAAATAGACTTTGTTGTTAAAGTATTAATACTTTCAGTGGCATGTTGACCATCACGTGCATACTGTGGGCTCCAGGGTGGTCATAGCCAAGCTCACATCATGTTTAGATCTCTTGTTCTTTCCTCCCTGTCCCCTCTCCTGAATCGTTCTTCACAAGCTTCCTTGCATCTCTCTTCAGGGTCTGTATGGAACCTGTGATCAGAAGGATGGAGAGTTACTGGCTGTGTGGAACCTCAAGGGAACTTCTTTCTCCGACAACGGCACAACAGTTGTATGTCAGCAGTCAAATAATCCTGATGTCCTTGTTGCAGTCCTACATGTTTATGGTAAACACTTGATCATACATTAATATTTCCTAATCTGTTTTATTTGATTTGTTATCAAACCCTAAATCCACAATAGGCAAGGGAGCCTGTCTAATATAGTCCTCTCAATATGATCCAGCACAAGAAACTAAATTAAACTACCCTTTTTCTTGTTCCACTTGAGGCTGGTTTTAATTCATTCAAGGAGGCAATTTTTCTCATGTTCATCACAGCATAAATACAAATTAAAATCATTTGATTTTAATTGTACATGTAAGAATGCTGAGTCTTTCAGTCATACTTTCAGCCTTGACAAATGATGTAATTAATTGTATATAACTTAAAGTGTGTGTGTGTATTTTATCTCACCATTTTTCCTGATTTTGCTTTTCTCCTGCCTCACTGTTATCTTAGATGACGGCCTAAGCTATGCCATCCTCATTGGCTATACCATTGGGGGCTTCTTTGGCACCATTTTGGTGGCTGGTTTAACGTATATCACGGTGCGGCGATCTGTGACCCTCCAGGAATGCTTCAGTAAGTATACTTAAACTTAAATTCACTGGATGAAAATCTACACTGACTACAAATTTAATGCATGTGATGTATTTGTGCTTTCAGAGGGGAAAGAGGAAGAAGATGACATGAACACGATAGTAACAAAGGAATAAAAGAAAATAGAGAGCTGAGGAAGATTGTTTTGTTGTTTGATGATGCTTTATAAAAACATATCCAGAGTTGGGCTCCATTCACTTTCTATTTCAAATCCTGTATAACTGAAAAGAAAGCTGGATTGAACAGAAGTCTGGAAATAGTATACATATATTGTTTCTCCCTCAATGGACCCTGCACACAGTCTAACAGTGTATAATATAGTATTGAGCACTTCAAACAATACACCAAAAAATGATTTAGCCGAGTCACTTTCATCATTTGTGCAGGGTCATACATCAATGTGCACTATCGACCTTATGAATTATATGCAAAGTTTGCTGTTGTGTTGCTCTAATGTGGTGAAAACACTTAAGCGTGTGTGTAGACAGCAGTAGTCAGACTCATGACTTACGAACTTGTAATTTGAAACATATATTCATACATAGACATCATAGTGAAATGTATTTCTGTCAGCTCCTACAATTTGTTTAATTTGTTTAGAAATAGTGTAAAATAGCAGAACAGAAAACATAATAATTAATTATCATTCTTGTGGAAGTAATGTGAGTAAATAAGTGAGTAAAAAGTAGGGACAATAAGCTTTTAAAAGTAAGAATCTGAAGAATTTGGTTTAAAAAAAAATGTCTGCACTGGTTGCACTGCTGAGTGGTCAACAAAGTTAAGTGTTGAAATACTCTGCACGAAAACGCCTTCTACAAGAGGAAGTGAAAACAAGCTGTTCAGATAAAAACCTGAACAGTAAGAATAGGCTAATACACATGTTTTACAGCTGTATACCAACAGACTACTAAAGCTAAGATATTCACTGATAAGGGTCCCAGTCGAGCTTGCGACACCAGTTCAGCCAGCTACACTTACACAGTTTGTCCACTCGAGGGAAGCACTTACCCCACAGATAAGAAGTAAGTTAGATGTTGTAACACTACAGGGAGAAATATTCAAGACTGTTTGTAAAATTGATTGTAGAAATCAAACATTAAACCATCTTCTGTTTCTATCACAACATGTTTTTGTCAATTTCTTTATGAAACGAAGAAGTTGTTGTTTGTTATTTGGGATTTTGTCGTTGAACTGAGTTTGGTGTTTTTATATATTTGCATTGTGAAGTAAATAACCCAGATGCTTGATGTGCTTACACCGTCATCATATTTGTATAAAGGCAAACTTTACTTCTACAGTAACCAAAGGAATGTGTTTGTTTTTATGTTGTTGTTGATGTTTGTTGTTTGTGCACTCAACATTCTGTTTTGTTTTTTGTTATATATTTTTTATGATCACATTACTCTAATAGGCTTTTTTGGTTTGCTCAGTGTGTGGCCTATGAGCAAATTAAAGTTACATTGCAGACACAACAAAACATGAGCTCACAGATGCTGCATATGTTGAAATGGCAAATTGGGTTAGGGTTAGGGTCTGTTTTCATGTGTTTTCTCCTTTGTAGGGCCACTGTATCTCCCCATTTTGCACTTGCTGTAAAATGATCTAATGATCTGAAACACACAGGCTTGTGTTTCATGGTATTACTATGGTCTTCCAAACCTTCCCCATTGTGTTAACTCACTGAAATATTTATATTTTCTTAATCAAACATAAGTCCTCTGCACAGTTGCTCACATAGCTTGAATCACACAGAGAAAGTGATTTTATAAAATAGTCTCTTTGTCTGGTTTTGTGGTCTCCACTTCCATGACTGTGTGTTGTGACACCTGATGCACACACACACACACACACACACACACACACACACACACACACACACACACACACACACACACACACACACACACACACACACACACACACACACACACAGGGCAATCAGCAGGAGAGAATTTCTGCCTCGTCTTTTAGTTGATACAACAGAGGCTGTATGGAGCAATGTGTTGACTCAGCTGCTCAGCTACGCCTCGGTTCTCTCTGTCATTACTCTGTGTCTGATTTCTTCACATTCTCCACAAGTCTTACAGTGATCAGTATACAGTATGACTGGCTACATCTGGTGTTTGCATGAATGAAACAATAGCGTGGTGTATTTACAGCGAGAGTCGGTCTGGTCGCGTTAGCTCTTGTCTTATTTGTCATTTCTTTCTTGGATACACAACACTCTCTCTATCATGTGAGGACCCACTACTGACTCTTTCCAAATATTATCTTTGCAAGCAAGCAGATACAAATTATTTCCAAAGGATCTTTCCAGAAGTGAAGCTCTCTTATGGCTGCCTGACTGGGTCTCACTTACAGCTATGTAGGCTAACCTGTTCTTAGACCTTTAGTTTTACTGTTTATGGACAAACACCCTAAATACCATCATAACAGACGTGTGACACATGTGTGTGTGTGTGTGTGTGTGTGTGTGTGTGTGTGTGTGTGTGTGTGTGTGTGTGTGTGTGTGTGTGTGTGTGTGTGTGTGTGTGTGCATGCGTGTGTGTGCATGCGTGTGTGTGTGCATGCGTGCGTATCTACTGATAACCTACATTGTCCAGCATGTGTTCTCAAGATGACCTTTAAGACAAGAAATCCGTTTATCTTGCTACACCTATCAATACCTGAGGAAACACTGGTTAAACTATTGCAATTACAGGTTAAATAGTAACAAGTTGATCACCTTAAGTGAGGTTAGTTAGAGCTGACGACTGATTTTACAACTTTATGAAACATTTTAAATGACCTACAACTAACCTCTATTTTCAGATTCATGGCGGACCAATGAGACAAAAAACAAATGAAGATCAAAGATCTGTTTCTATGCTCTGCAGCATCGATCTGATGGAGTCTCTTCTGTCAATGCCTGTGAGATATGATCTTTGTCTCCTCGTTCCCCTGGAGGTCTAAACTAGATTTTATTTAGAAAGAAAAAAGCTGAAAACGAAGATTTCATTTAAGTGACAGCAGCCAAAATCCTTTTACAGCAGTTTGTCATCCCGCTGTGAAAATGTGGTCTTTGTATTTTCTATAAAGCTACTATAATTAAGTAAGTATTAATTCTATTTGTAGTTTGTTGTCTTACCTCATTGTTTAATGCTGAACTTTGACATATTTAGCAGCTGTCCTTTTAATTTGATTACTCTATATCATGCAGTATGTGCACAGTTTAGGTCTTTTAAAGTAGAGGTCTGGCTCCTGGCTCCTCAAGTAACAAAGAATAGCAGTAAGTTATATTGGATCGTTGCATATTTGAACATTAATATTGTACACTGTCTTATAATGTGTCTCTGAGGAAAATAATATCTTTTTCACCACAGGCAGAAATGTCCTATATCCTACACACTGAAAGAAATACCACACTGAGTATCTGCTCTCTATATTCCCAAGATAATTCTATCAGTGTCATGCCATTGGCATGGAACACAGTGACCTTTATTTAACCTCACATAATGTTACAGGCAACTGTTGATTTGTAAAAACAGAAACCAGAAACAACACACAGATAAATTGTGGCCATAAATACCTTAACAATTATTTTGATGTAATTATGCATTTAGATTTTGATCATTTAAAAAAAACTTATTGTGTGTAAATATTAATGCCATAAAACAATTTTAAATAATCCAAACAAATTAAAGTGTATATTTAGATGAAAGTAAATAAGCAACTGTAAATTTCTGCTCTCTGACTTGTCATCACCAGTTGCCACCAATCTGCTGTTAGATTGTTGTATTATCACTTAAGCGCACACACTCTAAACTACAGCTGTGTGTGTGTGTGTGTGTGTGTGTGTGTGTGTGTGTGTGTGTGTGTGTGTGTGTGTGTGTGTGTGTGTGTGTGTGTGTGTGTGTGTGTGTGTGTGTGTGTGTGTGTGTGTCCATCCCCTCTGTCCTCACTGTATTATCATTTGTTAAGAGGCTGATGCATGCCTCGGCTTTGTCAGTGACAGGAAAAAGTATAAATAGTCACAGATCACTATGCTGGCACATAAATGCACTCACATACTTCTGCACATAAGTTGTACTTATATTTAGTATATAACACCATCAAATTTTTAAGAGTTTAAACGTATCAATGTACATTATAGGATGTATGTGAAGTTATGCTGGTATATGCTCTCTCGAAAGGAAATTCCACCTGTTTAACTCTGTGGTCATTACAGTTAATTCAACTTATATGCAAGAATAAACAAACAACATCTTCCAGTTTAAAAGTGGTGCCTTTCAAGCAAGTGAGTGTGTGTAGTAAGTTTGAATAAATCCTAATAGTCAGGGAAAATCACTCCATCCTGTGCAGGTTTGTAAAAATGGAAACTGCCTGTCAACCATAAGACTAAAACAGTACAATCTGTTCCACAGAGAGAGGGGCACTGGGGGTACCTGGGATACCTGGCAGAGCCACAGAGAGACAACACGGAAGTCAGTGGAAAAATATGTTCAAGACTGTCTCATCTCAAATTTTAGAATACACTTGAAAAAAAGAGAAAAACTGAAGTTGATTTTGCTGTATCTGTACATGTGCCTTGAGGTCCTCAGTAGTGGCAATTGATTGGCTTTGGTTGAGAACAGCAGATGCCAGCCTATCTCATTGTTGTGGTGGCCAGGGTCCAAATAACCTAGCGTTCTCTTCCTAGACATAATAGATAGCTTGCCGTTGACATTTCATTAACATAAACAGACAACAGTGTCTCCAGACTAGAATGTGCTGATGGTGACACAAACATGAGTAAAAACGTTCTCTTTGACTAATTCTGGGCGTATAGTACTTGTGGTGTTATCTGTAGGGGTTTAAAGTCTGACCACCAGCAGAATGTGAGACCGACTCAGGCACTTCTGATGTACTTTGAGAGTGTCTCTATTTCTCCTTAGCCAAGCTTCAATAAATATTACAGCATAAAACATCAGAGGCTCCTGAACACTTTCTTCCTTCCTGACCTCACCATTGACTTCTCCACAACAGATATCTCCTCTGATTTTACTACTTTGATTTGTTGTTCAGGTGTGCAGGATTCAGTGGCATCTAGTGCTGTAGTTGCTAACCCATGCCCTTCTAGTGTGGAGGTAACTAGTGGCTGAAACATGATGAAAGGTCACATCTGGAGCCAGTGTTAGCAGCTACCATAGAAACATGGCAGTTCATCACGGTGGACTGTGGGAGAGAACCTGCAGTGTCTGTAGATATAAAAGAGTTATTCTAAGGTAAGAAAAACACCCATCCATTTTTTAAAACCACTTATCTTCATCAGGGTCACGGTGGGCTAGAGCCTATCCCAGCTGACTTAGGGCAAGACCATGGATAAGTCACCAGTTCGTCACTGGGCTGACGCACAGAGACGACAACACTCACATTCACATTCACATTCACACCTGCATGCAATTTAGAAGCATCAATTAATCTATTAAGTGCTTTTTTTTGGACTGTGGGAGGAAGAGAAAACACGGCGAGAACATGGAACCAGCAACAAAAACATAACAATTCTTATTTTCATGGGATTATACATAAATGAGAACATAGTTATAAACATTATATTATATTTCTGTCTGTTCTCTTCTGAGCCCCCTAAATCTGACACTCTGGATCTTGTGTAAAGATATTATTGATTGACACTGGGGAATCACAGTGTAAGATGGATTTCATGTTAAATATTTATATGAACAGTTCTCAGGCTGTCTCCTGTTGTAAAACTGAGTGTGTTCATTGTATTATTTATATATAGTAAAACTTACAAATATCCTTTACCATCATCATCGTGTACTTGCACACACACTGATGTTTATGTAATAACATTGCCACTCGTCTCATATACGAACAGAAACCAAACCATTGCATCTTCACACTGGACACGTGCACACACTTAAGTTTATATCCCAAACAAAGAGGAGGAGCAGGTGCTACTTATTTGGGTAAAATAGAGAATGCACATTTTTGACCAGGCAGTGTCTTGGAACATTCTCACGCTCACTCCTCTGATCCTGAACCAGGTAAGCACGGGTACTGTATGGTGGAGCAAGGCAGGACTGGAGTCAGGGTTAGCGGTCAAGGTCACCTTACTGTTAAAATGTTGATTGTAAGGGATGTGATACTTCTTCTTCTAATTATTATTATTTATGCTGAAGGTTTTAGTGTGAGATTTGACATTTGGAGAAACATTAAAACAAACTACCGGTAGTAGCCAAAATGCTTGTGATGAAGCGTAATTTTGGATTTATTCCTCCATTTGTACAGGGCATGTGAGGCTTCTGTTTAGAATAAATGACATTATGTCCATGTATGGCGAGCCCAACAATCTTATATTGGCTGATTTCTGGTTAATTTTGCTCTCTTGTAATTAACTATCTTTATAGAAAATAGCAAAATTGGATTATGCTTTAAAAACATTTACAAAGCAGCACTGCAGTGATTTGGTTAACAAAACAGTAAACGACACAGTGGATGTTGTCAGCAACATCAGTAAGATTTGAAGACCACTGAACTGAAACGTCCACACAAAACCTGAAAACTGTAAAAAAAAAACAGCTTTAAACTCAAACCTTATTCTGTCTGCTGTTGCTGTTTCATCTGAAAAATAGGTCTTTGAGAGATTTTAAAGACAGAGGCCTGTCTGTCAGTTCACAGTTTGAACTTGACTAATGTCATGCTAACTGGTAGCTGCAGTGACATTTGCATGGACAAAGCCCATGATTGACGATAAGTGAACAAAAACTGTATTATCTTTGTTTTTGTTTGATATCCATGTCTTGGAATGCTGATGTTAACTGTATATCTCTGCACGACGTTACATGCAGGAGATACTTTGTAAAAGATCTTGACCTTCGTTTAAGCCTTATTAAACATGTACAAAAAGCATGACATGTTGTATCTAATGCTGGGCGCATTGTGCTTTTAAAACATCACCTGTGAATGTAAAACTAGTTTAAACCAGAGAAAAGCAGAGCGACAGAGAGGAAAGCCACTGATTTCCCAAAATGCAGAGAATCTGACCTCCATGGAGGCTCAAGGGTGTCCAAGGCCAGTTAGAGGTTAGAGTGAGGTCGCTGAAACGACCTTTTGCATGCCTAGCTTTTTAATATATGTTTTAAATGTTTGCAAAAACATATTTTCATTTATGGAGTTATTAGCAAGAGAACATTACAATAATCAATTAAGTATTATACTGAGCTCAATGTATGTTAGCAGACTTTTGTGGATCTGTAATGACCATACATTTGTCAGTTGAACAATACTTAGGTTATGAAATGCATATTATAAAAGTCTAACGTCTTTGAAAAGCTGAGTATTTCCCCTTAAGACCTAGACTTTATAATGTGTTAAATGAGTTCAATTGCTCACGTGAAGTTGAAAGTGGTTCAGAAAATATCTGTAGATACTGTAAAGCACATGACTTTGTTGCAAGAAAGTCTTTCAGCATGGAGGTTGAAGGAAATTTGTCTGGAAACCTGCTGGGTTTTGCCCCATGACAAAAAATGATCCGCTGTTTACTCTCAAAACACACAGAATGCATCCCTGCTGACGAGACACTGACCTCTCACATAACAAGGACATTCTGCCTGGGGAGATGGAGAAGTGTGCTTTGTTGCTTGTATGCATGTCTGTGAGAAACCACGGAACAATGATGGGAAAAATTTACATTTCTTTTAACGCCCTCTTACATGTTCTCTGTCTCGCTGTCTTTATCTGTTTCTCTTTCTGTCTGACTCCTAGCTTTGTGAAAGATGGGACATCTCACTGTTGTGGCCGTTATGGCAGGTAAATAAAACAGAAACACATACTTTTTATATGTGTAAGACTTTGATGGTCTCAAGGTCATGGATCGTTCTATTTTCTCAGGAAGGTTATGTTAAACATATTATGACATTTCAACAAAACTACATTAAAAGATTAAAGCACGCACCGACACAACTCTTCTTTGCTTTTAATATTTTATAGATCTTTTGTTTTCAAGATTAATGAGCAGAATAAAAAGCATACTCTACGATGTTCTTTGTGCAGTGGGACATAGTGACACAGTGACACGTATGGATCAGAGACAACTCCCAGTCAACAAATTAACATTTTTTTTGTCTGGCTTTCTTGCAGTGCTCTTCAGCCTTTTCATGGAAACTGAAGCAAGTAAGGGCAAAACTCTACTTTCAGTGTATCCTATACTGAGACTGGTTTGTGGAGAAACTGGTTTAGGGAAAAATCAAACACATTAACATTTGTCTTCATGACAACAGCCTGGTAAATACCTTTCTTAACTGTCTGTGAATATCACTATAGTTACTTTGTTTACAGTAGAAGGTAATTATAAAGTACACTTCAACTCAGAAGCTCTGCTCGGTTCTAACCCATTTCTTGAATCATCCATTAAAGTGAGTCTGCAGTCACAGTAAGTGTTTGAAGTTTATCACTAATGCTCTTCTCCTTTCTTATTTCTCCTCCTCCCCTTGTGTTTGGTCTGCAGATCCATTTGTTTACAGTAAGTACAGACACTTCTATCTCTTAATTCTTATAATCTACTATATACAATCTGTCATCTTACTCGCGTGTATAGATTATGAAAAGATTACTGTAGTATCATGTATTTATTCTGATGATTGCAAAGTGCTTATGCCGAATGACAAAAATCAACCACTGCAATTTTGATTGTTAAAAAGCTAAATTAAAAATAAAATCTGTCATGCAAAGTGTAAATCAGATATTCTTCAAAAAATTATCCAATTAATTTTAGGTTATGCTTGCTTTGTCACATGCACAACGACCCCCTTACCTTTAAACATTATTGTCTAACAGACTATGAGAAGCTACGAATTGGAGGCCTAATCTTCTCCTGCTTGTTGGTGGTTGGAGGACTCAGCGTAATTCTTTGTAAGTCCTGAAACCATACAGACAAATAGTGTGGTAAACCTGTGGAAAAACACTTTACTGAAACTGAGATCAAAATAAAAGGCACTAGTTAACTGAGTCAAGAGACCACGATAATAAGTTCAAGATTTTGTGAACTATTTCTTTTTCGATCCCAAATGAAAATCTCAGAGCTATGGCAATATTAGAGTAGTAAAGAGACACAACAGTGTTAAAATGTGCCTCAGTAACACGTCCTACTTTGTCTTCACAGATAACAAATGCACCAGGAAGAACAAGTATGTTTTTTCTCTTAAAACCTCCTGACAAAAATGTGTGTTTGTGTCTATGTACTGTATGAGTTTTACCATGTGACTTCCCCGCCCCCTCTTATTGTTTCTTTGTCTTTCTTCCCAAACTGCCTTGATAACTGCCGCCCCGCCCTCCTTTCTCACCTTGTAGAAAAGTGGAAGATGACAACAGTGAAATCTGATATCGTGCCTGACGAACCGGTTCAGACCAGGAAGACGAGCTGACAGACAATGGGTGGAGAGACTGGATGCATGGTGGGGAGTGGGTTGAGGGAAACACACCAACTTAGGTGATCATATCTGTGATCATACAAACCTGTGGAAAGATGTACCATTTATTTAAAAAGGAAAAAGTGAAGTACTGCTGAAATTCTGCAAAATAGATTGGCATATCTGAGTTGGAAGAAATAAATGAAGCCGCCCTCGTGTGTTTCTGCGCTGTACTGATATGTAAATCAGGGTCATTGATATTCACAAAGTTGTTCTCCTAGAATACGCACATGGAACTTCACAACTATTTAGTCTGTCTCACGTGTGCTGCTTAGTTTAGTCATTGCCATAATGTTGCATGTAGTTACTGGGTCATTGGTAACTTAATATTTAGTCATTATCACCTGCTGTTTGTTGCATGTTTGCTGTATGATAAACTGTAGAGTTAGATTATCCATGTGGTCAACCATTTCAGTACTGATATTATTAGAAAACACTACTTGCTAGAAACCTTTGGTGTGCACATCCAAAATAAATAAGTGATAAACCAATATTGTAATTGTTATTTATCACACATAACATAGATTGACTGTGATTGTGACCTTTAACTGAAATGGGCAGTTATTGATATTCTAGAGTTTTCCATTTAAGTTACCAAGTATCATAAATTATATTATTAAACAACATCAGCATTACTTTCCATTTTACTACAGCCGTTGTGTCCACTGACTTGCTTCCTGACCTACATCAAAGTGAGGAAGAAAATGACAAACTTCCACATCTTCGTTCTCGTCAAGCAAACATTAAAGCTGCACTCCTCCTCCCGGCCCCCCCTGTCACTGACAGGGGGGGCCGGGATCAGCTTCCACGCCCCTCTCGTCCGCAGCCGTCTGCTCTCCAACTGCCAACCGCACAGCAGAAACCGACCCTGGATCAGGGTTCGATGACAAAACAGGAGCATGTTAAACTCAGCCCCCTTTTTTCTATAACCAAGCCAACCTGTTGAGTGTCACAGTGGTGGAGAAGAAGAAGGCAGGGTGTTGGCGCACAGTGTGGAGAGAAAAGTCGCTTGTTGTGAGTCAGATATCCGCCCAGCTTGTGAGAAATTTCCTCGTTTTTTATCGCTGCTAAAAACAACGTGTTAGAGGTAAGTGTCGAACAAACGAAGCACATATTTCACGGAAGATTCTCTTCCCAAGTTGTTTTTTCCTCCCCTTTTCTACTTTTTCGGGGAAATTTGTTTAAGGAGTTTCAAGTTTTACAAATATGTTCGTGAGCATCTCATTATGAAACTGAGGCGCAGTGGAGCTAACGTGAGGCTCATTTTTGTCAGCTTCTGAACGGGTTTGTTTGTGGCGCTAAACTGTTGTCAAATCTCTGTGTTTATTAATAAATGATTAGCAACAGGCTCCTTTAGTTACTTAAAAGCTCAAAATTGCTCGAGTAAAACATAAAAAACTATATATTTCAGAGAAAAAGTGGGTCATTATTTTAAACGTGAAAGTACAATGCGACATATGTCATAAGCCACTAATGTTTATCCGGCTGACATTTGTCCTCGAGCCCACCGGTGGCGGGACAATGGCACGGCACGCGCACACGGCCCAGGATAGTCTTCCTTCACGCGCTGTGAGCACACGGTTCATGTCAGCTGGTTTATTTAATTACAATGAAGGCTTCAAGTGTTGGTTTACATTAAAACAAAGGCTGTGCTGTATCTGTTTGCACCTTTAGTTGCAAGTTCAAACGCGCCAGACAAAATAAATCCGAGTGACGCAGCCTGTATGTGTTTATAATTGATGCTAAGCCTTGGCCTCTTTAATAGCATTACATGAATCGCATTAGATAACAGAGCGGACGTGTTATAGGTGTCCAAATATTCATACACACAGATGAACACATGGAGACATCTTGGATGTCACCACGTGGATTTTTTTCAATATTGTCATACTCTTACATGCTTTATTGAACACATGATGTAAGCTGGTGTGTGTGAGTGTGTGTGTGTGTGTGTGTGTGTGTGAGTGTGAGTGCAAAAAGGCCAGCTGATAAGAGCAGTTCTGATAACAGTTTGCTACTATGTGGCACAAGGACACATTGCGTCAAGGACAGATTCGGGAGAACTGTAAGAAAGAAAAACTGAAAAATATGAATAATGTGTTGGATTATTATTATTATTATTTAGGTTATTTAAAGTAGAAAACAACAACAAATACCGGTGTTTCTTCTGACTACTTGTTAAAAAATGTCATCAATCAATTGGTTATCAAGTTATTATCAGTTTTCTATTGATTCATTGTTGACTAATTCTTCCGGCACTAATGGAAGGGAGGTTACTAAATCATCTCTTCACTGTTTATAGACACATTATGGCGGTTGGCAAAATGCCTGAAGCAATTAACTGATTATAAAAGAATCGAGATGCATGTCCAGCTGAAACTGCAATGTTGTTTTTACATTATCAGTGTGTATTCAGGGGTGTTGCCATGACCATAGACATGTGGCAAAGCTTACTAACATACTCTTTGGCCAGCTTCCTGGAGATCTCTACGCTATGTCTGCCTTGCAACAAGTTGATGTCCGTTTTGTGTGAGAGTCAAAATGTGGGAAATCTGTCACTGAACACAAAACACGGGATGCCCTGTTTAAATTCTGACTAATATGCATAATAGATTGATGATAAAAGATGTTGTTTAGTCTGCTTTGCATCCATTGGTTATATATAAATAACATCTCTCTGCCCCCGTGTGGATCACTAACATTGCTGCCCAACAAATCAATACTTTGCCCTGCATAAAAATACTCATATGGCAACAATGACTGAGTTTTCTCAGGAGATTAGATTGAAATTACAGACCCAAATATATTTTTAGACATGCTGTCTAAAATTTTTACATGCTGTGAAAATGGTTTTAGCCAAGACTAACAAATATGGAAATGTTTACCCGCAGTGGAATCTGTATTTGGTGACAGGAATAGACAAAATAGCCATTTAAATCCACATGTTGTAACAGTAAGAAAAAAGTATCTGTACAGCATAATAGACAAATGCACAGAGAGAAAGAATGATGCAGTCACACTTCCAAACTCACACTTGTCTAACTGCTGAATATCTACTCTGATTTGCTTTTGACAGATTTAAACACACCTTAATGCCACCGATCCGACAAACAGTTTTTCAGAGAGAGCAAAGTGAGGCAGAGAGGGATCAGAGCAGTTACAGGGTGAGAGGCAGAAATGGAGAGAGGGTGAACAAAGGTGGCGACAGACAGAGTTGTCTTTCTTTTCTCAGGTGAAACAGACTTAGCCCGTTGTCCTCACCTCTCCTCACATGACCACAGTTCCTAAAAAAGAAAAGGAGAGCGAGCTGGGAAAACGGTGGAGGGAGAGAGAGAGACATGCTTTCTCCTCACCTTTCCTCACATCACTTTGGTGGCTCACAAACACAAATTTAGAAACCTTGAAAAGAAGACATCGATTTTATACCAGGAGAATGTGACTGTGTGACCTTGTCTCTGTTGTCTAACAGTTTAGCAGAGACACAGCTAAGCATTTCTGATTTATTAACTAGTGCAGATACATTTATTACAGCTTATTGCAGTCTTATAGCCATTTAATACAAAACTGTGATCATCTCAGAGGCACAGTGTTATTAAAATGTTTGCACAAAGTCATTACATGTGCAAGACTAAAAGTTGTATGTATGAAAAGTGAGATGAAACCAGTGAAATGTACTCCATCCTTTTATCCCCTGATCATGACTGCAGAGTGAGGAGCGTGCAGTCTGTCACTAGCCGCTTGCTGCTAGCCTTGTGGTTACCATGTGTGACTCATGGCTCTAGTATGCTCCACTCCCTCTTACCCTCTGTCTGTCTCTTTCCCTCTCTTTCCCAACCGCACTCTCTCCCGTCTTCCTGCTTCCCTCTCTCATTCCCCCAGGCTTTGGTTCTTCCTCCCTCCTTCTCTCTTGCTCTTCCTTATTTCCCAACTTGATATCTTGTTTATGCCTTCCTTCCCATTCTTCAAGAGTGAACCGCCTCCGCTTTCTTTTTATCCCTTGGTTATTTTTTCTTTTACATGTTAATGGCGTCAACACTTTCATGACATATGTTGAGACTAATCTTAGGTCGGAGGGTTTTAGCAGCAGAGACAAAGACGTCTACCATTTTATAAGTCAAGAACCCACCTGAGGTACTGTAGTCATAAAACGACACATTTTCCAGTGCATAAAGTGAAGCTGAGGTCAACAGCTGTCTCAGCAAATTATTTTATCGCAAATAGCAACACGTGTTTAGTGTGTTTAGTCCACAATGTCTGACACCTTCTTGTGTGTGTGTGTGTGTCATAAAGGATGTGCTGCACACTGGAATCCAGTGCTGCTAATTTAAGAAGAAAATACCAAAGAGAATAGGCAGCTGTCTTTGTAGTGCAGAACAGGAACACACACACACACACACATAACATTCAAACGGGCGGGTGTGTGTTTGGGGGGCTGTTTGATAAATAGAAACAGGCACTAAGTCACGCAGTGACACACAGTCATGTGCACACAAAATAGAGGAAGCACAACTCTGATCTGTTGAAACTTTTGGGTAACAAATGAGCATTAAGACAACATCAAATGTGCATTTAAATACAAACACTGCGTAACATATTTTGATTGGTGAGTAGTGTTTGTTTTAATACTTACATCAGTTTGACATGATTTCTGTGACACTTGTCGTACGGACAGGATAAACGGCTTCAAAAGTGGATGGGTGACATTTTGCTTTGTTTTCTATATTTCACTAGTTTTAAGTGACAAAGGTTCGATATTCAAAGCATTTGACTGTGTGCGTGTCTGTGTTTGTGTTGTCGTGTAACTTAGTCACAAGGTAGGAAACACACACGTGTCACATTCAAAGCCAACTGGTGGCCTTTCTATGTTGGAGAGAAGCAGCTTCACAGTGAGATGTACAGATTGATTCCGGCCTTTTTTGTAGCTGTGGGAAGCTTTTGGTTGACCCAGTGGCACCCCAGTGGAGTATAGGTAAATTCACGATGATACCCTGGATAATCAACAGATTGTGTGTGACTCATGTTTTATGGTACCTACTTACTAGAGTTTCTATGAAAACAATAAAACAATAGTAGGTAGTGGATTGGTCCCTGAAATATTCAGTACGTTTACATGCAGCAAAAAATTTTCATTTCAAACGTATCAGAAAAAGACATGCATCCGAGAATCGGATAAACGGCCGGAGCATGGCTGACTCCGTTACGGTTGACTCCCCACTTCCGGTTGACCTCAGCAACAACAAACTATTCAAACAAACTTGGTGTACGAGGAAATGGACAATGCTACAGTAGTGTACAATTCGTGCAATATTTTCCTTCTGTTGATTGGCCTTTTCCGGCAACAACACCACTATTTATAATGACGTCTCCTTTCACTTTCGGGTTTGAAACAAAACTTTATTAAGAATTGTGCAAAATCCGATTTAGATCTGACTGCTGAGTAAACATGGCGTTAAAATGCCAACTATGAACGAATTATCTAGGTGTTCTTATCTGATTTTGAGATGTCGGTTATGGTCCAAAGTAGGTCGGAGTAAGGTGTTTACAAGCATTTTAAAAGTCCAAACTATGTCTGATACGATCAGAAATAAGAATTTTTTGCTGCATGTAAACGTATTGACTGAGTTACAACTCTTT
Organism: Collichthys lucidus; assembly: GCA_004119915.2. Lineage (NCBI taxonomy): Eukaryota > Metazoa > Chordata > Actinopteri > Sciaenidae > Collichthys > Collichthys lucidus. Next base: position 9,761,487 of record CM014091.1, on the reverse strand, counting down.
TGACAGGCCGGCAGTCTATTGTGTAACCGTACTGGTAGAAGAGTGGGAAAAGAGAAGATGATAGTGTGTGAGCGTGAGACTCATGAGATGGGCATAGAGCCCAGAATGTCTATGCTTCAGGGAGTTTGTAAGGGATGGGATAAATGAGTGGAAAAGAAAGAAGAGGACGGGACGGGTGAAGGAGCAAGGATGTGCAGAAGCGTGTCAGAAGAGAGAAGTAGTAGAAGAGCAGAGGTTTAAAGAGGCTGGTGGTTTGTGAGAAGACATCAGCTCAACAAAACAGAAGAGCAGTGAGAAACAGTAGTTCTAAACCAACGAGCGGTTTTGGAAGCTTTTCACATTAAGTGGGAAGGAGTCTCAGACAGGGAGGACAAAATGAAAGACACAGTCCTAAAGACAGGAAGAAAAAAAGATGCAGAAAGAGCTGGGAACAAAAAACGAGGGACAGTCGGAGATAGCGTGACAGAGCCAGAACAGAAAAGTCTTTATCTGTGGACCAGGCGGGGCTGGAGAAGCGGCTCCACAGGGAATTTGTACTCAAGGGAAAATAAACTACTCTGTACGTGCTGAGTCTTTTTCTGTATTTGTAATAAAGCTTTGTCTGGTTCAGACTTTATGCTACAACTGAATAGGATTCTTGTTTGTTGGTTACACGTTTAAGGTAGGGTCAAATTATAACTAATTAGATCTGAAACAATTAGTTGATTAGTCGATTGAATAAAAGGACAAAACCAGCATTGTGAATATGTTAGTTGGGCTCTGGGAAATTGTGATGTGCATTTTTTCACTCACCTCCTCAGAATTATCAGACAATTATTCAGATAAATAATCTGCATATGAAGCGATGAGAAACATCTTTAGTTGCAGGCCAACACGACACAACAGTTAAACAACCAGAAACAGATTTTGATCTTGAATGCTGTCAGCGCAGAAAGTATATTATGAACACCATACTTATCCAGCATGGTGCTGTGACTTTGTCTGACACACTCTCTGCACTCACCTCCAGGCTCCACCTTACACTAACATTTGCTTTAGAATATGATCTTCAAATAGGAAGAGGGAGGCGCTGCCTTTTTTACACCCCCTGCCTTCTGTTCCTCACCCTGTCCTACCTCTTTACCCCCTTTACTCTGTCTCCCATTTCTAATACTCTCACCCTTTGCTCGCCCTCTGTGTCATCTTCTCTGTCCCCGCCATCCTCTCTCCTGTTTCTGTCTTTGCCCTCCATCTCTTCCATCTCACTCTCCTCTCAGTGTGCTTTTCTCCCGAGGTAAACCATTCTCTAGTGGTTGTTGGCCTGTTTCCCATCCTCCACATTCCCCTTGCCTCGCCTTGGGTTGCTGTGGTGAGGCACCAGGAGAGAAGCACTCACCCTGCTCTTCTCTTTTTCTCTTTTTGCCAAACTCCAAATACCAACAGCAGAGGAGGGAGACTCATTGTTTTACTTACATCCTTCTTTATGAGGATCTCTGAGTCTCAAAGGTCACTGTTCCTTGCGTGTCATCACAGATACTTAGCTGAAACCTAAACTAAACCGTAAATCTACTTAATGCTAGGAGCTGAATCTGTGCTGTAGCATCTTTAGATTCATCCTTTTCCGAATAAACAAGTTATGTTTGTATTCACCAAAATACTTGTGTGAATCCTTGAGGTCTAACAAACATTTTCCTCATAGAACATGGGCAAAGACAGCATTTGAATACTGCATAGTTTCTAGCAGTCATTTCTTTCTAAGCTGCAGCTTCAGCAGGAATTCAGACCAGTGCAACAAGCAAACTTCTATGACTGGATACTCCCAGAACGGCATGTGCTTCGATGACCTCTTAGATAGAGTAAAACAGTGAAGGAGTTTTCTCTCACTGTGCGTCAGTGCCAGTTTGAAATGTGCACATTGTGCATGTTTGGTCTTCACCATGGAGTCCTCTGAGCGGAAAAGTGCAGTAAGTGGAAAATCACTGCTGTGTTAAGGTGTGTCGCCTCCCTGTGAACATGTTACCTCTGCTGCTGATTCAACATGGTGGCTACAGCGTAGACACAGGGGATCTCATGCAGCGTGTGGGACGTAATTGTAGCTGTCAGGAAATTTGTAGATTCATCAAGGATGATATAAAATTATTGTAAAATCTGACTCATTGTCAGGAGGGATCTGACTGGAAGTATTTAAGAAAAGAAAGCTTTCTGTCTGTTTTTAATAATAAGAAGGGGTTTGGAAATTTAAATATCACCATTGACTGATGGCACTCCAAAAAGCTGGCCGCCAATGCACTAATGTACGCTAGAAATAGGACTAAAATGACATTACAGACAGGAATAGTTTTTGAAAGCTGAGTGTGCTTTGATAAAATTCTCATGGATCTTTTTCGTCAGCAAGTGAAATCTAATTTTTTTTTTTTAATCTGGACAGTCGCAGCAGCTGACTACATGGATGAGCACATACTGTACATTATACATAAGCCTGTAGGGAACTCAAAGGCAGCATTCAATCAAGAAAAAAGCAGATAGAAGCTTTGAAGCTTTGACATGGCAGCAGTGTAATGCATTACCCGGAGAGATCTAGTTCTCCTGTTAGGGCTCCATCAGAGCACTTTGTACCAATCAACATCAGATCAAGTTTCTGTGTGTGAAAGAGAGCGGCAGAAACCACTTTATGCCCGCCTACATTCGATCAGATTTCTTTGTGACCGGCCGCATGTACTGTATGAGTGACAAGTTAGTTTCTGTGTGTTTACGTCCTTTTAGTGCCCAGAAAGGCTAAATGTTGCATTAAGTGACTCTGTTCATGAGCACAAGACAGTTTTGGTGTACAGTAATCAGCCTTTTAAAATTGGATTATTTGTACCATTGGGATTGGAGATAATGTTATTTACTCTATGTTAATACAACCAGAGCCTTGTTCAAATGGCCTGTCAGTGCACCGCAGATTGCACCATCCTTATTTCTGACATTATTAGTATATTTCCAAATAACCATCTTATTGTCTGTATGTATCTCCACAGGAAAACAGCCTCAAGTTTAAAGATGTCTAAGATCTTTGCTTTGGTGATGATGACACGTGAGTAAAACTTTTTTTTTTAATAAAGCAAAATTATTACATTTTTCTGTCCACTGTCAGTGTATTGATCAATTGTAATCAACCAGAGAGCCGCTTAACATAATTAATGCAACGTCGGTAAGGACTTGTTGGCTCCATTTCCTCTTTATGGAGGAAGTTCTGCCTGAAGGTCTGTCTTCCATCAGCACGCCACTCAAGTATTTGTATTTTTGTGACAGCACTGGCTGTCTTGGTGCTGTTTCACTCTAAATTTTAAACCATCTGGACGATGTCATGTGTCTTATAGAAATACTGTGTAAGAAAGCAAATGAAGCACTCTGTAATTAGTGCTAAAAAGGTGAGGCCAACAACATCCACAGCTCCGTCAGGTGTTGTAAAAGATGTGAGGATGATGAGGACAAGAGATGTAAGACAGGCTTTTATGTAACAGTTGGCATAAACACAGCCAAGACTGAAGAGCTTTTTAAGAGTGTGTTTTATTGGTTGACACTGACAGTTTCATTTGTCAACGATTCTACATAACAGACATGACATTATAGCTGTCTTTACACAAAAGTACCAAAAAAATAAAAGGCTACAACATTAAGCGCATGTTACTAATATAAGTTAAACTATTGCCATATTTTAACAGTTTAGACTACATGATACTTCCCACATAAAACATACTGCATTCTATTTCTTTTCCATAACCCAAAATGAGACACCTCAAGCTGTGTTTCATTATTGTAAAATGTGTCTGTCTTTGTTGCAGTTGTGTCACTGGTGTTTGCTGAAGAACAGAAAGGTAAGTACACTACAGTAAATATTTGAGTAATATGGTTAAGGACATATAAATATATAGAAAATAAGATAAGACAATCATAGAAACACAAATCTCTTCTTCCTCTTACAATTTTGCTCAAATTTCAGTGTAACGCTTGAAAGTTATTGATTTAATGGTCAGGGTATGTCAATCATTAGCGAGAGAATCAAACTAGGGCATTGTGCTTGTTCGTCTCACTTGTACTGTTGACTTTACTCTGTCACTGTTTCATATGTGAAAATCCTTATTTATCTGCTGTTCAAATGACCCTCTCTGTTTCTGTTCTTACAGCTGAAGATGACCCATTTACCTTTGGTAATTTGTTGTTTTGTAACTTATTTTCACTCTCATTACAAGTTATTAGAATAAAAGAAAAAGAATAAAGATTATCTGTATCCTTGACATAAAAGGACTAAAGTTTGCTGTAAACCACATTTTAAAACTTACATTTTTTTACATGTAGATGACTTTTTAGGGTGTTTCTATTGCAGTTAGCTTGTTTCTTTACTTGGTTTCATTGCTTTATTAAAAAGTAAATATATTTATTTATTTTTAAATGGTAACTGTGACCTCTTTTTGCAGACTACCACAGACTGCGTGTTGGAGGATTGATTCTAGCTGCTGTCCTCTGTCTCATTGGCATCACCATCCTGTTCAGTAAGATGCAAATTATACACACACACACCAGCTTTATCCCTTTATCACGCCTACATCCATGCACACATCGTAAAAAGACTCATATAGTCTAAATAAAAAAAGTGTTGAGACAACACTCAAATAACGTACAGATCTCATAAAAGTCCATGTTTCCTTTCTCTTGTTCCAGGTGGCCACTGCAGGTGCAAGTTCAACCAGGACAAGAGGTGATTATTCGCATAGTTAAACATGAGAATTATTTGTGGAATTAAAGTGAAAACCCTAACCCATGAGCACTTTATATATATATTACCAAGCTCCAAAGATGGTGTGCCCTTAGTTAACAATGTAATGGTAGATACAAATCATAGAGGTCTGCATCTTTTCTCTTACTCTCTTTTGTTCTCTTTGCAGAAGGAGGGCAGGAAGCAATGCTCAGCAGATGCTCTCCGACCAAGGTAATGTTAGTTCACCTACCAGCAAACCCTTCAGTACCTTATCAGCTGTCGTGTGTGTGAGATCCTATCTAAAAGACTATGATGATGACATCCTTAAGAGGTGAAACCTGGAACAGCTAAATGAATAAATGTCAGTTTTGTTTAGATGCACTAACATATTTAGGGAAGCTGGGTTTGTGGTGAAAAGATGATCAGGTTTTCCTTCAGACACACTTGCTTGTCATTCTAAACAAATATACCTGTCTTCTCACATAAATGTTGTCCCATCCAAAAAGAAAAACAACAATACTGCATATGAAGTAGACATATGCACAGCAACAGACACAGCTTCAAATATTGAAGATTTCATCACAGAGTTGACGTCCTGCCAGGGTCTAAAGTTATATTTACTCTGTCCATCTGTTTCACTGTAAAAGGCCTCTTGGCACACACACTGACACAGTATGGAAATATCCCATAGTGTTGGACTTCAATGCCATGGATCTCACTGTTCAACAGGTGGTGGGACTCTGGGTGTCTGGCAGGGAGATGAAGAGCTCTCCTATTATATGTAGTCGTGTGGCCATAAAAGGTGCTCTCTTGAGGGAAGATGACACACAAATCAAACGCAGTACAGCTTCAGTAAACTGTATGAACAAGTAGATAAAGAACATACATACATGTGTATGTCTCATGTCATGGGGGAATTCTGAAACAACTTGTGTCAGGGGACATTCATGTTCAAATAGTTAAAACACTTTTGGTTTATGGTTTGCTGGTCCAAGATCTTGTTGAAGCGTGATGGAAGAACTTAGACTTCTGTAAATCCGTACACTTAAAGAGATGCTTTCATAAAGTTAAGAGACCCAAAAGTTTTATTCTGTAAAATGGATGAAATTACAAATTATGCATGGCCCCCTCCAGAAACACCCACATATCTCAAACCCTGCTAGTTTGATTTAAAATGCTTTGAAATACAGTACGTAAAATACACAGGTGGCCTATATGAAAAAACACCATGTGTGTGTAATATGTAAGCAACTCAGCTGGGATATACTGCACTGATAGGCAATTTACACTTCCATGGACACACACACACACACACACTCTTAATTTCTCCTGCTTATTATCTGAGAATGAACATCAGTGTGTTAAAGCGTCATCTCTATTCTCCTCATACAGAAAATTATTCTTATATGACAGTCAATGCAAACATACAGTGAACTTAAATATAGATGCTTATATTACAAGACAAAAATATTAATAAACACTTCAAGTAGCCTCTTCTGTTGAGCATATCCTCAAGAGGTGAAACCTGGAACAGCTAAATGACTAAAAGTTATTCACTGGTTTCACTTCAGTTTAGTCCCACTAACATATTTATTATCCCACAAAATCCATGTTATGACTCTCTCTGTTCTGTTTGTATAGTTTGAGAATGCAAATGAAGTATGAAGTTATTTCTACAATGGAATAAATACTGTAATGAGGTTATCGTGATTTCAGTAACTGTAACAATTTTAAAAATATATCTGGTATTTGTAGGATTTACTGAAGAAATGGTAATTTTAATAAAAAAGTCAGTTTAATTATTTGTCTGTTTATATGTATGAAATGTCAAGATGTTATACATTATCATATATATATATATATATATATATATATATATATATATATATATATATATATATATATATATATATATATATATATATATATATATATATATATATATTATGTGAATGATCACAACCTGTCTGAAACTCACCTTCCTGTGTTTTCTGTTTGTCTGCAGGTCGTTCCTGCGACTGCTAGATACCAACCCGAACACACACACCGACTTCCTGAACCTGCATCCAACAGATAATACAGCAGAACGGCAGCAGGATTTGACACATCCAACCATTTTGTTTTACTGTTAAGAGAAACAGAGGGCAGCCTGTGTGTATCTGCCATGAGGTGTGATGCTTTATGAATGATAACTGAGCTATTGACCTGCAGCCTGCACCTTCACATGTACACACACTCAGACCTGCACACACTTATACACACATGTTTTTGTCACTTTCATTTCAGTCACATTAACTTTTTTTTAAATTAATTCTTTAGTCAAAAAATGCTTTACCACAAAGAAACTGATATCGACCCTTTTAAAAATATAGCTGAGCACAAATACTTTGACAGTTTGGGATGATTGAGCTGAAAGTGACTTCATACAACAGTAACACAAACCTATTACCAAAAACTTCCTTACGAGTCGACATACTGTAGGCTGTCAATGTCTCGCACTACTTCTGTTGTCTGTATTGTATGTGTAAACATTGATGTAGATATTAGTCGCTTACTTTGACCAACCTAACCCACTGTCCATGCTTTCAGGTCAGGTATATAAAATCTACATAGTCATGAGTGTTTAGAGTGGTGTTGATAATTCATGATAATATGTTAATTTCCATGTTTAGCTTTATGGAGGAAAAGTAGTGAATTGCACTGTTTGGAGATACAGAACGACTCTATCATGTTTCTATAAAATAATTATTGAAACAAACTATGAGCTGGTGAATTTTATTTGTGTGTGTGTGTTTCATGGTTCCTGTGGTGCCAGGAAATCCTTCAAAGTTTGTGAATTTGATAGAAAATGTGTATGAATCCCTTGAAAGTTTTCAAAGATAGACATAAGTAGACAGATTATTGGAAGTGCTTGAATTTATATTTGTTATATTTTTTTAACTTAACATTAGTAAATAGGCCATGTTGCACCAGTTCTCATTAGAAAAACTCAATGTTGTTACAGTAATTAACCTTAATGCATGCTTCAAACTATAGCATGTCCTTGATTTTGAGGCAACAGAGCCTAAATAAGCCCTTAATTATTTTTGAAGTGGGAAATCTAGTGTGTGCTGTCCAAAGATCTACTGAAGTTTTGGTAAGATGTTCACAGTGAGAGTTTTTATAATATAGATTTTATAATTTTTTCTGTGTTCTTTAGATTTTTTTTACTATTATCCAAATCAGTACTATTACATAAAAATCTGTCAGCACATACACCCCTGCATTTCACTGCACATATTTAAATTGTGACCAATAGAAACTTCTTAGAATCTTGAATGTAGTTCAAGTGCTATTGATTATAAAGTTGTATTCTTTCATATCTATTATATATATTTTATACAGGTTTTAACATGATAACCATTTCTGTAAGCCTAGGGGTTGAATGAATCTGTGTGTTGGACCATATACTAACAAACCGACTTCATTAGCATACAGTATATGATAAATGCATCGCTGACCTCCGGCACTTTTCCCACTGCATTCAAAGCAGCTCAACTAACACCTGTACTCATGAAACCCTCTCTCAGCCCTGCTCGGGTCGAGAACTATCGTCCTGTCTCACTTCTTCCATTTTTATCCAAAACTATTGAATGGGCGGTCGCTAAGCAGCTCTCAGAATTCCTCTCACTGAACAATCCTCTTGATCCAAATCAATCTGGTCTCAAGAGTGGTCATCTTGAGACCAGTGGTCGTCACTCGACCAAAACTGCTCTGTTCTCTGTGACAAAAGCCTTAAAAGAAGCAAGAGCAGCAGCAAAGTCCTCTGTCCTCATTCTGCTTGACCTATCACCTGCCTTTGACACAGTTAACCATCTCTTTATTCTCTCAAACATGGGCATCGCTGGTTTGGCTCTTTCCTGGTTTGAATCCTACCTGACAGGGCACTCGTTTAGTGTATCCTAGCTTCTCATCACCTCACCACAGGGGTACCCCAGGGCTCAGTGCTGGGGTGCCTACTATTTACTATCTACGCCACCTCCCTGGGTCCGATTATCCACTCATATGGCTTTTTAACATGCTTATGATCCTCATTTCTTTGTCCTTGTCCATTAGGTCTATTTTTATATATACTAGAGGGGTAAAGTCATAAAAAAAAAACAATTTTACATGGTGAGTGCTGAGGTTGAATTAAAAGCGAGTCATTATAAGCAGTGTTATTATTTTACTACATTACCCCCTGCTGGTCATAACCCTAAATTACATTAAAATGCACAAAAGTTAATCTTGTTTTTCAAATATCATTATAAGAACAGCAGTATGTTCTTGTTGATACTGCATCCTATGGTGTAGTGGGGAAACCATCATCCACCATCATCAAGTAAGATTCTGATAGATTCCCATATATATATATATATATATATATATATATGGGAATCTATCAATCTATCATATATATATATATATATATATATATATATATATATATACATATATATATATATATATATATATATATATATATATATATATATATATATATATATATATATATATATATATATATATATATACACATGAAATGTGCTGCAATCATTTTAAGAAAAAACAACAAATGTGGCGCCACTGCTACCCTGAAATGTATAAAAAGCTAATCAGTAGGTGCTTTCATGTAAGGTTTACACTAAAGAACATGTAGACTGGAGTGCTTGGTGGGCAAAAACCAAAGAGCTAAAGAGATGAAGTAGTATTCAGTCAGATTTAGTTATGACATTCAATACTACTGTCTCTGCTCAGTGAGGCAAGAATTGGAAATAATCCTGCATGGGAATAGGTTCACTGATGTAGTAAGATAAGTATGCTTTTCATGTCACTGTGGACTATGGGTGCATTATATACCGGTATTGACGCTATTTAAAAAAATGAAAGATTAATAATAAATAACTGTAACTCCCCATGCCCTTTCCTTCTTCATGTACAAACACTTATCACAGTATCATCCACTGTGCTCAGTAACAACAGAATATTGCCATGTCTCAACTCCAGCATGAAATACAACCTCATCAAGTATCATGAAAATGAGCCATATTCCTTTATCTGCTCTCAGCTCATCTGTCATGAAAGGTGACGTTATACCAAGTTTTTGTCTGGCATGGCAGCAATAGATTTCCATAAAAAACAAAATACAATAGAAACATCTTTTGTGCATATGAAGACTTGAGTGCAACAAATAAATCAGAGTAAAATCATAAAACAAGATCTAAATATAAAAATATATACTACATGCAGATGACATGTCATAACAGGAAAAGCATGTATAATTATTACCATTGTTATTTATGGTAGTTCCACATGTATTCTTTGTTATGACATGTTTCAGTGTCTGCCTGCTTGTGCATTAGAAATGCTCTGGCTCTATCTAGTGGACACTGCAATGGGTGACTATTTTCATACTCCAACCATTCAGTTAACTTTCCACATTTCCACAGAGTCATCAATATAATTCAACTCAATTCCAAAATGATCTCATGACACTTTACCATATAGAGCAGGTCGAGACTGTACTCTTAATAATTATTACCCAACAATTCCCAACAGGAGCAAGCACTTGGAAAGGTGGCAAGAAAAAAAACTTCTTTTAAACAGGCAGAAACCTCAAGCAGAACCAAAGTCATCGGAGGGTGGGCATCTGCTGAGTTACCGCCGGTGATGGTGAGAGAGACAGATGCACGGCAACAAAAAAATATATACTTAGAACTATAAACTTCAATGGAGATACGAGTAATAGTAGTAATGTAGTATTATTGTGATAATAATCACAATAAGAATAAGAAGAATAATAATAGTATTGGGGTGGTCAGTAGTGTAGTGGGTTGTGCAGGCGCCCCTTGTGTAGAGGCTACAGTCCTCGCTGCAGTCGGCCCCAGCTCGAATCCTGCATCGGACGGCCCCTTGCTGCATGTCATCCCCCTCTCTCTGCCCCCTGCTTCCTGTCTTTCTTCAGCTGTCCTATCAATTAAAGGCATAAAAAGGCCAAAAAAATATACTTAAAAAAATAATAATAGTATTAGTAGTGGACGTCAAACAGGACCACAGTAGCGGCCTCGACCAATCCCTGATCTCAGCGCAGCCATAATCCAAGACAACCTGTGAGATGAGAAAGCAGAAAACCTGCATTATGTGAACAGATAGAGAGCTATGTGCATTATGGGAAGTCCCCAGACCTGAGCCAGGCCTTACTATAAGCTCTATCAAAAAGGAACTTCTTAAGCCTGGTCTTAAATGTGTAGAGGGTGTCCACAGGAGAGGAGCTTGATATATATTGATATAGATACAGAGATAAAGAGTGACAGAAATGCTTGTTTGCTTCTCTCAGAGGATCTTTGCCATACCTATTTATACAGTAAACAACATTACTACAACAGCCAGGCGATGGGTGTTTGGTTTGTTCAGTGGCCAAAGATACTTTATAACAAATACTTAATGATAAGCTGTAAATGGCCCTGTCTTTTACGGTTGTTACAAAAGCACTTAACAAGATGAGGCACATTGAACATCTGTGGAATTTTCCACTCAATGATATATCATTGGATTGAATATCAGTGGCAATTTCCATCCAATGGTATAGCACCGGATGGAAAATTCCACTGATGTTCAGTGCTGTCTAGGTTGACTAATGCCTAACAGCATTAGTGTCATCATGTTAGAAGACAATGCCGTGTTGTGAAAGCCACAGTGTACATGTTAACACAACCTGCGAATCACACAATATGTTGTGCTTACAGCTCCTACTGCCTCTTCTACAGAGAGAGAAGCTTTGAAAGTATCCTATAACCTGCAGCCAGAAATGTGAGTAGTTATGTGCCTGTAATTAAACTAAACTTTATCCTGAATCTAATAAACCTTAACTCACTTGCTTCCACCAGGCCACAACTCAAGCCATCAGTACCATGGTTTGGTTAGCCAACGCGCCTTTACCCGTAAGTTCGGCTATCTTGTCCAATGCCAGATTGTAATCAAGATGCTCAGATAGAATCATTGTTTTGGCTAGCTGCTGGAAACCGGGCTGTGAAACAGAAGAACAGTACCTTATTAGTGGAATGGACTAACCTAACGGGACACGGTAGAATGGAATAATAAAATAGTGCAGAATGTCTAATATTTGAATATATTATTTAACTATTTTATGAACTGCTGATGCATCACTGTAGGTCTATAATACATAGATATATATATTTAGTTATATATAATGTCACGATCCTTGATTTTCTGACACATGGAGCTCACAGAACGGTTATCTGATCTGAGTTCATCTGACATTAAGACATACTGTGGCGTTTTTTAACATACAGTCTATGTTTTGAAACATGTCTGGAGTCAATCGCAGTAAAAAATACATCCGATAGTTAGGCACCAACTTCATCGACCTGTTTAATCCAGGCCGTGCTTTTAATCTGAAAGTCAAAGATATTTAATTACCCTGTGTCACTTAACACTGATGGGAGATTCTCGGAGCGTCAGTAGTGTTACAGAGACTACAGAGAACACAGAAGAAAGTTTGTGAGGCCGACATGGACCCCAACAACTCTGCGACTGATGAGAAGTCCTCCATGGGCCAGTCGGCCCCTCCGCCCTATGTGGACAGCCTCAACCCTCAGCCCGGCCCGGGATACCCACCACAGGCCCAGGTAAGAAACCCAACACCGGTCCCCACTAACAGAACCAAATGTTTTTGAATCATTTCATGGAGATGTTGCTCACTTCAGCTTTTGTTTTTTCTTCTATTGCTTTTTTTTAAACATAGAGAGCTAATGACAACACAAGTTTGTAACAAAGATGTTTTTGAATTTGTGTTAATAAAGTAAAAAAAAAATAAGATTTCTTAGAGTAATATGATCATTGTAATTATTTGTTAAAGACTGTTTTTATTTTCTGTCCTGTGATATAATTGGGTATCCATGTCAGAATAATGAACTGGGTTGAAATGGGGAAATAGTTCTAATTAAATTTAAATTTATTATTTTAATAATAATATGAGTTGTTAATGTTTAATAAATCAATTTACCTTCCTAGTCGCTTTGTGATTACATTGGGGTTTTACATAGTTTATAGACATGAGTCGAAAATACAATTTCAGAAGACTAATTGGCATTTGGTGTTTTTGGTAAAATGGCAACTAAAAGGGATGTTTAATGTAATTCTGATGGTGTGAGTGAACAAGAGCCACCACTGTGCTCACTAAAAGCACCATAGTTCAGGTGACCACTGGCCAAATTGCAGTTTCATTTCACGTGAAGCCTCTCCATTTGCTGCGTTTAACCACCTCCCCTCCAAACATGTGACATCCACTTCATACCTGTTTTCTTTGACCTGAAGATAGTTGTTAGTTTTTTTCAGACCTCAGGTCTGATCCAGGGATTTTTAAATTAGCCGAGAGATGGAAGAAGCAAGCCACAGCCAACGTGGCGGTGGACAGCAGCTCATATTTTGGGCTTCAGAACAGCTTTTCAGAAACCTGTGGATAAGGTCGTGACACAATTTTTTCTGTCAGTGGTACCTGCTCATCTATATGGAGGATATTGGATGTGCTTTGGTGATGATGACATGTGAGTAAAACGTATAATATAATAATAATTTAAAGTTTTGGTTTTTTTAAAGAAAATTAGTAACTTTCACTTTTTAAAAGTAAGCAAGTGATTTCATTTTTAGTGTCCACTGTCAGTGTATTGATTAATTTTAGTCAACCACAGATCCACTTAATTATTATTAATTAATATCATGTCAGTAAGGACTAGCTCCACTTCCAGAGGAAGTTCTGCCTGAAGGTCTGTCTGCCATCAGCACATCGCTCAACTATTTGTATTTTTGAGTTATTCGTTGACACTACTACAACATTAAGTGCATGCTACTAATATAAGGTAAACTATTGGCATATTTTAACAATTTAGACCACATGATACTTCCCACATAAAACAAAATGCATTTTTTTCCATCCTTTACTAAACAAAATGAGACACCTCAAGCTGTGTTTCATTATTGGAAAATGTGTCTCTCTTTGTTGCAGTTGTGTCACTGGTGTTTGCTGGAGAACAGAAATGTAAGTACACTATAAATAAGTAAATATTTGAGTAATATGGTTAATAGCTTTCATTCAAAAATAAAAAAGGGCTTTTTTAAAAAATAAGATAAGAGAATCATGGAAACACACGACCTATAATACAGATTTTATCATTTATGTTTTTATATTTTTCTCTATATTTTTTTTTATCCAAATGATTACTTTTGCACATGAGCCTTTCACCACATCCATCCCTGCATTTAACTGCAAATATGTAAAATATGTGATAGAAACTTCATCTTCATCTTTTCTTCAACTGTAGTTGAGGTGCTATTGATTTTTAAAGTTGTACTCTTAACATTTGATTCTGTTATATCAGTGGGTTTGAATTGTATATTGCCATTGTAATAGTCAACATATAATATGAAAACTGAAAATGGAACTGCTGTGATATCACCAAACTGGAACAAAAACAGGTAAATATAAAAAAGGAGAAAATTATAAGCATATTTGACCACTGTCTCTAGCGAAGACTTTATGCAGCCTTTATATTTTCATCTATGTGCAGCTTTCAAGCCTAACAAGACCTGATGAATGAAAACATCTGTGTGACAATACATAGATGATATTCAAGTTCAAGTCTATTTAAATGGAAAACAAAATACAGTAGAAATATATATCTTGTGTGTGTATGTAAAGTTGAGATAAAACATAACACAAGATATAAATAAAAAACATAGGATATAAACTTCACATAACTGACATGTCCTAACAGGAAAAGCACATGTATAATTATTACCATTATTATTTATTATTCAGAAAGGCTCTAACTCCATCTAGTGGACAACTTTCTACATCTTTTACATAGAGACATACATATAATATATTCATTTCATTACTATTCAAATACTCAGTGATAAGCTGGAAGTGGCCCTGTCTTTTAAAGTTGTTACAAAAAGACTTAACAAGATGTGGCACATTGAACATCTGAATTTTCTACTCCATGATATATAATTGGATTGAATATCAGTGGCAATTTCCATCCAATGGTATAGCACCGGATGGAAAATTCCACTGATGTTCAGAGCTGTCCAGGCATTAGTGTCATCATGTTAGAAGACAATGGCCTGTTGTGAAAGCCACAGTGTCCATGTTAACACAACCTGCGATCGCTCAGGTGACATAATCACACAACATGTTGTGCTCCTCTGATTGGATTTTATTCATACTTGAAACCAATCTTTTGTGCCTTACAGCTCCTACTGCCTCTTCTACAGAGAGAGAAGCTTTCTATGACCTGCAGTAAGCAGCCAGAAATGTGAGTAGTTATATGTCTGTAATTAAACTAAACTTTATCCTGTATCTAATGAACCTTAATCCGCCTGTAGGTAATTGTTACGGGTTTCTTGTTTCAGTTCTGGCCTCTCATTCATCGTTCATTTTTTTCTTTTGTTACAGTTACTGGTTGACCTCTTCGACCATCAGATTCCTAAAAGATGGATATATAGCATTCCCAAGTAATCTACTGATTAGTTCAAGGGCTCTACAATTCATTGCAAGTGTTGCAAATCCTTAAAACATAAGGTCAGTATTTTATTGTTAATAGTGTGTGAACAAAAACTACAATTTATTTCTTCAACTTAAAACTATGGTCCGTCTAGCTAAAACCGGATTACAGCTCACTGTTGCCAGAAAAGAAGATTTAAAACAATATACTGTTGATTTGGTTAGTATAATTCATTGTTGGGATGAACATGGATATCTTTTATATCCAGTACCTTTTCCTTGATAGAGCTTGTTGCCTTTCAAAGTAAATTTTTAAATAACTGCAATAACCCTGTCTATCATACCTTATTTCAATCAGGAAATATGTGTTTGCATTATTTCATAATTGAGGCATACAGTGGCAAGGCAAGTTTTAGACATTTGTCCTGCACCTCGCAGGCTCCCCTTGATTTTTTGCAAATAAAGTTTTAATTAGTAGAGTAGATCTAAACCAACGTAGAGGCGAATAGCGCCACCCAGTGTTTTGGAATGTGTTCACTAGCTCTGCATCTAACCATTATCTGGTATTGATTTGCCTTGACTTGATGCGCAGGGTAACCAGTCAGGCATTAGGATCCGCCCACCAACTTTGATGGGCAAGGTTGACAGATAAAATAAATTCATGATGCTCTGCAACATAGGGCCATGAAATAACAAATTAATCGGCATTTTAATGAATTAATGACATCTAATAACACATTTATGTATTTAATTCCAATTCCAATTAATTAATGACACATTCAAATAATTGTTTAATGGTGTATTTATGTATTTAATTTTGGCACTTTAAGTCATCCATGTAGAATAACCATGCTATGTTCTAAGAGGGCAACTTGAGGCAGGTGAATGTCTCTTCCTCCTCTAGTTAGATAACGTGATATAGAGAGGTTAAGTTTTAGTCCTCCATAATGTCTCTGCTCATACTTTGCACATTATCTGTGTGCATGTGCTTTTTTTTTATTTACATATTTGAAATTGAAGTAAGTGCACTTACATTTACAAAACGCTAAAGATCACTCCAAAGATCCAGCAATGTTTATAATTAAAGATCATAGTCCTGCTTTCTTCTGAATGTTCCCAGGAACTGATTCTTTCCACTTCACCTATTGGAGTCAACCCATGACCTGCGGCTGGTCTAGGGGTGTGGCGAAGACTTCACGAATAAACTCTGGGGAGGTCCCATAGACATACATAGATATATATACATAGATATAGACATATATACATAGATATATATATACATAGATATAGACATATATACATAGATATATATATACAGACATATATACATAGACGCTGCATTGAGCGGGTTGGTCGTTGGTCGCGATATGTCAACGGGTCCTAATACAAGGAAATAGACTGAACTTCATAAAGCGCCTTTCTACAAAGTTCTTTAAGTTAATGCCTCTTATATACCCATTCACACACACACTAATATATCTGGGAAACAAACAGGCACCAAAAACAACGTATGTAACTTTTAAAGTGATGATTATACATGTATATATGTCTATGGGAGGTCCGACCTCGCCTCTTCACTCCCTCTTCTTTATTGGCTGACTGTAATGAGAGAACCAGCAGCATAAAGCCAGACATTAGGAGCCAGGATGAAACCGGAAATTATACGAATTTGTTTTAAAAATAAAAGTCTAAAATATTCAGGAACTTCAGGAGCGTACGTAAGTGTAGTGTTAAAACTTCCTTGAAAATTAAATGGTTGATTAAAACAAATGTCATGACACTGTGAAGAAATGTTTTTGAGTGGATGTGGACAGTGGTGGAAAGTGAGTACTTTTACTAAAGTGACTCTACTCCACTTTTAACTTACTACATTTTAAAATAGTTACTACTTTCTTTGCAGATTCAAATAAATAAATATAAATAATTCATTTCAAAACATGTATATATATATTATTAGTTTTATCTTTTTTCTTATAGTTTTCCTTTTTTTGTTATGCACCAATAACACCTACTTGGCAATAAAAATGGTTCAGATTCTGATTCAGAATTATTATTGTTGTTGTTATTAAATATAAGACTTTATTGATCATCGGGGGTAAATTCACAAGCTACCCAACTAAGTAAAGTTTTGAATGCAGAGCATGTAAACCAGTTTTATATCCCACAAAATACAAAGTTTTGCCTCATCAAGCTCTGCAGTTGCCCGATAATGAGCCACTCATTTGAATCAGGTGTGTTGGAGCAGGAAACATCTAAAACATGCAGGGCATGTCCCTGAGGACCAGGATTGAGAAACACTGCTCTATTGTTTTTGTAATGCTGAATCCTTCTCCAGTGCTCTCTCATCTTAGTTCATCTGACATTAAAACATATTGTAGCGTTTTTTTGTTTTTTAACATACAGTCTGTGTTTTAAAACATCAGGATTAAACCGTAATGAGCGATACAACCTTCGATCAGGTGCTTTTAATGTGAAATCTACAACCGGAAGGTATTTCATTAACCCGCGTCACTTCACACTAATGAGACATTTTTTTACAAACTCTTTCTTCTCGGAGTGGCAGGAGTGTTAGAAAAAAAAAAGCTCCACAACTGTCGGATATTTTCCAGTAAACACTTTAGAAGAAAGAAAGTCCGCGAGTCTGACGGTGACCCGGGAGATTTTTGTATTTTGGGAATTTAGAAAAAAAAAGTTGTTTGTTATGGACCCCAACAAGTCTGCGACAGCTCCTCCGATGGGGTGGTCTGATGAGAAGTCCTCCATGGGCCAGTCGGCCCCTCCGCCCTATGTGGACAGCCTCAACCATCAGCCCGTCCCGGGATACCCACCACAGGCCCAGGTAAGAAACCCAACACCGGTCCCCACTAACAGAACCAAATGTTTTTGAATCATTTCATGGAGATGTTGCTCACTTCAGCTTTTGTTTTTTCTTCTATTGCTTTTTTTTTTAAATATAGAGAGCTAATGACAACACAAGTTTGTAACAAAGATGTTTTTGAATTTGTGTTAATAAAGTAAAAAAAAAAAAAAGATTTCTTAGAGTAATGTGAACCGCATCACTTTCATTTATCAGTGTGTAAATATTGGAACTATTTTTCAAATTTTATTTAAAGTGCACAGGATTTGTCTTATTGTGATTAATTTCTTAACTCTGTTTAATTATTAAATCGACTTAAATTTGGATCCGGTCAATTTAATTCTGTAAAGTTCAGTCAGTGAGTAGTTTCTGTCATAGTACTGTAGGATATAAATATCCATGTCCATATCTAAGTCTCTTTTATTTTCACCGGTTATTATGAAATCTGCAGTAATTAACAGGGTGTTTAATGTAATTCTGATGGTGAGTGAAGCAGAGCTACCACTGTGCTCAAAAAGCACCACAAATCAGTTTGAGTGACTCTGTACCTCAGTAATTTTCTAGTGTTATCTCTATCTTATCTTTAAATGGTTTTACTTCCCATATGCTCTATCACAAACCAACTGCACAAACCTGTTTTTGCAACATCTGTCACAGTCATTTCATCATTTGTACTTGGGCAACTTGCAGTTTCGTTTCCAGTGAAGCTACTTCATTTTCTGTACTTAACCCCTCCCCGTTTGCTTTGCCCTGAAAAGTTTGTTTTTCATGTGTGTGGTTTGCAGGGCTATGGGGCCCCACCACAGTATGGAGGTGCAGGGTATGGCCAACAGCCGTACCCCATGGGTCAGCCGTACCCCATGGGTCAGCCGTACCCCATGGGTCAGCCGTATCCAGGACAAATGGCCGCTGTTAATGTCCAGCCTGCAGTTTATGTGACTCGAGCCCCACTGGCTAACCCTGTCCAAGACTACTTGGGCTACTCCATCTTCACCTTGTTGTGCTGCTGCCTGCCTCTTGGGGTTGCTGCCCTCATCTACTCCATCTCAGTGAGTTTTATTGAACAAATATTTACATTCTTCATGGTCTGATGCATGGCTATACAGATACAAGAGATGCTACTATTCTACTGCCAAGCAGGGCATGTTTCAACATTAATCAAAACTAGTTTACAACCTTGATTTGATTTGAAGTTGTGTAAAATATTAACTTCAGAATGGGTGCATATTTACAAACATATAAAATAATAAAGTTTATCAATTTTTGAATGTTTGAATTTGTGTCTCAACCAGGGTTGTAGAAACAATCGTACACTTACAGAAAAATAAGGCACATTTCTGTCTGGTCTGTCTGTACCGAATGGTGTATCTGTTGAGAGGTGCTCAACAAGTCCCAAAAAAGTTAATGGGGAAGTAAATGAAAGTTACTGGAAAGGATGTCTGGATGTCTGTGAAATAAGAGGAAGGATGTAGGAGATAAAATAAACATAACAATCAAATGTAGGTGGTATTTGCATGCTCCTGAATGGTGTCCCTAAAAAGTCGAGACATGTTGTTTTAATCAGTAGTAGAATTACAGTGCACTCTCTTCTCTCGGTTTAAAGTGTATTTTCATCTGCCGGTCATCAGAGTATCAAGTTTTCTCCGCCCCTACAGCAATTACAGTGAAAATGACTTATGTAATAACATTTTTTTTTTTAAAACACTGGCCTATTGTGAAACTTCAATCCAGAGTTCAGCAACATACGAGCCATGTCAGTTTATGAGTAGTCATGTTTTTGTTGTGTGAGGTAACTCAAAAAGTTAATGAGGTTGTTTTTACACTGTCTCATTAGAGCTCTCTGGTGTAGGAGAGGACAACACTTCCTTAGGAGGAAAAGTTGGTTGATTGTTTCCATGTGGTCGGTCTTTACTCCTCAGAGTTGAAAAACTCTTGTGATTTCCTACACATTTATAAACGAATTAAAAGACAAATTTATTCACTTTGACACTGACTGAGAGACATGTGGCACAAAGCCACAAAGGCGTTGTCTGAGCAACGCACAGGAAGACATGTTTACATGGCTGTTGTTTCCATGTTATTTCTGGGTCATCTGACACCGTCTCTGTTATTCCTACAGTGTAAAAGGGCACATACCTCTCCTGCTCTTTGCTGTTACTGAATTATGGCTGCTTAGTCATTTGACTGGTACCTGTCTGCATCATGTGACACAATACTGTGTGAGCCACAAAGCAGTAAAAGGTGAACCAAGCTCAATAAATTCAGCGTTTAATAAGTTTGTTGTACCTACCAAATGGCAACATCCATGACTGTGAAGTGAAGCCAATGCAGAAGTGCCAAAAAACTGCAGTTCCTTGAACGGCCACTTGAGGCTGCCTCCAGAATGTAGATCTAAATATATAATAATAAAAATAAATATCTACATGATCAAACTCCCGTATTAAAATGTCCAACTTCACAGCAGAAATAAACATATTGACAGAAAAAAATGTTTTGGTCTCTATTGCAAATTTCCCTGTTTATGACAACTGTACTGAGATTAGATTTCTTTAACTCACCTAAAGTTATGCATGAATATAAGTGTGGCCGCTTTTATTGGCAGGTGGGTGTCGCTATAGATGGCATGTTTAAGTCACAGGCGTTTTTCAGCCCACCTCAGGTCCGCCAATGATCCACGTTAGGACCGCACCACAGATTCTCATCTAGACGAAGGATATTGGACTGACATTATGTTTTTTAAAGAAAGCTGTGTTACGTCAGTACTGAATGAAATATTTGTTAAAATCTGCTGCCACAAAAGCTTGATTCTGTACAGTCTGAGAAGACGACTCTTTGTTTTTGGACTGCAACACAAATTCAGTGCTTCCTTGTTATGCAAGACTTTACTTGGAATGGAAAAAGAAGTTTGAACCATTTAATTATTCATCTTTTGGGGCCTTAAACTATTTCAGATGTAAATAATATTCTCCTGTGATTCCGATCGTTTGCGGTGTAATGTGTATATTTAGTACATAGTTGTGAAATGGGCATGTATTGTTATTGCTATGTGCGCAGTAATCACACTGTATCTGTTGTAGATAATACATAATGGTTGCCATTTGAAGAAACTGCAAATGTGTTAGCCTTGTAGCTCCAAATGGGAAAAATCTCACTGTTTACTGAACTTCAGCACATAGAAAGGTCATGTCAACTACCGCTCACTGTGTTTATACTGACCAGCTGGTCAAGTCCACATGTTAAAGCAAACATTTTAATGTTGGTCAGTCCTCTACAGGAAGAGTGAACTTCAGCTTCCTCTACACAAAGTCCAGCTTTGTATAGAGGCAGTCCAAGCTGCACTTTCCTTCAATCCATGATAAGCCAAATTGGGATGAGCCCCGTTGTTGTTTTTCCAAAAAATGTTTAACTGGACTGTACTTATATAGCCCCTTTTTAGTCTTCCGACTACTCAAAGCACTTTGACAGTACGTATCTCGTTCACCCATTCATACACTGATGGCATTACCTGCCATGCAAGGTGCCAACTGCTCATCAGTTTTAGGAGCTGACCATTCATACACATTGACACACCCTCCATTGGCGCAGCCTTCAGGAGCAATTTGGGGTTCAGTATCTTGGCCAAGGACACTTCGACATGCAGACTAGTGGGGATCGAACCAGGGATCAAACCGCCAATCATCTCATCGAATATACTCGATATATCGCGGCTTGTTCTCCGTGAGATGTATGAAATGGCTATATCGCGACCATCGAGTACTTGTCACGTAAATGTTTCATCATTTAATTCTCCGGAGTTTCTCCTGTCACTCACTCCTGGTGCTGCTCACAGCACGCAGCACACTGCCCCGCCCACCCAGAAAAATCCCCTGCGCGCATGCGTACTTTTTGTATCAAAAGAAGTGAAGTGAAGAGCCCAAGCGAGTTAATTGAAGATGGAGACAGACGACTTGGTTCCGGAGAAAAACAACTGCGGTCACACCAGCCGTCTCTCGTTTTCGCATGGTCACGTCAGCTGGTCCAATATTTTCAAGTGTGCCCTTATTGCCGACTTTATGGCAAATACGAGAAAGTTTGAGAAAACTGGGAAAGTCAGCGCTAGCTTACTGCAGCGTGTGGACACTTTCGGTTTTCAAAATAAGACGTGGGTGTTAAATGTGTTAAACGTTTATTTATAAAATATGAAGAATGGTTAAAATTTGATTTAAAATAGTGTCTCATAAGCCAAGTATGATCCTGTACTGCTTTAAAGCTCATATTTACATTATGAAATGTATTAAAAATTCATAAAATATGACAAGTGTTAAAATGTTATAAAAAGAGGTGTGTCTCATATAGCAAGTGTAAATCTACTTGATTCTGAGCAATTACAATGCTATCAAGGTAATAATGAAATTATTATTTATTAGAAATAAACAATACAAAACAACAACAACAAAAATATCGATATATATATCGTGTATCGCGATATAGCTTAAAAATATCTATTTGTTACAGGCCATATCGCGCAGCCCTACATGGGAGTACAGGGAACAGTCAGAGGACTACTGTAGATACTGAGAAAAAGTCTGAATTTGGAATTACGTCTTAAGGAGTACGTTGTTATATGCTGTTTAAACAGATTTATAAACATGTCCTCCTTTGTTGGACAGTGGAGATAGCACTACCATGACAGGAAACATTAAGCTGATTATATCGCCATGTTTAAGGTTTCAGTTACGAGAAAGAAAGGTTTATCATTTGGGTCTTGTGGCTTAAAGTGCTCCATCAGTAGACCTTGAATCCTCTTATCACAAGACTTATCACACAGTGTAAAGTACAGTCCATGTGGAGATCTGATCTACAACAGGACGGATACACCGATTTACTGAAATATGTGTCTGTATTGTTAATATATATCTGATCTGAATCATAAACTAATGAAAGGGATGGTTTGGAAAATTTTGGACCTGCTTTCTCTTGAAGAAATAATCCTTCTGAATGTTCCTGTCCCTCTCATGTTTTTGTCACCCAGAGTAATGTGGAAAATGTTTTTATGCCATCCTTTTTAAACCTGACCTGCAACCTTTACCCATATTAAACATACTCACTCCTCCTGGCAAACCACTCATAACTATCACCCTGTACAGACAATGACTACCATTGTCTGTACATGACTTTGTCTGTACATGACTTTCACAGTTATTTCCAGTTAACCCTTTGTATGATAAACTGAATCTTTAATTGTCAGTTGCTCTTGAATAGGCATGGTAAGGTCAAGCATGATTGTGAAAGGGTTGGTGTAGTTTAGTTTGTTTGAGTTAAGCCTTGTGGAAAACCCCTACGTGACCACATTTGCTGCTGTATTTGCTTGCAATCTAGATAATGTGCCCTCCGAGTATTCCTAGTTTCGTTTATTAGAACGAGGCATTAAAACACATGGAAACATTGTCCAGATCAAATCCCTCTTTCTGATGAGAGCAGTTTCATTCCTTTGAATACACATGAAAGAATAGCAGAGCAGTATTGAAACAGAGCATGCTCGATTGTATCACCTTCTTTGAGGTATTTTGGCCTGCTGTGCCCTCAAAAACCAGATAAACTCACTGAAGGTCAGTGAAATGTATGTGTTAAGATGTATTATATGATATTTTGATAGACAAGGCAACAGAAATTCAGTTTATTTGTATCATACTTTAGCATAGCAGTGTCCCTTAGGTTCCATTCAGTTATTGTACAATGTAGAGGTCATAGAAATAATAAATTACATTTACTAGATTTGCAGATGTGTGGAACAAATACAGAAACAATACATCTGTATGAACAAATCTGTGTAGATACACATGATGCGTTTACCCTCTTCATACTTGCTTTAGGTAGATAAGACTTAAATACTCTGTAAAACTTTATTAATACCACTGCTGAGGACAAAGTGGCTGCAGACTGCCTGTAAGAGCTGTTCTGATTGGGTAATTGGCTCGTAGTCAGTAAAGCTTTAGGTAATTGCAGCAGGTGCCATGGCAACACACAGTACAGATGTTTATTCAGAACATTTGTTTTGAAACATGAGTCACATTTAAAGTCTACAGCTATGCTAGCAGCTATGTGAAACTGTACTTAGGCACAGTGGTGCTTTGAGCTAAACGCTAACATCAGCATGGTAACACGCTCACACTAACCATGGTATTCATTCATTAGGATAACAAAGTACATTTGGCAGTTTTGCAAATATTTAAACAAAGTTTTTAACAAAGCAATATTCTGGCGTGGTGACCACACTAAGTGAAAAGTCAAGGAATCACATTATTATTTGAATTCTATCATCTAGGATCTTAAAATTCTGCAGCGAGTTTCATGACAAAGATATTTCACTTAAAACCTCTCGGTGATGCTAGAGGTAAAGTCATCTTCTAGGGATCATGAATGTCTGGACAACATTTTCATGGAAATTAATCTGAAAGTTGTTGACAAATTTCAGTCCTGACTGAAGTGGTGCACCGACCAACATTGCCATTCCTAGAGCTGTCTGCTGACATGGTGTGACACGCTCACTGCCACGAGGGTTCTCTCAGCACAAAGAGACCAAGTCCAAAGCCCGTTTCTCAAGGGATTTTTTTATTAAAATAGGCTCACGCCACAATCACACGCTCTGCAGATGTTCACAGGCCTCTTGCTGCCGTCTGCCGTGTGTATATCCAGCCTCCTGTCAGTACTGCTCTCCTCTCCCGGGTCCAGCATGCTACTGTGTTGTAAAAGAGGGAGGGTGATTAGGCAGTTGGCTACAGGTGTGCTAATCACTCTCACCTGCCGCTGCTCTCCTGAGCTCTCTCCACACCTCTCTCCTGCAGCCGATGCACCACCCCCCTCCACACATGGCTAAAAACATTAAGCCAACACAGAGAATCTGACCAGGTTTATAGTGCCGACTGACTTGAGGTTATGACTGTACGGGGTAGAAGGAAGGGGACATTTGTCCTTTTCAATCATTTTAGTGTATCTGCTGTAATATTTGTCTGCATTGCTAAACTATGGCTGTCGTTTCAGCACGAAGAGTCATTTTTAGAAAGTGAATCCACTTATTTAAGGTGGGACTGAAGTACGTAGCTACAATAATGATGTTAACAGCGGTTTGTTCTGGTAAGAACACTTGTCCTCAGTGTTATAAAATTTAGGATTATACTGGGGTTCAGATGTTTTGTGTGTGTGTGTGTGTGTGTGTGTGTGTGTGTGTGTGTGTGTGTGTGTGTGTGTGTGTGTGTGTGTGTGTGTGTGTGTGTGTGTGTGTGTGTGTGTGTGTGTGTGTGTGTGTGTGTGTGTGTGTGTGTGTGTGTGTGTGTGTGTGTGTGTGTGTGTGTGTGTGTGTGTGTGTGTGCCCTGTCTTTTGCACTTCCCTTATTTGGCCTGTGTTTTACTGAGGCTGGCAGGGAGAGATAATTATAAATCAATAGTACAAGGCCAGGAGTGACAAGTTAGGGAAGTATCATTTGGATAAGGAACATCCTGTTCATTATCTGTATCAGTGGGGAGGTATCTGAGGCAGCCCAGTTAAAAAGCTACTCAGGGAGCCTTTTCTATGTAACCCCTTTTTGTGTGTTGCAACTTAAACTTTGATACTTTGAATCCAGTCTTCCTTATTCAAGGGTTTTTCTTTAAAAATTCCTATAACACTCAGTACACTTACAAACACACACATCCTTGGTTCCCTCTGGGAGTTGGTGTGGTTTAAACAGACTCTTAAGGATTTCAATTAAACTGCAATCATCAGTAGACTAAATTCCCGTTTGTCTAACAGTTGAAAATCATTCTTTGATCTTCAGTACAGCCCCACATAGTGTTTCCTGAAAGTCAGACTTGGACTACTCAGTGTCTCTCTCTTGCGTTTCCTGTCTCTTCTGGATGTGTCCGTCTCTCTTTCTGCCCTTCCATCTGTCTCACTAACACATCTGGCAAACAGGCAAGTCGCCCACTGACATTCTTTGATGTCAGTGCGCCCACTCAAACGCATTTATACACAAGCCAACAAATGTGGTGGAACACAGCAAAAGCACAATAACCAACTTGCTGCAACCTGAATGTTAGAATTTCCCTAAGGAAACAGAATACTCTGAAACTGTTGTTGCAGCCTCGTGGATATTCATCCTGTTTGTTTAACTTTCACATTTAGGGCAAAACAGATTGGTTATCAACTATTAAATTCATTATTTTAATAATCGGTTTGGGTGTTTTTTTTCCTTTCAAGTATTATGTTTAACTTTTCAGATGTGAATATTTTCTTTTTATTCCCTCTTTTATAAGAATAATATCATTAATTTGATTGTAATGTGACCAAGAGAAGACTTTTGAGGAATTCAACTGACTTTGGGAAACACCGCTTCCATCATTTTCTGACATTTTACGGACCAAACAACTAGTTAATTAAAGGAGAAAATGATTGACAGATTAATCATTAATCATAAAATTATTTAGTAGTATTAATTATTTAGTAGTAAGTGCAGAGCAGATAGCCTCCATGATCCTCCTCTGAAGTTATGTAATTTATTATGAACTGGGAGGAGGAGCCTAGAGAGATGCAGAAGTAGAAGAATAAAGGAGAAGAACTGAAAGTGGCAAATAATGGGATGTGGAAAGAGAGAAAGAGGCACAGTCATGCTTGGGCTGGGGTGTGTAGCGCTTTTTTTGGCTAGAGGGTTAAACAAAAAAAGGAAGAGATGGAAATGAGATACAGTGGAAATAACAGACAGGCAGAGGTGGAGGGGGTGAGACAAAGAGCTAGCTGCTGGAATCTGTCTCACTTAACATTCTTTCTCTCTCTGGAATTTACAGCCAAGATGGACAAGAAAGCAAAGTGACCACTCAATCTAGCCTGTTTAGATTGATGGCGTATTCAGGATGACGTTTTTCTCCTGAAAGGACTAATGGAACATAAGTAGAAATTGAGAATGATTTTCTATTTAACCCAGGATGAGTCATAGAGAGTTGCAATGCCTAACACTAGAGTGTCGAGACAAGCGTCTCTTTTGTCAGAATCAGACATCAGCACTCTGTCTCTCTCTAGCACCAAGCCACTCCTCGCTCCATCATCAAACAGCCCTTTGTTTGCTAAAATATTCTCCTTCCTCACATCTTATGTATTATTGGATGATACTCCTTTACACCTTTTTAGCTTATGTCCTCCTCTGTAAGTCGCTTTGGATAAAAGCGTCTGCTAAATGCAATGTAATGTAAATGGATGAACAGTGGATGAACATCCAGACAGTAACTTGCAGGGGTCCTTACACTGAATTGTTCTTACAGTCTCTCCGCAGCACCACACTGCTGCAGCAGTAGTGAAATATATCATCACAGTTTAGGAGAATAACAGAGAAATTAGGTAAAATTTGGTGATCACATACAGTAACTTACTAAAATTAAGTAAGTTAATGATCATTAGACAAATTTCAATCAAACGTCTAACTCTGAAAATAATAAAATAACACCACAGCTTGTTGCTCTGTAGAGCTAAGTGTCACTGTAAACCACAGAGCTGCAGACGACGAAGTGAGAAACAGACAACTGTTACCAAGTGTGCAGCATGGAGTGCTGTAAATGAAATCAAATACAGCACAACTGCAACACAGCAGGTTAAAAAGTAAATCTCCCGACCGTAATGCACAGTATTTATAAATGTGTATTTATAAATATGTGTTTTACATTCAGAGGCATAAATATGTCTACCTAGCTGTGACCGCAGTCACCATAAATGCTTGTTCAGCAAGTTTTTCCTCACTCTGGTGCTGACCTTTAATAAATCATGTGTCGGAGGTTTGTGCTTGTGTTTTAAAATTTATGCAAGCTTGACTGCTGCCACTGACTCCCACCCAACACTTCAAAGTAAAAGCCTTTAGCTCCGAGGTGCTGCTGAATTTCTGTTAACATAATACAACCGTTCCAAACGGCAGCTAATCTCTCTCAGAAAACAGTACCCGAAGGTCATTACTTTATTTTATGACTACCATGTAATTTCCATGTTTGGTTTCCTCACAATGGCCAAGTATAAGGAAACAGGTGCGTATTTACACAAAGGGGTCAATATCAGGATTTATTTGGACACGTGAACTTTATGTTGGACTCCGTTATGTGTCGTTCAGTTAATTTGTCTAAGTTTTTCCACACAAAACAGCTGCAACTATATTTATCCAGTAATCCTAGTTATGAATCCCTGTTATGCCTAGGCAAACACGGTCAGTGTTTTAAATATCCTGTGTTGTGTCTCTTGCTGATAAAGACAAGCAAGTGTCTTTTTTTAGGCTTGCTCCCCTTGTGGGCCTCACTCCAAAAAATTAGACCATAATGAATCCATAATGAATCCCATATGTGGGAGTTTTAAACACCTACCTAGTTGATCTTTGAAGTTGAAAATCATACAGAGCTCACTTCGAGGAAGCAAGTGTCCCTGAAATAGGATGCAGCCTTGAGGCTACGCCTGTTTAGCCTACATAAACAGCAACCACATAAGCACTGGTTACCTTTCAAAAAATACCTGCACAACACTGAGCCTATGTCCCTGCATCTGTATAACTGTGCTCAGTGTGAAAACAGGTACACGTGTGTCAACATGAGGTACAAAGAGTGGGTCAGTGGAATGCATCACCCCCCCACACCGCTGACCTTGCTGTCAGCCAATCAGATAAAGGCTCAGGACTAAATCAGGGGTCAGACTTGTAAGTTGAACTGTGGTAGCGAAGTTTAGGGGCGGGGGATGTTTGGTCATGGAGTCGTAAAATGTAGCAGTAAATTGTCAAAGTGATGCTAAAAGTCTGCAATGAGAGACAGACATGTGACAGACACCTTTCTTATCAGAAAGGTTGTTGCATCCTCTCTTTATTTAGTCGCGTTGTCTGCGGTTTTCTCTTTCCCATCGGTGCTAACAAAGACTCTGACTGCTTGCATGCAAGGAAACCACAGACATATTGTCAACCACACAGGCATACTCGCAGAGACAGGGCACAATATACTGCACATAAGACAATCTGCAAAAAAAACATCGAATCGAATTGAAGCAGTGCTGTTTGTAGCAGTCTGTAAAGTAACAGTTTACGGCTGGTGGTACACAGGATGTGTGGAGGCATTCAAGCTCTGAGTCAAGAGCTATTGTTTTATTTATTTAAAGCAAACACTAACAATTAGTCATTAACAAACACTACAGTATACATTATACATTAGTTTTGTCTCTTTGTATGTCCCTTTCTGAAAGATTTCTTCCCTTTTTTATTTTAGAGAATTTTTTGGTAAATGCTCATTTTTCCGAATAATTTCTAAAGGGGTTTTAATGGAAATAATTATGTAATTGTCACTTAGTGTTATGTAGTATGTCATTTTTTAAAATTTAATTGATTAATTATGGGAAACTTTACTCTCCATCATGTGAACTATTGCATGTTGTATTTCCAATTTTTGCCTCACCCATTGAACACTGTCTCTTTTTTATTATTATTATTATATAACTGCATATTTACCATAACCATAAGAAAACTGCTAATGATGGATAATTGTTTGATCTGCTGCGCAGTGCGTGCAGAGTATTGGCTCACATTAGATGCACTATTTACTTGATAAAAATGCAGTACGTTTTTTAATCTTTGAGCTACTGTGATGGCCCTCTGCCATTTTGTGTTTTGTTGCTCTCTGAGCTCCTCCCTTCAAAGGTTCTCCCTGCCTGTTCCCCTCCCACCTCGTCAGGGAGATCCACCTCACCTGCGGCCTCATCTATAAAGGCATTGCCTTTCTAAGATGCTGCTCTCTCTTGGTTAATTTACCTGGTCGCTGTGGTCCTCCCTGTGCTCTTGAACGAGATGGGCGTAACACTACACACAGGATGTTTCTGACTGCTATTGAATATCAGCCTCTTGCACAGTCACATACCCACTCAGAGGTCACTCAGTCAAACTTTATTTATTGATGGTTGTAAATTCACTTCTGCTTCCTAAAGTTAGACATTGTGTTTAACCTTCTGCAATCAAACTGTGAAACAGTTACAATTATGGAAGTGTTCAACGGTCGCTCACCAGAGATTGTTTTACGGTTGTTTTTTAATTATTCTTAGTTGCAGTATAGATTTGCTCATGAAATGTTACTGCCTCGTTCCTGCTAGACATTCTGCAATAAGAGAAGTTTTGAGTGTAGAGATTCTCATTATGTATAGGGATAATTTGGGGAATTTCCACAACCTTATTAAGCCATTCCCGGATTGGCTGACTGCCCAGATAAAAAGACCAGCTCAGGCTGTTACCCCATAGCTGACCTCTGTTTGAGCTGTAAAAGTGGGGGAGGTGCAGCAGTGACAAACTGGCACAGTCCTCTCTGAAACCCGATGCTGGAATTCATCATCACTGACGTAAGTGTTGTGATTTTGAAACATGGTAAAAAACACTGAAATGAAATGGGAGTTGATTGGATCCGAACACAGTGGCCATGCTTGAGTCATTTAATGTTAAGAAGGTCTGAGGTTATCTGGTCGCCACTTTGCCAAGTTTTACAGCCCTCGTGGCGTTTCT
Organism: Collichthys lucidus; assembly: GCA_004119915.2. Lineage (NCBI taxonomy): Eukaryota > Metazoa > Chordata > Actinopteri > Sciaenidae > Collichthys > Collichthys lucidus. The sequence goes on along the minus strand of CM014091.1, from coordinate 9,730,858 downwards.
CCTAATGACCACGAGCATTGAACTTTTCTGAAGTAAACAGCATAGTAATTTGGCAAAGAAAACAAAACAGAGTGTGAGCTTTTATCTTATTTCTATAAAACAGACTCATACAAATATACATGGCATTTCAGAAAAATGCATGTTTTTCCAGGTAGGCATTCTTTTACTTTTGTTGTCTTTATTGTCTACCTCTAGTGTGAAGGAGGAAGATGTCTGCAAAATGCCCAATCTTTAATCAGTGTTTAGATTGTCCATTCTGGGGTACTGTAGAAACATGGCGAGTCAACATGGGGGACCGTGGCAGAGAATCTGTGGTGTCTGTAAAAAACATAACTCCTATTTTCAGGTGATTATACACTAATGAAAACAGTTGTGCAAATTACACTTCTGCCATATTGCTAACTACAGCCCACTAAATCTGACACACTGGAAAGGTGTAAAGCAGTAGTAGAGGAGTGAACAGCCAGTCTGACTCTATCCAAAGGTAACAACATCTGTCCACCGGCATCTCTAAAACACACAAATTGGCACATTATACCGTTGTTTTGTAAGCCATACAAAAAATCCGAGAGTAAAAGCAACAAGCTGTGGTTACAACCTTTGTCTTTTGCTGCATGCCCCCCCCCCCGTACAGAATTTCCTGTCCATCTCTCCAGCTATTGCTTTCCAGTAAAGCAGAAAATGCTTTCAAAAAAGATTGGATTGCTGTGAGGACAGAGCCACAGTTTTTGGAGAGTCGTGGCTAAGAGCGAGTCTGACAGCTGCTGTTAATCATGACCAGCTGTACTATAGCAGACCTCGCCTTCTCACGACACCTACAAACACACACGCTTAGACACACAGGCCGGGATGATGGTAGGGGTGTGTGGGAGTGAGAGTAGAGACTGATTTGATTTGGACTGGACTTTTGTTAAAGGCACAGAGCTGCCTTATACTCACACCATTCTTTTTATTGTCACGTGTGTCCGTTCAGTTCAGTGTCAGAGCTTGTTTCAGCTGCTGAGTTTGTGTTCATGAATACAGAAGTTTATTGATAGTTTAACATGTATTATCTTGACTGAAGTTTACCACAAGCAGAAGTGAAAAACTTTGTCATCAACCGCATATTTCCCCTTTTTTTACGATCAGGACAATCAAACATTTCTGCTATTCCTCCTCTGTGAAGGATGCCACTGTTTATCACCTGACTTTGAGTTGCCGTCTGTTCTACGGAGCATTTTAGCGTCTTAAGGCATATTCTTTTTGGTTTTCCCAATAATTTCCTGGAATTCATTATATAACTTTTGCATCAATTGTTGCAAAAATGCTTTTTTCGCTTTTAAGAAAAGCTCCAGTAGTTTCATTTTTTTTGTGCATCTTTCGTGTTTTAATCTCACTCATTTGTAATTCTGCATATTTTTTTTTTATCCTCAGACCCGTGAAGCCAACCGCATCGGCGACCAGATAGGGGCGGAGCGAAGCAGCAAGACGGCCAGGACACTGAACCACGTGGGCCTGGGAGTCGGCATCGGGGTCCTTATCCTCAGCATTGTCTATGTAGCCGTTGTGGCTTCTTAAATCTGTTTGAACTTTGCCATATTTGTAGTTTATATTCATTCTGCTTCAGGTAATTGGACCATATTAGCAACATTACTGGTCATCAGTAAGAGTTTTTCATTTAAATATGTAAAACTAAATTGATTTGCTGTAAGACATTCACATTATTTTAAAAAGTAAAACAGTATATGATTTTCATTATTTGAACACAACTTTTTGTCTTTCTAGATTCATATTTCATCAACATATTTTGTGTCTTTGATTCAACATTTTTTCAGCCTTGATGCCGTTTGTGTTCCGACACACATGCATAGTATCATCCAAAGAATACTTAAAATTTTATGATTATCAGTACAGTTTGTAGTGTGTCGAGTTTTGCTCCTCATTGTCTGATTGTACGGGTGAAATATCATCGCCCTTCAACAGAATTGTTGTCTGTAAATATGCACTAACCCCCATTAAGCCTCTTTTGAGTATGCTAACATATTATTAAATTACAAAAATTTAACCAATGATGGTTCAGAAAGAGGGAGTGAGAGCGATTTTAGCTTTGTTTAGATCACATGAATGTGTAGAAAAAAACAAAAGATGAGCCTGTTTCTCATGAAACTGTATCTGATGTGAATGTACGCTCCAAGTGTTTTTCCAGTAAATTCACAGTTTCGCATAATCGGCAGAAACAAACATCTGAGCCAATACGGCTAACGCAGCCAGTTGCTCAATTGGTGGCTCTGGTTTATCTATTTTGAAAGCTGCAGTGTGATATGTGCCGTTGTGTGTTGTTTATTATCCAATGATTGCATTTTCTTAAACAGAGCTGAAACAGTTAAATCTTACATATAAGTAAAGCATATTGATATAAGAAATGTCGTGCTGTCTGGTCTTTTTAGACAAGAGTCCAATATGGTGTGTCGCAAAACAAGCATCTGGATCTACAGTGTGGAACAGATTAAGTTTCAACATAATCTGTATCTGCACCAGATTAAACTTTTTTTAAAGCTTCATCTCTAGGGTTAAAGAAAAATACCTGCCTCCACTACCCCTTACTGAACTGATACTACATGTTTATAATACATCAGCAGTCTTATTTTTTACTTTGTCTGTGCCTGTCTGTCTGATCCATTTGTCTATTACCCTGAGTTGGCGTCACAGAAAACTCCATTGAGACAAGATATTGATAATCTTTGATGTGTGACATACTCAGTTTTGAGGGGAACCAAGAAACCTGCAGGTATAATAATAATAATAAGGTTACCACATTAGTTTATTGAATCTTCGTATTGCTAACTCTTTCATGAATGTGGTTCAGGTAAAAAGAAATGGTCGTTTTGACATTACTTACATGCAGAATATCTGCAGGTTGAAGAGTAATAAAGAAAAATGGACCTTACAAAGTGCTTAAATATTTAATGCCACCTGCCATAGGGAGTGATTAAAAAAAATAAGTAAAATGTTTTTGCATCTGCTTGGTGATGGTGGATTGTGTTTTTATTTTGTAGTTTCAGTCAGCACTATCATATATAGAAAATACTGCTAGGTACAGTAGCTAGGGAGCTGAAATTAAATTAAGTTCATTGATTTATAACTTTTTATTAATTACTCAAATCTGCTGGATCTTCTGATGCTTATCCAAGCCCTGGTTGTGATCATTTAATTAGCTGTATCATTAAAGATCACTGCCATATAATGTTTGTTATTACTGAACAAATTGTAGGTCTTTCATGTCCCTACTGTTTTTCCAACATACTAAATTGTATTTTTTATGTGGTCTTACAATGTCTTTAAAATAATTAAAATTAAATGTAACTTTATGAATCATGCAGAAACTCTGTTATGGAAGATTTCTTACTTCAGTCAACATGAGCCTGAAGCTGCAAGTGCTTTGTTTCAAGTTAAAACAAATGCAGTGACTGTGCAGTGTTCCACATTACGCTAAATATCTCTGAGAAGGAACTGGCATGACTTCAATACAGCAGTATCACTTCTGTTTTGGCAATTGTGCAATGAGTGTGAAGATAAACCAGCACCGTCAAACATGAGAGTCATTAGGAGTTATTTCAGGTGTTCCAAAACTTTTATGTTTCCTGCTTTCTCAGAATGACCTTCCCTTCCTGCTTTTATTTCACCCTTTCCTCTCACTGTCGTATTGCCTTTCTCCTCCTCCCTCCCCACCACTCTTCTCATCCTCCCCTTCCTTCCCATTTCTTTATCCTTCCTCATTCTTCTTCCTTATTTTGCCCCTGCCTTATCATACCACTTCTCTGCTGTTGTAAAGCTTCCACTCCATCCTCACACTTTCTGTTTTTGCCTCCTTACCCCCTCCCTCTCTTACATCTTCTTGCCTGACGTTCTATCATAGCCTCCATTGAAGGCAGCGTTCCTCCAGGACTTGAATTTACAAAGCTTAATATGTAACATGATCACTGACACACTTACAGGTGAAGTCTTCTGAAAAACACTGGCACAATGACCTTTATCTTCACTTTTTCCTCTTTCTTACAACTGTCCACCACCCGAACCTCCCATGAGACATTTTCATACGTGGTTGTCCTATTTTTTTGTACTATATTGTTGGCCTTTATATTTTAGCGTGAGAAGTTGTGTATTTATGGATAATCTGTTTGATTTCACGTATGATGGTGGATTCATTGTAATCAAAGTTGTGTTTATATAACTTTCTGTGTATTTTATTTTCACTCCATATGTTTAGATTTTCATAGCCCATGTAGGGCCAAGCTATAGCCTATAAATGGACATGATTTTTCTTTCTCTGGCTGGGTGCAGTTGTTTATGATTCATTTGTTCTCAGCACAGGCTGATGAAAAACAAAGTGCTGCGCTCACTTCAACATGCAACTCATGTTTTAGAGGATATGAGAGAGCCAAACTATTAGAAACACCTTTGTATATAATGCACTCCAGTACAACCGCTGCACAGACTCTGTCTCAACAAAATAAAAATGTAAGCTTTGTAAAAGTAGAGTTTATGGCAGAGCTGTTGTATTGGATCACATTATACTATACAGGCGTACTCAATGAAGATGAAGTGTATAAATGTCACATCTTACTCAGTGGTGCGATGGGAGTTACAGTTTAACAAGATGTGCCATGTGCTAGAAACCACTCCCCCATACTGATGGAAGCTAACAGTGAATTAAACGCAGATACTATCATAAGGGCAAACAAGTACTGTTTGTCCCACCTTGTGCCTGAACAAACATTTCATTTGTGCCAGGAGGGAGGTGGCCAGCTATCTCCTTCCCTTTTGGCTCTGAGGTTTGTGGGTTTGACTTTTGCAGCTGGTGAGGATATGAAACAGACTCGGGTTACTTTAATGTTTGTTTAATGATTATTGACTTCTCTGCACAATTTCCAGTAAGTCCAAGCCAAGCCCAAGTGTTTACAGCAGGGCTGTTATAGAAGAACAGGCGCCTTGTTGTAAGCAGTGAGCAGACATACACTGCCCGTCCAAAAAAAAAAAAAAAAAGTCACAACCTGGATTTAACTAAACAAATCGGTAAGAGTATTCCATTGGATAATCACTGCGGTGATTAATATATTTCAGATAGCAACAAGTTATTTAACCCTACTTGATGCTGCGATTAGCTTCACATTTCTTAAACAACCATGTCTGAAGATATATCTTGTGGTCATGGAAAGGATGTAAGTCGGTTTCAGAATTATTGGCTTGCATCAAGCAAAGAAAACAACTAAAGACACTGCTGGAGGTAATCAAATTGGATTAATAACTGTCCAATGCATTATTAAAACTGCAACGTTGGAGGTGAACCATCATCCTGGGTACATCAGGGTCAGAAGAAAGATAGACGAAGTGATGTACCCATCATGCCTAGTGCCCACCATACAAGTCTGTGGGGGCAGTGTTATGACCATGTGTAGCTGCAGTAGGTCAGGTCAGGGTTACTATTTGAAGATACTGTGTGAACAGGTCAATCAATGGAGTTTTTATTCCCTGATGGCACAGGCATATTCCTAGATGTCAATGCCAGGATTCATCTAGCTCACACTGTAAATGAGTTGGTTCAGGGAGTATCAGATATCCTTATCACACATGAACTGAGTGATGAGAATAAACGAGTCCAGACCTCAGCCCCATTGAGAATCTTTGGGATGTGCTGGAGAAAACTTTGTGCAGTGGTTCGATTCTCCCATCAATATAAGATATTGGCATAAAATGATTGCAATGCTGAACGGAAATAAATCTAACATCACAGAAGATTATCCAAACAATGCCAGAGCGAATGCGTGCAGCACTCAAAGCTAAAGGCAGTCCAACTGAAATATTAGAGTGTGCAATGTAGTGCAGTGTATAAAACTCAAACACAAGGTTGTAGACCTTCTGAGTTCACAATGTGCTTTTGCTGCCCCCTTGTGGTCAAAGTCATGCATCAGACACTCAAGGCTGCAAGTCATTCCAATTTTTTAAATAGTCTGAACAAAACTCAACATGTTACATGTGTCTTATTTATATGAGGCTCTTAAACTGCCTAGGAGTCCACTCCATTTTCATTAGACCAAGGCAAAACCAAGAGCTTTTGTTTCTATGCATAGTTTATAATTTATTAAACACAGGAAAATAAGTACAAATCCCAAAACCATAGGAAAATGAACTGAAACTTTCTTTAAATCAGGCAAATAAATTAAGCACCCTTTGAATGATTCAGCACAGAAACATGGCAGATGAATCTGTTCAATACTTAATGTAACAACACAGAATAAATACTCCATTATTTGTGTAATGGCAGAAAAATGTTTAAAGTTCCCTTTTACTGAGGAGATCACATCACACACAGCTTTGTTTTAACGAGACACTTATCACAGCTGCTTTTCATGCACGCAAGAGCTGGCAATGATGGTGCTCACAATAACTCACAACTCCTGGAAGAACACTAATCAGCAAACCGACAAGCCCGTATAACTCAGTGGACTTCACTGACTCTCAGTCAAATGCATCCTCAGTGTTCAGTTCTCAGGGACATCAACAGCGACAACAAAATGTATATAAATTAAAAAAAAGCCACTGTTCCAACAGATGAGACACCATAGCATGGTGCACCTCAAGCTGCTTCATTTTATTAACATTTAAAGAGGAGAACTGTCACTGAGCATCAGCGAAAGGAAGAGGTAAATATTGTCCAAGACGGAAGGCCATAATGAGTGTGAATGTACCTTATACTTCAACAAATACATACAGTATAATTCGCCATGTTTATTGTACATTTATGCAATATTTACATACTTAAAACTTCCCTCTGTGGCTTAATGGTGACATGTGCATTTCAAGTTACAATCATCTCCACAATCTCTTCATTTGAAAAAGCCAAAGCAGAGAAGTTAGAATCAGAAGAGAAAAAGAAGCAACCATGTTGAAACTGATCTGCTGTAAACAGATTAAATCAAGGCAAAACAAGTAGAGGAACATGAAGGTGATAAGGATTTAAGACAGTTTTGTATTCAACTATACTAAAAATGGAGACACGTGCAGCCAGAAGTGTATTTTTCAAAAGTTTATCCATAAATAGCAAATGAATGAATTGAATGTGAGAGGAAACTGGCAGAGAGAGAAAGAGGGAGGGAGGGAGGGAGGAAGGAGGTGTTTTTAGTAGGAGCGGATGGCAGGAGGGACATGGGCGCAGTCCTGTTCATCCAGAGAATGGTCAATAACAGGTCGGTACTCCAGAGTCACCTGTGATTGGACAAAAACAAAGATAAATTATATTACTGACTCTACTGGTCTTTAAAACTGTTACCAGAGCAACCTAATATATTGCTGTCAGCAGAACAACACTGAAATGCACTGTACCTTTCCAGTCTTAGGGTCAACGTAGGACATAGTGTGTTTCCTCCAGTGCTGCTCGAAGGGCTTCTTCTCCTGACCCTGTATGGGCTTTGAGTAATCATACTCATCCACACGGTCCTGGAATACAGTCAAGAAAGACAATGTCAGGGGAGATACTGGCTGCAATACAGTGTGCAAAGTTACAATTGCTTATTTTGGCAATAACCACAGATGCAATAAGGAATAAAAATCAGTTTAGAAAAGAACAAATCAGGAGAGGAAGAGAAAGGGTTTAGAGATCAGATCTAAGATAAGCAGAGAAAGAAAACAAAAGAAGACAACACTAAAACTGGCAGAAAGATGGATAGAGAGAAAGAAGAAGGAGTATAGTAAAACAGACCTTGAAGTCCTCTCTGGCGTGGGCGCCCCTGCTCTCCTGTCTCTGCTCAGCAGAGTGGATGGTCTGGACAGCGTTCAGCATCAGATTCTGCAGCTCCAGCGTTTCCACCAGGTCTGTGTTCCACACAATGCCTGGAGGAGAGGAGACTTATTGAACCACGTGTATTGTAATACTATGGCACCGCTTTGCTCAAAGAGGAGGAGGGAAGTGTAAACAGAACAGAAACGGGCACACAAAGCGGTGACACACCTCTGTCAAATGTCTTCAGGTCATCCATGGTCTGGTAAATGGCGTCCATCTTGTCACATCCCTCCTTCAGAACGGAGCCGGTACGGAACACTGCAGCATGGGCCTGCATGGTCTGTGAGGAAAGGTGGGAGGAGACAGAAGATTTACGGCTATGTCAAGGAAACACAGATCCTTCACAGAAACTTCTTCCCCGGAGTTTCTGTGCTCTGTCGTCCAGCAGGTTCTCATGGATCGTGGCTGCTGCTGTGATCCTGCATGACGTCCACTACACATATTACTACTGTCATTATTGTTACCATATCTCCATTACAGTTTATAGTTAGTTAATGATTTGCTGCTGCTGTGCATCTGTGTCTCAGGCCAGATTACAGCATGAAGACAGGAGTAGAGTGCAACTTTCTCCTTCATAACATCTTGTGTACAGAGACGGAATTTGTGTTTTTGTTGCCAAAGATATTTCCACATTTCTAATACTCAAGCTTACAGATCTAATCAAGTGTGTGTGTGTCTGTATACCTTCTGCATGTTGAGCCTGATCTCGGAGGTTCTCAGATCTCCGTTGGCAAACCTCAGCTTGTCCAGGTTGGCCACAGACTCCTCTCCTGCGCTGGGCTGCAGAGGGGACAGGTTCTCTCCTGAAGAGACAACAAAACAGCAGAGTCAGCAGTGAAGCAAGTGGCCAACATGTACTCGAACGCTGATATCATCCTGCCTAACAAAAAGTAGTGGTGTTATTTAATACCAAAACAGATGGAGAACTTGTGTTTTTCAAAGACGACACCCATTTTTTTTCTCCGGTCGACATTTTTGCATCATAATACTCTTGTGTCAAAGCAGAATGTAAACTCTGCAGTCATGAACAGAGGTCCTCACCAGGTTTGTGTTCCTCGGCGATGGTGAGTGCGCAGGCTCTGCCGAACACCACCAGGTCCAGCAAAGAGTTAGCGCCCAGGCGGTTAGCACCGTGTACACTGGCACACGCCGCCTCACCGCAAGCATACAGACCACGAACCACCTTGTCAACTCCATCAGTATGAGTGATGACCTTGAAAAATATTACAAAATATGTTTGTTGGAAGGGGCACTCAGAGTAAGGCACTTACAAGAGAAAGAGGAGGGAATGTTTTCCATACACTAGCATACGACTGGGCACACATTACCTACCTGTCCCTTGTAGTTTGTGGGGACTCCACCCATATTGTAATGAACGGTGGGCAGCACGGGGATGGGCTCTTTTGTGACGTCAACTCCAGCGAAGATCATGGCTGTCTCTGAGATACCGGGCAATCTTGTGGCCAGCTGCTGGGGAGGCAGATGGTGAAGCTGCAGGTAAACGTGGTCCTTCTCTGGACCGACACCCCTAAAGAGACACGAATAATGATTGGCAATAGCAGCAGCTGACTCACAACTAAAAAGGTGAAAAATAAAGTGATCAGTCACTTTACATCGCACACACTTTTTTGTCCATACCTTCCCTCTCTGATCTCTATGGTCATGGAGCGGGACACCACGTCTCTGGAGGCCAGGTCTTTGGCATTGGGTGCGTAGCGCTCCATGAAGCGCTCTCCCTCGCTGTTGATCAGGATCCCTCCCTCACCACGGCAACCCTCTGTGATCAGACAACCGGCTCCGTAGATCCCTGTAAAGATGGAATACCAACATTGCAAACACTAGATGCATGCACGATTCTCTGGATTACAATCCGACAAATACGACAAATACAAGAAAGGCTGCACAGTAAACTATTAAATGGCTTCATAGTATTCCCAAACATAAAATTCTCAAAGCTTTATGACACAATACTGCATCATATACCATGCTTTATCGACTTAACAGTGATAAGTCTGTTTACAGTAACATTTATGTTATCATTTTACTCCATAAAAAGGTAACACTTTACATTTATTTTCAGTGCTCACATGCAGTCAATGAATTAGCTAATAGGAACTTGATCACAAATGTTTGTTTTCTTTTTTATGATTTCTTTCGGCCTCAGCAGCATTTTTACACAATCAAATCAGCGTTAGTTTCAGTGCTGTCATGAACACTGGTTAGTGTTGTGAAGTCACAATAAGTGTCGTATTATCTGGCTAATGATCAAGTCTATAATAAATCTAGTGGTACAAAAGTCCCAGTCAAAGGCTTCCATGAGTAGCGACTGTATAGAGGTAGGCTGCAGACTGGTGTCGAATGTCTAACAGGAACAAAAATAAAGATGACCGCTTGTCTTTATGGATGTGAGGTCTATTATTGGAGCTCAATGTAAACAACCAGGCTCAAACACACTCAGGCACCAGCACGATTTTAATAATCTGCTGATGTATATATTTGAGTCTGACTGTGCAAACAGTGTGATAGAATTGGGAAATGTCACTAACCACTGAAATATTTACACAGTGTCTTATAGGATAATAAAATGATGGACTCTGAACTGATGGACTTTGAACTGACATTGATAGAATACCTTTACTTACTACTGTAAGTAATCTAACCATATCTTAAGAGTGACTGTCACTGTTGTAACCAAGTGTTTGTGTGTGCAGACTCTGGTTTCCTCTGTTGCTTTGTCGCTTCATAATTATTTCATGACTCAGGTTGAAAACGTTAATATGGTTCTTTTTCCTCACCAGTTGGATGAAACTGTACAAACTCCAAATCCTGGCAGGGCAGACCAGCTCTGGTCACCATTGCAGTTCCATCTCCTGTACTGGTGTGGGCAGATGTGCAGCTGAAATATGCTCTTCCATAACCCCTGGAGGGAAAGATACAAGTCATTTATAAACATTCCTAAACAACATTATTTAAAATAAACTGCCCATTTTCTGTTTTCTTTTTTGCAAATAGTGGGTGAGTGGCCTACCCGGTAGCGATGACAGTGTTCTGAGCTCTGAAGCGGTGAATAGATCCATCCTCCATGCAGAGGGCGATCACTCCTTTGCACTCTCCATTTTCCATAAGTAGATCCAGAGCAAAGTACTCGACAAAATAACTGGTGTCATAACGAAGCGACTGAACAGAACAGATGGAATGGGGTCAAATCGTGCTCCACAAAAAAAAATGATTTCTTTACATACAGACTGAGTTGCATAGATAGATGGAGAACAGGTGTGTGGACATACCCTTCCATAAAGTGTATGCAGTAGTGAGTGTCCTGTTCTGTCAGCTACACAGCAGCACCGGTGGGCTTGGCCTCCTTTTCCATACTTGAGACTCTGACCTCCAAAGGCCCGCTGGTAGATCTTGCCATCTTCAGTGCGGCTGAACGGCATGCCAAAGTTTTCCAGCTGGGGAAGAGGTACAGCAACGTGAGGCAGAGAAATGCTTTTGTGCCGTCAGAGCCATGCAGAAAGACATTTTGATGGCGAGATCACAAATGAAAACTTGTGCATGAAATCTTACCTCCACTACAGCTGCTGGAGCCTGCTCTGTCATGTAGTGGATAGCGTCCTGGTCTCCCAGCCAATCCGATCCCTTTACAGTATCGTAGAAATGCCACCTCCAGTCATCCGCCTCCATGTTCCCCAGAGCTGCATTGATGCCACCCTGTGAACCAGGTTAATATTCAACACCTCAATTAAATGAAAAAGAGACGGCACTACTGTCTATTATATTTAGATACAAAGGTTTAGATTTGCATGACGAATCAGTACTGCAAGTTTGTTAAATCCTGGTCCAGTGAACACAGAAGGATTTAAGCTGGATGAAATTCTGCTGAAGAAGAACACACAAGGCAACTTACAGCTTGAACGAACATAGAAAAAAGGTGTTATACCTGTGCGGCAACAGTGTGAGATCTGGTGGGGAAGAGCTTTGTGATACAAGCAGTGTTGAATCCGGCCTCTGACAGGCCAAAAGCAGCTCTGAGTCCTGCTCCTCCAGCTCCTACCACCACAGCATCAAACTCATGATCGACAACTGGGTACTGAGTGGAGATCTGAAAACGATAAATAGTGAAGTTACTGTAAAACGTCCTACGAAGAGCAGCTTGCACATACTGATACTGAATCTCTCACAAAAGGCATGAAAGGGCAGTGAGTATGTAGAGTTCAAAACCACTGACAGCAGATGCTGCAATATGAAGACGTTTAGACTCATATCTCTAATGACACCACCAAAACCTGTTAAATGCTGACCTACACAAAAGAGCCAATGTAACTCACATCATTTGACACTTGGGCATTTTTCTTCTTGCCATAGATGGAGAAATGAAAGTTTCTGGAGCCTTGAACTGCAACAGCAGGGACCTGGCAGAAAACAAAACACTTTAAATCAATGAAAAAAAATCAAATAGAAGTAGCACTGATGCTTTCATGGCTGCTTAAACAAACAGGCGTGCTATATTTACATTAAAGGCAGCGTTCATGGCATATTTCCAATACACAATGCAGCATAAATACCGTAATGTATCACTGTGCAACCGTTATATCGCCTTTAGCACATGACAATGGTTTTTAGTTGCCTATAGTATCGTGCTTTAGTCTGAAGTTGGCTTTAAAGATATTTTAGTACATCCTCTAACAGCCTGCTAACTTGTTAGCTAATACTGTTTGGCACAAGGGCATCCGAGGTAACTGTTACACAGACGTTTAAATACCCCAATTATATTTGCTGTTCACTGAAAACAATACTCTATATCTAGAATGTAAAGCAAATAGAGACTGTATAGATGGGTATAACATTTTGTTTGAGTCGAAAAATATCTTTTCTTCACGGTGTCACATTGAAACACCCTAAGCTACATAACACGGGTTACGCTAATCGGAATCTGCTATGTACAAAAGCTAAAAAGAAAAAACATCTACTTTTGAGCGTCAAAAGGACAAAGAGCAGGTGTGAAAGATTAAATATCCATGTGTGGGTTACTCACGGCTTTGGTTTTTGATAGTATCCTCCTGGAGAGGAGACGGGAGGCAGCACGGACACTCGCCATGTTGTCAGTTGAAGGACCTGAGACACGGCGGAGGCTCGGATAGACCGTTGCACTGGCTCAAACCACTTTCCGAAAAAGAGGGGGTATCAATTATGTTAAGCAAAATTATTGTCCTGGAAACATGCTTACAAAAACATAATGATGACGGTTTTCACAGTATTTTTTTTTAATTATTCAAAATAAATGAACACACATTCATTTGAACACATATATGTTTTTTTTTATATTTGTGGCTCGTTCGCGTCTTACCCTCGGTCCGTATGGAAGTAACTGCTAAACCGTAAAAATTGTGTAATCTGGCTGTGCAGGAACAAATGTATAAGTGACCTAGGCTTTTCATTCAAGGTGAGACACAGCACCACATTTTAAATAGATATGCACTTACTTAGAGTGGGCCGTGTGAAGCTGTCATTCCCCCTGTTGTGTTTTTATGAATTACTGTAGCGAGCATGAGCCAGCAAGCTAAAATGTTACCTAGCACGTTAGCTCATAGCTAGCCGTGTTTGTGTTTTGTCAGCTGGGCTGTCAAACTAGTCAGACCACAGACTTTGATTTCACGCTAATAATGCTGTCCCTGCCTGGCTAACACACGAGTTAACTTTCACATTTGCTTGTTTACAGCACAGTTTCTAAACGCCACACTCAACATCTTCATGTTTTTTTTTAGCTTAGTAATGTAAAATCCACTTTCTTCTAGTAAGCTGCAGATTAGCTCACTTGTGTATTCAAATAACAGACTTTGTAATTCACACTATAGGCGTGTCGTTATGTTTCTAACTAGATGTTTAAAACTGCTGCTGTTAACATTTACTTCAGATACAGTAATAAAGACCTGATGGTTTCTGCAGTATCAGTGGTAAAAGTGCTCAGAGTGTGTTTGGTCTGCCCTGTTTGTGTATGTGTGACAGCACCCTCCATGAACAACTTGAATGACCCCCCCAGATGGAACATCCAACCAGACCCCAGAGGAAGGGGGGCGGGGGCCGGCGATGGGAACCAATGGAACTACGCCCTGCTGGTCCCCATGCTGGGACTGGCTGCATTTCGTAAGTTACACAAGAACATGAAAGCTATGTAGGTGTGTCTGTGGATGATGTAACAAGACAGAGGAGAACATTTGGGTTATCTAACTTGTGTGAGATCCACTCTTCATAACGTCATTAGGAAATTCAGCTGTGCTGTCTCTCCATGCCTTCAGGTTGGATTTGGACCAGGGAGTCTCAGAGGGAGATCCAAAAAGTCCAATCTCAGTATGACAAGGATGTTTCCACAATGAAAACAGAGATGGAGGCACGATACCGGGAGACACTGACAGAGAGGGGTAGGGCAGTGGCTACACTAGAGCTGGAGCTGGAGAAGGAGAAACAGAGGGTCAAAGGCTACAGGCAGGCCATGGTCTCGCAGAGCCATCAGCTGATGGAAGAGCGGAAACAGCTACAGCAGGTAAAATCTTCTACATGTTTTTCTTCTGACCTGTAGCCTCTCCTACATAACCCAAACTATCTTTTTGCTTTCAAGGAGCGTGAAGCACTGGAGGAAGACAAGCAAAGGCTGGTAAAGTCTGGCGCTGCAGGGGCTGTACTGCACCAAGCCCTGGAACGAGAAAACGACTGGTACCATCGAGCCACAGCCACTCTAAAGAAACTAGAGGATCAGCTCATGGAGCGGCAGAATGCCTACTGTTCCCTCATCCTACCTCGAAAAGACCGGATAGAGATGGAAAAGAACATGCTTATTAAGGTCGTCAAAGAACCCATCGCGACAGAACTGGATCTAGAGTCCGATCTGAAGGATATTTTCAGGAGAGATAATTACTGTGCAGACCTGCTAAACATGGACAAGAGGAAGAACGGGAGCCTCATGTGGGTGTACCTCAAATACTGGCAGCTGCAGGTCACTGTCGAGAAACACAAGAGAGCCGAAGCAGCCATATTAGGAAAAAATCTCCAATATCACACAAAATGACAAAAGTCAAGCAGACTTTGAAGAATGTTTATGAGTCAGGAGTAGAAAATGCATGTTTGCTTCACTCTGTGTAATTCTCTTTATTTAATGAGGATGTTTTGGAAACACAATCAAAACTTGTTTAGGGTTAAGCATGCTCAAATACAACATTACCATAACCTCAGAAGCCCCAGTTGAGACTCATTAGCTTTAAATTAATTGTGTGAAAATGCATAATGATAAAATGCACTAGGATCATTCAGGTGATATCCATATTGGAATTATAACTGATGTTAAACACAAGGAAATGTATTTTTATTCGGTTTACCCCTTTGGACAATGTTGTCAGAACGTTTGTGTCGATTTTAATTCACATTCTCTGTGTGCCATGAATTACTGAGCTTGCAGATGTAGATTCATATGTCTAATAATGTTCCTCCATCTCGGCTATACATTTAAGTAACTGTTCCCAAATTTATGTGATAATGCACACACATCTTCAGGGGGGAAAAAACAGAGTATCATCGAGAATATATTGAAGGAAAATCATTAACATCTTTTGGGGATCGTGTTGATACCAGGCTTTAATATGTGTATCGACTATTATCAGAAATATTACCAGGATTTCCATGAATTTCTTTTTCTTTTGTCCATAAATTGAGGTTTTCATCCATCTATCTGTCTCTCCTTACACTCAGATGTGTAGCTATGTATGATAGTGTGTCTGTTTCTGATCGCTGGTTTTACGTTTCGAGCCTTGAGTGCTGATTTTAGGGATTTTTTTTTAACTATCAGGAAAGCGAGACACTGAAGGTGCATGTAAATCTAAAAAGAAAACAGAGCTCAGAGTAGCGCTTGGTACTGCAACAGCTTCACACAATACTGCAACAAAAAAAGTCAAGCAGCGCCCTTTTTACGCACTACAAAGGGTTAATTTAAGCTGTAGCATTTACACAAGTCTCTCTACGCTGTTATGACCACAACCTGGTGAATAAGTGCTGGATATAATACAATAGGTTCAAATGTACTGGCTCTAATCATTCTGTGATATCCTAATAAATCTTTGGTGAAAGGAGTTCTTGTTTCTTCACAATCTCAAATATTGCCAGAGATTTTAGATTTACCAAAGTAATAATATCAGCTCACGCTTTCCTCAAGATCAAGAGTGAGCATTATTGAACAGTCAAACAGGAGGCAAAATAAGATTCCAGACAATGTTTCATGAAGCTCTAGGAGGCATTGAAATCATTGACAGATGTGTCATTTCTTCCTGGAACATAGTTTACAATCACTGTAAAGAATCTGTCAGAATCTGTTCATATCTACAATAGAGTATATCACATTTCATCATCATTATTTATCATCAGCTCAGCATCATTACATGTTTTGATCATTTATTTAGAAGAGAACAATTCTTTACTGTAAATCTCATAAAATAAATTAACTCATCAGAAAAATACAAGTTTCTTGTTTCGATGTTACTACTTCCATAAAAAAGTTACTTAACAGATGAGATATAAAAGTTTGTCATACATGACAACAAGACTTGTAAGGCTCATCCTCAGGAGGTAAGAGTCACAGTTTACATTCACACTGAGTGACTCATGAAGAAAACTGTGGGACAAATCTCTAATCTTTCAGGATTGTGTGGTTTATCTGTGGCTTTCTAGTTTGGAATTGTTTCTCCCTGGTGTAATACGAACATCTGCTACATGTTTGAAGCACAATGAAGCTGCCTGAAAGTTTTAGTCCTACAAATACATGAACTTACTTGTATTGTGGCCTTGTTTCAAGGACCAGGCTCAGCCAACATGCTTGGTAGCTCTCCTTCTTCCACTGGTTTTCCTCCTGCAGCTCACAGCAGGAGTTCACCAGGTAGCAGCCTCCTCTGCTCACACAGTTCATGGTGTGATGGTTTCAGCAGCGTCACTAATTTCGATCAAAATCCAAACGTATACAAACGTCCTTGTTCCCTCGTGCCTGACTCGACTTATAAAACTCACAGGATGCAGATGCAACGAGCGATCAAATCATGTTGTCATCATCAGTGTGTGTGTGTCTCTGTCTGTACCAAGTAGTCTGAGATGTGTGTGTGTGTGTGTGTGTATGTGTTGGGCATTGTCTTAAATATCCAGTCTTGTTTCTATTTTTACTCCTCTGCATCACTTTGTGGTGAATGTAGTGAATGTCCTCACTTCAGGCATCCTGAAGGTTGGTTTTCATTTGAAAATGAGCTTTAGCTCTTTCCACCACGCAGCGCCGGTCCTGGCCACATTTGCGCCCTGTGACCCAAAAAAGGATTTTTTTTTTTTTTTGCAGGCTATATAGAACACTGAAGCTTTGAAACTGGGTAATGTACATGCAGCTAATGTGTTATTCAAGCAGGTCGTCTGAAGTCTG
Organism: Collichthys lucidus; assembly: GCA_004119915.2. Classification (NCBI taxonomy): domain Eukaryota; kingdom Metazoa; phylum Chordata; class Actinopteri; family Sciaenidae; genus Collichthys; species Collichthys lucidus. The sequence goes on along the minus strand of CM014091.1, from coordinate 9,713,600 downwards.
AAACTCACTGGCTCATTTGAAAATGAAAATGAGCATTTTTGAAGAGCAGAGACGAAATGACACATGTCATCCGGAAGCTAAAAGCATCGACGGTCAGGGTCAATGCTGGGAGAAATTACAGGAGAGGAAGCTGTGGTTAGATTCTTCTTCTGTATTTCAATGCAGAGACATATGTACATCTATTTATAGCTGCTCAGGGTCAGATACTGAAATCTTTGAGTGAATCGTCACAGAAAAACAAACTATTTAGATGTTCCAGTTCAAATGTTTTGCACGTTTTTTGGACTGTGGAAGTAAAACCTAGACACACACACACACACACACACACACACACACACACACACACATGGTCTTTTCCTTCTTCGCTCAGCCAGATGTTAGCATTGAGATTTCAATGTAAAATCAAGTGTGAGAAATGTTTCTATTTGGACAGGGTTGTAGCATGCACACACACACACACACGCACATGCATATGTGACTTTCTAATATAAAAATATGTTTTCTGTCCAGAATTAATGCCCTCACTCAATCTTGTTTTGTCACTTGTGAAGACATCATGAGGATAAACATGATAACAAACACACACACACACACACCTAGACACGCGCACACACACATGTTCTATGACAGAGTTCTGGAATACAGTGTGTCAGAGTTCTGAGTTTCATCACTGGTATATAAGCATCTCCACCGTGTGACCACAGTGAGATTGTCTGCAACTACTGAACAGTTTGCCACAAAACCTCACACTCCAACCGAGCAAATCTGAAGACAGAAAACTCAGAAGATAAAAGAAAGAGAAACAAAACACACATACCGAGCTCATCTGAAAGATGTCTGAACAGAGACAGGTAAGTGAATGCACCATAAGAGACTTAAGGACTTAAATTGGTTTAGAGATGAATTTGCAAATTTATTTTTCAAACATGCTAAAAGTTTTTAGTGAGACGGCATCAGAAAGTGAGTTTCAGTGTGAGCTGGAGGACAGTACCCCATAATGTGTCGATGTTAGACTGATTTAATTAGAGAAAAACACCTTTTGCCTAAAATTCACCTTTTTTATTGTTGTTTGGAAAATACAAAAACTAAACAAAGTATCAATAGTAATAAAACATTTATTAGCAAAATGTTAGAGCCCTAAATCAGAATAAAAACACAAATATTGATGCAAATCATGACAGATTATCACGTGCATTGTTTGAATAATGAGTGAATATTTGAAAAAAAACATTCATTCAAACAAGTACAATTGTGCAAAAATATCTGTAGAAATGATCATTTACACACTGTATACATACAGTATGTATGAATATATGATACGTATCATATTGTAAACAATACTTAATCCTAAATGTTTGTTTGGAGTAAATGATTACACAATATCTTCACTTGGCTGCACACCAAATACTTTTTCATACAATACATTTTCTATACATAATTTTAAACTGTAGCACTTCTGCTTCTATTTATGTCCTGTTAAAGTTTTCAACACCTTTTCTAGACAGCTTACAGTTTTCCGATCTTTGTGTTTCTTCACTAGATTTCCAGTTACATGGAAAAGGAGAACAACATGGACGAAAGGCCCAGCTCTCCTACTTTTTCCATGAGCTCTTTGGCCCCTGAGATCAACAACATCCCAGTCTCAGGGTTCATCAATCACACGTCATTGGATGACGATGAGCTGATGCAGTGTGATGACCTCTTAGATAAAGAGGAACTCACCTGCTTCAACATCAACGCAAACATAAGCCTGGAAAGCAGATCATTGCTCTCCGGCTCCTGGTCCTGCAGCACTGACTCAGTTCTCTCAGAAGTCATCACCTCATTTGATCAGGATGTCAATGAGGTGATTAAAGCGGTATGCCAAAGCTTTTTTGACCCTGAGAATTTGGAGACAGAGGCAGTTGATTCTGTAGAAAAAGAGGAAGTCCAGACCACGGAGAGCATATCAACCTCCAGACTGACCATCGGGTCGGATAAGAGCCTGTCTTCTTCTTCCACCGAAATGGTCATCGTTGAGGCAGCAAAAACGCTTGTCTCTTTGGTGGATGACAAAGCTGAAAATCTGGAACTGGAGGCCATTAAGGGTTCAAAAAAACCCAAGGACGCTGATTCACTAAAGACACTGCAGTCCACTGACACTGAAAAGGTGCTGGAAGAGGTTGATCCTCTAAAGACACTGCAGTCCACTCACAGTGAAACAGTGCTGGAAGAGGCCGATCCACTAAAGACACCGCAGTCCACTAACAGTGAAAAGGTGCTGGAGGAGGTCGATCCACTAAAGACACTGCAGTCCACTAACAGTGAAAAGGTGCTGGAAGAGGCCGATCCACTAAAGACAGTGCAGTCCACTAACAGTGAAACGGTGCTGGAGGACGCCGATCCACTAAAGACACTGCAGTCCACTAACAGTGAAACGGTGCTGGAGGACGCCGATCCACTAAAGACACTGCAGTCCACTCACAGTGAAAAGGTGCTGGAAGAGGCCGATCCACTAAAGACACTGCAGTCCACTAACAGTGAAACGGTGCTGGAGGACGCCGATCCACTAAAGACACTGCAGTCCACTCACAGTGAAAAGGTGCTGGAAGAGGCCGATCCACTAAAGACACTGCAGTCCACTAACAGTGAAACGGTGCTGGAGGACGCCGATCCACTAAAGACACTGCAGTCCACTAACAGTGAAACGGTGCTGGAGGACGCCGATCCACTAAAGACAGTGCAGTCCACTAACAGTGATAAGGTGCTGGAAGAGGTCGATCCACTAAAGACACTGCAGTCCACTAACAGTGAAACGGTGCTGGAGGACGCCGATCCACTAAAGACACTGCAGTCCACTAACAGTGATAAGGTGCTGGAAGAGGCCGATCCACTAAAGACACTGCAGTCCACTAACAGTGATAAGGTGCTGGAAGAGGCCGATCCACTAAAGACAGTGCAGTCCACTAACAGTGATAAGGTGCTGGAAGAGGCCGATCCACTAAAGACACTGCAGTCCACTAACAGTGAAAAGGTGCTGGAAGAGGCCGATCCTCTAAAGACACTAGAGGACACTGATACTCTGCAGAGGTCACAGGCGAAAAGGTGTTTCAGTAGAGACCAGAGAAAGATTCATCCAGCTCCATATTTGAACGAGACTGTCAGGTCACCCAGCACTGACTGGACAATTTTTTGCACTGGACATAGCAATCAGGGATCTTGTGGTTCTCAAGAGACAGCCACCATTACCCCCTCCAGTGATGATGAAAGTGCATCCCTAAAGCCTGTTAAGCAAGAGTTGGTGGACCGCCTGGTGGACAAAGACCCAACTGGTGCAAACAAAGCAAAGAAAAGCAATCGCTTCTTGGACTTCTTCCGCAACATCTTTTCCAAGGTGAGGATACATTTACATTTTACTTCTTGAAGACATTGCTTGAATCTTTTGTTCAACTGTAGATGTTTATTTATTTTTTTATTACTTCCCCAGAAAACCATTAAGAAGAATAACAAGGTGGCTGTGGAAGAAACTCACGCCAAGCGGCCTTCTTTTTGGATGCACATGCTGCCTTTATAAGGACCAGGACCAGGACCAGCTTCAGCCACTGGCCTGATAATGATTTATCCCTGCTGTTGTATTTGTAAATAAAAATACATCAATATGATGATGTACATTGTACATTATCATATTGATGATGTACATTGCACTGTGTTTTAACCTATGCCTGTTTCTCTAAATTAAGACTTCAATATCAGTGACTCTAGTTGTTGGACACTTGCATCCTACTTTCTCTGTTACCCACAAAGCAGACTAAAGTATAGCACAGACAGACAGACAGTTATCTTATTACACACACCACTCCAGGCAGATGCTTCAAACATTTCTCTAAAATACCTATAAATACAAAGCTTGACATGGCTTAGTAGAGTCTTCAGCTCTTTCAGAAATAACACAGCCTGCAATATTGAGAAAGATTTCCATAATCTGCGAGCAGTTGTTCTTCGCTGGTATCTGGAAGAAGAAGAAGCAGAAGAGTCTTCTGCCCTCAGAATAGCTGGATTGCTAAATGACCATCTGGGTTCCTCAAAGACTACCAGGGGCATTTCTGTTTTAATTTTATTTTAGAAGATCATATGCACTGTGACTTGAATCTAATGGTAATAGGTGAGACTTGCTCAATAAGGCAATGAGGGTTTAGTTTACGATGTGTGATTGGACTTGGATTTGGATTGAAAGCGTAGTTACATACTCATACCCAACGAGGCAAAGCAGGCCACTGCCCAGAGCCCCCAGACCTATTAAGGCCCCAAAAGCCCCCAGATCATAGTACAGATTATATACTTCCTTTTCCCTATACTCCCTAATTTAATTACTTGCACATATGTTGCAGCATGAATGTAACATAATTTCAACTGAGGCAAATCCTGCAGTATGATCTGGTTCTGTCATGTGGAGGTGTCATATGCTCACATGAAACATATTTATAAATAACATGGTGTTAAAGATATCTAATTTAACATCTTTGTGATAGTTAAAATCTTTTGCATCTCTCTCTCTTTCTACACACACACACACACACACACACACACACACACACACACACACACACACACACACACACACACACACACACACACACACACACACACACACACACACATTGAAAACCAGACAGGAAGTTTAGAGCCAAAGACTCACACTGAGGACCTTTTTTTTTTCAAGCCTCATTACGCCATCACCCTGAGAGGACTTGAAATCTGAAACCGCCCATTCCTGCTAATCATTCATTTATCTTGGGGCTTGCCATCGCGTAGAAAAGACTTCTATAAGCCTGACAAACCAATTGAAAAGAATAAAAGGCGTTTTGTACTTGTAAGGATTGTAGAGATCATCAGTTAGAAAAAGATTTTCAGCAACACTTTTTGTGGCTTGTGTTCTCCTCCTGGTGGTCCATTGATGTACTGGTCCTGTGGATTTGCAACACAGTCGCTGGACGTCTGTGTGTGTGTGTGTGTGTGTGTGTGTGTGTGTGTGTGTGTGTGTGTGTGTGTGTGTGTGTGTGTGTGTGTGTGTGTGTGTGTGTGTGTGTGTGTGTTTCACGAGTCAACCAGATGAATCCAGATGAAAGCTGAACGTGAACCCTGACTCATTTCATTTATTTAGCATGTTTGTGTTGTATTATGTACCTGTAGACAAAAAGAGAATCCTCTAAAAATTAATACAAACAATCTTAACTTGCACCCCAGTGTGCTTTTGGGATTGATTATTATCAGACCTTTGCATTTAGATCAATACATTAAGTGTTGACAGAAAAATTAAATCAATAATAATCTATTGATCTCTATTAATCTCATCAGGTCAAAGAAAATTTCCCCACACTTCTCAAATGTCTCAGACCTCATGTCAGGAAGGAAACAGCTGAAGGCAATCACTGACATAATCCAACTCATTAACCCAAAACTATGTCAGGTCCACGGCCAATATCATGTTAAAGGCTGCAAAAATAACGTCACAGACTGAATTTTAGAATTAAGTCACGCTGATGTGTGAATGTGGGATAATGAGATAGTATGATGGGCAGTAAGAGAACAAACATGCTCCCAGTATAATTTTTGTTTCAGATATGATAGATGGATGTGAAAAAATGTTGGGAGGTGAGTAAAAACTTTGGTGGATCAGAGTTGTTGTGTCATGCAAACAAAGTAACCTGTGTTTGTAACTAGTTAGAAGTTATTTGACTTGAGAAAGTTATGGTGACCTCTCCTGGTGAAGTGCCAGGCTGCAGTCAAATTAGGCAAGTTGGTGGACAGGAAGTTTTTATTTACACACATGCACACGCACACTGAATTTTATGTTCTATTCACAAATAAAGATCAATTGTCACACCGCGGTGAGGTCAAGCTGGGTTTTTGTCTTGTCTTGTCACTTCCTGTTTTATTTTGAAAGATAACTCTCCTCTCGTTTCAGGTCACTTGCCCTTCCTCATGTGTCACGGGTCTGATTGTCTTCCCCGCCCCTGCCCCTTATTGTTTCCACCTGTTCCCTATTACCTGGTGTATATATTGTCTGCGTCTCCCTTTGTCTCGTGCTGAAGTGTTTCGTCTCTCGTAGCGGTCACCAAAGCCTTATTTCATAGCCCACAGTCATAGCTTTATAGCTCTAGTGTTCTTTTGTTTTCCTTCCTCGAAAGAGTGATTTTTTGTTGTAACTTTGTAGTCTAGCTTTTTTGTTTCTTTGTGAATAGCTTAGTGATTTTCAGCCTTGTCGGAGCGCCCTATGTTTAAGTTTCATAGCCTTTTGTTTTTTCTCCTAGAGAGTGATTTTGAGGTTTGTTAATCTTAAATAGAGTAGTTTAGAGTTTTTTTCTCCTTGGAGTGATTTTCTGCTTACCCTAGTTTAGGCCTTTTTTCATAGTCTCACTCAGTCAAGGATATTTGTGATCTGAATAAAACAGCTCTCTGCCAAACTCTGCATCTGAGTCCTCTTTTGAGTCCGGGCCTGACATCAATGAGAAGATGAATGTGTGTATTGTGTTATTGAGGAAAGTGATGGGAAAATATAACATAGGTTTAGGTGGTAAAGAATGGCAAGTTACTTTTGATTGTACATTATAATGTCATATTAACAAAATTTGCTGAATTTGTGGCTAATACCATAAAGTCCAGCGCATACACCAAAGACCAGAGGGAGTTTGCCATCACTCTTCGCTTACATGGTCCAAAGGCATGCAGCTATCTGAGGGAGACTCTTAATATCAACCTCCCACATCCACATACATTGATTGCAAATATATTGTTTATATTATTTGAAACCTTGTTTTCCATGTTAGCTGTGCATATTATTTTATCCTGTTATGGCTGAACAGATTGAAAGGCAGACATACCTACACATAGCATTATTAACATCTGCCAATACTGCTTCCAGTGATTATTGAAGGGAAGACAAGAGGAAGACCCAGTTAAATATGGTTGTGTGTGTGTCATGTTAGATGCTATGGACATTAAAAACATGTCCAGTACAACCCCCATACCCAGAAAATGTCTGGATTTGTGGATATGGGGAATGGTTTAAATGAGACAGATGTTGCCACTGAGGAGCTTGTTTTTATGGTGGTAGTCCTTCAAGGCCACTGGAAGGCCCCAATTGCCTACTGTCTGACCAAGTGGCTTTCACCAGAGACTCAGGAGGTTCTTCTTGTTCATGCATTGGAGGAACTGCATAAGTGCTGCATTAGAGTGGTATGTGTCACAATGGATGGGCATGCCTCCAATGTCCGCATGTGCAACCTACTTGGGTGCCAGCTGAAGGAAACCCTGTTGAGACCTTAAAAACATTCTTTCCACATCAAGTGACTGGTGAGAGGGTTTTTGTGATGATGGATGCTTGCCACATGTTGAAGTTGGCATGGAATATGATGCAGGCTTATAGTCCATTAACCAGAACCAGTGGCCAGCTCAACTGGAGATACATCGTTCATCTGAATGATGTCCAAACAAAAGATGGATTGCATGCTGCCAACAGGGTAACAGACAAGCATGTGAATTTTGATTCACAGAAGATGAAGGTGTCCCTGGCTACACAGACACTAAGTGGCTCTGTCACAGTGGCTCTGCGTGCACTGAGGGACCTTGGCTATTCACAGTTTCAACACTGTAAAGCAACAGCTGAATTTATTGAGGTGATACTAACATAATACTACTAACATACACACAAACCAGGACTGCTCAAATAGAAATTAGAAATTAGACTAATGACTCATGTGTCAGACTAATGACTCATGAGTGTAGAGTTCTTGGTGAGAGGCAGGGACTACTTGATGACTTTGGTGATGAAAGATGGCACACCCCTTCACCGATCAAAGAGGTTTTAGGAAATAGTGAAGCTTTTGTTTGCATGAAGAGTTCATAAGTTTATGACATCAAGTTCATGTGATGTTCTGTTCTAGGCTGGACAATAAATTCATATGTAATTCTGATTTTGATGATGATTCCCTCCGAGTGATGATGCCTCTTTGTTTCCCAGATATATTAGTGTGTGTGTGTGAATGGGTGTATAAGAGGCATTAACTTAAAGCACTTTGTAGAAAGGCGCTTTATGAAGTTCAGTCCATTTCCTTGTATTTATAGGGCAGATCTGCCACATCCAATATGGCAGACGCGTTAACGTACGCAGCAGCGAACCAACCTGCTCAATGAGGCGTCTATGTAGGCTATATGTCTATGCCCAACAACCGCCATGCTGTGGGCACGGGGAGGAAGAGCGGGTGTGGATCTGCCCTTTGCACTGTCCCTCCCGGCTCTGGAAGGTTCGGACCCGCAAGGCAGGAGGAGCCTTCTGACCGAAAACCAGCGCTGGGCCGGCCGGCAGGGGCCCTCTAATGGTGGGTCACTCGTGGACTATTCAGGGTTAGGGAGCTTTAATCATTGAGACCCAACACAACTTGTGTTTAAATGTTTAATCCATTGTACGCATCACTCCAGTTGTGTTTTTGGCTTTGGCAATGGAAAGAACACAACTCCTCCGGTCAAGCTCTTGGGGTATCTACTGTCCGACTTACACACACCATAGGCACAGCGCTTCACCTTGTTTACATAGTAACGGTTGCTGGGATGTGTGATTGGACAATGGCTGTTTTGGGTCGGGGCTCGACGAAAGGTCAATACCAATAGCAACAACAACACTCCTACTACGACAACCCACAAATAGTGCATTGTGTAGAGCGGTTATAAAGTGTTGGAGGTGCTCAAATTAAAAACTGTCTTAACCTGTCACCTGTGGGAATCGGCCACTCAATCACCTGATTGGACCATAAACCAGTCAGGTGATTCATTCTGGCAATGAAGCAATTTCTGCTTCAGACGTCATATGTCACATGTTTTTTTTTTTGCACCAAACAATCTTCGAAGCAGTCCAAGGTTTGAACCACGTATCGAAGCTTCAGTGTTCTAGTGACCTAGACTTTTCATTCAAGGTGAGACACAGCACCATATTTTAAATAAATATGCACTTACTTACTGTATAGTCGGACGTGTGAAGCTGTCATTCTCCCTGTTGTGTTTTGATGAAATACTGTAGCAAGCATGAGCCAGCAAGCTAAAATGTTACCTAGCGTGTTTGTGTTTTGTCAGCTGGGCTGTCAAACTAGTCAGACCACAGACTTTGATGTCGCGCTAATAATGCTGTCCCCGCCTGGCTAACAAGCGAGTTAACTTTCACATTTGCTTATTTACAGCACAGTTTCTAAATGCCACACTCAACATCTTCATGTTTTTTTTAGCTTAGTAATGTAAAATCCACTTTCTTCTAGTAAACTGTAGATTAGATCACTTGTGTATTCAAATAACAGACTTTGTAATTTACACTATAGGCGTGTCGTTATGTTTCTAACTAGATGTTTTAAACTGCTGCCGCTAATATTTACTGCAGATACAGTAATAAAGACCTGATGGTTTCTGCAGTATCAGTGGTAAAAGTGCTCAGAGTGTGTTTGGTCTGTCCTGTGTGTGTATGTGTGACAGCACCCTCCATGAACAACTTGAATGACTCCCCCGACACCCAACCAGACCCCAGAGAAAGGGGGGCGGGGGCTGGCGATGGGAACCAATGGAACTACGCCCTGCTGGTCCCCATGCTGGGACTGGCTGCATTTGGTAAGTTACACAAGAACATGAAAGCTATGTAGGTGTGTCTGTGGATGATGTAACAAGACAGAGAAGAACATTTGGGTTAGCTAACTTAACTATAGACTATACTATATATACTATATATAGGTCTATACAGGTCTTTTTTCTTGACAAGAATGGCAAATGAGATTGGTAAAAAAGTAGTAGCTGAAACAACATCAGACTAAGGAATCTCTTCCTGTGAAATTTGTCCATACTAGAACTTGATTAAATTCAGTTTAAAACTTTTTACTAAATGAGTACAGAGGCATCACGTTTTCAAGACATTTATGTATCAGATCCAAACTAGACTAGAGTGACTTTGTATTAGTCTTTATTGTCTACGGATTCTCTCAAACTCACCCACTTTGTTTCGAGGTGCTGTTATTATCATTTTAACTTTTCTAACTTTTTCAAACCTGGTAGATGGGCCACAGACTGTCACAACTCCTTCAGGAAATTCAGTTGTGCTTTGAGATCATAACAGTAAACGATAAATCTTCTCTATCCTGTCTCTTACCTATCATCATGCCTTAAGGTTTGATCTGGAACAAGAAATCTCAGAGGGAGATCCAGAAGGTCCAATCCCAGTATGACAAGGATGTTTCCACAATAAAAACAGAGCTGGAGAAGGAGAAACAGAGGGTCAAAGTCTACGGGCAGGCCATGGTCTCGCAGAGCCATCGGCTGATGGAAGAGCGGAAACAGTTACAGCAGGTAAAATCTTCTACATGTTTTTCTTCTGACCTGTAGCCTCTCCTACATAACCCAAACTATCTTCTCGCTTTCAAGGAGCGTAAAACACTGGAGGAAGACAAGCAAAAGCTGGTGAAGTCCCTGGAGCGAGAGAACGACTGGTACCATCAAGCCACAGCCACTCTAAAGGAACTAGAGCATCAGCTCATGGAGCGGCAGAATGCCTACTGTTCCTACATCATACCTCGAAAAGACCGGATGGAGATGGAGAAAAACATGCTTATTAAGGTCAAAGAACCCATCGCGACAGGACTGGATCTAGAGTCCGATCTGAAGGATATTTTCAGGAGAGATAATTACTGTGCAGACCTGCTAAACAGGGACAAGAGGAAGAACGGTAGTCTCATGTGGAAGTACCTCAATTACTGGCAGCAGCAGGTCACTGTCGAGAAACACAAGAGAGCCGAAGCAGCCATATTAGAAAAAAATCCCCAATATCACACAAAATGACAAAAGTCAAGCAGACTTTGAAGAATGTTTATGAGTCAGGAGTAGAAAATGCATGTTTGCTTCACTCTGTGTAATTCTCTTTATTTAATGAGGATGTTTTGGAAACACAATTAAAACTTGGTCAGGGTTAAGCATGCTCAAATACAACATTACCATAACCTCAGAAGCCCCAGTTGAGACTCATTAGCTTTAAATTAATTGTGTGAAAATGCATAATGATAAAATGCACTAGCATCATTCAGGTGATATCCAGAGTATCATTGAGAATATATTGAAGGAAAATCATTAACATCTTTTGGGGATCGTGTTAATACCAGGCTTTAATACTGTATGTGTATGGATTATTGTCAGAAATATTATCAGGATATCCATTAATTAGATGTTTTTCTTTTCTTTTCTTTTGTCCATAAATTGAGGTTTTCATCCATCTATCTGTCTCTCCTTACACTCAGATGTGTAGCTATGTATGATAGTGTGTCCGTTTCTGGTCGCTGGTTTTACGTTTCGAGCCTTGAGTGCTGATTTTAGGGATTTTTTTTTAAACTATCAGGGAAGCGGGACATTGAAGGTGCATGTAAATCTAAAAAGGAAACAGCTCACCCTCGCAAAATACTGCAACAAAAAAAATGACCACAACCTGGTGAATAAGTGCTGGATATAATACAATAGGTTCAAATGTACTGGCTCTAATCATTCTGTAATATCCTAATAAATCTTTGGTGAAAGGAGTTCTTGTTTCTTCACAATCTCAAAAATATTGCCAGAGATTTTAGATTTACTAAAGTAATAATATCAGCTCACGCTTTCCTCAAGATCAAGATCAAGAGTGAGCATTATTGAACAGTCAAACAGGAGGCAAAATAAGGTTCCAGACAATGTTTCATGAAGCTCTAGGAGGCATTGAAATCATTGACAGATGTGTCATTTCTTCCTGGAACATAGTTTACAATCACTGTAAAGAATCTGTGAGAATCTGTTCATATCTACAATAGAGTATATCACATTTCATCATCATCATTTATCATCAGCTCAGCATCATTACATGTTTTGATAATTTAATCAGAAGGGGGGAAAAAATCAGTAAATCTCATAAAATAAATTTACTCATCAGAAGAATACAAGTTTCTTGTTTCGATGTTACTACTTCCAAAATCAAGTTACTTAACAGATGAGATATAAGAGTTTGTCATACATGACAACAAGACTTGTGAGGCTCATCCTCAGGAGGTAACAGTCACAGTTCAAGTTGTTTATACAAATGTTTTCACACTAGACAATAGCTTTAAATTACTAATTGAAGCAGCTATGTTATATTTTTTGAACTGCAGTTAACACCCTCCCCCTCCTTTCACTCCCTCTTCTGCACCCGGTGAGAGACTTCCCTCGGCGAGGACATCAGGCTCGAGGCTCTGAAGTTCACTCTGACTGGCTTGACGAGGTTCTGAGTTATCACTTCCTCTTTATCCACTCCTTGGACTGGCTGTTGTTCTGTGGACCCACCGGTGAGTGTGGTATGATGTAGGTCCCTACCGCTTTTGAAAAAAGGAAGCTGGTGCTTTGTCATGGCGCCGCTGTTGCTGCCCAGCTGCAGCGTCTGGCTGGGACTCCTCTGGACCATGAAGTGGACCACCTGTTGCTGCTTGTAACTCACTCTTTGAATGCTGTCAGCCTCTGAGAGTGTCAGCCTGGAACACATCATACCAGACTAATGTTTTTTTAATCCAGTCTCAGTGACACACTAAAGTAGAGTGGATCATCATATCTCTTTCAGATAGAAGCTTAAGGATACATTCACACTAAGTGACTTATGAAGAAAACTGTGGGACAAATCTCTAATCTTTCAGGATTGTGTGGTTTATCTGTGGCTTTTTAGTTTGGAATTGTTTCTCCCTGGTGTGATACGAACATCTGCTACATGTTTGAAGCACAATGAAGCTGCCTGAAAGTTTTAGTCCTACAAATACATCAACTTACTTGTATTGTGGCCTTGTTTCAAGGACCAGGCTCAGCCAACATGCTTGGTAGCTCTCCTTCTTCCACTGGTTTTCCTCCTGCAGCTCACAGCAGGAATTCACCAGGTAGCAGCCTCCTCTGCTCACACAGTTCATGGTGTGATGGTTTCAGCAGCGTCACTAATTTCGATCAAAATCCAAACTTATACAAACGTCCTCGTTCCCTCGTATCTGACTCGACTTATAAAACTCACAGGATGCAGATGCAACGAGCGATCAAATCATGTTGTCATCATCAGTGTGTGTGTGTCTCTGTCTGTACCAAGTAGTCTGAGATGTGTGTGTGTGTGTGTATGTGTTGGGCAATGTCTTAAATATCCAGTCTTGTTTCTATTTTTACTCCTCTGCATCACTTTGTGGTGAACGTAGTGAATGTCCTCACTTCAGGCATCCTGAAGGTTGGTTTTCATTTGAAAATGAGCTTTAGCTCTTTCCATCACGAGTCAACCAGATGACCCTGACTCATTTCATTTATTCAGCATGTTTGTGTTGTATTATGTACCCGTAGACAAAAAGAGAATCCTCTTAAAATTCATACAAACAATCTTAACTTGCACCCCAGTGTGCTTTTGGATTTTTTGTATTATGGCTTGGGATTGATTATTATCAGACCTTTGCGTTTAGATCAATACATTAAGTGTTGACAGAAATATTAAATTAAAAATAATCTGTTGATCCAAGGTTAATCTTATCAGGTCAAAGAAAATTTCCCCACACTTCTCAAATGTCTCAGACCTCATGTCAGGAAGGAAACAGCTGAAGGCAATCAATGACTGACTGAGTCATAATCCAACTCTTTAACACAAAACTATTTCAGCTCCACGGCCAATATCATGTTAAAGGCTGCAAAAATAATGTCACAGACTAAATTTTAGAATCAAGTCACGTTTGATGTGTGAGTGTGGGATAATGAGATAGTATGATGGGCAGTAAGAGAACAAACATGCTCCCAGTATAATTTTATTTCAGATATGATGGATGGATGTGAAAATTTTTTTGGAGGTGAGTAAAAGACTTTTCTGGATCAGAGTTGCTGTGTCATGCAAAGAAAGTAATCTGTGTTTGTAACTAGTTAGAAGTTACTTGACTTGAGAAAACGTTCTATCACACTAGATTTCTGTCATGTTTTATTACTTTACACAGACACGTCAGTGCTCTGCAAATATTCAAAGCTTTGTGACAGAATATCACTTTAAATTTTCTCACCCATGCTGTCACTGCGACACTGGCAACACCCGGTTTTATCAAACTGAGAGGGTGAAACTGAATCAGAGGGTACACGATGGTGTGGGTGAGGCAGTGGAAGGTATGCTGGATTCATCCCAGCAAAAAGTCCAGTTTCAGCAACACAAGAGCCGGTATCACATGACTTCACTTTGATGCTGAATCTTGACTAATAGACGTTGCTGTGGCAACATGTGCGCACATTCATAAACAAAAACTCTCATCTCAGCAGGAACACACAGTTAATATGAGGGTTATATAATATGAGCGGGGATGTTATCGTGACACTAGTATTCATACGGGAATTTGTTACGAATCAGCTGCTCACATTTGACATCAAATGTAAAATCCACCTTTGATCCATCTCCATCTTTAAATATCTAAGACCGTGTCTGTTTTCCATCCAATTTAAGGTTGGAATCAGTCCACGCAAATCAGGTTTAACGAGAGGCTGAGGCTGATAAAAGTTGTAGTCTTAATAAAATGAGCATGCTAACACTCAATCCTGCTGTATGATGCCAACAGCATCGGAGCACAGATCGTAAAAACTATTTTGCTGTATCATGAAGTAGAGAACCCCACCTCTTCTCATTGGCTTTTGACACCATGTAGTGTTGATTTGTGTATACATGCATATTTTTATTTATTTTTATTTTATCTTGTGCGGTAGTGCTTATCATTTTATCTTTCTATTGTCTACTTCATGTTTTTATTGTGTTATTTATTGTGTTTTATCTTCTTGTGCAGCACTTCGTGCATTATAAATAAAGTGAATTGGATAGGATAGGACAGAGGTTAACCACAAAAAGCTTTGAGTTAATTAATAAATTAATTAAACTGTACTGTAACTGTACATTACAAATGTAAACAAAGTAGATACGATTTTTTATTTATTTATTGACAAATGTTCAAATATTACACAGTAAATTTCTTTGAATCTGAAAATGTGTTAAAATAATGACAAAAAAAAGTCAAAGATGATGTCTGATCCAACAAATCTTTAGATTTTTCCACACATTAACAATATATTACAGTATGTTCACAGAGATAAGTGAAGTGTTCCCAGTATTGATCAAGGCTTCTGGTATCAGAACTGATCGAAACAAACTTCGGCCTCTTTCATTTACTCACTGGACAACAAATGCTGTCTACTATATCAAATAAAGTGTCAGGGTGTATCTGACCAGACCCGTGTCAGACTGAAGCCGCCATCAAACACATTATCTCAGCATTATTGGCTGAACCAGGCAGGTCTCTTCCTGGCTCTCTCCACGATCCTCTTGTCTTTGTCCTGCTGGCTTGGTGTCTCGCCCTCATACAGGACAACAGTCTCCACAGTCGGGGCCCTCAGCGGGCCACCTTCCATTTCTTTTATCTGTTGACGAATCAGAGCGGTCTCCCTGCACACCTTAGCGTAACAGAAGCCACACATGACATGTTTCTGCTTCAAGTGGCCGCACTCTGGACACGGCTCAATGTTGTTCTGAAGGAGGGAGACAGAGAGTGAAGACTGTGTGTCAAACAATGGAATAATGACACTGTTTCTAAATCTTTTTTAACGTAGCAAACTCTATTTTCATGTCACTTATTGGCTGATACTGATGTGTGCAATCAGCTAATATCAACCAGTAATATATCTTCCACCCACACTGGAGATGTTAACATTTACTCATCTTGGTTCTAGTGCAAGCAGTTATTTCGTTCCTAAAAATGACTGTAGTCAGATCAGTTTAAAATTGTGTCAATCAAGTCTTACGAGTACGAGTGTGCAGTGCGCATGAGTCACATTAATACAGTCCCTGACAAAAGTCTTGTCGCTTATCCATTTTGTAGAAACAACAGCTTATAATGTGACTGTTAATTAATCCATTGGTTTTAGAAATGGCTCATATGAAAGCTAAAACCCTCCCAAATTATGTTTAATGTACTAAAATAAATTTGCTTCACAGAAGAAAGATTGATTATTCAATGAACACAGAAAGGTCAGATTTTGGCAAGACAAAAGTTTTGTCGCCTACAGAGAATAATGCAAAAATTGAACAAATAATTTACTTTAAATACAAAAATATGTTGCATAAAATCAGTGAATTAAGTAGTGGTGCTGTGAGATCCATATTTAATATCTTGTATGACTTCCATGAGCTTGAAGGACTGCATCCATGCGGTTCAGCAATGATTCATACAATTTATTGATGAAGTCATCAGGAATAGCAAAGAAAGCAGTCTAACATGCCTCCCAGAGTTCATCAAGATTATTTGGTTTCGTCTTCCATGCTTCCTCTTTCATTCTACCCCAGACATGCTCAATGATGTTCATGTCTGGTGACTGGGCTGGCCGGTCCTGAAGCACCTCGATCTTCTTTGCCTTGAGGAACTTTGATAGTGAGATGGAAGTATGTGATGGAGCACCATCCTGCTGCAAAATTTGACCCCTTTTATGGTTGGGAATGTAAGAGGTAGCTAATACTTCTTGATATTTTAGGCTATTGATATTGCCTACCACCCTGCAAATCTCTCACACACCCCCATGATTTTTCCGCCACAAACTTAACTGTTTTCTGGGGAAATCTCGGGTCCATGCGGGCTCTACCAAGTCTCCTGCAATATTTGCGGTGGCTATGATGTAATTAAACTGAAGATTCATCTAAAAAAATTCACCTTCTACCATCCTTTAAGCAGGCTGTGGGCCTTGGCAAATGCCACACGTATTTTTAATTGCCTTTTGTTTAGTGCTGGTTTCTGGGCACTGATTCAACCATGGAGGCCATTTCATGACAGAATTCTACAAACTATTCTGGTTGACACAGGGACTTGAAGTGACCAGGCTTTTCAGTTCAGTCGTTTGGCACCAAAACATTATTTCAAAAGCTGTTGGGAATGAAATTAGCCATTTCTTGTTAAAATTTTTTTATAAGAAATATATTTATGGGGCACTTAAGGTCAACTTGTACCCAAGCGACAAGACTTTTGTCAGGGACTGTATTGTTTCAAGTGAGCCTCTATTCATTTAATAGAAACATACATCATAAAACAACAGCATGACTAAATAACAATAAGAGAGATTCAGTCTGATGGTGAGCTCTCACCTTTCTGTCATCACTACCATAGTGTTAATAATCAAAGTTAAGCTCTGAGGGCTTTACAGTAAATTTCCCCATGGTGCGATGAATAAAGTATATCTAATCTATATTCGTAATATCTGTTATGATATAAGATTTCAGCATTGAGTTACTGTCACAATCCATTCCTCTGCTGCTCTGCCAGTAATTTTCCACTCTCCTCGCCTCTGCTCATTCTCCCTGCCAGTCACTCCCCTCTCATCAGCCAACCCTGTTCACCTGTGCACTCGAGTGCTCTTCATCAGTATCTAGCCACTATTTAAGCAACACCAGCCCAGCATTACGTCGCCAAATTGCCTTTGTACCATGCAGAACTTTTTAGCACTCTTCTTCGGCTTAAATTCCTGGTTCCCCCGCTTGTGTGTTACCAGAAGTGTAATAAAGAACACTTAATCAAATAATAATAATAATAATAATAATAATAATTAAAAAAAATACTGCCTTTGGGTCTTCATGATTGGTGACGGGTACAATCAGGCTACATTTGTGATTTTGTACAGTCATACTAACCAATAAACTTTTTATTGAGAATTATTAAGTTTCAGGGCGTTCCCGTAAATTGATGTCACTGCGATGTGACATGCCAGTCAGTCTCCCTCCCTCTAAATGTGTCGGTTCATTGAAACGCAAGGAAGTGGCAGTGAAGATTTACAAAAACAACGATGACATTGACTACATTAAAAGGGAGCTAAAAATGCTATAAGAAATCAGGGGTCTAGATCCAGACCAAAATAATATTGTTGAATTCATAGAAAATTTTATGTTCAACAACCTACTGTCTGGCCTTTAAAATTCTGGACGTATTTGGGACCTGATGGAACAGACAGAGTGGACTCCATTGAGTCTTAATGAAATTCGTCCTGTAACCCACCAGCTCATGGAAGCATTTGATGCTTTAAAGAGTATTGGTATAATACAAATACTCTTTAAAGCAATAATAATGCAGATTTAAAGACAGACAATGTAATGCTGGTCAACCATAAAGATCAGCCATCTAAAATCAAGCTGACCGACTTTGGTCTGGCCAGCCGGAAGACAACGTGCTGAGTGCTGGAATATACACAAAGAAATATTTCAGCCTGAATGACGACCCCTACAGTCCAGGGTGGAGGCTGAAGTCACCAGATGAGTTCAAGAAGGATTCAGGTATCAAACCCCAATTGAAATCCGCCCCATTTTTCAAATATGGGAATTTGGAGGATGCAGTACAAGCATACCCAGACAAAAAAAAACCCCTCATATTGAGTATAAGGCCAGGATGGCATTCCTAAGCCTCCTCAAGTCCACTCTTGATCTAGATCATAAAAGGAGAGTCACTCCTAGGGAATCCTTAAAGAACCATTTTCTTTCAATGGTTCAACTTTAAAATAAAACAGACACCAGCTTATATGCATATGAGGCACATCAGTGCATGACTTTTTCACCCTTGAATCATCTAGACTCTGAACAAGAGTCAGATGATTCAAGTGAAGGCACTATTAAGTCAGTCTTCCACAGTCTTTCAAGTTTTAACTTTGATGAAAGTGGCTCAGAAAACAGACTATCCTCCTGGTCTCTCCAAGTGGACGACGAGGAGCTGCAAAAGGCCCACATCATCACCGAGGAGATGTTCACCAACGAGCTCCAGGCGGAGAAGAACAGAAACAAGCTTCTACAAGAGGAACTGGAACAGCTCCGTATTTCAAAATAAAGTAAAGAAATTATGTTTCCAGAATCAGAGAGCAGGCTGGTGCCCTTAGGTCTGACCTCAAGAGGGAACTCGAGCAGAAAACACTCCTGCAAACAGCTTATGAGGAGCTGCAAGAGGCACACAAACTAAGCCAGAAAAAGTTCTCTGCTGAGCTTGAGAAGGTCATCATGGTGATACAGCAGGCTGGCACCTTTCAGCATGAGCTTGGTGTGGATGATAAGAAAATCAAGTCTCATGCAGACTCAGTGTCAGAGGGCTGGTGTGCGTTGAGGGCTGAGCAAGAAACCGCCTGTCAAAAGATGGCGGAGGACATCACTGTCCTGGAGGAGAAGGAGGAGATTTTTGGGAGAGAGCTGGACGAGCTGCAAAATCAGCTCAGTGTTCAGCTCTCACTCAACCTGAAGCTCTCTACTGAGATCAAGGGTGCCCCCCCAAAAAAAGAAATACAGATACTATAGCCAAGTATACTATATATACTATAGCCTTTTGCTCATCACTCCAAAATCAATCAGAATCAGAAATAAATCATCATTAAATAAAGTGCAACAAATGCAAAAGTAATTGTCTGTGTTTGTGTCAGAGTACAGAAGGGTGTGTATCTGACACACAAACAGTACACACACGCAGCACTGTATGTGAGACAAAAGTGTGTGTTGGTTGGATTTGTTCATTAGTGTACCTTGACTTTCAGGAGTTTGCTGTCAGATCTCCTCCTGGTGCGGTTGACTTCTATAGTGCGTCTCTTCTTGGGTGCTGCCATCCACAGGATGCTGTCTGAGAGGCCAGGGTGATGCTGCTGCTGCTGCTCCATGTCTTCCTCCTCCTTGTCGAGCTGAGGCAGGAGGCTGGGCCCATTCACTGCTAGTGCCGGAGCTGCACACAGGACATTGACCAAGTCAGTCAGACATATGAGAGAAGACGTGTTCAAAGTGTGGGTGAACTAAAACAGAGACGGGGTGTCACGATGATCAGCAGTGTGGTTAGCTCCGGTCAGTAAACTCACCCAGCTGTCTGTCCAGTCCCGCCGCCTGCAGAAGCCTGCTTTCAATGTGGAGCAGAGATCGTCTGAGACTTTGCACTAACGCGGTTAAGTTCATCATGTTTGCTGTCGGCGCGTGTCCTCTCCTCACAACACGACACGCTGCTCACGGTCACCGAGGATCAGCGCGTGATCAAACAGCGACAACCGACTGTACTTCTTCTGTTTCAGCTCCAGCAGACACAGACGAGTGTGGCCGTCTTACTGCCATCTAGCGGTGAGCTCTGTGAACTGCACTCTTTAGATTAACAAATATTTCGCATGTTTACTATGGGGCGATGATCATGACAGTCTAAAATAACATTTATTTTATGTTTTTTTAAATTCTGTATTTAATATATCTAAATATTGTTTGGTCTATAACCCTCAGTGACTGTTGTGGCAGCGGTCTAACTGAAGCCTGTGTGTAGGTGGCGGTATACACCTTTAAGTGGATTTACGAGTCCGCAGTCAACACGGAGTAGAAGAAGAAGAAGAAGATGGCGGAACGAGGCTACAGTTTCTCCCTCACCACATTTAGGTAAACTTTGTCAAAATGATCATGAAATTTGAAAAAAGGGAACACGAACAAGAGCCCATATAAGTGTTTGTTGGATAGCAGTGTGGTACGTGTTGTGCACGGCTGTCCGTGTGGACAGGAGGACGCAGTTTGTGCAGTCGATGCACTGTCATTGCCGGGTCTTAATGAGCCGGCTAACTGTTAGCATGTCGGGTAACGTGTTGTTAAATGAACCAGACGAGACACATCTCTGCTCCTGATGTCGGAAATAATAATAATAAACTCGACTGGTTGTTTTATTTGTGCGATTGATAGTAAAAAGATGAACACGGATCATATATGCAAATCATTTAGCCACTAGCTTAGCTAAATTAGCTCAGATGAGTCAGTTGTTTTAGCTTTTACTTTCAGTTTCGGGCTTTGTTTAAAAGTTAAATAAGATTTTCAATCCCACAAAAGGTGTTTTGTATTTTCTCTAGTTTAATTCATTTCATAGTAAAGCAGCATCGTGTGTTTCTCCCTGCAGCCCCTCGGGTAAACTGGTCCAGATTGAATATGCGCTGGCAGCTGTAGCAGCCGGAGCTCCGTCAGTGGGCATCAAAGGTAAATAAACGTGTGGAGCACAAGGCAGACACGAGCCTTTGACCATCAAATTACTGTTGATGAAATAAGTGAAAGGTGTATAATCTTAAATTGCCTACATTTTGGACACGTGTGGATTTTTAAACTACATACAGTGTAATCAACCTGATAAAATGTGATGCCACGCTGTGATTTCCCCTCTTCTTCTGCAGCACTTTGTCTTAATCGTGAAAGATATTAAGTGGTACATAGTCCAACCAAACAGATGCTGGTGCAGCGACCTAAGCACTCCTTAACGGATTGAGATTGAAGATGCTAATTGTGATATCCCGTCCTTTTTTTTTTCAGCTTCCAATGGCGTTGTCCTGGCAACAGAGAAGAAACAAAAGTCCATCCTGTACGATGAGCAGAGTGTCCATAAGGTGGAGCCTATCACTAAACACATAGGCATGGTCTACAGCGGCATGGGGCCTGACTACAGGTGAGGATTTCTTCTTTTTAAAAATTTGTCAATAGCCTGCGCTTGGATTGTTCATTAGCAGCAATTAAATGGACGTATTGAAGGTTTTTGAGTATTTACATATATTGTGTGCACTATACATAAAATATCTATATTAAAAACTGCCAAACAAATAAATAAATGAATGTGTTGTGTTGTTCTTTCAGGGTTTTAGTGCGACGAGCCCGGAAGTTGGCACAACAGTACTTCCTGGTTTACCAAGAGCCAATCCCTACAGGCCAGCTTGTCCAGAGAGTGGCCTCTGTAATGCAGGAGTACACGCAGTCTGGGTGTGTGTGCACAGAGACGCACTAATGCACACATTGCTTCTAGACGCATCATGTTTATATGTCAGCGATGAGATGTATTCAGTCATTTGTTTTTTTCTAAATCTAATCTGTCATGTTTTTCTATCTCTAGTGGAGTGCGTCCGTTTGGCGTTTCATTGCTGATAGCTGGATGGGATGAGGACCACCCCTACCTGTTCCAGTCAGACCCCTCTGTATGTTGTATTACTACCTTTAATATTTTCCTAAAGTGCTACGTTTTTAAAATGCTTAAAGTTTGATAACTGTTCCATTTTAAAGTAGAGTTGTCACGATACTAAAATGAGTAACCACGATACTATACCAGACAAAGTATCGTGGTTCCGGGTATTACCGCGATACTGCAGCCTTTTTTAATTATTATTATCTTTATAAACTGCAATGTATTTGTACAAGTTAGTTTGAAACAACAACGTTTGTTTTTAAGCAAAATTAGTGTTGCCACCGACGCCACGGCAGACTCGCTGCTCGGGCCCGGTGCTTCTGCCACGGTGAGTGTGTTGTCTCGTGTCTGGGCGAGACAGAACTTTAGCTTGTTGTTTGTTTTGAAGCGAGTTTCTATCGAAGCGGAGCTGTCTTCATGGAGTGAATGCTTGCCGGCAGAAACACGTGAACAGCCAATCAGCTAATAGATGGGCGGACCCAGCGTGCAACAGCCTATCACATCCCTGGACGTCACCAGTAACGGGCAAACAGCCAATCATTCAGCAGCTGTGTAGTTCGGTTGCAGCACATGCCATGTTTTTTTACGAGTGAGTAGCATGCAGTGAGAAGCCGGGAGGAGAGCAGAGGCGGCCGCTATGTAGCGGAGACTGGCACCGTCGTGTAAAATTTCTAGTATAGTAGCGACGGTTATGATTTGGCACCGCGGGGTACCGTGTATACCGTGGGTATCGTGCAACTCTATTTTAAAGTTTTATTCAATTAGTTTGATGGCGAAGTAACTAATAATTTCATATTTGAGATGTCAGGACAGTTGCATACAAAGTATTGTATTTAGTTCTACACTGTGCCTGTCAGGACTGTGATTACTGACACTTATGCCAGGCACTTTCAGTCTGCAGTGAGACTTGATGATGAAGAATGACATAAAAGAAAAAAGTTTTGCTGAATTATTCTTGTTTCTGTCTGGCAGGGTGCATATTTTGCATGGAAAGCCACAGCCATGGGAAAGAACTACGTTAATGGAAAAACATTCCTTGAAAAAAGGTAAGATTTTACAATTCAAAGCATTTCTGTATAATGATTAGAATAACGTACATTAAACAGTACATAAAAAAAGTCATTTAGTTTGCATGAGAGCCAGAAGGTAGAACATGATTTATTCTTTCCAGCAAATTATCTAAATGGAATAAGTTTGATGTCTCCATCATAAATCATCATTGTATAAAAAAAGTATAATTCAACAATAAGCCCCTGACCTGGTTTAGGCCTCGGATGTTGTTTAAAAGTTCACATCATTGCATACAGTTAACCATGAATGCACTTGTTTGGTTGGGTGAGCTCTCTCAACCTTTTTAAAGTTCTTCTATATGATGCACTCTACACAGACTGCACTGACCACGTGTTTTTTTTTCTCCAGGTATAACAATGATCTGGAATTGGAAGATGCCATCCACACAGCCATCTTGACATTGAAGGTGTGTTCTTTGTTTAAGTAATAAATCTGTCTTTGCTGATACTGTAACTCTCCTTTTTTTATCAGTTATTTACACAGCTGTGTCTTTGTGTTTCAGGAGAGCTTTGAGGGTCAGATGACAGAGGAAAACATTGAGGTGGGGATCTGTAATGAGGCCGGCTTCAAAAGACTCACCCCTGCGGAGGTGAAAGACTACCTGGCAGCCATCGCGTGAACACACCCTTCCTAATGACGGGGCTTTCAGGCCACATTTCAAAACAAAAGGCATCACGGCACAGTAGCCAACTGTCTCATGGCACATTGTTGTAGACCACAGTTATTCAGAGTTTGGCCTCATTGTGTTGCCAAACTGTTTTGGCCCTGAGAACATGAAAATATGCCCGCTATAACTTCATTACATTCAAGATTATTAACATGAGCTTGCAGAATCAGACTGTTGGGGATTATGCCCAGATCTATTTACTTAAAGTGACAGCCACTCACAAACTAAACTCTCATTTTAGTGGCTGTGAGGTGACAAGCTTATGATATCACATAGCTAATTGGCTTTGTTGTCAAACAACTAGTTTTGTAGTGTGACATGTGACAGATGCCTACTGTGCATATGAAAAGGAATGTGTGCTCTGATGAGTAAAATCTCCAATCTTCCATTGAATCCGTCGGTTTTCCTTTTTTCTTATTTGTCATTACTGTTGCAAAGCCAGTGCTTTAGTTCACAGATGACGCTTGGTTGTTTATATGCATTTATTCAAAAAATTGATTGCATGTCAGACAAATCAAGTAAATGTTAACAAGCTTATTAGAGACCAGAAAGAGCTTTGGTGCAACTTGGTGGATGATTTATTCACCCCCAGAGACCAAGCTCCTGACTGCACTTCATTAATATCCCTCAGACATACTGGGAAGGGGGATCAGCAAAAAGGAGCACGTAGGGAGGATGCAATGGAAAGTTCAGAGGTTTTACAGTCAGGATCTTGTTGCCTGTACAGCAGTTTTACACAGTGTACTCTTTGTTTTTTCAGACTAGAAACACTTCTAGAATTTGTATTTTCTCCTCTGGTATCTGTCACTTAAATAAAAGATGACGAGTTGATGTTGAGTCGGTGAATTATTTAATACGCTGCTGATTGTTTAATTGTTAAAATCATATGTCAGAAGATGATGTCAGTACATGGTTTGTATACATAATAAGCGCGCGCTTGTACGCAGTTTGGAACAGGGCGCGCTTAACATCAACCGGAGCACCTTTTCAAATGTCATACGTATCCCTCCGCTCGTGTTATGTTTAACAAATACTTTGACTGACATCGTAGAGACAACATTAGCTAGTAAAATGTGCTGCACCATCGCTGTGATGAAAGTACACTTACTTTTACAGCTCGTCTCCGTTTACATGTTTGCCAGGAGATCTATTTTTCTTGGCGGTAGCTCATTAGCTGCTTACCTCATAACATCTGATGACGTTTATGGCGCCAGAAATCAAGGGTTTAGTGAGGAGCTCGTGTCTGTCAGCTGGCGGGTTTTCACCGTTATCTGTGCTATGTTGGCGGTACCGTAAGCGTTGGTCATTTTTAAGGCAAAAACAGCGGCTGTTTATCCGTCATTCGTGCTGATATAAAGTCACTTTGGAGTCAAGATGGTGATACTACGCAGCAGCGGCGGTGTCGGAGCTGAACCGGTGGCAACAACTCCGAAGAGGAGGTCTATGGAGTTGGATACGAGCTCCGAGTTTCTTTCGCTGTTTCCCGCGTCGCAGAGAAAGTCCGCCCGGTTGACCCGGTCCTCCCGGGCCCATGATGACAGCTTCAGCAGTCCCGAAAACACAACGGCGAACGTAAGCATGCACACCCAGACATCTGGTCCTAGAGCTGGATCACCATTTATCGTGTGTATTAATTATTTATGAGCGCAACTTTGCTCTGCTAGTATTTCTAGCATGCTAAGCTAACTAGCTACCCACTGGCAAACCCGAACGAGCACCCGTAGTCTCTGCTCACATTTTACTGAAACACGCATGTCTGCTGGACATTGGTTCATTCATATGTAACTCTAAACTCTACACTCAGAATCACATTAAAAGCTCAGTGTTATGTGGCATGGCCATTTACTACTTCAGGCGTAACGGACCAGCAACGATGTCCCAGATATCCAAAGATTAGTGCCGAGCAAGATGGTGTGTTTTGGTCTGTGCTGTGATGGAGGGAGGGGTGGTGGAGCTGTTCGTTCATTAATTTAATAATTACCCATTCATTCAACTTCATCTCAGACTTGGTTGTTACTTAATTACCGAATGTGCTTAAAGTACACCAAAACATACATATGTACTTATACATACAAACATACTTTTCTTTTTTCTGTCTTGTAAAACAGACTGCGGGTCAGTTTGACCTTTTTAAAAACACACTTTTTATTAAGTCCATGCATGCATGATTGATATGGATTTGAAGTTATACTGTAGCGATCATTAACTAGCTGTTAAAGTATGTTGTGAGAGTTACTTTTAGTTAGTTTAGGACAGACTGTGGTTTAAATACTAAGGGATTGCCACATTTGCTCCAAGGACAAGAAAGTCTGTAGCTTTCCATTTATTGGACAGTCACTGTCGCCCAGCCCTCTTGACTTGGCAGTCATAGGGAATTTGATTATTTATTGATTTATTTTAAATGAATAATCCACATAGGGAAAGTTCATGTTTTTTTCACACTGTTTTTAACTCAGTAAATGTCGCAAAGTGGGGATTCATTTGAATTTGTAATTCGGTCAAGCAGACACTCATTCCTTTCATACATGCTGTTAAACTCATAATGTGATCATGCCAGGGACATGCTGATATGAAGCAGAACGAGGGAAGTGGTCTCCCTCACTCTCTGAGGACCCGGGGGCAGAGATGTAAACTAGAGGTCTCTTTTTCGGACATCCAACCAAAGACCAGCTCCCCTGTGAATGACGACAAGGCTGGAGGATGCTGCACCAGGTAATACAGCCCGCTCACTTTAAACAAGTCACATTTTGCCACAGTGGGTCAAATGTTTGTTGGTTTGGAGCCTGAATATTATTAAATGCATTGAATATTTTTAATTCTGTATGTTGAC
This sequence comes from Collichthys lucidus, assembly GCA_004119915.2. Lineage (NCBI taxonomy): Eukaryota > Metazoa > Chordata > Actinopteri > Sciaenidae > Collichthys > Collichthys lucidus. The sequence goes on along the minus strand of CM014091.1, from coordinate 9,687,034 downwards.
TGAACGTGTCTCATATTTTCTGATGCCCTAATACTGAGTAATGGTAAAATATAAAGTGACAAGAAGAACTTTATGCGTGCTTCTTCTATTCAGGAAATCTTCCAGGCTGCAGAGAGACGGGAAAGCATGCTCTGGCAAGCAGCAAGCAGGTACAGTTTGCTACAGCATCATTACAAAGTGCACTGAAGCTCTTAAATAAAATAGCACACAACACATATTGAGCAGCATTTAGTTTTTTTTTAGGAGGGACCATACTACTAAGAAGCTAACAAACACTCTTCATTGGTGCCCAAGATGTTCCAGATGAAGTGGAGGGGTCGTCCACTCCCAAGAGGAGCCGCTTTAATCTACAGAGCCGAGAAGTGGAGGAAGACGAAGAGGAGGAAGAGGAAGATCGCTCCGTGCGACGTAGTTCCCGAATCACCAGATACAAACTGAATTCCCGCAACCAGTCCGTGCTCTATGACCGCCTCATCACCAAGTGAGTTCAGCGACATTCACTCCAGCTTGTATTGGCTCCCAGCTCACTGCTTCTAAATAAATGTAATCTATCCCCTCAAGTAGAAATAACTGACATACAGTGGGCTGTTCGTATGTAAACTAAGATGATGAGTAATTAGAGATGCACAATTTAAAATCTGTTTTAAGTTTTTCCCCTGATTGTCGCTCAGCACTGCTGAAGCTGTTCTCCAGAAGATGGACGACATGCAGAAGATGAGACGCAGACTGCGAGATAGAGACACTAAAGAGGAGGTAATAAACCCACACAGGAAATGTTTTTTTACATTTCATACTCCACATTGCAGTAATTTAACTGTTTGATCACATGTAACAAGTTTCAAAACAGTGAATTAAAAAAGCATTTCGGCATGTACACCAGAGGCAGCTCGGCATGTACACCAGAGGCAGAATGAGAAGCTCTCTGAGGACGAATGTGGACAGTAAAGACACCGAGGAGGAGAACCAAGGTGAGATGAAGCAGGTGAAAATGAATTCACCATGTGAGGGCCTCAAGTTACGACACAGCTTTAATAAAGACACCTGCATACACAAGCATTTTTTTCTTTTTATCTGAAGTTGTATCTACTCTCTTACACCGTTTCTAATTGAACAAATTGTTGTAGCTTACAGAAATACATTTCATTATGATTGTACATGTATTGTTATGTAATTGTTCAAACATTTCTCTCCTAAATAACAGGGGGAGATGAAGCTGGTCATGAGGAGGGGGAAGATGGAGATGATGATGAAGAGGAAGAAGAGGAGGAGGAGGAGGAAGAAGAAGAAGATGATGATGATGATGGCGAGGATGAGGAAGAAGAAAATCAGAGACGTTATGACTTCAGACAGCGAAAGACTGTGGTTCGATACCAGGCCCCGCAGGATGGTACTGCGTTTGCTCAACTTGATTCTATTGCTTAAAAGGCCACCTACATGATGCATAAAATTTAAAATGACTGAAATGCAAATTTTGTCACTTTTAACCAGTATTTTACCAATATTACAACTTATTAGAACTTAAAACGGACGGTAGTAATGATCATAAAATACAGCCACACAGAATCTGGGTGATTTGGGATAGGAGAAAAATTCAAATGACATTAGATAGACCTTTGTCCCCCCTAAAAATTTTAACTAGGTCAGATTTGCGACCTATTTTATGAATGCTGCAGGATCCTTGTTATAAGCCTGTCCCACTAAATACTGTACATCTCAAGCCTTCTTTAGCCTTTTAGTGTTTTTGATGGAGTTTGATGAGGTTTGTTATTGTTTTTCTTAGAACCCAGAGAGCCTAGGAAGCGCAGTTTGTACTTTAAGGAACACTCGTCTCCAACCAGACGCAGGTTTAGATTCAGCTCCACGGCCCCCAGGAGCCCCTACAACAGGAGGACCAGCAGGTTAGTATGACGGCACAGTCAGCAGCCATCACTCCGAAACTGAGAAATGTAAACGTCTGTTATCGGGGGATGTGTTTTCCCACACAACACTTGATGGTCTCATTAATGCCTCATAAAATACTGTGAGAACTTGCTGTAGCAGTCAGCAAAAACGGTCTGACCAATGAGGTGTCCAGAAATAGGATCATGCCTTATTCATACCTAAATTTGTACGTATCTTTTTCTTTCTGATTCTCTTCATCCCACCCTCAGGAGTAGTTCTGATAGGTAAGACCTTCATTACTTGTCCTTGTGTTAATTGTTAGTCTGTACCTTGTTTTTGGGGTGTTGTCTGTCTTCGCCTACACTGTAGTTGTTTTGTAATTGAGACACATTTGGGTGACACAGCGGTTGAAGTACTGAGACGATGAACCAGATTTTAGCAGAACTTAATCATTGTATAACTTTGTGACAAAAAAGACCCTTTGTTCGAAAAGGTAAATTTCTGTTAGCCAAAATTTCTGTATTTTATTTGCATCTGGTTAGGAGCTTCCCACGCGTTTGACATACTGTTTATTGATTTATCACATTGTGCCTTTAGGGCAGACTCTGTGAGTGAAGCTCTCATTGTGTGTTCAGATGGAGTATTAGTCGGGTGTCATTCATGGTGATGGGTGGTTGGATGAGACGCCCTCATGTTATTGGTGTATAATCAAATATATTTTTTCTAAATTCCTGCATTATTACTATTAAATCAATGTATGTATATAAACATGGTGCTTTGTGTCTGTGTGTGTGTCTGTGTGTGTGTCTGTGTGTGTGTTAATGATGCAGATGAGATTGTTTGTGAACCATTGTCTGCTATCTTTTGCCGTTGCAGGAGGAGGCACGCCATCCACAGCAGTGACTCCACGTCCTCCTCTTCAGACGACGAGCAGTTCCAGAGACGGAGAAGTAAGAACAGGAGCAGGTCGGTCAACAGGTAGGAGCACCAGTAGCAGCTGTCACTACACAGCTGGAGTGTGACAGAAGGATTAATTAGTAGTTATTATTATTATTATTATTATTATATTACACTAACAAAAAAAATACTACATAAACCACACTTGATTGCACTTGGGTCCCTCAGTGTTAACACTTACCCATCATCCTGTAACTTAATGATCACCTCTCATAATAATTTACATGAATGCAGAGGGATCAATTGCAGAATATTATACCAAGAAAATGAATCTGATGAGTATTTTTTTCCTGCAGATGTCTGCCTATGAACCTTGTGAAAGAAGACCTGCTGGGCATCCACAAAGACAGGATGAAGATCGGAGCCAGCCTCGCTGATGTGGACCCCATGCAGATAGACAGGACGGTAAGCTGTATGGATTGTGAAACTAGTCTGTTAAACGGGGTACGGGTATGTGTTGAAATATTAGTAATAAATATTACTGCGTTGACCTGTATTGTATAAACCTTGTACTACTGCTGTAGTACAGTAGTAATGAATGAATGGATGGTTGGACATTAGTACTATTCTGAGCAAACAATCTAAACATTACACTGCTTGTCATTCAGGTGCGTTTTGACAGCATTGGAGGTCTGAGCAGACACATCTCGGCACTGAAAGAGATGGTGGTCTTCCCTCTCCTCTACCCAGAAGTCTTTGAGAGGTTCAAGATACAACCTCCCAGGTAAACAAAGTGTGTTTCAAGATAAAATGTGATAATATAATTTAGCTTCGATATTTATCTTTCTTTTAACTCCTTGTCCATTTTTTTTTTTTGAGTTTCTCCAGTCTTTCTTCTACCACTGCCAAAGGCTTCGGTCGGATTGTAATGCCAGTTAAACCCTGATATAAATTCTGGTCTTTATCATATTTTCTCTTTACTTTAGGGGCTGTCTATTTTACGGTCCTCCAGGCACAGGGAAAACACTCGTAGCCAGAGCACTGGCCAATGAGTGCAGTCAGGAGGAAAGAAAGGTGTCTTTCTTCATGAGGAAAGGAGCTGACTGCCTCAGTAAGTGGGTTGGCGAATCTGAGAGACAACTACGACTGCTTTTTGATCAGGTAAACCAAACTGCTCATTAGCTTACAACATTTGGGTTGGATGATGCCTGTACAGTGTCAAGTATCAGGTCTAAAGGTCATACAACTCATCTCTCTAATGAATTGTTTCTAGGCATACCAGATGCGTCCATCTATCATCTTCTTCGATGAGATTGATGGTTTGGCTCCAGTCAGGTCGAGCCGCCAGGACCAGATCCACAGGTGAGCGCTCCTGTTCTTCCTTTTTTTTTTTTTAAGTTAATGTGTGATGATTGTACATTTTACAGTCACTAACCTCAGTACAAAGTCCTAACAGTGAAACACACTGTCTGGTCGTGTTGAGTGTTGCCAAATATGGCTGCCAGGTTGCTCAATACTGGGATCTTAGTCAGCATTTATCATACGCCTAGTTCATGCTTCCCATAAAGGCAGTCACAGTGAAGTGCATACGCCAGAATGACTAGATGAAGCTGTCACAAGTTATGCTGAATGTTGTGCTCCACCTTAATTTCGAAACAACTTGGATGCAGCTGCAGCTACACAAACGCATCTCGTTCAGAAAACAAAGAAGGTACACAGCCCTCGAATGTGTCTTGTTTACTGCAACATTCTTGTGAGAACATCACACACACAAATTATGTAAGTCCTAACTATTGACATTTATTATAGTTGAATGTTTGAATCCTGATTTCCATGTTAGATCTTCTACGTATCAGGAAAAGAAAGCTTTCAGTGAGACAGTAGGAGTCCACAATTTGTTTTTCAAGACATGAAAAAACTGACTAAATATTTGACCTAGATCTAGAGATAATCACTACAATTCAGCATAAGTATTTGGCTCAGTTTAATGCAGTTACACTTTGTTATTGAGGATTAGTATTAGAAAATGTAACCTAAGTCTTTCTGTCTCCATAGTTCAATTGTGTCGACCTTGTTGGCCCTCATGGATGGATTAGATGCCCGGGGAGAAGTTGTCGTCATAGGAGCTACAAACAGACTGGACTCCATCGACCCAGCTCTAAGAAGACCAGGACGCTTCGACAGAGAGTTCCTCTTCGGCCTGCCAGACAGAGAGGTTGGAAACCGTAGATGCCCTTTTATTTCTTGGCAGAGATGTTAAAAGAGAAAATCGACACATGGGCTGCAGTCGAATCTGAGCGCACACAAATTATTTTGGGCTGAAATTGTAGAGGGCTTTCAGAACTGCAACATGAACTGCTGTGATCTCGTTTCTTTTGTATGGCAGGCAAGAAAAGACATTCTGAAGATCCACACCAGACAGTGGACTCCACCACCTTCGGACACTTTTCTGGAAGAACTGGCAGATAAATGTGTCGGTATGTTTGCGTACAATAATGCAAAAATTGATCTTATTAGCAGCTTGAAACATAAACATCTTTTTAACTTCCCCAGTTCATATAACAGTCGTATCCTTTATGTCCATTCAGATGGGTTGCACAAAGTTTTGCCTACTCACAACTACACATTGTATATGTATTGTATTTATTGTTGTTATTATTATAGGTTATTGTGGAGCAGACATCAAGGCAGTTTGTTCAGAGGCTGCCCTGTGCGCACTCCGGCGTCGATACCCACAGATCTACTCCTCATCACAGAAACTTGTGCTTGATGTCAACTCCATCGCCATCACAAACAAAGACTTTATGTCTGCCATGTCGAAAATGGTGCCTGCTTCCCAGAGGTATAACCAAAACATTGAGTGTAATCAGCATTCTTACTTGTCCAGTGCCTGGTTCTTGCAAATAGTTTTCAACTAATCATGATGCTGATTGTGATTGTTAGGGCTGTAGTGTCACCAGCCAAGGCCCTGATACCTGCCGTCCGTCCTCTGCTGAGCGCCGCCCTGCAGGATGTCCTCCACACAGTCAGCAGAGTGTTCCCACATGCTGAACAGGGCTTAAAAAGGAAAGAGGCGGAAGGTAAAGTCCTTCTTGGTCTTTTATTGTTCTGTTACACATTAATTCATTCTGACCCTGTTCTGTTCATGGCCATGTATTCTGTCATTTAATTTCACACATTAATTTTTCCGTTTGTCCCAAAGCAATTACAGGAGAGAAACACCTAGACAGATTTCTCCTTTGCCAACCTCCTTTGAGGCATCAGGGGTAACTGCTGTGCTGTGTCTTTGTGTTTCTTTGTAGATCTGGCCTGTGGTGTGTTTGAGGATGATCTGATGTTCAGTGAGGATGAGGACTCGGAAGTCCTCTTCAATGGATCGACCTCTCAGTCCCCACTCAAAACACCTGCTGTTAAGGGACTCCTCAACCTCAACAGGTTGGTTAGACATTATTCAGCATTAAGCAGTATATTCATTTGTCTCCTTGTGTCTCCATGAAAATGCTGCTGATGTATCTTTCGAGTCGACACTTTTAGCTGTAAGCTGTCTAGTGTCCCAGTGACCCAAATCTTTTTCAGGACCTGTGAGGCAAATTAATGAGCCCACACCCAGACCATAGGAAAAACAATCTGAACATTTCTACTACTTTTCCCATCTCAGCGTCTTTATTCTCTCTTTGTATAGAAGTGTGCTGAGCCACCCGACCTCCTACCGTCCCAGGCTGCTGTTGGAGGGCAGACCGGGGTCAGGTCAGAGCTCCCACCTGGCTCCAGCTGTCCTCCACGCTCTGGAGAAATTCACCGTCTACACACTGGACATGGCTGTGCTGTTTGGAGCCAGCGCAACTGCCCCTGAAGAAGCTTGTGCTCAGGTAAGTGGCAAAATAAAATGCCTATATATTAGTGTACATGTTTAGTAACATAACAGTTTATGAGATTAAATTGACTCAAGCTCAATGAAGCCAGGCCTCACACAGAGGTACTCTCCACGCTTGCAGCCTTGTCAAATTCAGTGTGTTCGTTTCAGTGGACTTCACTGGCCAAAATGGCTGCCACAGAGACTGTAGTTCATGGGCCCCACCTCCTTACACCATGGGCAGTGGGGATAAATATGTACTACAGACAAACACTTTACTTAAAAAGAATTCAACATGGTTGGTCAAACCAATTGACTGATTTTGTCAGAATTAGTGAAATGTACTGTTTATTGTCCTTGTCATGGTGTTGATTTCTGCATTAAACTTCTTCCTGTCATATTGATCCCTGTCTTCTAAATCATATCCATACAAAATATGAATGCTTCCCCGTTCTGCAGATCTTTGTTGAAGCAAAGCGGACCTCTCCCAGCATTTTGTACATCCCTCACATCGGACAGTGGTGGGAAACTGTGGGTCCAGCCTTAAGAGCCACCTTCCTCAGCCTGCTCAGCTCCATCCCTGCCTTCGCTCCCATACTGCTTCTGGCTACCTGCAGCCTGCGATACGACCAACTCAGTATGGAGGTATAAAGGAAGTGCAAAACACTCTTGATTTTGAGAGAAGATATATTGGAGTACGGCGTTTCAAAAGATAGCTGAGCGAAAATAAGATGTAATTTTACATTTGTACATTTTTTTTAATGGATTCTCTCCATGTCTTCTCAGGTGCAGGAGTTGTTTCGGGTGGAGTATGGAGAGGTTTTCCATATGAGAGTCCCCACCAGCAGAGAAAGAAGGAGCTTCTTTGAAGATCTGATCCTCAATCAGGCTGCCAAGGGCCCCTCCTCAAAAAAGAAAGCTGGTGAGAAATAGTGTGAAAAAAAAAAAAAGATTAGCATAGCTTTGAACGAAAATGCCAGAAAGAAGATTCTGGGACCCGTCTTTACGAGTGTAGTACAATGTTAGCTATATTTACTCCTCACTCTGTGTGTATCTATCAACCCTTCACTTTTTTCAGTGCTCAATGCAGTTAGAGGTGCTTCCCGTTGCCCCTCCGCCTCCCCGACAGTCAGCTGACAGAGGAGGAGACCCAAAGATTGGAGGAGCAGGAGGAAGATACCCTCAGAGAGCTCCGTCTCTTCCTGCGCGATGTCACCAACCGCCTGTCCCAAGATAAACGCTTCAAAGCTTTTACAAAGCCTGTGGATTTAGAAGAGGTAGCTGTTCCATTACATGTCTCGTTTCCTATTATCCCCTAATAAGCCAGACATGAGACTGACTCCCTGTTGCCGTAACTGAGAATAATGTGTGTATCCTGGTGCCCTAATGGGTTTGATGTGTCACTGTCTTCTATTATTCCCATTGATCTCCACTCACAGCAGCCTCTTTGTCATGTGCTTTAGGTACCAGATTATGCCGAAGTTATCAAGAAGCCCATGGACCTGTCAACAGTTCTCTCTAAAGTCGACCTCCATCAGTATGGGACGGTCAAAGAGTTCCTCCAAGACGTGGATCTCATCTGGCAGAATGCCCTTGAATACAACCCAGACAGGGACCCCTCAGGTACACATAGCTAGACAGTGAGGGGGGCCGATAAAGATGTTGCAGCAGTTTGAACATAAAGTTTGCATTCTCTCATTCGTGTGTGATTTTTACCTCCAGACCGTCAGATCCGCCACAGAGCATGTGCGTTGAAAGACACCGTCCACGCTATCATCAGAGATGAACTGGATGAAGATTTTGAGAAGATTTGTGAGGATATCAAAGTGTCACGCAGCACAAGAGGTGAATGCTGTGTGCACGCGTTGTGAGCTCAGTGTAGATAATTTTAGTTACCCAAGGACTGACTTGGCTCGGTGACTAATATCTAGTGGCTAATTCTGCAAAGCTTCTTGTGAAGTGACTTGCACTAAGTTTCTGCTGTTAATTTGATAATGCTATATTCTTCATTGTCATTTAAGTCATTCACCTCTCACAGAAAATAACATTAACATTTCTTTACCTCAGAATGCTCCACTGTCCGGTTCGCTCCATCCTACTACCACGTCCTTCCCAAACAGTCCAAACCTCCTGCTGAGGCCAAGATCGCTGACATGACCCCACAAAGAGAGCCGACTGGACCCACAGCTGCAGTTACTCCCAATACAAGTGCCCCAGCTGTTACTATACTTAAAAATACAGGTAAAGACTATTGGTGACTAAGATGAAACTATTTACTGAAAAGCGCCATCAATAAATAAAATTGGAATCTCCTTTTGCTCCTTCAGGCCAGAAGAAGAAAAGACGGAGGAGACGGTGGTCCGTTGGCAACTATGCAAAGAGGAAGTCCTATTCTCCTCACACATCCAGAGATGATGGACACTTGGGGTCTGATGAGGATGAGGAAGATGGGGACGATGAGGAGGAGAATGAGAAGGGAGGAGGAACAGAGTGTGATGAAGGGACTGGAGGAGAGGAGGAGCAGATGGTTGTTGAAGTAAAGTCAGGGTCTGCACCAGCTCAGGAAGATAGTTCAGAGCCCACTGAGAAGAAGGAGGGCAGACCAGAAGAGATGAGTCAAGCTGCTGAAGACAAGATCGTCCTGTGTGAAATAGGGAGCGCAGAAAATAGTGACGAAGAAAAGGTGGATAAGGATCAACAAGGACAGTCAGAGGAAAACAGCAAAGCGTTAACAAAGGCAGGAAATAAAAAAAGTGAAACAATTTCAGTAGACACTAACCAGGACAGTCACACTGAGGCAGAGGCAGATACCGAGGGACAATCCAATACAGAGGAGAGCGGTGAATCTGAGAGTGACAAATGTCAAACTGCAGTAGAGGCAGACGATAAGGACAACAATGTGGAAGAGCAGAACGGCCCCGCTGAGCCTATGGAGGTGGAAGCAACACAGACCTCATCCACAAACGTCTCTGAAGCTGTTAGAGGAGAGGAGGACACAGGCGCAGGTTTGACATCTACATCTAACACTCAAGCACCATGACATCCTTTTACTAAATGCCTAGCTAAAGAAAGCCAGTGAAGTGTTTCCAGAGATGTTGCAAATCAGTGTTTCAGAGTGAACGTTGTCAGCGGACTGGCAGCTAATCTCGTGGTCTAAACACTTTGTGCATGTTTTTTGTGTCTCAGAGAGGAGCTGTGAGGCGAATAACTCAGGCTCTAAAGAACGCTGTGCAACAGCAGCAGATGATCGACGTGGACAAGGCTCTGCAGATCGTGAACCAGGAAACTCCTCCTCTGGTGGTGGACAGAGACAAGTTAAAGGTGTGTGTGTGTAGATGGGTTTTCTGCATCTTGACTTTACTCAGAAGCTCTAAAACACTACTCAAATGCCCATCTTTCCTCAATTCTTCAGGAGCTGTTGGAGAGAGTAGTGACAAAGACTGAAGGCTACGAGGTGTACAAACTGGAGAAACTCTATGCTCTGCTTTGCCAGAGTATCTATAGACACAGGCGGGACTACAACAAAACGGCACTTATACAGGTTAGTTGTAGCTGTACTTTTTGGTTGCAGATATTCTGACTTTTCATAGCAGAAGCAACTGTCAGTGAGCCTGAGTCCGTCAGCAGGGTCCTAACATACCTGTTAGTCACACCTCCACTTTTCCTGCTATGACATGTCAAAACATCTGTAAAGGAGGCTTCTCATATCCTGCCAGGGTTATTCAATTTTAATTAAATCTATATTTAACGTTATTAACATATTCCTATCTAAAATTCTTTAATGTTTCTAATCTATTGTCCCTTCCCTGTTTTATCTTTTGATCAGGAGTTGGAACGAGAGATTGAAGACTTCTGTTGACTCAGCAAGAACAGTGTGATCATTTTTATTATTATTTTTATCTTCATCAGCCCTTTATCTGTGTAAATATACAAACACTGGTTCTATTTTCATAGAAGCATACAGACAATAGCAATAGCTAAATCTTTGTATTACCTCTGTTCATATTTAATTAAATGGATTTCCTGTAAATGTCATTGTGTGGTTGTTTTTTCTGTGCTTTAATAATGTAAAATGATTAACTTGGCCACATCCATGTGTTGGGTCATTTTTACCTGAAAGGATAATGGTTTCTGTTTCTTTCCCCTCACTGCTACATGATTCTTCCTCATATTTCATTTGTTACATCTTCAGCTTGACTTAAAAAAAACCCTTATAACTGAAATGTTGATTGAAGCCTGGACTGGCTGAGAAAACTATTGTCAAGAGGGAGTTAACATTCATCTGTGTCTTGGCTACCATAAATGATGATTTTTAATAAAATCAAAATATGTTTACAAAAAGGAGTTCAACACAAAGTGTAAAAACAGTTGAGTGTGACTTCAGTGCTCTTGCTTTGTGCACAGGAACTACAGATTTCTAAACTCATGTTGAGCCTCCTACAAACTGGGCGTTTGGCAGATGTTTGCATTTACCTGCCAAACTTCAGTGTGGCATTATAGGACGTGTTGAATCCAGAGTTTTTGATGATCTGTTTAAAGTCAGCTTATTTCTGCATCTGCTGAATCTTTTTTTGAACATTTTATTATAATGTGACTCTTAACACTCCCGCCGGCCAACTTAAATGAAGTACAATACTAAATTGCTGCAAGTTTCCCCTTTTTTAAGGTGCCGCAGCTCGTCTTTTCTGTACAATGCGAAATAGACGTAATTTTATTTGTCTCTGGTTGCAACTTAAAACTATTACACAACCTATTCAGTGTGTGTAAATCCCACAGTGATTTTCCAGCTTCCTTGTCTATATCTGAAGTAACAAACAGATTTACTGTGAAATGACTATCTAACTACAGTCTGAGTTTTTACTATCTATCAGGTATTAATATGTATACAATAAGACGTCTGGCAGCAGCTTATGAACTAGCAGTTGAAATAATGACAGGAAAAGCCTGCACAGCAACACGAGATAGGATCAGGTGTAGTGAAAGGGAACTTTGCAATGTCAGTGTTGTCCTCAAGTAGCTCCTCATACTGCTCTGACAGGTCATGTAAGGACATGTTGGCACGCAGCCGGCTCGGGAAGCGAACGAGTTCCCGGCTCGCTTTAAACTAATGTAACAACCGCGTTTCTTCCTGGACGAGTCGCGACTAATAACCCGCGTATAATCGAGAATGTTGTATATTTAATGTTTTGTTTTTTTCTGCTAAGTTTACGAAATTGTGAGAGCACCGAGAGTCGCCGAGGAATGACGTCAGGACGTATCACATTGAATGATGACGCCGTTTGATCATTAAAAAAAATCAGCCGTTAAAAAATACCAGAGAATTAGGTCAGCAAACTGACACGGCACCAACGGCCACGTTTATGAATGTAACCGCCGTGTTTTTGATTATGTAACTCTTACAAAGACGCGACCTGGCCATTAAAATAACCTGCTCCGACGAGGAGAGGAGATGTCCGGTGTTTCCAGCATCTGCAGACGGGGGCCGTAGCCGTTAGACCGGTCTGTCTGTCTGTCTGTCTGTCTGTCTGCCTCCCACCGCTGGGTTTGGGAGACCCGCAAGCCCAAATAACGTTTACGCTGCTCCAGTCCCGTCCAGGCTGGGGCTGAATGGTTAGCCGGGGGAAGGAGAGACACCGACAGATCCCACCAGACAGAACCTGGAGGCTGCTCTGCAGAGACCCAGGAAATTACTTCTCGCCTCGTCTCGACAGCCTGGTAGCAACACAGTGCACATTTCAGTAGTTGCAGTAAGTTTACCGCCAGACATGATCAATAAGAATGACCGCCCCGGCTAACACGAGCTAGTTGGCCCACCTCATATACATGCTAGATGCTATAGAGCTAAGTTCTATGTCCTTATTATGTTAATTTATTGCTTTATCGTTACTTTAATATCAGCTAGCTCACACCTTCCAAATGATTATGGAGGTGTTGATGTGAATTATCTCCTGATGGCAGTGCAGCACAGCATACTGTACACACACACACACACAGTCAGTGTTATTGTTCACACTGCAATCTTAACCAGCACTAATTCATAAACACATTGCAGTGGGTTTACATCACAAGATCCAGATTTTTTTTGTAACACCTCTCTCTATCACAGTGAATGACCTTGTCGTAAATGAGGCTATAAAGCATCAAGTTTTTAAAGGATCGTTAGTGACACATTTTTAAATCAAATATTTGCAGTGTTCATGTGTGTTTAAGAAAATGTAATACTCATCCTGGAGGGAATGGCTGAGTTATTCTTGTGATATCATTTTCTCTGTTAGGTTGTTACAAAATGCTGTGGTCACAATCAATGACTTTAAGCAGGGCTACGACTGATGATTCTAGTTACTCAGATTTTTTGACTTATGCATGAAACGCAAAAAAAAAAGGGTGAAAATGGCCAAATGGTAATTTCCTGAAGCCCAAGGACACATCTTCATTCTTCACACCACCATTCTTCACACCACCAGTTCAAATATATTGTAAAAGCATCCATTCAACGAGTAAATGTTCGGTGCTTTTTTGCTTTATGATTGACCGTAAAATAAAAGGCAAAGCAAATACATTTCTAGGTTTTTCAACAAATCGATAGCACTACATTGAAACACAGTTCGTTATTAAGTTAATATGTGTTTCCAGTATATTTGTATTTATTGCAGTCTTTGGTGATAAATGGAAATCTCATAGAAAACTACACTTGGTCAAGCTGTTTACAGGCCCACATGAATCATGCTGTTAGTCATCATGTTGAATGGAGTGCAATATCATATTTCCTCCCCCTGAAACATGCAGTCCAGTCTCAGTGTTCACTTATCGGATTATTAGGTTTAATTCTATGTCACGTTTTTAGCAGAAGATGCAAGAAACATTCGTTCCCTGCGAATTGAAAATGTGCTACTGTTTTTTAGCCTTGTAGAAGGTGTCTGTCATAAAGCGTTTGATCTTAAAATTGCTTCTTTTGTTGAAGTAAGTCACAAATTATGAACACAGAAGGAGCCTTGAAATCATCAACAAGAAGTACTTGAGAATGAACAAGTTTTTTCTTTTTTTTTTTTTTACAGTTTACTCTTTTTGTGACAAATCACCTGTATTACATTTGTATATTTATGTTTTCTCCACCAGAAATACTTCATTCAGAGACTGTAGCATGTGAATACAACCACCACACAAGACATGTGAGCCTCCAAACTTCTGTCCCAGATCTTTTTTTACCCTGCGCAGAAGTAAACAGAATTTGGTTTGACAATGTCGAGCCGCCGGAAGTCGACGACACCTTGCATGGTGCTGCCCTCTGATGTGGTCGAGCAGGAAGAGGTGGAGGAGAAGACAGAAAAGACAAAGGAGGAAGAGGCAGAGGAGGAGGAGGGGAAAGTGAAGGAGGGAGCAGAGGAGGGGCCGACTGCAGAGGAGCTGGATCAGGCTGTAGTGGTTGTCCCCACCCCTCCAGAGACAGGTAAGCTGCTTCTTCACCAATTCCCCCGTGTATAGGTGATAATGGCACTTCTGAATTACAGGAACGACACGGGAAATATCTGTCACAATGTTGTGTTATTATTATCATAGATGAGCCCTGTGTCTCTACTGTAGAAGACAGCGAAGTCATCGGTCCCTCACTGAAGCGCAGTGCTACAAACCCTCCTGATGATCCAGGCAGCGATCAGCCGACCCAGGAACAACAGTGTGATACACCCGAGGAGGGAGGAGCGGACACTGTTGCCGCCATCTCTCTTAGCAAGACCCCGATAATGAGGATGAAGACCAAATCTGAACCCAAGAGGATCGCCGTGTCCCTGAAATCATCGGACGAGGGCGTGGAGGGTTTTGGAGGGGGCGGCGAAGGAGAGTTGGGAGGAGAGCAGGAACCCATCGAAGCTCCTCTTGGGCCGATGACACCTGTAGAGATGCTGCTTCACGACTCCATGAAGCTCAGTGGAGGTGGCTTGCTGGTCAGCCCGCACTCAGAGCAGCAGAGGAAATCATCCACTTTAAACCCAACAGTCCTGCCCGCTGGCCTGGCACAGGTAGGAAGTCATGAAATATACAAATGTTTAGAGGAGTCATTGCAGCAGCTGGGTATAGTAATACATTTACCCCTGTCCTGTGAGAAATGAATACATGTTTTCAGACTCAACAGCAGCCTGGATAAAGCGTTGCCATAATGTTAAATATCCCCAACAGAGTGGTTAGAACTGCAGCTACAGCTCACATTTATCATATTTATGTATTGTTCAGAGATACAGCAGCTTGCCAGCAGGTCTCTGCCATATCTGTTTTGCATTATCAGTCCAAGTCCTTTCTTATCTCCTCCTTTCTTCCTTTGTTCCAGGTACTTTCTGCTTTCCAGGCCCAGCACACTGCTGCAGCAGCAGCAGCTCAACCCCAGCTACTGATTCCCCTCAGCAGTATCCCCTCCTACAGTGCAGCTATGGACACCAACCCCCTGCTGGGCAGCACATACAAGAAGTTCCCCTACCCCTCCATGGCTGAGATCAGTAGCCTGGCAGCACAGACACAGTTCACAGAGGAGCAGATCAAGGTAGATGAAAGTTGTTTTGGACAGCTGTGCTCACAAAGGATGTTGTGCTTTTTCTGTAGAAGACAAGATAACTCACCACCTGCCAGCCATGTCAATCTTAAAATTAAATTTGAATTAAAATAGAAAAAAAGGCTAAAATCTACTGCCTCTCTTGTATTTTGTAAGTGGTGAAATGTACTTGATCTACCCAGGTGTGGTTCTCAGCCCAGAGGCTGAAGCACGGCGTGAGCTGGACTCCAGAAGAAGTGGAGGAGGCCAGGAGGAAACAGTTTAACGGCACGGTGCACACGGTGCCTCAGACCATCACTGTCATACCTGCTCACCAGCTCTCAGCCGCTGCCAACGGCCTGCAGTCCATTCTTCAGACTTGCCAGATAGTGGGCCAGTCCGGCCTGGTGTTCACACAGGTAGGTAAGCAAAGAAAAACACGCCAATCTCACAAGACTCAGCTTTGATCTGCCTCTCCTTGAACTTAAGACTGGTATGACTTTGACATGCTTTTCGTTTGAATGATCGACTTGGATTGTACTGATATGGTTTGATTAGACTTTGATTCAGATGACCTTGTTTGACTCAGCGAAATCAACTCCGCTTGAAATTATTTGATTGATTTGAAACAATTTGACTGTCTTTGAGCGGATTTAACCAGTTTTGATTGGACATGGACTTGACACTGACTTTTCCTGCTTGCTTTATGTCCGTCACCTTGCCTCAAAGATGTTAAACTAGTTTAAACAGGCAGCAGTGTCTTGAATTTGAAGCCATAACAGATCACAAATAGGATGGAGGATACTGCTGTCTCTTGTAATCAGTGATGTTTTTATGTATATGGTGTGAATATTTACCCACAGATCATTTATGACAGTTTTTTTTTCATCACGCCATACAAGGTCACAAAATGCTAAGTAGATTCACTGTGAACTGACTTTTAATGATCTTACAGCAGGACCGAGCAATAGATGATTTACTGTACATGGTGAGCTCACTAACAAAAGGCTCTGTGATCATATTTGCTATGTGCTGAAGAGAAGCTTCCCCTCTGAATAAAGTTTTGTTTATGATGGTGCAGACCATATAATTGTAATGAAAGCAGTCTCACAGACCCTGTTGTAAATGCTGTATGCACTTATAAGCTGAAAGCAGTATATGTGCAGTACTCCTCGTGCCACCATTACAATGGAAACAAGGTGTAAGATGAATAAATCGAGCAGCCTCTCACATACGCTACCAGGGTTCGGCTGGTAGACGATGCTAACTTTGTGCCCTGTCTTCAACCAAGTAAATGTGGAGGGAGGAAGTGGATTGTTACACTCCATTTACTGTGTGGAGACTGAAATATTTCTCACTCAGCTGGATGTTCTGAGCTTTGTTGGTTTTGGTCTGTAGCCAGACTCATAGTTTTACAAATTAGACAAGAGTGGAGAGGGAAAAAAAAAAAAGCAAACATGCGTACATTACAGCAGTTACACACACAAAGAACAGTTTCAAGGCTCAAATAAAGACTGCAGTCGCTTTAAACAACAAATACCTCACTGTGTGTCTCCTCACATTCAGTGCATCGTTATTTTCTGACTCTGTGTAGGTCGGCCCAGGAGGAAACCTTCCCGTGACCAGTCCCATCACTCTGACGGTCGCAGGACTGCCCAGCCAGTCCCAGAGCTCCAGCAGAGTTTCCTGCCAGCCCACCCCAACAAACAGTGAGCTGAAACGGGCCACCACTGTCCAGCCTCCCTCTCTTTCCCCACAGGTGGGGACAGCACGTGTTGCTGCCTTTTAGACAAATACTTTATTACCCTTTTACTCTCAGTAGCCAACAAGCACGTTCTTTTCACTACATGGTATCAGTTGTAATGCAATATACCCAAAGTTGTCCACATATCATCTGTAGCAATTGTATCTCTCTCCAAGCAGGTATTGGTAATCTGTGGGCCAAATAATGTTTAATATGTAAACTCTCCTCTTTCCTTTCTCAGGAGAACTCAGCCCTCAGTGCTGATACGTTTAGTTTGCGGCCTAAGAAGTCCAAAGAGCAGCTGGCAGAGCTGAAAGCCAGCTACCTGAAAAACCACTTTGTCACTGACGCAGAAATCGCCCGGCTGATGAAGCTCACCAACCTGACAAAGGGCGAGATCAAGAAGTGGTTCAGTGACACCAGGTACAACCAGCGCAACTCCAAGAACAGCCACGTCATTGTTTTCCACGACGGAGGGGGCAGAGGAAGTGGCAGCTGTAGTAGCAGCGCTAGCACCACCATTGTTATTGACTCAAGCGACGAGACGCCCACATCTCCCCTCCCTCCACGCACTCCTCCCGTAAAGGAGAAAGAGACGCGGCCCAAAACATGGAATCCATTCCCAGATTTCACCCTGCAGAAGTTTAAGGAGAAGACTCCGGAGCAGCTGGTTGTGCTGGAGGAAAGTTTTGAGAAGAGCAGCACCCCATCAGATGAAGAACTGAGCCGCCTGAGGACAGAGACTAAACTGACGAGGAGGGAGATAGATGCCTGGTTCACAGAGAGACGAAAAATGCCATCTGTCAGTACCTCCTCCCCGGATTCTTCAGAGGGAGGAAAGATGGAGACAGACGGAGGAAAAGCAGGAGAAGGAGGAACAGCCAGCTCTTCTTCTCCTTCTGCCTCCTCATCTCGTAAAAGTAGTCAAACTCCTCCTGGCAGTCACAGTAAGCAGCTGCCCACCAGCAGCAACAGCAGCAGCAACAAGGACATGAAAGATAAGAGTAAAAAGACTCCAGAGCAACTCCATATTCTGAAAAGTGCCTTCGTGCGGACCCAGTGGCCCACACCAGAGGAGTACGACCAGCTGGCAGAAGAGAGCGGCCTTCCTCGGTCCTACATCGTCAGTTGGTTTGGGGACTCTCGGTACTCGTGGAAGAACAGCAACCTGAAATGGTTCTTCCAGTACCAAAGTGGCAACGTCGATGGGCCAAATGGCGGAGGAGGAAGTAAAATAGGAAGTAGCAGCAGCAGCACTGGCCGGAAAAGACGTGTCCGAAATCGTGGTTGGGGTCGGTCCCGAACCAGAAAACAGCCAAGAAGGTCTGCCTCGTTCAGTGTTGATGTCGATAGAGCTCCTCCATCAAAGAAATTCAAGAGTGGGAGGGAGATTCTGAAGGAGTACTACCTGAGGCACCGCTTTCTCAATGAGCAAGACCTGGATGAGCTTGTCACCAAGACCAACATGAGCTATGAACAGGTAATAAAATTATTATTTTTTTTATTGAGATGTGAGAAAATGGAGGTATGAGTCATTGTATCAGCTTCTGACCTCTCACCTCCTACCCACTCGAGAAAAAGTGTTAACATGCAGGAAATGTTTTTGTTTTTGTTCATTTTGACAAAATATAAGAAAATAAACCCAAAGCCGCACACTCTCACCCAAAAATGTAACATTTGATTTGTGCAAGTTGTCTGCTGATTTCTGTCATCATCGTCCTCCTCTTTCTCTTTTTACATATAACCATAATACGTATATTCGGGGCATTCCATAACTTCCATAATTTAGGCTTCATACTTTAGTAGTTCTAATACAGGACTGAACACAGAATGGCAATACTCGATACTTCTCAATACGAAATAGTGTGTTACGTCACAGTCTAGGTTTTTTTTCCCATAACACATTAATAATAATAATAATAAAAATAAGTCCACATTTATTTACACAGTCAAAAAGCAAGCAGTTTATTGCTGCTACCAACACATTTCCACAACTAAAAAGGAAGCTTCTCTTGGGAGTTAGGCCAACACAATAAACCAAACAAACTAGCTTTTGAGAGGAAGCTACAACCTAAACCCTATTTCAAATTAAATGAAAAAATAACCCTAACCCCCCCCCCAGAAAAAAAGCAAAACAAACAAATGAAAACGCGTTAAAAGAAAAGGCAGTTCACTCCTACTCCTTTGGCAAACTTTGGTTTAAAATTGTATGAGCATTCATAGAAACACTCGAATGCAAATTTCCAAAAAAACAACTCAAAATGTTTAAACAATGAAACTTTAGAAGGACCTAATAACAGTAACGATGGCTCAGTTCCATTGAATGTCCCAGTAGGAGTGACAGTAAACCCTCATGGACAACAGCAGGTTTCCTGCTGCGACATAAAATCAAAATGTCTGCTGAACTGAATCATTTCACCACTCAGTTATATTTCCTGTACTTGCAATAATACATTTATTTGGGATGTTTTGGTGCTGGACCTTTGTCAGACAAATATTTTAGGTAAATTTTGATTCATTCAGTTTCTTGCCTGAAACAGACACATTTTCAGAGGTTAGTCAAAAATCGAAGTGTAATGCAGTCTAATGCGAACTCATTCCATCTCATTAAAACTCATCTTCATACCATTCAAACCCAGCAGCAGTCATTATAAATGTATTGTCCTCCAGAAAGTTTATGGACCAGTGCTTTGGATTCTAAACTAACTGTGGAAGAAACAAAAAAATCCTGCATTTCATTAACAATGTTTCAGTATGAACTTCTGTAAATATCACACAGGACATGACCTTGGTCTCCTTACAGGTGACAACAGCTCTGCTCTCAGCATGTTGTTAAAGTGTGTGTGTGTGTGTGTGTGTGTGTGTGTGTGTGTGTGTGTGTGTGTGTGTGTGTGTGTGTGTGTGTGTGTGTGTGTGTGTGTGTGTGTGTGTGTGTGTGTGTGTGTGTGTCTCTCTCCCTCCCTGTCAAAAGGTGAGGGAGTGGTTTGCCGAGGTCCAGCGACGCTTGGACACGGGGTCAGATCCCTTCCAGGAGACGACCGCAGGAAGGACAGTCGGAGACGGAGGAGAAGAAGAGGGAGCGGAGACGCAGGGAGAGGCGTCGACGGCCAATGACGAGCAGAGCGGCACGGGGATGGGAGACGAGGAAGACGACGAAGTGGATGAGGAGGACGAAGGCGATGACACGGATGACAGTGAGGTTTGGGAGCCGTCACGTAGCGTCAGGAAATCCTTGTCAGTTTCTGAAGACTAATGACTGTGGGAAACGCGGCGAAACATGACAGAATGTTACAAGAGAAATACTGGTATGATCAATGCTGGAAGACAGTTTGCTAAACCACATCTCTTTGCCGCTGATTTGCATGTGCACTCATTTGCGAGATGAATTCACTGTTTTTTCCGAATCACATGAAATGAGACTAACAGATGGACTATTAGCTTTAGCTCACTCTCTTAAAACTTATTTCCTGTAAGTAATGTGTGACAGTTTAGAGGGTCATGGTTTCAAACAGCAGAAAACTGTACCCAAAAAATGGTTATGTATCCAGACACATACATGCATCCTTTTAAAAGCAATTGAAGAATCCTGGCTGTGGTAAACAAGAGATTTTAATGTCCACCATGCCCCTTGTTAAATTTGCACTCATTACTTGCTCAAATGAAGCCAGTTTACATTTATGCTGCATTTCCTTGTGAAAGCGTGTTATGAGCACAAGTCGAATTTGAAACCTCTTTCTCCAATGTGATGAATGTTTCACCCCTGGTACCAAACTAACAGCTCACACAGAGAAAAAAGAAATAGACAGAGACTTTACTGAATCTGTTGCGTTTACAAAGGTGCTTAAAAATGTATCACAGCTAGATGTCACTCCTGAGCAAGGGCCCCAATCAAACTAGCATATATCTATCTGTGGAATTGGTTGAATTTTACATGTTACAGTATCTTTCTAGCATTTGTGAAGATCGCAAGGACTGGATCTGAATCAGCAGGTTGTTTAAGGTGATGTGGATTGATAATGACAATGAAAGTCAGGCATTTTATCTCGATATGAGACAAGGTACCGTCATGCCGAGTGAATGCCATGATGCTTTCAAACATCTACTCCAGTCTTCCCTTTATAGTGGCTTGTTGTTTCATGAGTATTATTAGAATTTTTACCACCCACAGATCTGATGGAGAAATGCCACAATATGTGTTTAATATGCACTGCTCTTAATGTTTTTAAAGGATTAGTTCACCTTTTGATAAAAAAACTTATCCTGTGTTATATTTTGTTTTATTTTTTTAAAGATTTTTTTTGGCCTTTTCAAGCTTTATTTGATAGAGACTGCTGAAGAGTGACAGGAATGTGGGGAGAGAGATGACATGGAATGACACGCGGGATAGAGCCACGGGTCGGATTCGAATCCCGGGCTTCCCGCAGCAAGGACTAAGCCTTCACACATGGGGCATGAGCTAAACACCGCCCCAGTTATCATGATCTTTTTAAAGGTTTTTGTTATGTTATTATTTAGATTTGGACAGTGTGAGGCTGTTGTCCCAAAGCTGGATGTGTTGTCTTCTGAGCAGTGAGCTACAGTTGTGAACTAAGTCCACTGAAATAGTAACAGAGACAGAATGCAGATTTTACCACAGTGTAAAGAATTTACCCGTGGTGAGTTTCCGGGGGACGAATGGATGGACTGAATCTGAAGATGCAGAGTTGCAGATTTGATCCCCAAAGCAAACGTAAACGTAAGCACCAGCTGCAGCTCTAGTGTAAATTTAGAGTGAGTAACTCCACAAGTTATCACGTTAACAAGACTGCAATCACCACCAAATCACCGATACCTTGCCTTTAGGTTTTGGCTTGTGTCAAAAACAAGGCCTGTGAATCATTTTGGGTCTCGACCCAACCTTCAAAGAACGAAAGACTTTTTAACAGTATTTCAAATCAGAATTTAACTCCAGTCTGCACTGAAGAGAAAAAAAACGTGAAGCACCTAAACTGTTTTTAAAAATGCACTTTGTCCACTTGTGTACATTGTGGACTAAATCTTGATTAGGCACCTTAATCTCTTATTATACCATAAAATGGCTCTGAGAGACCAAATCTGTTTTGTATGACTACAAACTGAACCAGTGTTTTGCCTTTTTTTAAAATCCTAAGTGTGTTTTCATGAGGAGGAATCAATTTATCCACTTTTCTAATGTGTTGTTTCATAGTTGGATGTTTCTAATGGCTCAATAGAATGAATAGAACAATCACCCACTGCTTTCATCAGCTAAATTGCACAATTTGAGCCTCATTTTTAATCTTTTTCTCCTTTTGAAAATGCACACGTGTTATATTTGTTGGTATTTGTTTGTATTGTTGCTTTAAATCATGGGAGTTGTGTCCCTTCTTTCCCTGTCCCAAATTCCTGTCTGATGCTTTACCCCTCTCCTCCAGTCCACTTTTTTGGAAAATGAATGCCTAGACTCTTGATGTGCACTTCCCGAGACATAAACGTTATCTGTGACCTGTCGGTTCTCTGTCTCATTCAATTGTCAACAACACAGAGAGACAGACGGGCTGTAGGGACATCTTCAAAAGACTGAAACTGTTCCGAAAATTAAAACAGACATTCTTTCTCTTGCGGGAGGGACTGTTGTGATGCCTGAAGAAACAGCACAGCATTCCCTCTGTGGTGGGAAGTCTACCAAATAATGCTCCTCTTTCTGTTTTCGTCACGCTTTACCACAGTAAAACTGACACAACCATAAACTGAAGACTGTCTGAACTACAGTTCTTCAAAAAAAAATAGGGGGAGAGACTCTGATGAAGCTTTGCAGATAAACCTATGTGCCTACACGGCTCGTACGCTTGTTTGAACAGAAGTTCACCAACTCTCGACAGAAGATGATGAGAGAGAATTTGTCAGTGCTTTGGAAATCACACACTGTTGGGTGATTCGTAAGGGAGGCTTGTTCAGACTAAGTTGTGATGCATGACCGAGCTCTGCTTTCTGCTGACGCTAAAAGATGCCTAGACAGTCTGAAGTAGACATTGGAAACTTCTGTTGTAAGTCCTTAAACAGATACCTTGGTGTTATTGTATTGTATTTTTTTTCACCGGGCACTTGTTACGTCACCTTTTGCAGTGTAGTCTGCTTGCTGTAAACGGACTAAACTAGCTAGTTTATAGCAACCGAAGGAGAGTTGGAACCTTGATACAGTCTGTTGTAATGTGACAAGTGCCCGGCCATGAAAAATGACAAATTCAAAATGGTAAGGTATTCCTTTTGTCTAATACTGCATGCAATAACCAAGACGAACAACTGCTCATTTGTAAATACAATATTTTGGGTTGGTATACTTGGCACAGCAGAAGCGTAACCTGCGTGTAGCTTCAATAATATCAGTTCCTTTGTATCACCAGGTTGACACCAACCATTGGACGTGCTTTCTTCAATTCATGGACTTTTCAAGCCACTGTTAGCTTGGACGGGCTTGCTTTAATTAGCTGGTCCTACATAATCACCACAAGTTGCCATTTTGTGATCCTTTTGTAAGCATTCGAATCATGCTACTTTTAATTTATCCGCCTATTAGCTCGCTTCAGTCCACAGGTTAGGCTTATGCCAGCCACCAGGTATCCAGCCCACGCTCTTTTACAGTGTGCTCTTTCTTTACTAGAGTCAGTCTGTTTTGAATGGTTTTATATGTTTCTATCTATGAAAACTGTGTCATTACAACTCTTTTCCGACATTGTTAACAAGACAGACTCATACAATATGTACAATAGAGTAGTGTTTATGAAGTAGAATCAGTTTTAGAGTTCAGCCAGTGTTGCCCAAAGTGGCTTTTTGGTACTTTTTGTTGCAAGAAATATAGAATCAAGAACTCAAGAGAAAAGACATGCACTTCTGATGCTCTTGCAAAAATGGACATCCTGATAGCGAACATCTTTGAACTTTAAAGTGTCCATATTTGTGGTTTCACCACAAGCTGTTTTATGGTCAAACATTAAATGTAACAAATCTTATGAGCGACATAGTTTCTTAAAGGGGCTCTCCATCAGTTTTAATCTTGAAGTATACTCGTCATTGAAGAGTACTGCTCAGCTTATGAAAACACGGCTGTGCGTGTAAAAATATTCTGAATCCTGATGATGTAATAGTGATGTCATTAGACTTAAAAAAAAAAATTCCTGGAGTGCCATAACAGACTTCACCATCATGTTGATATTAGCCCCATGTCAGGTGAATGATATGAGTATTGGTAGAAACTGAGCCAGTCTGGCTCTGCCTCATAATAACTAAACTATAAACTAACTATAAATCTGTAATATCTAAAAAAAAAAAAAAAAAAGAAAAGAGAGAAAAAGCCATTCTACTTTAAATATATATCATGTATTTCAATAGTTTTCCCAGGTTGCTGAGGTGCCGTGTCTTCTCCCTGAGTCATGATTTTATATTCAACAGTCATCATGTATCCCAGTTAACCTTGTGCAGTAGAGCTAAGAGCTAACCTTGTGATCCGAGTAGTTTACCTGCTGTCCTATTGTGCACATAATGTCATATCTGTATCCGCTATACTTCTGCTATGGTCCTCACTTGTTTTTCTGTATTTAGACAGGTAGTTGGTTGAATGTTTCTTACAGCAATCAGAGATTCAAATGTTTTCGCTATAAAGCAGCCAGATTTTTTTGTCAGGAAAAAACAACAACAACTCCTTGTCAGAATTGTAATATACTGTACGTATGAATGGATTTTTTAAAAACTCATTTACAGTGGAACTTTCACATTGTGTGTTTTTTTTCTTATCTATAATCTGTTGACAGTTTTTACCCCAAGTTATTGCCTCTAAAAAGCGTGCTTTGCTTTTAAAAATAATATGAACATTTTCTCTTTGTTCTTTCTTTAATACGACTCATATCTCCAGACCTGTTTATTTTCCCTGTTGCTCTGCTTTTGTGTTTAGTTACGTTGAGGTTCCGTAGACAGAAAGACTGTGAGAGGAGCACAATTATCTAACAGTATAGTTAAATAAAGGGGGGAGAATGCAAATATTTACTGTGCCATTTAAAACTGACATTTGATCCCCTAGACACAGGTTGCCAGGAATAATCTGCCACGAGCTTGTACATCTTACATCTAACTGACAACTCGAGGGTATTTGATGATTGTAGGCAAAGTGTCTGTCTACAACCTTCATGACTTAAAATATGTCAACACTTCCAACAGGTGTTATTCTCTGTCTACGGAACTGACATTTCCATCTACACTAAGTTATTTCTACACTCTGCCTGTACATCTGAAATGTGTTCAAAACTGAACATAAACCTTGTCATGAACCTTGATTAAACATGTATGTATGTATGTATGTATGTATGTGCGCTCTCCTCTGCAGGCTTTGCTTTAGAAAGCTATAAATTCCCTTTGTGTGGCCCCTGCGATCACCAGCTTGTAGCAACCAGCTGTGAGGCAGACAATTTGTGCAATGTTAATTTAAAATCTCAGCTGTTATTGAGGCTCTGGCTTGACTTCTAGCTTGATTTAGAAAAGATTTATATTTTATACTTGTTTGAGGACAAAACCCAATAAATTTTGATCAAAAGATGTGCACTTGCGAGCTGATTTAGTAGACGCACTGCTACAATACACACAGGTGCTCTTTAAATACTTTAGGTGAACTTTGCTTATTCCAGCCTGTGAAGGGCTCACAGGTCATTGTCAGAAGTAGTTCACACAACGATATTGTGTTACACTAATGAGTAGAGTGGGAGGATGGGTATGAAATTTGCAAACCTAATGGTCAAATGTAAGGAAGTGGTACATCATTAAGGGATGGAGAGTGAAGGGAAAGAGGACAGAAGGCAAGTCAAGGTGGATCCAATCCTTTCCTTATGATAAATACATTTCTGGTAAAAATGTTCCTGTTCATAAATACAAACACACATTAACTGCAAAATTACCATGACCACCAAAAATGAATACATATATTGAAGTACAATATTTAAATGTGCACAACTAGTATATTAATACTAGAGCAGATAGTATTATCACAGTAAGTAAATTTTGTTTTTTGTTTTAATGAAGAGAATGTCACATGATGTGTTTTTTCCAGAATCTCCCTTTGAGCTAATCTCAGAGAACAAGACATGGGATGATGCACTGAACTACTGCAGGGACCAGGAATATGGACCTAGCTTCCATCCTTGATGAAGGCACCCAGGCCTGGGCTGAGCTGGAGGTTAAGAAAGCCCTGGTCCTTCACTACACCTGCACCCTGGAGTTCTGGTTCTGGGTCGATGATCATCGCTTAGGTTTCACTCACTGGGCTCCAGATAATGTAACAGCAGATTGTTACATGAGTGGTGCCATGGACACAAAGGGGAACAATTTTGGTTCAGCATGTCTGACCTTCAGGGAGTTCAATTTCATCTGTGCAAAGTAAGAGATAATGTTGTTTTTTACATTTTTAAATACCATGAGTCACTAATTCTCCTCTAATATGGGTCATAGGTGTTAGACCACTGCAGCCGCTTTCCAGATAAGATGTTGGAGTGGAACACCATAAGTGTGAACAGATACTACTTGATTTGAACAGTGTGTGTTGTCACTATTTTTTGGACCTTTTGTGACAGTTTTGTAATGTGTTTACATTTGTCGCAGTGAATCCTTCATGATACTGTAATATGATTATTATATTATACTGAAATTATCAGCTGCTGTGGGACTTTTGCTTGCATTTTTTAAACGCATCATGGATATTGCGATATTAAGTAAAAGTTTTACTGTTGTTGACAGTGGATGCTTGGCATTTGAATGGGCTGACAATTTTTTGTTGGTTGTAGTTTTGCTGTGAAAAATAATTTCAGATTTGAGGAAGTTTAAAAAATTTATTTAATCAGGTTGCTATTCATTGTGTTTTTTATATGCTTATTTTACAGCCTCTCATAAGTACTTTACTTTTATTTACTCAAAATAATAGTTATAGTTATTTGAATGAGTTATTGTCTTCATGTTAATAGGCTTCCCCATTTTCATGGTCGGAACCTTCCTGCCCGGAACCATTGCCTGTAGACACTGTATTAGTCGTGAATTTTAGCTATAAGCACAGCGTTACCACGAGTGTGTAAACAAACAGGTGAGCCACAGTTAGCTCGTTAGTTTGTTGGACACGCGTCCCTGATAAACTTGGATGGTACACAGTACTTTTGGACTTAGGATGGAGATATTTGGAAGCACGTTTGACGACTCGATGTTCTCGGAGGCGAAAGACCGAGTCCCGGCGTGTCTGTCGTCTTATAACGCCAAAGTGTGTGAACCAGAGGTGAGAGGCTCTGTCCACTGACATGACGGCTTCAGCTTCATGTGCTGGACACGGATGAATGAGACTGTCCTGAGGGCTAATGGCGTAACACACATAAGACTGTATAAATAGAACAGATGAACATGAACTAGCAGGTAAACACAGGTGTTTCCAATGACAGTAATCAAGGTCCAGTTCCATTTAGTGCAGCAGAGACTCTCCAGTGAGCCGACATGCAGCAGCGTGACTCTGTTTGACCTGAGTGGAACGGGACCTCAATTAGTCTCATTGATAACACCTGTGTTCACACTGCCGCTGTGAAAAAGGTCTGTTGACATAATTTAGCATATTTAGCCGTAAGATAAAATATCTTTAAGCTCATCATGGACTCATTTATTAAAATAGTTTAAAATGACATTAGGTGGAGCTGTGTCATGTAACATATTTGCTTCTGGTTTCAGTAAAGAGTTTCAAAAGATACAAACATGTAGAGCATAATGTGACTTCAGTTGATCTGCCCATCACTAAAGTATTATTACTTATTTAGTTCCATTAACAATGTATAATAGAAGCTCACAGAAATGACAAGATGTAAATAATAATAATGTGAATTTTATTTATGTAATACCAAATCATAGCAGACGTTATCCCAGAGCAGGTCTATACTGTACTCTTTATAATTAAAATGTCCATCCTACTTACTCACCCATAGGATGACAGGTTACAGAACAAATTTAGGTAAAGGAGAGAAAACTATAAGATAATATATTTGTAATATTTTATAATAACAATTATTAAAAGAGAAGGAGAGAAAAAAAATGTCACTACTATAAGAGGATATTTATTTATGGGCCTATCACTCGTTGATACGTTCAAGTTTAAAAATGACTGAGTGTGTGTCTTCCATTTTAAAAGGATCAAATGTCTCTCAGGCATTTCAGCTGAAGGTTATCACCACATCGGATTTATGTAGTACGGTGTTGAACCAGAGGAGGCACAGACTGGGTTTAAAACATGTCACCAAAAGCTTTAAAAATACTTATCCAGAAGGTGGAGAAGCGTGATCATCAACAGTGAAAGTTTTTATTGACGCTTCACTTTATATTTGTGGCACTGCAGAAAGAGCACTAAGATTGACAGCCTCATGAATATGTTTTTAAATTCTTGTCTCCTCTTGTTTTTCTCCACAGTGGTTTTGCGAGAGCGCTGCTCTCGATACAGATGATTCTTTGGAGAAGCAGAAAGTCTATAAGTTCAGAGGCGACCTGGCTGTGAGACAAGGGAACTATCAGGTGACAGTCAAACCATTAAACTATTAAAGTTGGTGGCAAGTTGAGTTAAACACAAGATTTAATGCCCTTGATAAATTTACATTTTATTTGCCAGCTTGTCCGTGGGGATACTTATACAACACTGTTACGGGTCAGTATTTGAATGTTACCAATGAGATAACAACATATAGCCCTTGAAGCCCTGTAGGCTTATTCGTGTGAGGTGACATTTTCTGATGGCGTGGAAAAAGACTTAAAAGACACATTAAGTCACATCACACTGAAGCTCTTATCCTTAATACAGGGTTCCCACGGGTGCTTGAATTCCTTGAAAATGCTTGAATTTCAAATCAGTGTTTTCAAGGTTGTGAAAATGCTTAAAATTTGTGTGATGTCTATCTCAATAAACCAAGAGAAAACGCGCTTGATCCGATGCCTTTACATGCAGAACTCAGTTATCATACTCGCTTGGTGTTCTGCCGAGAAATAACAGTAGACTACTATCGACACCTGTTGGTCACTGTTATTGCGCTATGGTAGTTACACAATACACCGCTCACAAGCTGAGAATACAAGCCAATTCACAATTAGTTAAAAATCAAAACAGTCAATCTACCACCATATGAAATAATGCTAATTAGACCCATATTATTATGCCATACAGTGGCACCGCTGTGCTTCCCATGACCATCATGGCAAACACAACTAGTAGGCTACCTATTTAAAGGTGCTGGAAAAATGGAAAAACTGGTGCTTGAAGGTGCTTGAAAAGTGCTTGAATTTGTTCATGAAAAAGGTGTGGGAACCCTGTAAATAAAAACAAGATGAATTGTTGAAACGTTGCAAACAGCTGTAGTCTGCCACACTTTCTCATGAAACAGTTTGACTTTGCTCATAGCCTTTTTTTTCCTGCTGTTATTCATACCACTCTCCATTGTCCAGTGTGAAGTGTGATGTTAAAAATCCTTGTTGTGATTCTGTCCTCGCTGTCGTGGTGGGTATAGAAAGCCTTGGATGCATACCACAACTGTCTGGAGTGGCTCGCTGACAACAACCTGACCATCAGAAGAGATGTACTGGAGGGAATGGCTCGATGCTGCACCAAACTGGGACAGAGAGACAAGGCACTGGACTTTGCCGATTTACTGGTAATTCTTCCATGAGTTATTTTCTCAAAGGGTTTTTATACACAACAACAGAACAGTACATATACGTAACTGGAATAATCTGCTGTTGTAAATTTGTTCATATGTCATGTAAAAAACTAAACTCAAAATGAATAACATTTCACTTGTATACTTGATCTTGTTTCAGAGCAAAGAAGCCTCCAACACCTGTCACCTGACCAGCCTCCTGCTCCTTAAGGTCAGCATTAACCCGAACACACACACACAACACTAATTTCCGTCTTTTGTTGATTCAGATCACTATTTGGAAATAAAATAATTTATTTAAAATGTAAACCTTTCCTAAAGGTCACCATATACCAGCATTTTGGAAGCGTAAGATCCAAGATGTCGTCTCTGCAGCAGCTGTGTGGCCTGCTACCCTTCAACCCCTGGAACTGGTACAACCTGGGACAGATGTGTCTGCAGCTGCTGGAGAGCAACAGGACCATGGGTAGGATGGATTTGCTTTCCTGTCTTAACACTCACTTGTTGACCTGCTGCCGTTCAGTTTCAAAACAAGTTGTTGAGGGGTGTTGTTTAGCTCAGTCTGTAGAGCAACCGCCCCATGTACAAAGGCCCAGTCCTTGCCACGATGGCCCACGGTTTGAATTCGACCTGTGGCTCTTTTCCGCATGTCATTCCCCATCTCTCGCTCCCTACATTCCTGTCACTCTTCAAGCTGTCTCTGTAAAATAAAGCCTCAAAAATATCTTCTAAAAAACAAAACAAGTTGTTGAAACAACTCGTAGATTAACATTAAACTGATGTGATCTGTTGTATTTATCTTAACTAGGACAGTGTTCAGCAGAGTTGCAGAGTAATGGAGAGACTGAGGAACAACAGGAGGAGGCCACAGAGCTCGACAAGGATAGAATCTGGCTGAAAGCTTGTACCTGTTTCATCAGGACGAGGTACATCTGTGATGCTAGAGTTGAATGTGTGCTATTTATGAAGAGATTAAATGCAAATCATAGTGCCTGAAATGCTTCTTGTCTCTTCTCTCAGACTCCTGTTAAGAATCCTTCGACAGCAGCAGTCCTCCTTTGTTCTGCAACGCAGTGAAAACGTCCTACAGAGCACAGATGAGGTGTTGCAAAGGCTAAATCCTAAAGAAACAACTCTGCAGACTCTCACCGAGGTGAGTACATGCTCCTGGATTTGGATTCGTATTGGCCTCCTAGGTTTGGGTCAGTGGATGGGTTTTAACGGTTTCTCTCACGTCTATATCCCAGGTGATGTCAGAGGACCTGATCCCAGAGAAGATGAGGGAGGACTACCAAGACGGGGAGAGTCTGGCCAGTGTGCATTTACAAAACTTTAGGGAGCGCTGGTGGAACAAGATCTTACTGACTGGAGTGCTAGAGACTGATGGCGGTCATCATCAGGCACAGACAGACACAAAGTCCTGATACTCCAGTGATGCCTGTTTACAGAGAAGTTGTCAGACAGGAAGAGGCTGAAGAAGATGCAGAAGATGGCTCTGTCACAGTGTAGAGCCATCAAACAAGAAACAATAACAGACTGGACGAACTGAAACAACACATTGATTTTACAAGTCCTCATATGTGCAGGACATACAGGTCAAATTCTAACTTTCAGTGCTGACAATCTCAAATACAGTATTTAAAAGTAATGTAACCTTAAAATGTAACAGAATGATTCATGTACGCCTCTTCCAGCAAACAGACAATTGCACATCGAATGTAATCAGTATAACCTACATTATCAAACAAACGAGACATTCATGTTTCATCCACTTCATACTGTGATTTGTGTTCTGCGTTAAGACAGAAAACAAAGTGAGACCATTTTGAAGTCTTTTAATGCTCTGCCTGAAATGTAACAAAATGCCTTAACATGTTATATAGAACATATCCTAAAAACAAATGTAATTAAAATTAAAATTTATGGGTTTTTTTGGTGAAATACTCTCATTTCACTCATAGGAGTGCCTTTCTATTGTATAATCTAAATGAGCCAGTCGTTAACGTTATTAGTTCCACCTGTGCTTCTGTGTATGCCGAGTCAAAATGCTGCTGCTGTGATTCACACATTTATCTCCACAGTTCAGGAGGAACATCAGCTGTTCACAAGAATTAGCAGCTGGCACTGTTTCATACATCTCCTCAGTAGTTGGACACACTGTAACAGAAGCAAAGCAGGTGGTCATACTTTTAAAGCCCGAATAATAAAAACATGCTTTCATTTCAACTGAAATTAACAGTAAGGACAGACTTTATTTTCTTATTGTACATACAGCTGCAGCACACGGTATGTGTTTTACAAACAAAATGTACCAAAGCTGATGCTTTAAAAACATGCATCTGTCTTAACTCATAGGTTTATAACAATAATAATAAACATATAGTTTAATATGTTTTGTTTTACACAGTGGAATAATGCTGTATGCTTCACAAGAACAGATGACACACTCTGATGATCATTGACCTGGATGACTTTGTCTTCTGCATGCTTGTGTGTGAGGACCTTTCTTTATTTTTCAGGTGGCAGATGTTGGTTATGTTTGGTGAAAGAACTGCTCCTTTGAAGCCTGCTGACTGTCACGTCAGTCATATTTTTGCTCCTTTCTAATGATGTATTCATGTTGCTGTGAAGCGGCCTCCAGCCCACCTGCTGTCCCGTCCTGTAGGTGGTGTCGAAGGAGTTACGGCGAACAACATGTCTGGGTCTTGCAGTTTGATTCTGGGACATCCAGTTTAATCTTGGAGGCTGCTGTAGATGTCCTTTGGTTTCTTGCTTGGAGTCCATCTGGAACTGAGGTTTAAGATGAGTACTCATGGTTGTTGGTCCTGACCTTGAACCTGGAGCCTCTGTGGTTAGGGTGTAGTTGGTGGTGCTTCTGAGGCTGCCTTCTGCTTTCTAGGGATGGCGCAGACAAGTGCCCTCTTAGGTGGGTTAGAGGGAACAGGAGGCCAGTCTTTGCTTCTTTTTGCTGTGATGTAGAAGAAGACAAGACTTTGGAATGATCAGATTCAAAGTCCACCTTTGGCTTCAAGTTTTGTGAGCAGTACCATTGTCGACTTTGTGCGTGTTGACCTGCAGCAATCCCTAAAGACTTTATCAATCTGTCTCTGTTCCTCTGCTGAAAGAACAAACCTTCAGTAGCCACATTATGGTGCTTGAGGTTTGAATTAATCTGGAGAGGTGGTTGATAGTCAACAGTCCTGTGCTGTCTGTGCGTGGGTGGTGCAATATGGAGAGGGTTTGTCTCTTGAACTCTCACATCCTTCTCAGCTGCGATGGTGACGGTAAGGCTAGAGAGCTGAGACTGAATGAATGAGACGTGGGTCTGAGTGAAAGGGTTTGAAAGGCTCTGGTTTTGACTCTCCACATCTGTTTGTGCACCATACTGGGTCCAGACAGATCCTACAGATACACTCTGCAGTGCTCCTGGTTGAACCAGAGGTTTTGGGTACAGTTGTAGAGGCATTTCATGCATTTGTGTGCCAGTAGTGGCTCTGTGTAATTTGCTACACTCTAATTCTGTATTCTGTGAATTGGATAAAACCCACATTTTTGTTTTTGTCTGACTGTTTTGAGTGTCTTCAGTCCGAGACCTGTGCCGCACTCGTTTGGTCTGGCTTGATTTCGTCTTACTGACATTAGCGTGATCATTTTGCGCTGCATGGGATGTGTTGTACTGAGGGAGAGTGTGAGGCACAGTGATGTAAGTGACAAAGTCAGTGACTGGTTTGGAGCTGGAGTTTAGCCTGTGGAATTCCTGGTGGAAAGGTATGACCGCAGAGCCCTTTACAAGAACAGCCAGACTACGATGGACCTGCCAGGACAGCCAGGAGAAGCTGAGACAACACACACACAAATAAGAGCATTAACAAGAGAGACAAAAACTAAAAGGAGGACAGACAAATACTTTACTACTATATTATGAAGAACCCAACCATTCAAATAAGATTTTCTATTTGGATATGGGAATTCTGTTCATCAATGAGTTCAATTGGTGCACAGAAAATGAGTCTGAAAGGTTTATTGAAGCTTGGAGAATGTATTAATGCACTTATCATGACATGATGTTGCCTCAAATCTGAGGAAGCTGTCCTCTGTGGCTCGTCTATATGTCCCTAAATAGTAGTAGCCGTCTACAAACAGGGAAACGTGTTTACCCTTTAGTGTTCCAATACTGTTATCAGCTTCTACATTATATCCTAAACACAAACATACAGAGGAAATCCCCACAACAATATAAGATTTAACACTATTCCTACTATCCCCCAGTGTGTGTGTACCTGTATGATCCTGTCAGCACTTCAGTCCAGTCAGTGATGATAAAACTCTCAGCAATCTGACCAGTCAGCCTCCTGCCTGTCTTGGCGCAATAGGTCTGTCCCTCAACACTGCGTACTGACAGTTTCTAAAGAAACACACATACATAGTTTGCTAGTATTTATCAGAAATAGACAGTGTAGTCATGTAACTCGCTGAGGAATTATGATGTCAGTTAGATTTTTTTCAAACATTATTACATCAATAAAATCACAGTTTTAGTTACAGTTACTTCGCACTAAACAAACCAAATATTGGCAAAGAATAGCTGTTGAATGCAGCTAGGCCAGCTTGTGAACAGGAGCTGAAAAACAGGGATGTAAGATGATGAAGAGACTCACTGGGAAGTTTTTGCTGTTGAGTTTGAGTTCCTGCCACATCCTGATGAACAGGTTCAGGTTGAGATGATCGAGCAGCAGGTGAATGGACACGTTCCTCCTCCTGCTCGCCTCCAGGAGGTCACACAGCAGCTCCACATCACTGAAGCTGTCCATCACTATGGCTAAGGCCTGCACAGACAGATTCACTGAGTACCTAACCTTTCAACACGCACTTTTAATCATCCCTCACATGTACAGGCATGCATGGCATGTTCCTTTTTTTATGCAAGTGAACAAGTGCATGTGCAGAGGCATGAAGAAACACAGACCATTGTAGCCTTTCTGATGAACTCTCTGACCATGTCTTTCATGCCAGCTGCCCTGCTGTCAGACTGGAAATAAACTTCAACATCAGACTCATCCAGGACACGATCAGTCTTTTTTAAATCTAGAAGGGGCAAAAACATAATAAGAAACTGGAACAGGTGAGAACAGAAAGGATTAAATACTGATCTCCAGAGTTTCCAGAATTACTATTTAGGCTTTTCAGGTCCAAACTTGTCACCGTAGGATCACTTGCAGGACATCGTGTGGCACACTGAGACTCAGCAGATGAGCTCTCTACCTCTTTGTCATCATCATCAGATGCTCTGGGATCAGCTGCAAGAAGCACAAAAACCCAGCATAAAACTAAGATAAGTAAAAAGTAATACAACCAGCAACCATTTTATTTTTTTATCTAATAATTCAGAGTCCATTTTGGGTGTTCAAACACAGATTTCAGAATATTTGTTGTCTGAGATGAGGGCGTCATTTTCAGTTCCAGGAAGGGATTTAACTTTAAGTCTGGGTCAGTTACCATAGTGACACTTTGACCTGGGACATTATGGCAGAGACTAAATGACTAAGACAAATCTCTATCAAGCTATATGCACATGAGACACTGATCACTGAATGTTTGTCATGTTGTGATCGCTTGCACTGATTTAACATTCTTTTCATAGTTGACATATCATGTTGGAGATTATGTGAACATGAATTAATACAATTATAGCACAGCTGAGACAACTTTATGACTGTAAAAGTGGACTAGATGTAGTTTAAGTTTAAGTTTTTGAACGGCAGCTGCATATATATAGAACACCAAAATCATTATTACTAGGAAGCTTTGACTTTTCAATTACAGATCCATAAGTAAACTATTTTCTCTGTTTGATCCATATTTTCATCTTCAGTTGAGTTCAGGTTAAAGCTGAAGCTAAAGTAAGTAAGTACAGTAAGATTGCAGCATTATATCATCTATTAAGAAAATTCAAGTTAGGTAAACAAATGTGAGGTAACATTTTATAATAAGATCCTTGTAATACAGTTAATTAATAGGAAATAAGCCTCTTATATGATGATGCTTTTTAACATTGTTATGTGTTCATAAGACTATATAATGTGTGTGAACATGTTTATTGTTAGATCATAAGACATTTACAAACATGTATAATAAACGTACCTATAATGTCTTTGTTAAACCTTTACTACTTTTTTGTTGTTGTTTTATTAAGATCGACATTCTTCTACATACTTTATTATTAACAGGTAAGTATGCCTTTGTGATGTAGTGTAGTGTTTATCCTTTGCTGGATAGGTCGCTTCACCTTTACTATTAATTAAACCGAGAACAGTGCTTGTAAATTTAAAGTTAATAATCCATAAGTGCGGCCCCCAAAACCTGTCCAAGATTAATCTCTGTGTTTGTTAAACCTGCTTTTTAAACCCAGCCCTAGGACACAGGAAAAAACAAACATTCACAACCTGTCATGCCGTCCATCCCATTTTTCAGGCAGTAAATCTTCTCCGGCTCCGACAGAAAGTCCACTTCTCCCTCTGCGTCCAGCACCTCATGGTATCCCTCCAAGCCCCGGGTGAGCAGCGAGTCCGCAGCCAGCCGTGCGCTCTCATTGTGGCTCAGGTCCAACGTGGGTCTGCAGGCTATGAAGTCACGGTGAGAGGAGGAGGAGGAGGAGGAGGAGGGGATGCGGAGGTCTTGAACCCGTCGCCTCACCTTCCCCATGGGTTTTGACCTCCTGTAGGACAGCACGGACACACTGCTGGCATCCATGATTGATGGACTTCAGTCTTGTTTAGACATCAGACACAGCTACGCAGAGAAGTAAAGAGAAAACATTGGACCCGCCTCTGCTTAGAGCAAGATGGATTTACAACTCATGAGGCGTGACAGGTGAGAGCTGGAGTCATTCAACTACATGTTGATGTGACCTTTCAGGATATAATGCAGGGTGGAGCACAGAAAACTAAAGGAAGATATGTACAAATATTAGGGGTTTACTGAAATTTGGCTTCGAGACTTATTTCTATAAGAAACCTAGTGTGTGTTCTGGTTGTGTAACCAGGCCAAGTCTGATGAAGAAGCAGTAATTCAGAGAGCAGATGAGCAGAGGTAAGATATGAACGTAGGGAAATAAAGAAATGAGTGACAGGGATGAGGATGGCTGTCATTCTGGCTCATGTCAAACAACGCCTGGATGCTTAAAGAACAACCAGTTACAGGCACACCCAGGCAGCAGAAGCACACAGGTCCTCACCTGCTTTACATTAACCACACGCCATCTCTTTTCATAACCAAACTTGTCTTGATGCATGCACAAACACAGGCTTAATCTAAATTATAAAGGATTGGATTTACATATTGCATGTTGACTAAATGTGTAATACTCAGTGCAATCTATGCTTTCTGTTCGCATTAAGTAATGGTTATTTCATTTATTTTGAAATATTTTTGAATGGATTAAAAAGACTGAGGAGCTGCATTTGCAAACTGCTGCTTACCAACAACATATAAATCCTGACAGTAAAGCAGGTATATCTTCACAGGCACAATGAGACACAGTTCAGTCAAGATGTTTTATCATTTTTTATCAAAACCTGGTATTAAATAACACAAATCATATAAAATTCATTGAAAAAAATGGAGTACAGGTGCAAATATTT
Source organism: Collichthys lucidus (assembly GCA_004119915.2). NCBI lineage: Eukaryota > Metazoa > Chordata > Actinopteri > Sciaenidae > Collichthys > Collichthys lucidus. The sequence continues at coordinate 9,649,797 of CM014091.1, read as the reverse complement.
AAAAAAAAAAGACAAGAATGCATTTATACAGTGTACAACTGAACATTATATTTAATGTTCAGTTGTACACTGTATAAATGCGGTGTAATGCATTAAAGGTAGACTTGGATACTCGAGGACTCACAACCTAACCTAACACTGCCACAACCCAAAACATTCACCTGTCCTGGTGAAACCAGTCAGATGGCTGGTATTTTTATGAAGAGATGGGTTTTCATGAGACAGTGGTTGATGCTGTACAGTTAATATATTTGAGGATGGTATGTGAGCACTTGGAAAGTGGACAAAGATAGCAGCTAGCCAGTATGCTACTCAGTCTGACTCATTGTTTCTGTTGTTCCAGCTCGCCTGAGGCATGAAGATGTTTTACTGACACTGAAGATGGAGATGCGGTCTTTAGGAGACAGAGGACAGTGTGTGGACAGACTGTGAGGAGGCAGAGCTGCCCTCTCTGGCTCGGGTAGCCAGCTTCTGCCTCAGCGCTCTGATTTCCTTCAGCAGTTCTCTCTCACTGCTGTCCAGCTGGGCCCGGCCTCGATCCAAGGAAACTGACAGAAAGATAGACAGCAAGATTATTCAGACAAATAAAACTCAACATAATTAGCCCTGCGCCTTTTTTGTGGAGAAAGTTGACCGAGGTTTGCTCTACTGTGATTAGTGCACGGAGTTGGTTGATTGACAGACCTTCAGTTGGCAACTGATTACACATGTTGCTTTGCTGATTTGCAACAGATACATCTGCATCTGCAATGACTCACAGTTGGTGGAGGTGCTCTCTGAAGGTGAATTGCTGTTCAGACACACCATGCTGGTTCGTGCCTGCTTTGGGGAGGTTGCTGAGTTGGGTCTGACTGCTGGACCGACAGCGTTGGTTCCAACAGAAACAGCAGTGGGCAGTGGAAGTCCTCTGGTTGAACATGGTGACCGTATCCTCATCTGCCTCTGCGTGTCTGGCACAAAGAAAATGGGAATGTTAAAATCCACATCTGAATAACGATCTGTTCACACACAGGCCGCAAACTGCTGTTTGTGTTTGTAGTAATACCTTTGTCTGCTGAAGACAGCTGCTGCTCTTGTAACTGGGCTCTGGTACTCATCACTTCACCCCACTGCAAATGAACAAGAACACAATTACAAGTAACAGTATTTCACACGTTGAGATGGTTTAGATATGATGTTTGTTAATGAGGAACACAAATGTCATCACTTTTTAAATTATTTTTGTAATAGAGGCTTTAAAAAGGTAACAGAAAATCCCATAATTGATGTCATAGTAACTGTACGTCAACAAGCCAGTAATCATGTAAACTGATGTGTTGGCAAACATACACTTGTTTTTCTCACCTTCCTTCCTGCCACATCTCTCATGGTGTCTGCCAGTCTCTCCTCCTCTGCCAGGGCTTGCCTGTGAAGCTCTGCCAGTCTCTCCCTCTTCCTCTCCTGCTCGGCTTCCACCTGCTGCAGGCGCTCCGCCACCTCTCTCTGCCAGTCTGACTCTAAGCCCAGCTGGCATGCCTCCGCCAGGGACTCCTCCAGGGCCTGTGTGTGTTTGTAGAGAGAGAGAAAGTTGACGGATTCAAGAGGAGAAGATCACAGGTACCTGTGCCAGGAATCGGTGTTTGGATGACTGTGTGGCTTTGATAGTTTCTTGCGAAGCCAGATGGATGAAGGAGTGCATCAAGATCATGTGCTGACATATGTCAATATTATTACACTGGCTACAAACTAACCTGCATGTTTGTCTTGGTGCTGTGTAGCAGATCTGTGAAGCTCTCCTCCTCTCTTTCTGCCCTCCTCATCCTCGCCTCCACCTCCTCCGCAACCTCCCGTCCCATGCGCTCCTGCTCCTTCAACAGGTGCTGAGAGAAGCAGTCGTGAAGAAAAACAAACAAATCTTAATGTAGGCTAAGTTTTGCAAAATATGTGTTCTTCACTCGTTAAACAATTAAATCCAAAAAGGAAGCTACGACTGGCTAATTCAGGCTAAGTGAGACAGAAACTCTCAAAATTAGAGGTTGACTTATGATTCTTGTCAGGCGTTTTCAGTGAGAAAGCGGTCGTAACATTTGCTTTCAGAAAAAGAGGGAGAAATGAATGCAGGGAGGAGGCTGGGAGGGAGGAAAGAAGGTTGAATGTTAAGTATAAAGTCACCTGTTCAAGTCGTCTCCTCTGAGCCTCCAGCTCCATCTGTCTGACTTCTAGATCTTGGACTGCTGCAGCTGTTTCTCGCTCCCTCAGGTCCATCTGTAGCACAACATAAGAGGTTGTTGTTGGGTTAGTGTTTAAACATGAAGGTTAGAGACAAACACATTAATCATGATGAAGTGTGAGCAGCAGAGCATGGGACTGCAGCCCAGGAGCTCTGGTATTACAAGCTTCTGCTTAAGTAACTAAATCAAACTCAGAATAATAACACAGTCATTCTAATGTTTTTGTGGCAAAAAGAGGTAAATCATGTGACTCCTTTAAATAAAAAGTTCAATCTTGATCATCAGTTCACCTTTCTGCTGATCTCCTGGTCTAGTCCTTGGATCTGTTTAGCTCTCAGGTCCTGCTGATGTTTGAGGAAACGACTTCTCGTTGCGTCCAGCAGCTGTAACTCCTTCACCTTCAGCTCTCTCTTCATGGCTGCCAGCCTGCAGGGAGCAAAGCAGTGTCAGCAACTAGTTTGGCTAAATCACAGCTTTTTTTCCTCATAAGTCAGCTGTGGAGGTGTCATGTGCTTTTTACTTTGCCCTCTGCTGCGTTAGTTTTTCCTCTTCTTGCGCTAGGATGTTTCTGCGCTGTTCCTCGGCTTTCTGCAGCAGCTCCTGCATTCAAATCGACACGCTGAGTTCACTTCTTTTCAACGCCAAGCTTGTGTTTCATACATGGAAAAAACTACATAAGTCAAAACTAAAACACGATCTTATGTTTAAATCAACACATTACCTGCTGCACGTGATAAGCCTCCTCTTCGGCTTGGCGACGCACAAAATCTGCACGCAGAGCCGACACCTCCTGCCTGATGAGACAAACACACTCACATTTCCCCTCTTCCATCTGACTCTGAGATGTATTAACATTCATTTATTAACACCAACATCACACTCTGTAATCTGACCTCTCTCGGAGATACTCCATCTCCTGCAGTCGTATCTTCTCCCTCTCCCGACTCTGGTATTCCACTATGAATTCTGGGTATTGGTTGAACACAGGGTACTGGCCTCTGGTCAATGGTGTAAAGTCAGAAAGCATATTCTTGGGATGGATGTCAGCTGGTGTATTGCCCATGAGCCGGTAGGCCTCTTTTATCATGGCTCCCACATCCAGATTGTTGCGGTGGTGGAAAAAATACTACAAGGCGAAAAACACAGAAATATTTACAAAGACAAGAAAAGTTTCCTCACTGACTTTGGGACTGACTCGAAGGGGAGGAGAAGTGAGTTACCTCAAAGTCCTGTTTCTGGGAGCAGAGCAGCAGAGGCTCACGGCAGCAGGTGATGTAGGCCACACAGGCCATGAGCAGGAACGATGGATGGTTGGAAAAGACTGAGTCAAAAAGTCGGAGCCACTCATCTCGAGTCAAAACCTCTGAGAACAACGTTTCCAGCAGGGGCCACACATAGAGCTGCGACAGATGCAGAGAGACGTGATTACATGAGTGTTCCGGGACAGTCTGTCTGGCCACTCACACACATTTGCCCTCCAGTTGTGTGAAGCTGTGCACTGCCACGGTTACCTGTGAGGTGATGCCACAGTCTACCAGATGCTGCAGCAGTTCCTTGTCGTGATGAGCCAGAACATTTTCTGCCATGCTCAGGATGTTCAGAGGAGGGTTGGGGAAGTACTCGAACCAATGTTGACACCAATTCACTGGACAAACAAACAGACTTAAGACTTTGGCTGCACACGCTGAGAAACAGTTGTTTGGTTTCATGCTAAGACTGACAAAACTTGTAGAATATTTATATTTATATTTCAAAAGTTTAAGGAAATAACACTACGATGAGCAGCAGTTAACTGATAAAGTACCTATGACAGTGGCCACCACCTCGAAGCAGAGCATCGGGTTGTTCTGGAAGAGCTTGACGAAGGGAAAAGCTACCAGGGGAAGGTACTCTACCTCTCCAAAGATGGCTGCCCAGTGAGCTAAGGCAGACAAAACTCTGCAGAGAGAAGGAAGGGACCAAATAATTGGTGATTTCAAAATAGGTAAAAACATAAAACATTAATCCTGCAACTAGAACATTCGTGTCATGTCATAATGAGCTGCAGTATGTGTGATTGTGAGCAAGAGAGGCCACCTCTGCAGTCCCCTCTGTAGCTTGTGACTTTTGATGGGGTATTTATCATGAAGGGTGAGGTAGGCTGAATGCAGGCCTTTATCGGTCAGACTGCTGTACGCCGCGTGGTTCTCTGGGAGACACAATAAAGACCGCCATACAAACATCCTGCAACACAGACACAATAATCCTGTAAATCTTTCAAAGTTGGCATGCATTTGAAAGACTGAAGAAAGATGAAAAAATGATTAGAATCATTATTATATTTTGAATTATCATATTTCACATGCATTTGTTTTTTTTGGATTTATATTTGTATTAATATAATTATTCCATATGAACTTTTAGATCTTGTATCTATGCATTGATGGTGTAATTCTCCTCCTCGGCTATGTGTCCCCCACCCCCACCTTTACGTATTCAAAGTCTTTGCATAGCAATGGTTGTCAAATAGATCAGACACACAGGGACTCCTGTCGATAGAAGGATTTGTATAGCACAGGGATTTTAACTCAGAACTTCACACGCACAGACAGACTGACAATACACTTACTACAAAATAAAATCATATGCACTGAGCGAATGTCGCCTTAAAATAATCTAGACACTTCATACACATGAACACAGGAGCACTTACACATTACACATACAAATTGTCTGGCTTTGTCTTTTGCATAACCAGATTGTGCACTCTGTTTATTCTTTTCATAAAGTGTGAATAAAACCTCAACCTAGACTAGACTTGATATTGCACGATACATGCATGAATCTTTCCCCTTACCTGTATTTATCAGGATATTCTCCAAACGCCTTGAGCAGAGCCACCAGTCTCTTCTTATTCAGACCAGCAGGAAGTTCATTCTGTACAGACACGCACAAAAGTTAGCAGTTAAACATCTCTAAAACTTCACTCTGCATAAAGAAAATGAAGGAAGAGAAAAATGTATCTGCGTGTGTTGTTCCCACCTCTTTATCCTCAGCTGTAGACCCAGCAGGAGGTCGAAGTGTTTTCACCTGTGTCCGCCTACCCGAGGTCTTGGCCGGTCTGTGAATAACGTCTGATCGGACTTTGACCTTTAGGTTAGACAATCCCTGATCAGGTTCACCGCCAGAGACTACAGCCACCTTGGAAGGAGGAGGCTGCATGAGGGCGAAACACATACACACACATCCAACATGAATACACTTACAGAACAATATCAAAAAATCAGAAGATCATTTTAACAAGTGTCACCTTGTTTAATTCCTGTGTGAGACTCTGAACGCTGTAGACATTGATGCTGCCATTATCCATGACAGCCACGACGTGCCGGCCGTTAGGGCTGACTGCCACTGTGATGATGGCGTCGTCGTGGGACCCCATGTGGAAAAGCAGCCTGCAGGTGTGAATGTTGATGAAGCGCATCACGCCGTCCTGGCTCAGTACGCCCAGTGTCTACAAAAAAAGAAACAAACAAAAAAAAAAGGTCTGACACACAAGTGCACAAGCTCACTGTGGAGAAAAGTGAACATATTAAACATAAACATAATGAGGTACATAAACTTTAAAAATGAAACAAATCCACAGCAGTAGCCCTGTTGTCTGTGTACCTGGCTGGCTCCTCCATCAAAGCTGTCGGGGAGAAATTCCAGCTGTCTGACGGTTCTGACCTGTGTGGGCATCTGAATCACCCTGATCAGCTGTTTGCTGTCCAGACACCACAGGTGCAGCAGGTTGGAGCGGCCACCAGCAGCAAGACTCTTACCATCACTGCCAACACAAGTCAGGTATATCAGCATCATATCAGGTTTGTTTGGAGTTCTGTCATACAGATTGACTTTTTTATGTTTCACAAAGCCACGAAGAGCTACAACGAAAAGCTACATACAGTGATTGTGATGTGAGAGGCTCACCGTGTGACTGCGAAGGCCTTGTAGGAGATTTTGGGTCCGCAGTCTGGGACCGGGAGCTGGTATTTGCAGAACAGGGTATCACTCTCCCAAGCAAAGATGGAGTCATCACTGAAACAGCTGAGGATGGTGTTACTGAGAGGCAAGAAAAACACCTGCAACACAAACACACCATGACAACAATGAGAAGATGAACATATTTAGTGCATACAATATGTTTACTGGATATATAGCATTAACCACAAACCTAAATCCTAATTTGTCAGAACAACACAACTCAATGATCACCTTCATGAAGTGATCAAAATAATGTTTGAAAATGTTTTCATTTATTAATTCAGTATGTTTACCCTCTGAATGCCAACAGACTGCCTAATGTTGAGCTTTCTCTTTCTCTGGAACGTGTCCAGGTCCCAGAGCTGAGCCGTGTCCAAGGAAGTGCTGATTGCGTAGCGACCTGAGCTGTGGACAGAGATGGACGAAATTGCTCCCTCATGACCCCGCATCCAACTCACCATCTGCTTTGTGTCTAAAAGAAAGACAATGACAGAATGGTCAAAGGTGCTGAGCCTAACCTAAAAAAACTGAAATGGCTATGAAAAGAACAAAGCAGTGTGTGGCTGTGTCCGTCCAACCTTTGTCAAAGCACTTGATGGTGTAGTCAGCCAGAGCCACAAGGAACTCTGTGGTCCTGCGTAGGCTGAATGCCAGAGCAGTGCAGGCCTGTCCTGTTTTCTGCACCAGACGAAACCTGCCTCGAGGAAAAAGGAGTGAAAAATATCAGATAAATGTGAAGGCAGGCTGAATTTAAGGGGAAGGGGCTGCTCACATCGAGATTATGTTCAACTCTAAATAAAAAGGAAAACCATTTAAGATTGAAGGGAGTGTTATCTTTTTTTATGCGCTAAACAGAACGATTCAGGTGAGAGAAGAGACATGTCAACATTACATGGATATGATTGGCATTAATAGGTAACATGAGCACAGTAATGACTTAAGTGAACTGTGATATTTGTGAATAATTCCCATGTAGATAATTATAGCAACACAGACCAACATTAAATTCGGGGGCTTTTGAGCACAGCCAGACCTGTTTCTACTGATGTCAAAGACATAGATGTTGCCATGGTGATCTCCTGCCAGGAAGGAATCTCCTGTGGTATCAAAGGCCACATGCAGGAAACGCACCGTCTTGGCCTGCTGAGCTGTGCGGATCACCGTCACTAACACGCTGAGGAGGAAAAACAACAAATCTTAAAGGGGAAACACACACTCGGACAGGACCGGGATGAAAAGCAGCACGCTGCTGTGAGTCAGGTCTGCTCTCTAGTGGTTAGAAAACACCATGAAAAAAAAACAAAAAGAACACTGGATGAACAATTATTAATGGTGCTTTCCTGCAGCTGCTTCTCTCATGATCAAATACACTTCGGGTTGATGGGTTAGTGTCAGCAGCAGAGATTCATCATACTCAAATACTGACAAATTACTTATGGAGCTAGAACATGTACTGGATAAAATTCTGCTATTCAACCACACACATTTAATATGCATTTCTGTTCATGCATCTTAAAACAGTGAAGTGATGTCATCTGGACAAGATTTGACCTTTACAGTTTTAGGATAGATTTTATTACCACCTACATCCTAGATAAGACTGAACACTACTTTAAAAGTACTGACAGTTACACTAAAAATATTATCACAACAATGATGTATATAATATATTGTGATGTTTTATAGTTCATATTTGTCAGCATCCAAAAACAACAACAACAACAAGATGATCCTAACTTATTTCAAGTGGGTATGTTGTTGCTAAACATTGATATTTTCCATCTTTACCCTCCAAGCTACTAAGATTTTTTAAGAAATTAGAGAAACAAACGTGTTAAATGAGCCAGTAAGAACAACAACAACACAAATCTGAAGAGTACACAGTCAATATTGGAGTATTTAGAGGTGGTACTTGATAATAATGTACAAGGAGTGCAACAAGTGTGACTGAACATAACCACATTTAAAGGGGGGTACTCACCTTTGAGGCTCGGTGTCACAGAGAAATCTTACAACACAGTGCAGATAAATAAATCAGCTGTCACTACGACAACAAACATCATTCAGCTGTTTCAGACCTAACTCACCCTTTGCCCGGTGTTGGTTTTCGATGCCAGACTTTCCCCTCTTCTTTATTTCCAATGTCCGTCACCTCCATTGTAAAGAGGTCTTTAAGAAGTCTGATTAAATCCAGCAAACAGAAGGACGACCTGACTTAATGTCACTGCCCCGGTCCACAGTAACGTGGCTAACTAACGGGCTAACCGGCTAATCTCTTTACAGGCGGAGCAAACAGCGCGAAGTTTGAAAAAGAGACACTGAGTTTGAAGTTATGAGCAGGGAAGCTGTAAAGCTCAACACCGGTTAGTGTCAAACTGAGCTCAGCAGTCCGGTTTAACACACACGACGCTAACAGCTTTCTCCAACTTCAGTTTTGAGGAGTTTTTTTGTTGTTTGTTTGGTTTGAGAACGGTTATTTCGTCGCTCAAAGTCGACGTAAAGGATAAGTAGAAGCGTGCATTGTGGGAGTTGTAGTTTAAAGCGTCAATCATTCAGGGGGGCGTAAACCGAAATACATTTCATCTCATTACTTCACTAAAGTGGATTTTAAGTAAGCAGATTATCGGTTTCCAAGTCACCAAGAAGGCACAAGGTCTGCTGCTGCAAAGAGATCATGCTGTAAACTGAGGGATATTAAACTGTTTTATGGAAGCTTATTGTTGCCTAGACAATTATATTTTTTTAAATCAGTAAGTTTCTTGGCTTACAGAAACGTGAAACTTACTGATTTTGAAAAAATTGTCCTGACGTTTAACTTGCCACGGATCCTTTTTTTTCTTCCTATTCTTTCTTTTTGTTCAGTTGACTATAAAAATAAAATTTGGATTGTAGTTCATCTATCCATCCAGCCATTATCTTTAACCGCTTATTAAACTCAAAATAAAGTTATTATTATTATTATCCTCATCAGGAGCCTATCACAGCTGACTTTGGGTGAGAAGCGGGGTACAATTCTATTTTTTATTCCACTGCTACCTTTTTTAGTAAACAATCAAAGACTTTAACACTATTCATGTAGTAATATTCTACTATATATATATAAAAAGGACCTAATGGACAAGGTCAAAGAAATCAGAGGATCATAAGCATGTTAAAAAGTGTATCACAAAACCCCGAGCATACACAAATGGTTTAACCCTACTGCTCTTTCAGCCAAATGGAACTTATGACACTCAACTGTTTGAAGTACACAACAGAATTATATGAAATTCATGTCTGAGATCACGTGTTGTTAACAAATCAACACGTTGTTTATGTGTTATAATATGAAACTTATCTTATTATACTCTCTTATAAAGTTTTTAAAACCCAGATTCCAAAACCACCAAAAGTCATTTACCAGAGGAGGGCTGTCAGCCTGAAGGAAGGAAACAATGGAGGTTTATTATGGCACATGGCAGGTGCACAGCAGATGGGTAAACCACTTTAGACACTGGGGAGGGCTCGAGAAAGTGAGGTGCCATGTGTGTGTATGTCATGGACAGACAGCCACACCCTGTATCCTGCGAGGCGCTGCTGTGCAATACAATGCAACTCATCAGGTATTAACTGAAATATTAGAGAGTCCCTCTGTCAGATATATTTCTTTGCATGATATCTAGACAAGAACATGACAACAAAAAATAAATTAATACCTTATTATTGTTATCATTATTCTATTATTATCATTATTCTGTTATTTCCTCATTACTTTCTCCTCTCGTATTGCAGCTTTGCTTCTGTTGTCGAACCAAAGGGTTTCCTTTTTCACCTGGCTGGCTGCATCTGCGACTTTTCTTTTTCTTTAGATGAATATCTTCCAACTTTTCATTTGAAAAGAACATTATTAAAATGATCTAAGAATATATGGCTACTTATTTTCTAGTTTTTTATTTATTCCCAACAGTTGACAACAATGTGATGTCATTTAAAGAAGTTGAACCGTTCTCAACTTTAGAGGGCTGTCATTTTACTTTAAGATAAAAAGTTGATATTGATCCCTACAGCAGTCACTAACTCTAAGCTGTCTAAACTAAGACTGTTTTGTACTATAGATGCTTCCAAAGATGTGTTTCATTTATCAAGATGAATATTGAATTAGTTGGACAATTATTTCTCATTGCTCTAAACTAAAACTTCTGAGTGTTAAAGAACACGAGGTTTTTAAAAGGTGGATGATTTGCATCAGTATTGTGTCTCAGTTTCGCCCTCTCTAACGGAATCAGATCCTGGCACGCCCTCTTTACTTGTCTGTCTCTGGATGGTCAGAGGGGAGCTTTTGCAAATTTCCCAGGAAGTATCACAACAATGCAAAACAATACTGAAGGATGCTGGCGTGAGCTAATAAAGTACATCCGGCTCTAACAGTTTTCCTTCAAATTAAGACCATGTTATGAATCAGAAAGAAAGAAAGAAAGAAAGAAAGAAAGAAAGAAAGAAAGAAAGAAAGAAAAAAAGAACACACAACTCGCAAATTATTGTGAAGTAGATCTGCCTTTATGGTCTATCTATCTAACATCCTGAACAGCATAAACAACACAATGATCACCATCATCACATGTGCAATAATGTCTGATAAG